>CM075868.1:35213087-35960587 GCA_038021265.1 Cyprinella venusta
TGCAATGAAAGTTGGTGCCAAAAAAAATGGGAAAAAAGCATACAAGAATATTAAAATTGATCAGATAGAGGATCTGCAAGACTAGATGGAGGACATGATGGAAGATGCAAGTGAAATACAAGAAGCTCTTAGTCACAGCCAGGGGCGATGAAGATGACCTGGAGGCAGAGCTGGATGCACTTGGTGACGAACTCCTTATGGACTATGACAATTCCTATCTGGATGAGGCTTCTTCTGCTCCATCTATACCAGAGGGAGTGCCAGGAGACAGAACCGATAACCGGGATAGAGTACTGGTAGAAGAGTGAAAAAAAAATGACAGTGTTACCCCTTATGTTTTTTTTTTCGGGGGGTGAAAAATTAAGTTTCTCCAATCTTCTCAAAACTCTGGATTCTGATAGAGGGCCACGAGACATGGACCTGGGTGCAAAAATTGAGAATCTAGACCCTTCCAGAGCTGAGATATTGAAACTCAAAATTTTGACCAGAAAAAAAAATGACAGTGTTACCCCTTATGTTTTTTCTCGGGGGGTGAAAAATTAAGTTTCTCCAATCTTCTCAAAACTCTGGATTCTGATAGAGGGCCACGAGACATGGACCTGGGTGCAAAAATTGAGGCTGTAGACCCTTCCAGAGCTGAGATATTGAAACTCAAAATTTTGACCAGAAAAAAAATGACAGTGTTACCCCTTATGTTTTTTTTCGGGGGGTGAAAAATTAAGTTTCTCCAATCTTCTCAAAACTCTGGATTCTGATAGAGGGCCACGAGACATGGACCTGGGTGCAAAAATTGAGAATCTAGACCCTTCCAGAGCTGAGATATTGAAACTCAAAATTTTGACCAGAAAAAAAAAATGACAGTGTTACCCCTTATGTTTTTTTTTCGGGGGGTGAAAAATTAAGTTTCTCCAATCTTCTCAAAACTCTGGATTCTGATAGAGGGCCACGAGACATGGACCTGGGTGCAAAAATTGAGAATCTAGACCCTTCCAGAGCTGAGATATTGAAACTCAAAATTTTGACCTGAAAAAAAAATGACAGTGTTACCCCTTATGTTTTTTTTTCGGGGGGTGAAAAATTAAGTTTCTCCAATCTTCTCAAAACTCTGGATTCTGATAGAGGGCCACGAGACATGGACCTGGGTGCAAAAATTGAGAATCTAGACCCTTCCAGAGCTGAGATATTGAAACTCAAAATTTTGACCTGAAAAAAAAATGACAGTGTTACCCCTTATGTTTTTTTTTCGGGGGGTGAAAAATTAAGTTTCTCCAGTCTTCTCAAAACTCTGGATTCTGACAGAGGGCCACGAGACTTCGACCAGCGCGCAAAAATGGAGGCTCTAGACCCTTCCAGAGCCGAGATATTGAAGGTCAAAATTTGGACCCGAAAAAAAAACATAAGGGGTAACACTGTCATTTTTTTTTTTGGGCCGAAATTTTGACCCCCTCCGATCTTCTTGAAACTCTGGATTCTGACAGAGGGCCACGAGACTTCGACCAGCGCGCAAAAATGAAGGCCCTAGACCCTTCCAGAGCCGAGATATCGAAGGTCAAAATTTGGACCAGAAAAAAAACATAAGGGGTAACACTGTCATTTTTTTTTTTGGCCGAAATTTTGACCCCCTCCGATCTTCTTGAAACTCTGGATTCTGACAGAGGGCCACGAGACTTCAACCAGCGCGCAAAAATGGAGGCTCTAGACCCTTCCAGAGCCGAGATATCGAAGGTCAAAATTTGGACCCGAAAAAAAAAACATAAGGGGTAACACTGTCATTTTTTTTTGGCCGAAATTTTGACCCCCTCCAATCTTCTCAAAACTCTGGATTCTGACAGAGGGCCACGAGACTTCGACCAGCGCGCAAAAATGGAGGCTCTAAACCCTTCCAGAGCCGAGATATCGAAGGTCAAAATTTGGACCCGAAAAAAAAACATAAGGGGTAACACTGTCATTTTTTTTTTTTTGGCCAAAATTTTGACCCCCTCCGATCTTCTTGAAACTCTGGATTCTGACAGAGGGCCACGAGACTTCGACCAGCGCGCAAAAATGGAGGTTCTAGACCCTTCCAGAGCCGAGATATCGAAGGTCAAAATTTGGACCTGAAAAAAAAAACATAAGGGGTAACACTGTCATTTTTTTTTGGCCGAAATTTTGACCCCCTCCGATCTTCTTGAAACTCTGGATTCTGAGAGAGGGCCACGAGACTTCGACCAGCGCGCAAAAATGGAGGCTCTAGACCCTTCCAGAGCCGAGATATCGAAGGTCGAAATTTGGACCTGAAAAAAAAACATAAGGGGTAACACTGTCTTTTTTTTTTTTTTGGCCGAAATTTTGACCCCCTCCGATCTTCTTGAAACTCTGGATTCTGACAGAGGGCCACGAGACTTCGACCAGCGCGCAAAAATGGAGGCTCTAGACCCTTCCAGAGCCGAGATATTGAAGGTCAAAATTAGGACCCGAAAAAAAAACATAAGGGGTAACACTGTCATTTTTTTTTTGGCCGAAATTTTGACCCCCTCCGATCTTCTTGAAACTCTGGATTCTGACAGAGGGCCACGAGACTTCGACCAGCGCGCAAAAATGGAGGCTCTAGACCCTTCCAGAGCCGAGATATCGAAGGTCAAAATTTGGACCTGAAAAAAAAACATAAGGGGTAACACTGTCATTTTTTTTTTTGGCCGAAATTTTGACCCCCTCCGATCTTCTTGAAACTCTGGATTCTGACAGAGGGCCACGAGACTTCGACCAGCGCGCAAAAATGGAGGCTCTAGACCCTTCCAGAGCCGAGATATCGAAGGTCAAAATTTGGACCTGAAAAAAAAAACATAAGGGGTAACACTGTCATTTTTTTTTGGCCGAAATTTTGACCCCCTCCGATCTTCTTGAAACTCTGGATTCTGACAGAGGGCCACGAGACTTCGACCAGCGCGCAACAATGGAGGCTCTAGACCCTTCCAGAGCCGAGATATCGAAGGTCAAAATTTGGACCTGAAAAAAAAAACATAAGGGGTAACACTGTCATTTTTTTTTGGCCGAAATTTTGACCCCCTCCGATCTTCTTGAAACTCTGGATTCTGACAGAGGGCCACAAGACTTCGACCAGCGCGCAAAAATGGAGGCTCTAGACCCTTCCAGAGCCGAGATATCGAAGGTCGAAATTTGGAACTGAAAAAAAAACATAAGGGGTAACACTGTCATTTTTTTTTTTGGCCGAAATTTTGACCCCCTCCGATCTTCTTGAAACTCTGGATTCTGAGAGAGGGCCACGAGACTTCGACCAGCGCGCAAAAATGGAGGCTCTAGACCCTTCCAGAGCCGAGATATCGAAGGTCGAAATTTGGACCTGAAAAAAAAAACATAAGGGGTAACACTGTCTTTTTTTTTTTTTGGCCGAAATTTTGACCCCCTCCGATCTTCTTGAAACTCTGGATTCTGACAGAGGGCCACGAGACTTCGACCAGCGCGCAAAAATGGAGGCTCTAGACCCTTCCAGAGCCGAGATATCGAAGGTCAAAATTTGGACCTGAAAAAAAAACATAAGGGGTAACACTGTCATTTTTTTTTTGGCCGAAATTTTGACCCCCTCCGATCTTCTTGAAACTCTGGATTCTGACAGAGGGCCACGAGACTTCGACCAGCGCGCAACAATGGAGGCTCTAGACCCTTCCAGAGCCGAGATATCGAAGGTCAAAATTTGGACCTGAAAAAAAAACATAAGGGGTAACACTGTCATTTTTTTTTTTTGGCCGAAATTTTGACCCCCTCCGATCTTCTTGAAACTCTGGATTCTGAGAGAGGGCCACAAGACTTCGACCAGCGCGCAAAAATGGAGGCTCTAGACCCTTCCAGAGCCGAGATATCGAAGGTCGAAATTTGGAACTGAAAAAAAAACATAAGGGGTAACACTGTCATTTTTTTTTTTGGCCGAAATTTTGACCCCCTCCGATCTTCTTGAAACTCTGGATTCTGACAGAGGGCCACGAGACTTCGACCAGCGCGCAAAAATGGAGTATCTAGACCCTTCCAGAGCCGAGATATCGAAGGTCGAAATTTGGAACTGAAAAAAAAACATAAGGGGTAACACTGTCATTTTTTTTTTTTGGCCGAAATTTTGACCCCCTCCGATCTTCTTGAAACTCTGGATTCTGAGAGAGGGCCACGAGACATCGACCAGCGCGCAAAAATGGAGGCTCTAGACCCTTCCAGAGCCGAGATATCGAAGGTCAAAATTTGGACCCGAAAAAAAAAAACATAAGGGGTAACACTGTCATTTTTTTTTTGGGCCGAAATTTTGACCCCCTCCGATCTTCTTGAAACTCTGGATTCTGACAGAGGGCCACGAGACTTCGACCAGCGCGCAAAAATGAAGGCCCTAGACCCTTCCAGAGCCGAGATATCGAAGGTCAAAATTTGGACCAGAAAAAAAAAACATAAGGGGTAACACTGTCATTTTTTTTTTTTGGCCGAAATTTTGACCCCCTCCGATCTTCTTGAAACTCTGGATTCTGACAGAGGGCCACGAGACTTCGACCAGCGCGCAAAAATGGAGGTTCTAGACCCTTCCAGAGCCGAGATATCGAAGGTCAAAATTTGGACCCGAAAAAAAAACATAAGGGGTAACACTGTCATTTTTTTTTTTGGCCGAAATTTTGACCCTCTCCGATCTTCTTGAAACTCTGGATTCTGACAGAGGGCCACGAGACTTCGACCAGCGCGCAAAAATGGAGGTTCTAGACCCTTCCAGAGCCGAGATATCGAAGGTCAAAATTTGGACCTGAAAAAAAAACATAAGGGGTAACACTGTCATTTTTTTTTGGCCGAAATTTTGACCCCCTCCGATCTTCTTGAAACTCTGGATTCTGACAGAGGGACACGAGACTTCGACCAGAGCGCAAAAATGGAGGCTCTAGACCCTTCCAGAGCCGAGATATTGAAGGTCAAAATTTGGACCTGAAAAAAAAACATAAGGGGTAACACTGTCATTTTTTTTTTTTGGCCGAAATTTTGACCCCCTCCGATCTTCTTGAAACTCTGGATTCTGAGAGAGGGCCACGAGACTTCGACCAGCGCGCAAAAATGGAGGCTCTAGACCCTTCCAGAGCCGAGATATCGAAGGTCGAAATTTGGACCTGAAAAAAAAACATAAGGGGTAACACTGTCATTTTTTTTTTTGGCCGAAATTTTGACCCCCTCCGATCTTCTTGAAACTCTGGATTCTGACAGAGGGCCACGAGACTTCGACCAGCGTGCAAAAATGGAGGCTCTAGACCCTTCCAGAGCCGAGATATTGAAGGTCAAAATTAGGACCCGAAAAAAAAACATAAGGGGTAACACTGTCATTTTTTTTTTGGCCGAAATTTTGACCCCCTCCGATCTTCTTGAAACTCTGGATTCTGACAGAGGGCCACGAGACTTCGACCAGCGCGCAAAAATGGAGGCTCTAGACCCTTCCAGAGCCGAGATATCGAAGGTCAAAATTTGGACCTGAAAAAAAAACATAAGGGGTAACACTGTCATTTTTTTTTTTTGGCCGAAATTTTGACCCCCTCCGATCTTCTTGAAACTCTGGATTCTGACAGAGGGCCACGAGACTTCGACCAGCGCGCAAAAATGGAGTATCTAGACCCTTCCAGAGCCGAGATATCGAAGGTCGAAATTTGGAACTGAAAAAAAAAACATAAGGGGTAATACTGTCATTTTTTTTTTTGGCCGAAATTTTGACCCCCTCCGATCTTCTTGAAACTCTGGATTCTGAGAGAGGGCCACGAGACATCGACCAGCGCGCAAAAATGGAGGCTCTAGACCCTTCCAGAGCCGAGATATCGAAGGTCAAAATTTGGACCCGAAAAAAAAAACATAAGGGGTAACACTGTCATTTTTTTTTGGCCGAAATTTTGACCCCCTCCAATCTTCTCAAAACTCTGGATTCTGACAGAGGGCCACGAGACTTCGACCAGCGCGCAAAAATGGAGGCTCTAAACCCTTCCAGAGCCGAGATATCGAAGGTCAAAATTTGGACCCGAAAAAAAAACATAAGGGGTAACACTGTCATTTTTTTTTTTTTGGCCAAAATTTTGACCCCCTCCGATCTTCTTGAAACTCTGGATTCTGACAGAGGGCCACGAGACTTCGACCAGCGCGCAAAAATGGAGGTTCTAGACCCTTCCAGAGCCGAGATATCGAAGGTCAAAATTTGGACCTGAAAAAAAAAACATAAGGGGTAACACTGTCATTTTTTTTTGGCCGAAATTTTGACCCCCTCCGATCTTCTTGAAACTCTGGATTCTGAGAGAGGGCCACGAGACTTCGACCAGCGCGCAAAAATGGAGGCTCTAGACCCTTCCAGAGCCGAGATATCGAAGGTCGAAATTTGGACCTGAAAAAAAAACATAAGGGGTAACACTGTCTTTTTTTTTTTTTTGGCCGAAATTTTGACCCCCTCCGATCTTCTTGAAACTCTGGATTCTGACAGAGGGCCACGAGACTTCGACCAGCGCGCAAAAATGGAGGCTCTAGACCCTTCCAGAGCCGAGATATTGAAGGTCAAAATTAGGACCCGAAAAAAAAACATAAGGGGTAACACTGTCATTTTTTTTTTGGCCGAAATTTTGACCCCCTCCGATCTTCTTGAAACTCTGGATTCTGACAGAGGGCCACGAGACTTCGACCAGCGCGCAAAAATGGAGGCTCTAGACCCTTCCAGAGCCGAGATATCGAAGGTCAAAATTTGGACCTGAAAAAAAAACATAAGGGGTAACACTGTCATTTTTTTTTTTGGCCGAAATTTTGACCCCCTCCGATCTTCTTGAAACTCTGGATTCTGACAGAGGGCCACGAGACTTCGACCAGCGCGCAAAAATGGAGGCTCTAGACCCTTCCAGAGCCGAGATATCGAAGGTCAAAATTTGGACCTGAAAAAAAAAACATAAGGGGTAACACTGTCATTTTTTTTTGGCCGAAATTTTGACCCCCTCCGATCTTCTTGAAACTCTGGATTCTGACAGAGGGCCACGAGACTTCGACCAGCGCGCAACAATGGAGGCTCTAGACCCTTCCAGAGCCGAGATATCGAAGGTCAAAATTTGGACCTGAAAAAAAAAACATAAGGGGTAACACTGTCATTTTTTTTTGGCCGAAATTTTGACCCCCTCCGATCTTCTTGAAACTCTGGATTCTGACAGAGGGCCACAAGACTTCGACCAGCGCGCAAAAATGGAGGCTCTAGACCCTTCCAGAGCCGAGATATCGAAGGTCGAAATTTGGAACTGAAAAAAAAACATAAGGGGTAACACTGTCATTTTTTTTTTTGGCCGAAATTTTGACCCCCTCCGATCTTCTTGAAACTCTGGATTCTGAGAGAGGGCCACGAGACTTCGACCAGCGCGCAAAAATGGAGGCTCTAGACCCTTCCAGAGCCGAGATATCGAAGGTCGAAATTTGGACCTGAAAAAAAAAACATAAGGGGTAACACTGTCTTTTTTTTTTTTTGGCCGAAATTTTGACCCCCTCCGATCTTCTTGAAACTCTGGATTCTGACAGAGGGCCACGAGACTTCGACCAGCGCGCAAAAATGGAGGCTCTAGACCCTTCCAGAGCCGAGATATCGAAGGTCAAAATTTGGACCTGAAAAAAAAACATAAGGGGTAACACTGTCATTTTTTTTTTGGCCGAAATTTTGACCCCCTCCGATCTTCTTGAAACTCTGGATTCTGACAGAGGGCCACGAGACTTCGACCAGCGCGCAACAATGGAGGCTCTAGACCCTTCCAGAGCCGAGATATCGAAGGTCAAAATTTGGACCTGAAAAAAAAACATAAGGGGTAACACTGTCATTTTTTTTTTTTGGCCGAAATTTTGACCCCCTCCGATCTTCTTGAAACTCTGGATTCTGAGAGAGGGCCACAAGACTTCGACCAGCGCGCAAAAATGGAGGCTCTAGACCCTTCCAGAGCCGAGATATCGAAGGTCGAAATTTGGAACTGAAAAAAAAACATAAGGGGTAACACTGTCATTTTTTTTTTTGGCCGAAATTTTGACCCCCTCCGATCTTCTTGAAACTCTGGATTCTGACAGAGGGCCACGAGACTTCGACCAGCGCGCAAAAATGGAGTATCTAGACCCTTCCAGAGCCGAGATATCGAAGGTCGAAATTTGGAACTGAAAAAAAAACATAAGGGGTAACACTGTCATTTTTTTTTTTTGGCCGAAATTTTGACCCCCTCCGATCTTCTTGAAACTCTGGATTCTGAGAGAGGGCCACGAGACATCGACCAGCGCGCAAAAATGGAGGCTCTAGACCCTTCCAGAGCCGAGATATCGAAGGTCAAAATTTGGACCCGAAAAAAAAAAACATAAGGGGTAACACTGTCATTTTTTTTTTGGGCCGAAATTTTGACCCCCTCCGATCTTCTTGAAACTCTGGATTCTGACAGAGGGCCACGAGACTTCGACCAGCGCGCAAAAATGAAGGCCCTAGACCCTTCCAGAGCCGAGATATCGAAGGTCAAAATTTGGACCAGAAAAAAAAAACATAAGGGGTAACACTGTCATTTTTTTTTTTTGGCCGAAATTTTGACCCCCTCCGATCTTCTTGAAACTCTGGATTCTGACAGAGGGCCACGAGACTTCGACCAGCGCGCAAAAATGGAGGTTCTAGACCCTTCCAGAGCCGAGATATCGAAGGTCAAAATTTGGACCCGAAAAAAAAACATAAGGGGTAACACTGTCATTTTTTTTTTTGGCCGAAATTTTGACCCTCTCCGATCTTCTTGAAACTCTGGATTCTGACAGAGGGCCACGAGACTTCGACCAGCGCGCAAAAATGGAGGTTCTAGACCCTTCCAGAGCCGAGATATCGAAGGTCAAAATTTGGACCTGAAAAAAAAACATAAGGGGTAACACTGTCATTTTTTTTTGGCCGAAATTTTGACCCCCTCCGATCTTCTTGAAACTCTGGATTCTGACAGAGGGACACGAGACTTCGACCAGAGCGCAAAAATGGAGGCTCTAGACCCTTCCAGAGCCGAGATATTGAAGGTCAAAATTTGGACCTGAAAAAAAAACATAAGGGGTAACACTGTCATTTTTTTTTTTTGGCCGAAATTTTGACCCCCTCCGATCTTCTTGAAACTCTGGATTCTGAGAGAGGGCCACGAGACTTCGACCAGCGCGCAAAAATGGAGGCTCTAGACCCTTCCAGAGCCGAGATATCGAAGGTCGAAATTTGGACCTGAAAAAAAAACATAAGGGGTAACACTGTCATTTTTTTTTTTGGCCGAAATTTTGACCCCCTCCGATCTTCTTGAAACTCTGGATTCTGACAGAGGGCCACGAGACTTCGACCAGCGTGCAAAAATGGAGGCTCTAGACCCTTCCAGAGCCGAGATATTGAAGGTCAAAATTAGGACCCGAAAAAAAAACATAAGGGGTAACACTGTCATTTTTTTTTTGGCCGAAATTTTGACCCCCTCCGATCTTCTTGAAACTCTGGATTCTGACAGAGGGCCACGAGACTTCGACCAGCGCGCAAAAATGGAGGCTCTAGACCCTTCCAGAGCCGAGATATCGAAGGTCAAAATTTGGACCTGAAAAAAAAACATAAGGGGTAACACTGTCATTTTTTTTTTTTGGCCGAAATTTTGACCCCCTCCGATCTTCTTGAAACTCTGGATTCTGACAGAGGGCCACGAGACTTCGACCAGCGCGCAAAAATGGAGTATCTAGACCCTTCCAGAGCCGAGATATCGAAGGTCGAAATTTGGAACTGAAAAAAAAAACATAAGGGGTAATACTGTCATTTTTTTTTTTGGCCGAAATTTTGACCCCCTCCGATCTTCTTGAAACTCTGGATTCTGAGAGAGGGCCACGAGACATCGACCAGCGCGCAAAAATGGAGGCTCTAGACCCTTCCAGAGCCGAGATATCGAAGGTCAAAATTTGGACCCGAAAAAAAAAACATAAGGGGTAACACTGTCATTTTTTTTTTTTGGCCGAAATTTTGACCCCCTCCGATCTTCTTGAAACTCTGGATTCTGACAGAGGGCCACGAGACTTCGACCAGCGCACAAAAATGGAGGCTCTAGACCCTTCCAGAGCCGAGATATTGAAGGTCAAAATTTGGACCCGAAAAAAAAACCATAAGGGGTAACACTGTCATTTTTTTTTTTGGCCGAAATTTTGACCCCCTCCGATCTTCTTGAAACTCTGGATTCTGACAGAGGGCCACGAGACTTCGACCAGCGCGCAAAAATGGAGGTTCTAGACCCTTCCAGAGCCGAGATATCGAAGGTCAAAATTTGGACCCGAAAAAAAAAACATAAGGGGTAACACTGTCATTTTTTTTTTTTGGCCGAAATTTTGACCCCCTCCGATCTTCTTGAAACTCTGGATTCTGACAGAGGGCCACGAGACTTCGACCAGCGCGCAAAAATGGAGGCTCTAGACCCTTCCAGAGCCGAGATATCGAAGGTCAAAATTTGGACCCGAAAAAAAAACATAAGGGGTAACACTGTCATTTTTTTTTTTGGCCGAAATTTTGACCCCCTCCGATCTTCTTGAAACTCTGGATTCTGACAGAGGGCCACGAGACTTCGACCAGCGCGCAAAAATGGAGGTTCTAGACCCTTCCAGAGCCGAGATATCGAAGGTCAAAATTTGGACCTGAAAAAAAAAACATAAGGGGTAACACTGTCATTTTTTTTTGGCCGAAATTTTGACCCCCTCCGATCTTCTTGAAACTCTGGATTCTGACAGAGGGCCACGAGACTTCGACCAGAGCGCAAAAATGGAGGCTCTAGACCCTTCCAGAGCCGAGATATTGAAGGTCAAAATTTGGACCTGAAAAAAAAACATAAGGGGTAACACTGTCATTTTTTTTTTGGCCGAAATTTTGACCCCCTCCGATCTTCTTGAAACTCTGGATTCTGAGAGAGGGCCACGAGACTTCGACCAGCGCGCAAAAATGGAGGCTCTAGACCCTTCCAGAGCCGAGATATCGAAGGTCGAAATTTGGACCTGAAAAAAAAACATAAGGGGTAACACTGTCATTTTTTTTTTTGGCCGAAATTTTGACCCCCTCCGATCTTCTTGAAACTCTGGATTCTGACAGAGGGCCACGAGACTTCGACCAGCGCGCAAAAATGGAGTATCTAGACCCTTCCAGAGCCGAGATATTGAAGGTCAAAATTAGGACCCGAAAAAAAAACATAAGGGGTAACACTGTCATTTTTTTTTTGGCCGAAATTTTGACCCCCTCCGATCTTCTTGAAACTCTGGATTCTGACAGAGGGCCACGAGACTTCGACCAGCGCGCAAAAATGGAGGCTCTAGACCCTTCCAGAGCCGAGATATCGAAGGTCAAAATTTGGACCTGAAAAAAAAACATAAGGGGTAACACTGTCATTTTTTTTTTGGCCGAAATTTTGACCCCCTCCAATCTTCTTGAAACTCTGGATTCTGACAGAGGGCCACGAGACTTCGACCAGCGCGCAAAAATGGAGGCTCTAGACCCTTCCAGAGCCGAGATATCGAAGGTCGAAATTTGGACCTGAAAAAAAAACATAAGGGGTAACACTGTCATTTTTTTTTTTGGCCGAAATTTTGACCCCCTCCGATCTTCTTGAAACTCTGTATTCTGACAGAGGGCCACGAGACTTCGACCAGCGCGCAAAAATGGAGTATCTAGACCCTTCCAGAGCCGAGATATTGAAGGTCAAAATTAGGACCCGAAAAAAAAAACCTAAGGGGTAACACTGTCATTTTTTTTTGGCCAAAATTTTGACCCCCTCCGATCTTCTTGAAACTCTGGATTCTAACAGAGGGCCACGAGACTTCGACCAGCGCGCAAAAATGGAGGCTCTAGACCCTTCCAGAGCCGAGATATCGAAGGTCAAAATTTGGACCTGAAAAAAAACATAAGGGGTAACACTGTCATTTTTTTTTTGGCCGAAATTTTGACCCCCTCCGATCTTCTTGAAACTCTGGATTCTGACAGAGGGCCACGAGACTTCGACCAGCGCGCAAAAATGGAGGCTCTACACCCTTCCAGAGCCGAGATATCGATGGTCAAAATTTGGACCTGAAAAAAAAACATAAGGGGTAACACTGTCATTTTTTTTTTGGCCGAAATTTTGACCCCCTCCGATCTTCTTGAAACTCTGGATTCTGACAGAGGGCCACGAGACTTCGACCAGCGCGCAAAAATGGTGGCTCTACACCCTTCCAGAGCCGAGATATCGGATGTCAAAGTTTTGACCTGAAAAAAAAAACATAAGGGGTAACACTGTCATTTTTGGCCGAAATTTTGACCCCCTCCGATCTTCTTGAAACTCTGGATTCTGACAGAGGGCCACGAGACTTCGACCAGCGCGCAAAAATGGAGGCTCTAGACCCTTCCAGAGCTGAGATATTGAAACTCAAAATTTTGACCAGAAAAAAAAATGACAGTGTTACCCCTTACATTTTTTTTCAGGGGGCGAAAATTTTTTTTCCCCAATCTTCTCAAAACTCTGGATTCTGATAGAGGGCCACGAGACTTGGACCTGAGTGCAAAAATGGAGGCTCTAGACCCTTCCAGAGCTGAGATATTGAAACTCAAACTTTTGACCAGAAAAAAAAATGACAGTGTCACCCCTTACGTTTTTTTTCGGGGGGTGAAAAATTAAGTTTCTCCAATCTTCTCAAAACTCTGGATTCTGATAGAGGGCCACGAGACATGGACCTGGGTGCAAAAATGGAGGCTCTAGACCCTTCCAGAGCTGAGATATTGAAACTCAAAATTTTGACCAGAAAAAAAAAACGACAGTGTTACCCCTTATGTTTTTTTTCAGGGGGCGAAATTTTTTTTCCCCAAATCTTCTCAAAACTCTGGATTCTGATAGAGGGCCACGAGACATGGACCTGGGTGCAAAAATTGAGGCTGTAGACCCTTCCAGAGCTGAGATATTGAAACTCAAAATTTTGACCAGAAAAAAAATGACAGTGTTACCCCTTATGTTTTTTTTCAGGGGGCGAAATTTTTTTTCCCCAATCTTCTCAAAACTCTCGATTCTTATAGAGGGCCACGAGACTTGGACCTGAGTGCAAAAATGGAGGCTCTAGACCCTTCCAGAGCTGAGATATCGAAACTCAAAATTTTGACCAGAAAAAAAAAACGACAGTGTTACCCCTTATGTTTTTTTTCGGGGGGTGAAAAATTAAGTTTCTCCAATCTTCTCAAAACTCTGGATTCTGATAGAGGGCCACGAGACATGGACCTGGGTGCAAAAATTGAGGCTGTAGACCCTTCCAGAGCTGAGATATTGAAACTCAAAATTTTGACCAGAAAAAAAAATGACAGTGTTACCCCTTACATTTTTTTTCAGGGGGCGAAATTTTTTTTTTTCCCCAATCTTCTCAAATCTCTGGATTCTGATAGAGGGCCACGATACATGGACCTGAGTGCAAAAATTGAGAATCTAGACCCTTCCAGAGCTGAGATATTGAAACTCAAAATTTTGACCAGAAAAAAAAAATGACAGTGTTACCCCTTACGTTTTTTTTCGGGGGGTGAAAAATTAAGTTTCTCCAATCTTCTCGAAACTCTGGATTGTGATAGAGGGCCACGAGACTTCGACCTGAGCGCAAAAATGGAGGCTCTAGACCCTTCCAGAGCTGAGATATCGAAACTCAAAATTTTGACCAGAAAAAAATGACAGTGTTACCCCTTACATTTTTTTTCGGGGGGCGAAAATTTTTCTTCCCCAATCTTCTCAAAACTCTGGATTCTTATAGAGGGCCACGAGACTTGAACCTGAGTGCAAAAATGGAGGCTCTAGACCCTTCCAGAGCTGAGATATCGAAACTCAAAATTTTGACCAGAAAAAAAAAATGACAGTGTTACCCCTTATGTTTTTTTTCGGGGGGGGGGCGAAATTTTTTTTCCCCCCAATCTTCTCAAAACTCTGGATTCTGATAGAGGGCCGTGAGACTTAGACCTGAGTGCAAAAATGGAGGCTCTAGACCCTTCCAGAGCTGAGATATTGCGATCCCACGTAGCATTTATCCCATTATAAACCACTATTTTTATAATGGGATGCTATGCGGGATGTCCATAACTCAGCTCTGGAAGGGTCTAGAGCCTCCACTTTTGCACTCAGGTCTAAGTCTCATGGTCCTCTATCAGATTTCGAAATTTTTAGTTTCTCTGATCTTCTTGAGCCTCCATTTTTGACACAATAATGAACTGCAGAAAAAACTTTAAAAAATATAGTGGGTTATTGGACAAATAGTGTATTCGTGGGACAGGGGCATGGTCCAGGAGTGGTCCCGGGACATTTGGTAAATATAGCGGGTTATTGGACAAATAGTGGGTTTGTGGGATGGTGGCATGGCCCGGGAGTGGTCGGGAGATGGTTTCTAGACATTTGCCAAATATAGTGGGTTGATTGAATTGAATGATTCCTAGGTTTATTTTGTTATGAATAAACAAATGTGGAATATAAAGGAAAAACCTTAATATTAAAGTTGTAATGTTATAATGTTCAAGTTTTTGTTCTAAAAAAAGAAAGATGCACACAGAAAATGACTCTAATATGACCAGCTTGATTGATTCGAATATATTTCGTTTGTTACAAACAATGTGCAATCTGTAAAACAAAAACCTCCAAATTATAGTTGAAATGTCATACTGCTGGAATTTTTTTGACCTTGAGAAAAAGCATCAAGTATAGACCAACAAATTTTATGTTTATTAATTTATTTCATGTTGGTATTTTTGGGAAGTACACCTGTTTTGACCTGATGTCCATTGGAATGGACAAAAAAAAAAATCGCAAAGAAAGCAATTACATTAAAAAAAAAATGTTTTCATTTAAAGAAACATAATGAGCTGGGAAAATGTACTTTTATACTTTTCAGAAACTTGAAACATAATTCAGGTCTAAGGGGGTTAAAGATTCTCCAGTAACTCTTTCTCTTGATGTTCATAATGATCTGTTTTTACTCTTGCTCATTGCGTCTCTCAAGGAAGGCAATAGACTGTATAGTTATCACCCAAATAGGATGTGATCCTTACCACAAACTATACAACCTACTACCTCAGCTTGTAGATACACATGGATCTGCTGTGTCACTGTACAGGAGCATGAACTCCAGTTTCTTCACTCGACAGCTGGTTAATCTGCCTCGTAAGAAAGACAGTAGATTGTATAGTTATCTCATAGGGAGGTTTTATACTCCACAACTATTCAATCTACTACCTCAGCTTTAGGGACAGCAAACAAACATACCGTGGCTTTAGTTTCTTCACCGGGTCTGCACAGGGATGAAAGAAAGAGGGGGAAAGACATTATTTAGGTATTATGAGGCATACAAAAATGTGCCTTTCATAATGTTTATGCACCGTCCATATTGTTCTTTTTAGAATAACACGTTTTATTCAGAAGACACTAAAAGTATCACCCATTAAAAATATTTAATTTTTTTAGTGCGACAAAAACTGTATTTTTTCTTGCCAAAGTGTAAAATAAACAAGATTTATTTTACTTTACAAAAAAGTAATTATTTGTTACAATATCAATAGTCAAAATCATACATTATAAAGTAAAACACTGGATTTGATTTATCAAAAATGTCACATTTGTTGTATTTTACTAATCCCTTAGTATGTAAGGGGGAATTTTAAGTATTTCCTTCTTTGTCTCTTCCTGCTTTACTTTTAAAGGATTAGCAAGCATTACAGGCAGAACTCCTGGCGGTGAGCCGCACACGTAATACTGCCAATTTTCTTTACAACCTTCACACACCTGTGGTGTGGCGTGCGGTTTAATTGCCCGAGGTACATCACTGAACGCAGCTTTCCAAGCTGTCTGCCTTTAAAAAATGCTACATGTTGTCTGCTAGCAAAGCATGAAAGGGAGGGAAAAGGTCCAAACAAAATGGCCGTCTTCCTGCCATCTTAAAGGAGTGTTCAGTTAGAAGTCAAGAACGTGTAAAGACAAAACCTGCTCATGCTTATTTCAAGAATTCACTCATATTCTTCATATTGAGTATCCTACTGTAGGAGGAACTTTAAATATATACAGTGGTCTGTTTGATTACCATATTCATGGGTCATGGTAGTTAAATGAAACTGTAAGGCATATGAGAGTGATTTTTGAAGGATCATGTGACATTGAAGAATGGAAAATTCAGCTATTTTAAATTGTAATAATATACCACAATTTGTAATAATTTTACTGAATTTTTGATAAATGCAGTCTTGGTGAGCAGAAGAGAAAAATATGAATGATCTTAATCCAAACGGTAGTGTATATATCATATTTAAGTTGTGAAAATATGTATGTGTATATAATTCGTAATAATAATAATATATTCAATAAAAATCTTTGCATTGTTGTAGTGCTATTTAATCTACACAGATGATGGTGTGGTAGATGTCTGGCAGACGGGGGTCACCAGGGCGGGCCAAAAGAATGGAGTGCCATGGCAAATCGTGGGGCGGCGGCACCGTCTCACTCTTTGCATAAATTAGCATGTGAACCGGAGGCACTGAAAGACATTCCGAATTCCTCTTTGGCCTAATTAATGGCAGTGATTGAAATGTTTTGGCCTGGCAGTTGGCCGAGACAGCGGGCCAGTGTGAAAAAGACCAGGCGGAGTGGAGGCTGAAGTCTCATAATTGAGATGTTGGATCAGACAAAGAGCTGAGAAATCAAAAATGAATTTTAGTGAATCTCAAGCATTTAAAATGTTTTTTTTTAGGTTACAAATTTGTGCTAGTGCTAATAATATGTTGAGCGCAATGGACCCTTATCGCATCCAGGGTTCTCAGGAATAGAAGTCATCATCATAGTTGGGTAAACTTCTATAGTGCTGAATGAAACCGCAACAAATATAACTTTTGCATTCCCATTCCAAAGCAAAAAATCCACGATAGTGTTTCTATACCGTACGGAGATATATATATAAATCATAACCACAAAGTTTTAGTAAATTAAGCCACGTTGGACTAATTTGATCATATATGTTTTAGTATGTCGTAGCCACATTGGACTAATTTGTTTTAGTAAATCGTAGCTACTTTGGACTAGTTCAATCCCTAGATTTAGTAAATCGTAGTTTTATTTAATTTGTTTTAGTAAGTTGTAGCCACGTTGGACTGATTCATTTTAGTAAATCGTAGCCACGTTTGACTAGTTCAATCCCTAGATTTAGTAAGTTGTATTTTTAGTTAATTTGTTTTAGTAAGTCGCAGCCACATTGGACTAATTCGATCAGACGTTTTAGTACATCGTAGCCACATTGGACTAATTAGCTTTAGTAAATCATAGCAACGTTGAATTAGTTCAATCCCTAGATTTAGTAAATTGTAGTTTTACTTAATTTGTTTTAGTAAGTCGTAGCCATGTTGGACTACTTCAATCCCTAGATTTAGTAAATCATAGTTTTATTTAATTTGTTTTAGTACGTCGTAGCCACATTGGACAGATTCGTTTTAGTAAGTCGCAGGCAGGTTGGACTAATTCGATAATACGTTTTAGTACGTCGTAGCCACATTGGACTAATTAGTTTTAGTAAATCGTAGCTACGTTGAAATAGTTCAATACCTAGATTTAGTAAATCGTAGTTTTATTTAATTTGTTTTAGTAAGTCGTAGCCACGTTGGACTAGTTCAATCCCTACATTTAGTAAGTTGTAGTTTTAATTAATTTGTTTTAGTAAGTCGTAGCCACGTCGGACTGATTCGTTTTAGTAAGTCTACGATGGACTAGTTAAATCCCTTGATTTAGCAAATCACAGCTACATTGGACTAATTTAATCCTTTGTTTTAGTAAATCATAGCTACGTTGAGCTAGTTCAATCCCTAGATTTAGTAAATTGTAGTTTTACTTAATTTGTTTTAGTAAGTCGTAGCCATGTTGGACTAGTTCAATCCCTAGATTTAGTAAATCGTAGTTTTATTTAATTTGTTTTAGTACGTCGTAGCCACATTGGACAGATTCGTTTTAGTAAGTCGCAGGCAGGTTGGACTAATTCGATAATACGTTTTAGTACGTCGTAGCCACATTGGACTAATTAGTTTTAGTAAATCGTAGCTACGTTGAAATAATTCAATCCCTAGAGATTTAGTAAATCGTAGTTTCATTTAATTTGTTTTAGTAAGTCGTAGCCACGTTGGACTAGTTCAATCACTAGATTTAGTAAGTTGTAGTTTTAGTTAATTTGTTTTAGTAAGTCGTAGCCACGTCGGACTGATTCGTTTTAGTAAGTCTACGATGGACTAGTTAAATCCCTTGATTTAACAAATCACAGCTACGTTGGACTAATTTAATCCTTTGTTTTTGTAAATCATAGCTACGCTGGATTAATTCATTCCCTTTTTTTAGTAAACCGTAGCTACATATATATATTTTTTTATAAAAATATAAAAAATTAAATTTATGATAACTGTTGAAGTGCATTATCACCATCTGTGAAGAAGGTCCATAGAGTCTGATGTTGGCATGTTGCAAAGCACAAACATGCCTAGCAGACAAAAAAATATTGGGTATAATACTAATTTTTTATTTTCGATGGAACTATTTTTACTTATTAGTTTTAAATCAAATGTATGTTTATAATAACTTATTTCCCTCTGTCTTCCAGCTTGCCACAGTGCATTCTGGGCTTGCCTTATCCACAAAGGACACCTCATTAAAATGAAGGTATGTTATCAAGCGACATGCTGAACACTTTTTTGAAGCTGTGCTCATGATACACAATAATGTTGTCTAGGTAGGCAGCTCACTGCTTCAAGTGTTTCTCTAGGCTGTTTCTATCTGGTGCTATGACCTCGTTTGACATTTTTCTAGGATCTTAAAAGGACTATTTGTTGTTCCATCACAGTATATGGTCCACGTCTCACTGAAGTCCATGGATCATTACACAAAGTAATGGCTATGTCAACATGAGGCTAAATCTTCATGTCTTGTGAGAGATAATATATGGAAAGCAAAGGAACGGAGCTCTACAGTTTTATATAAACTCTCTATAGCAGAGCGCAGATTCATGTATATATCTATATACAAATCTAGATCATAACTATGATTAAAACACCATTTGGTGTATTATATTTGGCAATGTTTGTAATAACATAGTGATTTCAAGAAAACTAGCAGTATGCTTGTCAGCGGAAGTGGTTCAGTTTCCCTATAACCTCGATCTTGTGGTTTAACACAAAGGTACGTTTTTATTCCACCTCAGCTGTCAACATTTCCCTGTGTGTTCAAACCTACTAAACTTTTACTTGAACCTTCATTTAGTTCTAGAAAGAGAATCGATCATACTTGTGTGCACAACATGCAACTTATTTTCTTCTGATATTTTATAAAAGCTTAATTCAAGAAAATATTTCACTGATATGATGTCTAAATCGTAGTTTATAGCTTTTAATTAGGGCTGGGCAAAGATTAATTACTATTAATCGCATCCAAAATAAAAGTTTGTGTTTCAGTAATATATTTGTGTGTGCTGTGTATAATTATTTAGTATATGTACACTCCCCTAAAGGATTATTAGGAACACCATACTAATACTGTGTTTGGCCCCCTTTCGCCTTCAGAACTGCCTTAATTCTACGTAGCATTGATTCAACAAGGTGCTGAAAGCATTCTTTAGAAATGTTGGCCCATATTGATAGGATAGCATCTTGTAGTTGATGGAGATTTGTGGGATGCACATCCAGGGCACGAAGATTCAAGAAACCAATTTGAAATGATTTGAACTTTGACATGGTGCATTATCCTGCTGGAAGTAGCCATCAGAGGATGGGTACATGGTGGCCATAAAGGGATGGACATGGTCAGAAACAATGCTCAGGTAGGCTGTGGCATTTAAACGATGGCCAATTGGCACTAAGTGTGCCAAGAAAACCACACCATTACACCACCACCACCACCAGCCTGCACAGTGGTAACAAGGCATGATGGGTCCATGTTCTCATTCTGTTTACGCCAAATTCTGACTCTACCATCTGAATGTCTCAACAGAAATCGAGACTCATCAGACCAGGCAACATATTTCCAGTCTTCAATTGTCCAATTTTGGTGAGCTCTTCCAAATTGTAGCCTCTTTTTCCTATTTGTAGTGGAGATGAGTGGTACCCGGTGGGGTCTTCTGCTGTTAAAGCGCATACTGGCTGCCTGCCGCATACTGGATGTTTTTCCCTTTTCACACCATTCTTTATAAACCCTAGAAATGGTTGTGCGTGAAAATCCCAGTAACTGAGCAGATTGTGAAATACTCAGACCGGCCCGTCTGGCACCAACAACCATGCCACGCTCAAAATCGCTTAAATCACCTTTCTTTCCCATTCTGACATTCAGTTGGGAGTTCAGGAGATTGTCTTGACCAGGACCACACCCCTAAATGCATTGAAGCAACTGCCATGTGATTGGTTGATTTGATTTGTATTAATGAGAAATTGAACAGGTGTTCCTAATAATCCTTTAGGTGAGAGTAAATACACACACATGCATGTGTATATATTTAAGAAAATGTGTTATTCATATTTATATATAATATAGATTATGCACATATATTATGTAAACAAAAACTTTTATTTTGGATGCGATTAATCGCAATTAATCTTTGCACAGCCCTACTTTTAATTAATATTATTTATTTATTTTCGTTACTGACATATCACAAACAATACGTCCAATAAACAATATAAAAGGATGAAATTTGATATCTCTTTCAAAATAAGTTCTTACAGTATTTTTTATCGTTATCTGGTGCCATTTTTAATTTAAAAAAAGCCATTATTGCTGCGATACTATAGCCATATCTATTGCTGCCATACTATAGCCGCACTATACCATTTGAAAGTGAGTAACTTTAGTCCCACATGCTCATTTAAAGTGAGATGACACTTCACTTCCCACATCTGAGTGAGTAAAACTGTCATCTGGACCTTTGTCTACCAATGCAGGGTGTTCAAACCCACGGTTGTGCAGTGGTACACATCCAGAGGCCTTTAAACACACAAAAATAGCAATTCTAAACAGGAAGTGCCTGTTGACCTTGTTTGTGCATGCACTCATGCTAAGTTCAGCGCTTATCAATGCGATAGCTGCATTGCAAACAGACACAGCTTACAAAATTTGGCACTCTGGTTGCAAAAAATAGAGCGTTTCCAGAGCATAAAATGGGAAATGCAAAATTTGGTATCACAATTGTTCACACTTGTTATAGTATAATACAAAGAGTAATTTCTGCACAACTATCACCTCCTAATAGAATTTCAAAATTAACGATTGCTTTCAAATAGGTTTCCGAAACATGTTACAATCGGCCCGACGAACAGATAGTCCTGCCCTCAAACTCACGCCATTGGTCGAGAAGGTCAGGATTCTCAAACAAGCTGTTTTGAAAGAGTCTAAGTGTTATTTTTCAAGCAAATCAACCTCTGAACAACTTACTAGTTGTTACAAGCTAGGATAGCAGAGCGTATTTCAATATTGAAAAGTACAGCTTTAAATGAGCATTCAGCATGTGCATGAAAACGCCATGTGCTTTGAAGGAAACTACTCGAACACATGACTTGATCGGTTAACGTATGAGACAAATGTGATCTGAACTGCTACAAAATAAGACCTCGAATCAGAATAGCAACAAATACCTGCTCTGGTTAATGTCAGGCTGCTCTAAGTTCCTGGCTTCGGCTGGTATCCTCTTTTTCTCCATAACGTGAAGCTGTTTGTGGTGTCATTGCTTCTGAATTGCAGGTGATTACTAAAATATTTCGTCCAGATAAAGGTACTGTGACTTTGTTTCTGGCTACCACACCGACACAGAGAGAAAGAGTGAAGAGAGAGAGGGAGGGAGCACAAAAATAGCAGGAAGTAGAGAGGGCAGGCCAGAGAAGAAAAAAAAAATCATCAAGTAACGTGACAAGTTCATCTGAGGATAGTGAGGGAGGGGTGGAGGAAGTGTTTTCATTTTTTTTAATCTATCTCTCCACCCACCAACTTATTGGCTTTTTTTTTCTTACTCGGTTTTCTCTTTGTATAGTCTTCAGTGCAGCTTTCATTTACAGCTTTACATCAATTCTTTGTTGACAGTGTTAATGAACTAAAAGTAGTTGGACTAACAAAACATGAGCTGCTTTGGAATGGAAATGCAATGTATAATCAAATGTTAATTCGTAGATCAAACAAAGAAAATTGAAGTGTGTGTATTATATTATTTGTGTTATTACTTTCGTTGTTAATAATTGTGATTAAAACTGTTATTTACAGTTGTGTAGTCATTTTTACAGAATTAGATTAAACAGGATTTTAAAAATGATAACTTAGATAGAAGCATCTGGTTTATATATTTATTGTTTTATACTGATTGTATCTATTTTTATGTTCAATTATATTTATAAGCTTAATTTGAAAGTCTTGTTCTTTTGCTCTTGATATTTTTCAGCAAATTCTTCTCTGTGGTCTCAGTTTCGCTCCTATCTAAGGCTCAGTTCCTCTAAACATGGTAGACGGGGTACAGATTTAACAACCAGAAGTAACAAAGATCGATTATGATATGAAGTATTTTGCATCAGTTTGATTGTAAGGTTCATTTTTCTTCTCCCGATGTAGTTTGGCAAAGCGCTGCTCTTTGTTGTGAAGGCCTCGGACGTGTAACTTAGCACAATAGAGAGTAGTTTAGCTTTATAATGCTCTTTACAATAACAAAATTTTATTCTAAATGGATAATCCGTTTGTATAGCCTCTGAAAAATGTTTTTTGAAAGCTATTTTGCGAACAAGTTTTATATAAAACAAAACAATGGTCACACATGGACACAAGACAAACCAGGCGTAAAAACATTCAAAATCACTAGTCGCCCGATATATTTGTGGTTTACCTAACAATATTTAAATAAAAACTGTGTTTAATGTCTCATCCAAAAGAAACGAAAGATACGTAATAATGGCGGCAGCAGATAAAAGACATGTGCTAGAGGAAAATGAGGATGAGGAGAAGCGAAAGTCATAGAAAACGACGATATTGCAACACGAGAAAGTCAAAATTGCAAGACGGACATTCAAACAAAAATAAAATTCTGGAAGTACCTGAGTAAAGAGATTTGTGTTTTTTTTGTCGCAGGACGCCGCGGGAGACTCCCGATGGGGTAAAGTACAACTCTACAACGATCGAAAAACACAACAAAAACCAGCAGGGAGGAAGAAAGAAGAGGAGAGACCGTTTCCATGTCACTCGCGAGACAAGGGGAAAAGCAGAGAGAGGTGTGCGAGCGAACAGCCCTTCTCACACGAGCCCTTGCCAACGCTGAGCAGATTCAGCTTTGCCCTCCTATCCGCCTGCCCACTTCAGCCCCGCTGCCAAAAGAGCGAGAACGAGCGAGAGAAAGAAGGAGAGAGAGGTCACAACAGCATGAGAAAGGAAAAGAAAACAAGGCGGCTACTTTTGCTGCCACCTTTCACCGTTCATCTGTTGTTGTTGTTGTTGGGTTAGCAAGTCAGTCCTCCATGTTTGAGACCTCAATGGGAGTTGGCATGAAACGCAAAACACCGTCACCTGGCTCGGGCCCGAAAGCGGGGAGTGGAACTTGGTCCAAAACCAAGCGAAATAAGCAAATCTCAACCTATCCCTGAGGAGTGTTTCGATATGAGCTACATGTACTTACTCCGTCCCAAAGATCTGACACACGTCCTGAAATAGAGTAAAGTCTCCCCAAAGAAGTCTTTTGTCAGCATTTGGCATCCGTCCTAGGCATTACAAGCCTTTCGATTCCTCTTTTCCAGAAGTCATCGCAGCATCTTTAGCTGTCCTGCCATTGCCTGCATTTTTCATGCATGCATGCTTTGAGATTTAATCATTTGTGCACATCAACTTTAGTGCCTTTGCGATGTGCACGTTCAACCCGAATCAAAGGTTCAAGTGAGGAAAGTTCACGGTCGTCAACTTGTCCAGGTAAAACAGACAAAAAAAATTTTTTTTGAGTTTGAGTCCTCAAAGAGTTCTTGCTGAGCTGAAGCGAGAGGACGGAGTGAGAAAGTTCACCCCGAGGCGCCAGGACAAAGAGAGCAAGGCAGTCACTTGTCACAGCACTTGTGCTGAAAGTTTGTGGTAACGCTGCTCTGCTCAGCTGCAGTCCCAGAGCCAGAACGCTCTGAAATAATCCAGTGTCACCCTGCCAAAAAGTGTGCCACCCCTTTCCTGACGGGGCAGAGATGGTGACAGAGAGGGAGGGAAAGAGTTGCAATCGTCCAGTCTTCTTTCAGGCATTGTCATGGGCAGCACAGTGTGTGACGTCAGCACCCTCCTTACGTCCTTTTGTTATTTGTCCATTTATTTCTTACCATACTGTCCTCATGTTGCATTTTCACCCACTTTTGCTCTCTCGGGTAAAAGAAAGAGCCATTTCTTGACGCCTGACTGGGAGAGAGAGAGCGAGAGAGACAGAGGGGGAGAGGGACGGATATAAATAAAGCACAAGAGCACAAGTGAATAGAGAAAGAGAAGCTGTCCTTACAAATCTCTCAGTCTGTCTTCCTGCCTTCCGACCCGAGCGCTTGTAAAACTTTCAGCTGTGGCGTTCAGGGCCGGCCTCCATTGGCAGCGGTTCAAGAAGAGGGCTGGCTGCATCTAAAGGAAGACGAGCTCGTGGAGAGAGAGAGGGAGAGAGAAAGGGGGTCGGGCTGGTACCCATGAGGAGGGTGCCGGTGCGGACAGTGGGTCAGGGTAAGGGGGGCGGCAGAGGTAATGCATGTGCCAACAGTAACAGCTCTGGGAGTTCAGACAGGGAGCATGAACCAGAGTAGAAAGAGGGCAATCTACATCCCAAAGTTCTCAAGTGATGCTCTGAACTCCACACATTAAAAGAAAGCTTCCAAAAGGGTGTTTTCACAGTGATGCCATTGAAGAAAAATTTTGGGTTCCAAAAAGAACCTTTCAGTGAAGAGTTCTTAAAAGAACCCTGTCTCTTATACTATGAAGAACATTTGAATAATCTAAAGAATTTTTCCGTTGAGAAAGATTCCGTTGATGTTGAAGGATCTTGCCATAAAGAATGCCAATTAAAAAAATATATATATTTATAAGAGTGCAAGACTACGTAACCTAGTAATATTTTAACATAGGAAAATGACATGTATCAGCTTTAAATGATTATTATGATACATCAATCAGGTCAGCCGGAAACCAGGAACACATCCTATACCACCCAGTGTACTCGATTCATCATAAGAAGAATGGCATCTACGCGAATGTTAGTCTTTCTGCTTATTCCGATGTTTACTGGAATCAGCCAGATCCGGGCTGTATCCAGACAAGATGAAGGACCTGCACCTAGATACGCGACAACGCATGATGTAGTCAGCCGAATCCGGGCCGTATCCAGACCAGATGGAGGACCTATGCCTAGACATCACGACAATGCAATTTGTAGTCAGCCGGATCCGGGCCGTATCCAGACCAGATGGAAGACCTGCACCTAGACACGATGACAACGCATGATGTAGTCAGCTAGATCCGGGCTGTATCCAGACCAGATGAAGGACCTGCACCTAGACACGACGACAACGCATGATGTAGTCAGCTAGATCCGGGCCGTATCCAGACCAGATGGAAGACCTGCACCTAGACACGATGACAACGCATGATGTAGTCAGCTAGATCCGGGCCGTATCCAGACCAGATGGAGGACCTATGCCTAGACATGACGACAACGCATGATTTAGTCAGCCGGATCCGGGCTGTATCAAGTCTAGAGCTGGGCTGAGCTGGCCTATGACATCGTGGTTTACTCCAGAGCGGTTATAAAAACTAAAACTAAACTTTTTTTAAACAAAAATGAACCATCACTGAACTTACTTAAGCTGGACTCTGATGCTATTTTCTTTTGGAAACAAATTTTGTTGCATTATTTTCCTGTTATCTCTGTAAAGCTGCTTTGAAAAAATCTGTATTGTAAAAAGCGCTTTATAAATAAATGCAAACTTTTTTCAATCAATTTTACATTTAGGACAATTAATGGCTGTAGCTGAAGGACGGCTGCTGGGGAACTGTCGTAGGCGTGTTACTGCAGGGCTGGGGTAACGCTGCGGGGTTGAATCGCCTGCTTGGCGCCAGCAGCTGAAGGACACAGCCTCTCCCACAGGAGCCATTACAGTCCCAGAGTCCCACCACACTGATGTCATCCAGTGCAACGGAACGCTGAAGCCACAAAGAGATCCAAACGGAACGCTGAAGAGATCCAAAGTTCTGTTCACTTCCCTTATCTCTGTCAGCATGTGAAATAAAGACACAATGAAAGCTACTTGCTATATCGTCAGAGGCTTTTCACCTGCTTTGCAAGTGTATGATTGGACAAGGGTGGTAATTTTCAAAGCAGTCATTGTACATTTTTCATTTACGCTTAAAATAACTGAGAAAATACGTTGCAAGATGTTCCAGCAGGGATTTCTGTTGTAACATTGTTTGTGCAAGACCTATCCTGATACGACATGTTTGATTTTTAGATTTTTTTTGCCAAGATTATACACCTTTTTATGGAAAGTCTTGATTAAAAGTTTTGCAAAAGTTAAAAAAAAAATATTAAGGCAAATAAGACAGAGATAGATGATAGATAGATAGATAGATAGATAGATAGATAGATAGATAGATAGATAGATAGATAGATTTGATCACTTAGAAAAGTTATAAGACACCTCTCCTGAACTTTTTAGGTACCATTCCTTTCTGTAGCACATGCCATTTTTAAGCACATCACGTCGCAGTGCAACTCTTGAAGCAGACTTCAGTTTTAGTAACTATACATGTACTATTTATACATAATTGATCAGCATGTGCATAAGAAACGATACCTGCAATGCTCTAATATCCACACTACCAATCTTGCATTACAGATCATGTTTCTATTTTTCTTTTGGAGCGAAGTCAGAGGTTCCCGAGGGCATTATCACATGATCTTTGAGAGTTGTTCTGGGTAATCAGTCCCTGACAAAACCGCACAAGTTCGAGTTAACTGTTCATTGACCAGCTGGTGGCAATTTGGCATTGTTATTGCATTGCACAAAAGGGACCAAGCAAAAGACAAAGGTTGAAACATCTTATTTAGTTGCATTACACTATGTTAAAAGATGATTAAAGGGATAATTCACACACACAAAAAAAAATATTTCTGTCATTTTACTCACCCTCACGTTGTTCCAAACCCGTAAGTCCTTATGGTTGGGGATTTTAATGAAATCCATCAAATCTAGAGATAAGAATATCACATGGGATGAGCCAGAAAACTGCACATTAGAAACTTTGTATACATTTTAAAAAACATTTTGAAAAACTTGCAGTCACATTACAACACACTGGAATACTGTACCTTAGCAGCTGCAACACCCTGGTAACCATATAATGCATCAGAGTAACATTAGTCACATGTTTAAAAAAAAAAGCACTAAGAACTTAAGGTAACGCTTCCTTTTACAGTCCAGTTGCCCATGTAAATACTATGTAGTTATTGTAGTAACTATAATTACTGGGTAATAACTAGTACTAACCCTGAACCTACCCCTAAACCTAACCCTGTTCCATGTACTTACCTTATTTTAGCCAGTAATTTCTAGGTAATTACACTGTAAATACACTGTAAGTACTGTAGTGTAAAAGGAAGCGTTATCGAACTGGGAAGCGTTACCGAACTTAATAGCTGGATAGTAACGCCCTGGTAACCACTCAGAACATTCTAGTATCTCCATAGCAACACACTGAAAACACTCAGAACCACCACAAATTGCTCAAACCCTGGCAATTGCTCAGAACATAACATAAGGCACCACATAGCAACACACTAGTACACCTTTGCATCTGTATAGCAATGCCCTGGTAACCATCATCTTAGTAATGGCATAGCAACATGCCAAAAATGCTCAAAATACCCTAAGAACTGCATAGCAACACACTATACCTTAGCAACTGCATAGCAATGCCCTGGCAACCAACCAACACATCCTAGTAACTTCAGACAAACATGCTCAAAAGCACTCTGACCTTAGCAGCTGCATGGCAACGCCCTGGCAACCACCCAGAACACTTTATTCATCAGTCACATGGCAACATTGTAAAAGAGTAGGGCAGGATTTGCATGGGCAATACCAAAATAGTGTAAAATCTTCACTTCCTATACTATTATCCCGTGTTCTGGCAGGGGCGATTGCATCAGGGGAAAACTCATAAAGGAGATCAGCAGGGCACTTTTATACTGTACCTTCCCCTGTGTGTTCATCTGGTGGTGTATCCTTGACCTATGCATTTGTTTTACAGTGAGACAGTTTCCTGTTGCCTTCTGTTTAGTTTGAGTCACATTCAGCACACACACACACACACCCCTGAGGAGCATGTGCACTCCTCTGACCCACATCTCTGACAGGATGGTGAATGTATGTGAGTAATAAACCCACTGGAGTGACGTCATGCCCTTAAGTCCCACAGTTGCAGCTGTGTGTACTCCGTTTTTCTGCTTATGCATTATTTAATCTTATCAGATTCAATAAAAATCATATAACTTAAAGAAATAAATTATGCATTTGTACTATAAATCACTGGTAGTTTGTACCTTAGAGGTTAAAGAGGAGCAATTCAGCCTTCCAGTTTCATTTTTAAATTGGTTAAACACAATACTGTACTGTACAGTTTCATCATAAACTGTCTTTAAGATCTTGAGCTCCGCCTCTTACCTCTTTTTGTGAGTTCACTGGCCCTGAGCTCTACGAAGGGAACAGCGCCATCTTGCCACCGGAAAAAGCACTACAGCTATGCACAGCTCCACTACTTCCTGAACTTCAGCCAGCTTCTTGTTTCCTGTCTAGCATTATTGGACACATTGATTAATTCAGGTGTGTTTGATTATTGTTGCCGTGACTACTGAGGTCAAGCACACCTGAATTAATCAAATTGTCCAATAATGGCAGTCAGGAAATAAGGAGCTGGCTGAAGTTCAGGAAGTAGTGCAGTTGTGCATGGAGCCCATTGGTCCCGCGGCCGCCCCTTTATTCTGCATATGAATTATTTAATTGAGGAGGAAACTCAAGACCATGGTGGCGTTTGTTGCTGAAAAAGTAGAATTTGACACTTTTTATCAGTTTTGCAGTAAGTTATGAACCACAAATTTAAAATTAAATTTCAAATTAAACTCGCGCCTTCTGACAAACCTTCTGATGTCAACATGTTCTGCAGTCTATTCACTGACCTTTAGTTGAAAAAAAAAACAAAGCCCAACTTCATTTTCAAACTCTATTTTGTACCCTATTCATGGAAACAGGTGTGAAAGATGATTGTTGGGTAATAACTTGGTTTTATCTCCCACACACACACACACACACACACACACACACACACACACACACACCAGCAAGATGATTATTGGGTAATAACTTAGTGTACACACACACACAAACACTGATAAGAATTTAATTAAAATCTTTATTTTATTACATGTGTTACATTCAATATCCAATGCATCTCTTGGACACATATATGATGATGGCATAAATACAAACAATCGTTCATCCGTTGTGCCGTCCCTAATCAATAGTATAAGATGAGTGAGCAGAACTTCACACCCGCATATTTACATAGAAAGTCAAACTTTATACAAAGTCCATGGCGTCAATATTTACACACGGAAAAAGAGACGCCCTCATTTCAGTTCGTTCTTACAAAAAGAAACGTTGCGTTAACGAGCTTCTGAAGCACAAACCGGGACGTGTAATTCTCTTCCAGAATTGATATTAAGAATAACGTGAGATCAAAACTGGTGTTGTGTTTGGATGACGCCTCGTTATTCTACGACACGAGAGGAGATCACCGTATTTATAAAGGCATTTTTATAATGAAAACAGAAACAAATCAAGGGTGAGGATGGAAACAGTAATATTTCATATCTAAAAGTGCTTAGGAGATATAACCGCTAAGCTGAACGAGGGACGCTAGCTCGATTTGGAGATAAAAATGTGGAGTAAATGAATCCAGGCGAATGGGAAAGTGGAAAGAATTGTCACAATATGTGAAAAACACTAAGTAAAAGAAATAAATAAATAAATGATAAGCCCTTATAATGTCTTTCGACTGAAATGGGTCGAAGTAATGTTGCATCTATAGCCAATAAGGACGTGTCCGGTTTAAATCACTACACACTCAGTAGTTTGTTGGCAATTTATGGCATCAAAATGTCTAATGACCGAATATCTGTATCTCAGTCATTCCTATCCATACCTAAAGCTCCACTGAAGTAAAACAGTAATTACGACTTCTCTGTCTTAGGACTTTTTGTATGAGAATTGTGATATAAACTTGAAACAAGATAAACAAGAATTGCGAAAAAAGTCAGAACTGTGAGATATAAGCTCGAAATTATGAGGAAAAAAAAGTCAGAATAGTGAGATATAAACTCGAAATTATGAGGAGAAAATAGTCAGAATTGTGAGATATAAGCTCGAAATTATGAGGAAAAAATAGTCAGAATTGTGAGATAAATTCGAAATTATGAGGAAAAAATAGTCAGAATTGTGAGATATAAGCTCGAAATTATGGGGAAAAAATAGTCAGAATTGTGAGATATAAGCTTGAAATTATGAGGAGAAAATAGTCAGAATTGTGAGATATAAGTTAGAAATTATGGGGGAAAAAATAGTCAGAATTGTGAGATATAAGCTTGAAATTATGGGGAAAAAAATAGTCAGAATTGTGAGATATAAACTCGAAATTATGGGGAAAAAATAGTCAGAATTGTGAGATATAATCTCGAAATTATGAGGAGAAAATAGTCAGAATTGTGAGATATACTGTAAGCTTGAAATTATGAGGAGAAAAAAAGTCAGAATTGTCAGTTAGCTTTCTTTCAATTCTGACTTTTCTCACAATAGCAATTTACATTTTACAATTCTGACTTTACAAGTCACAATTATGAGAAAAAAAGTCGAATAGCGAGATATAAATGTGCAACTGCGAGTTATAAAGATTGAATTGCGAGATATAAACTCAGAGTGAGTTGATTTAACTTTATATCTCAATAATTATCTTTTTCTCACAGTTGTAAGTTTATATCCCTCAGTTTTTTTACTCTCAATTGTGAGATACAGGTGAAACTCAGATTAGATTATCATGCAAAAGTTGATTTATTTCAGTAAATCAACTTAAAAGGTGAAACTAATATATTATATAGACTCATGCAAAGTGAGATATTTCAAGTCTTTATTTGTTATAATTTTGATGATTATAGATTACAGCTTATGAAAACCCCAAATTCAAAATTAGAACATTGTGAAAAGGTTTTCATAAGCTGTAAGCCATAATCATCAAAAATTATAACAAATAAAGGCATGAAAATATATAGGCATGTCTATATAATATATTAGTTTCACCTTTTAAGTTGAATTACTGAATTAAATTAAATTTTTCGAGTTTCATCCTGTATAAACTTGCGATTCTGAAAAAAAGTATGAATTATGAGACAGAAAGTCGCAATTACCTTTTTTATTCGTATTCAGTGGCTTCCATACGTTCCTCATCACCCGCAGACTGAGACTCTTCTCAGAGAGCAAGCAGCGCTGAGGTGAGCTACTGTACATGTGAAGAGGAAGATGATGAGGAAGATACTGGCATCACATCAGTGGCTGCTGGAGGTTAGTGTTCATTTCTAGAAGAAACGGCTTCACATGAGGACGTTCACTGTAGCAGTCCTTCATTCAAAGTAGAAACATGATCAAATAAAGCGTCATTCATTGTGAAGTACAGTAACGGGTGAATCTCATGAACCCACTCAACGAGTCAGATTTCACAGCAAAAATAAATCAGATTTCGTTTGAAGAAAAATAAAGCCTGTTTTTGTTTGTGTTTTTTTTCCATTGATATTAATTGACATTCTCATCAACTTAAAGCAAAAAAGTCTGTATTTACTGTAACATGCAATGAATTAAGATGTACTATTTAAAGTATTTATAAATCATGCTGGCATTTGTTTTTAATTACGGCAATTTAAATTACAAGTGAAACTCGAAAGATTAGAATATCACGCAAAAGTTCATTTATTTCAATAATTCAACTAATATTATATAGACTCATTACATACAAAGTGAGATATTTCAAGCCTTTATTTGTAATAATTTTGATGATTTTGACTTATAGCTTATGAAAACCCTAAATTCAAAATTGGTTTTCATATCTGTAATACACAATAATCAAAATTATAATAAATAAGGGTTGAAATATTTCACTTTGCATGTAATGAGTCTATACAATATATTAGTTTAACTTTTGCACCATATTCTAATTTTTCGAGTTTCACATGTAAATTAAATATTTTATGGTGTTACGGTAATGATTATCACATTTGAGAACAATGAAAATTGTTCTTTATAATTTTTATTTATGAAATTCATTCTTATAAGCAAAAAAAATACATGTAATGCAAATTTGGGGGGAAATGAGCTCAAATGTTATGAAAAGAATGTCTCTAGTTGTAATAAAAACGTAAAAACAGGCTTATTTTCTTTATGCAAAATACATAAATATATACTTTGCATATATAAATCAAATTTATTTTGCGGGTGAAATGTAACTTCGACAGGTTTTTGTGAGTCACAGGAGAAATAAAGTGTCCGTTTGAAGATACGGAACAATAATCGTGGTGTCAGGCGGGCACTGATCGTGTAGAGGTCGAGTTGAGCAAGTATTTGGCCAATCAACATTAAAAACGTAATTCTACTCAAATGCAGATTAATCCCACCCTCGTCCGCGAGATGTTTATGGGTTGAGGCTCGTCTCCCCGACCTCCAGGAACAGCGAGGTGTAAAACTCGGGCTCAAGCTGTTTGTTGCGATAACGGTTCACGATTTCTGCAATCTTCTGTTTCCGGCGCACGTGTGGCGGGCTGTAAGAGTCACTCTCCAGACGTTTCCTCCGACACGCGTTTATTACCGTCTGTCGCACCAGGAATCCTGGAGAGGCGGAGAGAATGAAAATTGGAGAGGATTAAAAAAGTTATTACAAATTTTTCTCTCTCAATTCCTCACAATTGCGAGTTTATATCTCTTTTTCTCAGAACTGTGAGATATAAATTTGGAAAAATCAGACAGACAGACAGACAGGCTCACTCACTCACTCACATACCCAGTGATCTCCTGCTAACCACCATGTTGTCCACTAAAGGAATGACCATGTTGAATTTGCCCATAGCACCATGTAGTTTGATCCGAAACAGGCCGGTCTTCAGCGGATGGATGAAAACGATGGGGACGTCCTTCTCTGAAGAGCTGGACCTGAGTGAGAACAGGTGAATGAGATCATGTCAGGGACTGAAATGAGTCTCACTAACGGTTTATTACCTGGAAGCGCTGCTGTTGACAGCCGTCTCCACTCCGGTGCTCGTCTCCGCCAGTAACTCCGACACGGGGAAGTTTTCTGCCAGAAAAGAACACAAGTTTTAATTTTCAATTTTATTTTGTAACACTTTACAATAAGGTTCATTAGTTAACATTAACTACCTTAATTAACATGAAGAATGAACAATACTTCTTCAGCCTTTATTAATATTAGTTAATGTTAATTTCAACATTTACTAATACGTTATTAAAATTAAAGGTTGTATTTGCTAACATTAGTTAATGCACTGTGAACTAACATGATCAAACAATGAACAGCTGTATTTTTATTACGGTAACTAACATGAACAGAGATTTATAAATACTGTAACAAATGTATTGCTCATTTTTAATTAATGTTAGTTAATATATTACCTAACAAATTAACCTTATTTTAAAGTGTGACCTTTATTATATTGTTTTTAAAAGAAAACCAGTAAAACTACATTGAAAACAATTGGTGTAAGTTTACTTCAAATCTATTTTCCCTAAGAAATTACAAGTAAATTTCACAAATAGAAACAAATTCACATTGAATTTGAAAAACTAATAATCTTTTTTTATTCACAACTTCGAAAATTTTTATTTATTTTTTTACAGTGTGGATTCATTTATCATAGACAGACCCACACACACATCCTGCCTTGTGTGTTTACAACTATAACACATACAGGTGAAACTCGGAAAATGATAAACCTTTTCTTTTATTGATTTCATGTAATATTCAAATTTTCTGAGATTTTGAATTTGGGGTTTTCATAACCTGTAAGCCATAATCATCAAAATTATAACAAATAAAGGCTTGAAATATCTCACTTTGCATGTAATGAGTCGATATAATATAGTAGTTTCACCTTTTAAGTTGAATTCCTGAAATAAACGAACTTTTGCACGATATTGTATTTTTTCGAGTTTCACCTGTATTTTATATACATGATTTCTAGGTTTATTTATCACTTTTTTTTGCATGACACCTTAAATTGAAATCAAGGAATTTTAATGAATATGAAGGACATTGTACCGATGTCATCGTATCTCTCGACCCACACGACCAGCACTTTAGTGTCGGGTCCTAATGGCGGTATCGTTCTTCCGGACGGCAACTTCTTGCTTTTCACTGTAGGGGACTGAAGAAATACACATTATACACTAATGCTCAAAAGTTTGGAGTAATTACCATTTTTTGTGTGTTTGAAAGAAATCTCTTATGCTCACCAAGGCTGCATTTATTTGATCTAAAATACAGTAAAAACAGTAATATTGTAAAATAGAATTACCAATTAAACTTTCTACGAGAATATATTTTAAATGTAATGTATTCCTGTGTTCAAAGCTGAATTTTCAGCATCCAGTCTTCAGTGTTACATGACCCTTAAGAAATCACTCTAATATGATGATTTGATGCTCAAGAAATATTTATGATTATCATCAATATTGAAAACAAGTCATATTTTTGTGGAAACTGTGATACACTACCCTTCAGAAGCTTGAAGCAAGTGAGATTTACAAATAGAAAGAAAAGAAATGAAGTTATATTCTGTAAGGATGAGTTCAGTGGCGGTTCTAGCCAAAGCATTTCCATCTGGTATTAAGTAGTCTAATATCTATATATTATATGATATTAGACTACATAGCCTACAATAACGTGATTAATAATATCTGCATACATGCCTTTATCTTTTGCATGTTCTTCCTAAATTAGGCTCCTGGTGGCTTAGGCCTAATAATTTCAATTTGTGTTGTAAATCCATTTAGAAACGATGTGTATTATGAAAAGCACTTTACAAATAAATGCAAATTGTATTGATTTCGAAGTTTTGAGTAACAGTTCTTCTCCAGGCGCATACTTTTCTGAGTCGTATGACGTAGTGAGTATGTGTGAGAATGGAAGTGAATGATTAAACAAGATTGATGAAGTTCGCTATGCTGTCTCGTGTGCTTCATGGCTTGACAACTCCTGACAGACTGATATACCGGCCGTTTAACCAGTACCGGCCTCATTAGAGAAGCTCAGGTCTGAGAATGAGGCGAGAAGTTACCCGTTGCGTGGGACCCATGTTGTCAGAGTGGTTCGGGAAGAGCTCCAGCGTGAGGTTGGGCTGTTTCAGTAAACTGGGCAGCAGCTCCATCTGCGAGTCCGAGTCTGCCGTCGGGAAGCTGTGCTCGGACGACTCCGCTGCGTTGGGAGAGAAAGCAACATTTTTCATGTTAAATAAATAGGGGTTTAACGATACTCTCATGTTAAGATTCGAGGCACATCACGATACTGTATTATTGCGATACTCCAAGACACTTGGTAAAAAGTTAGCAAAAAATTTACTGTTCATTAATGCTAAAATTTGGTGTTAGTGTGTGTGTGTGTAAATAAATAGACTTGCCGAAACCAAGGATATTAGACACACCGGAATAATAATATTCATGATTCTGAAGCTGAAAATATAGAATTATTTTAGACAAATATGCTTCTGTGGTCACTGATTAGATATATTTAAAATAAAATAATGTAGGTCATTTTTTACTGGTAACATCAGACATTTGGTATTATCAGGACCCACGAATATTCCCTCATTGCATCATTATAGACTCTATTTAAAACTCTCTAAACTTTAATTTTTTATTGTGAACTATACACTATACATATTTTTGTATTACGATATATTGTGACACGATATATTTTTACACCCCTATAAATAAATCACTATTAATTCATTAAACGTGTTGCACTAATGGAGAAACCAATATGCCGTAACATCACTTTTTGCCTCATATGCACATGAAGAGATGGGCATAAAAATACAAAATACTGTATGGAAAAATATATTTAAATACAAATGAGGCTTACAGTTTATGAAAATCTTTTCAAAATAATCTAATTTTGAATTTGGGGTTTTCATAAGCTATAAGCCATAATCATCAAAACTATAACAAATAAAGGCTTGAAATATCTCACTTTGTATGTAATGAGTCTATATAATATATTAGTTTCACCTTTTAAGTTGAATTACTGAAATAAATGAACTTTTGCATGATATTCTAATCTTTCGAGTTTCACCTGTAGAATTCATTTAGATTCATTTGACACTATTTAGCTGCAAAAATAATGAAACCTAAAACACATCAATAGCGTAGAGTAGAAACGGGAGTTTACCAGATGAGTCGCTGAGAGACGGCACGACAAACGCGATTTCCGTCAGAGCGTCTGCGTAGTAAAGCACACGCTTCTCTCCGTTAAACACGCCACCGCCAGTGTCACCCAGAGTCACTGCATCATCTGCATAAACACAAACACATGCCACCTCATCTCCAGCTACATCCAAGGCATTTAGTGTTTTATCTTTATATTGTTCATATTTATTTATAGGCGCCTTTCATGGCACTCAAGGACACCTTACAAAATCCATAAAGCAAAGACATTAAACAATAAAACCAGTACATCAAATCACATAAAGCCTGTCTAAACAGATAAGACGAGATTTATTATTGGAATATAAAAAATGGAATATATTATTATATTTGGAATGTGTATGATATGGAATACTTGCATAATTACTACATTATAGGCTACGTTCAGTATGTCAGTCTAAATCCGATTTTTGTAAATCAGCCCAGAATTAGCTAATGTGAACAGCTTTTTACAAATCAGGTTTGAAATCCTATTCAAATCGCATTTCTGGAGATCAGTTTCAGTCTTGACTGATCTGATCTTGCGTGGTTTATGAGACTTTCTCACGCCACGTAAAATGTAAAGCCAGACTCTGTTATAGGAAACATGATGAAAGTTGGTCAAAACAATCCTGTGTTGTTGCAAAGTGGCAGACGAGCAGCCAATTATAATATATCAGAGAAATGTTTTGTAAATAAATATATTTTTACATATTTTTAAAACATCTTTATTGCAAACCCCTCCATGTTGCTGTTGTTGCTGTTGTGTTTGGCATATTTCTAACAATGCAATGTCATTGCCATAGAAAACATTGCAGATATTCCAGAAAACGAAAGAGCCGCATGGACGATCCAAATCGGATCTGAACTGATGCGATGATACACATTGTGGACGCCAATCATTTTAGATCAGATTCCCATCGGATTTGGACACAGCCATACTCTGATCATGAGAAGATGCTGTGTGTGTGCGTGTGTGTGTGTACCTGGTGTTTCAGCACCGTTGGATGTGTTGATGGTCCAGCTGGTAAACACACTGCCCGTCCACCCCGGATGTTGCCCGACCTCCACCGGCCATCCCAGAGACAGCAGCAGCTCCAGAAAGTGTGGCTGCACGTTTGCCGATGACTCCACGTTCCTCAAGATCTACACACACCAGCTCATTAAAGGGGTCATCGGATGCAAAATTCACTTTTATATGGTGTTTGCATAGAAATGTGTGGACACGAACACTATACAGTGAAAAAAAAAAAATACATTCACTCCTTTTTTTATCTTTAAAAGCCTAAACCCTTAATAATCAAGCCGATTGATGTCATATTGCTCATGCTCCGCCCACGACCACTGACAGACTGTCCTGTATTAGCATATTTCTGCCCTTAGCCATTTGGATACTGTCGGCCAAAGCAGCACTTTACATGTCTTGTGTCGACACACCCCACGGAAGAGAGTGTGTATGTGTGTGTGTGGTGAGCAGCTCATTATCATTTAAAGAGATATGCACCGAAACGGGTCGCTGTGAACAGAGCAAAAGGTAAAAGGGTATTGTTTTACACAACCATTGAGCAATTTTAAGCAAAGTATGCGACAAACTTTCCATGAAGACCCTAATTAAAACAACTTGTGGAAAATGGGCATCCGATGACCCCTTTAATATTCTATTAGCTGTACAACAAAACTGACGAATGCACACAGTTTCGCAGCAGGGCATGTGTGAGGTTTCACCTCTTGACTGCTCTTCTGTCCAGCTTTCATGTAGAAGATAAACACGGTGTCACACGGTCGGGACGGTAACAGGTCCAGGTATCCGATGTCATCGAAAAAGCCCGACACGGATGAGTCGAGAGCGATGAGGTGAGGAGGCAGTCGACTGTTTCCAGGCTCCTGAGACACACGCACACACACACACAAATTAGAGCAGTCCAGCTACTTGAAGATTAGACAATTGTTATTGTGTAAAATAACCGTTTTCTATTTTAAGAGTAGATAAAGGCCGATAAAGGATTTTGAAGGCCGATACCGATACAAATATTTGTTGGTTTTAAAATCCGATATACCGATATGAAGAGTTCAGATGCAAAAGCGTCTAAGTGCCATTTGAAATTTTCTTCTAAAACGATCATTTTTATCAAGCTTGTATATTGAAGTTCAGTAATTTCACTTAAATGGCAATGAAGATTACCTATTAATTGTAATTTAAGTGAAATTACTGAACTTAAATATACAAGTTTGATAAAAATGGTCATTTTAGAAGAAAATTTCAAATGGCATTTAGAGGCTTTTGCATCTGAACTCTTCATATTATTATTTTTATTTTTTTTTATTTCAGAAACGCGCAACAAAATATTAACAGATTTCCCTAACATTAGTTATTTGTAGTTAATTATGAGTTTTAACTAAAATAACTGGTTCTCTCTGCCCGACTCTGGCTGAATCGTTCTGCAAAATATCTTCCTTTGTGTTCGGCAGAAGAAAGAAACTCATACAGGTTTGCAACTACTTGAGGGTGAGTAAATAATGACAGAATTTTCATTTTTGGGTGGAGTATCCCTTTAACTACACTAACTTGTGCATTCTCATACCTTGAGCGCCTCTAGTGACAGGAAGCCGAAGTGCGAGAGGAAGAGGCGGGCGGTCTGAAACTCTTGAGCAGGAGCTGGTGGTTTACAGTCTGTCAGTGGGTCTGGGAAGGATTTATTCCTCCACAAGTCCTCCGTGTTGTGCTCCAGTTTGGTCTCGTAATCGATCTGCTTCCCCATCACGGCTCGCAGCTTATCGTGCTGCTGCTCCAACTGAAACACACACACACACACATTTGATTATTTTATTTTGAATGACTAATACCGATTAAAACATTCAAATAATCACAAAGAGCCTGTTATGTTTCACCTGACAATACAAACATCGATAATAGTCACAACCACATGAATATATATATACTTAGGCTATGGATAGAGGTGACGTCACTCAAACACAGAGACACACACACAGATAAGCAATATGGCATGTACTCTGATAAGACTATTGTGAGTGCAACTTTCTAATAAATACAAAATATTACAAATTATTAATATTTTAAGTATGTATTTTTATAATGTTCTTTCCATGCCACCAAACCCACTTGTCACGAAGAAAAAAGGAAGCCAAACAATATTTAAATGTTTCAAAAAGCCATTCAGATATTTGTATTCACTATTGTGTTTAACACAATACCGCATACTTAAAGATAGACTATGTAATTTTTTAGTTCAAAATTAATTCAATAAAATCCATCTTACAAAATGTTTTTTTTTTGTCTTGCCCTGATTCACTATGGTAAGACTATTATAAGTGTTTATTATCCCTGTCGGGATGTTTTGGCAGTAAATTGCATATATGCGTCACTCGCCTGTGTGTGTTTGGAAGTGTACAAGTGTACACTTTGGAAGCTGAACATGTTCAGCTAGTCCGCTTGAGATCCTTTCATCTAAACTGGATATATCTCTGAAGCCTAGCAGTGAATGGTTTTGTAACTTAATTCAATAATGTGATTAAAGTTTCAGGAATTATCGTGTTGTGAAGGTTTGATATCGTGGCATGCCTTTCTGTGAGGTTTCCACGTATATTGTAAAGTGTGTAATGCTAAAGATAACAGTGTGTTCTGAGGCTTTTATACCTCCTTATCCACAATGTCATGGAGATCCGGGATGCTCAGGTCGGCTTTCACAAACGGGATCTTATCCACTTCTTCTGGGAACGGTCTGTGCTTGACGTTAAACCGAATCCCTACATCGTTTTTGGGTGTGGGTCGGCTTTCAGGTACAAACACTTGCTGTAGGAGAGATGGACATCTCAATGAGGCCGTGCAAACATAACACTGCTCATAATTGTTTCCAAATACAAAATAAGAGCCATATTCTCTCAAAGGACATTTAAATAGAGAGCATTAGTGCAACATTAGGAACTTATTTGAAGCAAAAAAAGGAGCTGTGCAAAGATTAACCACATCCAAAATAAAAGTTTGTGTTTACATAATATATTTGTGTGTGCTGTGCATAATTATTTTGTATATATAAAATACACACACATGCATGTATATATAAAATATTTATATATAGTATAGATTATGTATTTATATATATATATATATATATATATATATATATATATACACACACACAGTATTTACATGCAAATAATTCTTAAATATATACATACATGCATGTGTGTGTATTTATACAAAATAATTATACACAGCACACACAAATATATTATGTAAACACAAACTTTTATTTTGGATGTTATTAAATCGCAATTAATCTTTGCACAGCCCTAAAGAAAAGTAAATCTGACAAAAAGACTTCGGGAATGAATGGCTTTTATGAGGAAAAGAACTTCAATCCAATGAAGCAATGCAAACAATCTAATTTTTTTTTTTTAGAAATATAAAACTACTCATTGTTATATAAAAAGACCCGTTGTTAATTACAGAACCATAAAGTTGGACTCCCAATGCTTTTAAATACTTAAATGTGTTTGTATGTGTATATATATTTACATACAATATTTTAGGTTTATTGTAAAATATGCATATACACATACATACACATTTAAGTATTTTGAAAGCATCGGGAGTCCGACTCGTTTACAAAAACTACCTGTTAAACAATCAGTTTTAAAATAATTTGAAATAATGATGGCTTCAACAGAAGCAAATATCATTGATTAACAACCTCAGAACTCACAGTAGGGCAGTCGGTAAAATTGTATAAGTTATCGTTAAAAATCAATTTCCCTAACAAGAAAATTTGTGAAAGTTTGGCTACTTAAAGCACATCTCTGCCCTGATTGGTGGTTGATGTTGCGTCCTACCTTCTGATTGGCTCTTGCGCCTCGAGGCTGATGGAAGAGCTGCATTGTCCATGCGTGTCGACCAGACATGCCTCTGATTAACATGGTGACTGATGGGCAGGGGTCTGCTGACACATGCACACACATATTAACAGGAAATAGGTTCTCTGAATCAACATGCACCAATGCTACATTTTCTAAATGTCATGATCATTCAATGAGCTGTATTATAACTGTATTAAATTAAATGTATATCATTACATTGTTTAAATTAATAAAGTTTTGTTTATGTACATTTCTGAAGACAGTTTCCTCTGATACCCGATCGCTCTAAATTGTAATATGGACTTCTGTAAAGCTGCTTTGAAATGATGTGTATTGTGAAAAGCGCTAAACAAATAAACATAAATTGAATTGAAATCCGAGCTGTTCTGGAGGAGTGAAACATGAAGGGTGTTTTTCTCACTCTGTTCGTTTCCCAGGGGCTGCTCCAGCATGGCGAGAATGACAGAGTTATCCAGGACGAAGTATCTGAAGTTACTGTGAGACGTGGAGGTGAGTCGGGAATATTTGATCAGTGTGTCCTCGTTCAAGAGACTGCAGGGAGAGGCGGGGCCACTGGGAGACGGGAACGCCCCCAACACCTGCATTATACTGGAACACACAGCAACACAAATCAAGGCCGTGTCCACACTAATACGCTTTCGCTTGAAAACGCATCTTTTTCTCTCCGTTTTGGCCTTGGAAAATGCCGTTTTCAAATGTATCCTGATTAATGTAGACGTAGCCCAAGACAGGCGTACATATCGTAGGAGAGAAATCAATGTGTGTGTTGGAAGACGCTCACCATGATAACGTGGCCTCGGCGGCGTCTTTCACCCTCATGGACGCCGGGTTGTGCTCTTTGTCTCCTTTGTATTTCACTTCTTGTTCGCCGGTTTTGGATTTGCTGCCCGAGATGCCAAGCTCGACAATTTCCAACACCTCAATCAGACAATCCTTAACCACAACACAAGAGTATACAAACACAAACATATTCAATCTTACAGCTAAAAACACACATGGCCAAAAAAACAAAACAAAAAAAACCCTCTCAATTAAATTAAATTAACATCTTGATATTTATGCATTTTCTACAATGTATTAAAATTATATATTTTTTTCTATAAAAGGAATTGTGGTTTCTGGTACTGCTGTTTTCCATACTTTTCAGTATTTTTATTGTATTATTATACAGTATTCTTTTTATTTATATGGATCACTATAAAAGTACAATACCATTCAAAAGTTTGGTGTCAGTAAGAATTTTTTTAAAGAAATTAATACTTTTATTCAACAAGGACCCTTTAAAATGAACCGAAATTGACAATAAAGAAATTTATAATGTTACAAAAGATTTAATATTTATAATATTCTATTTTCTATTTAAGATTCTGTTCTTTAGAACTTTCTATTCATCAAATAATCCTGAAGAATGTAATGCATCACAGTGAAGCTGTTTTCAACATTGATAATAATCAGAAATATTTTCACATAGAAAAAAAAAAAGTAAAAAAAAAAAAAAAAAAAAAACTCACAGACCCCAAACATTTAAAGGTTTCTGTATAGCATAATAAAAAGATCTATCTATCTATCTATCTATCTATCTATCTATCTATCTATCTATCTATCTATCTATCTATCTATCTATCTATCTATCTATCTATCTATCTATCTATCCATCTATCCATCCATCCATCCATCCATCCATCCATCCATCCATCCATCCATCCATCCATCCATCCATCTATATGTTAATGTCAATTTTTTTAAATCTACTATAAAAGTAAAACTCCTTTTTTAGAAGATGATGTACATGAATCATTGAAGCGCTGAAGTGATTCCTGGAACTAAATCAACCTTATCAAATCTATCACCTTTTTAAAGAGGTTTCAATTAGAGGCGTCAAAAAGTAAAGCAAAAAGTGGGAGTGAAACCACTGCGGCTCTCTTTAGGAAACTTTATCGCCAAATCACATCACATTGTTTCTTGATTGTCATTGATATTTGTCACTAGATGAGATTGAACACAAACAGGAAGTTTAAGATAGAGAAGTGGCTCGTTTGACTGCTTTGTTTTTGCTTCTGGTGCTCAAGTTTCAGCATTTACCACCTCTAACCAGTGGAAGTTAAGGTTTGACTAGCAGTACCTTCTCGTTGAGCATCTCGGGGTGTTCGGTGAGCCACACACACAGGCAGTGGAAGGCGGCGACGATCATGGAGTGCAGGTCTCGGGAGTGCAGCGGAGCGGGTCGACTGCACTGATACACGATGTAACTGCACACAGAGCTGACCGCACGCTTGCGATCAGACGAGTCCACGCTCACCTTCACCTGGACGAAAACAAACACGCATTTCACTCGTGTTGTACATGAACGGTTAAACAATTACGATCTCTTCTGCTCACCAAGACTGCATCTATTTGATTAAAAATGCACTAAAAACAGTAATATTGTGAATAAATATTGCAATAATTACTGTGAATGAATTAAGTGTCACATGATCCTTTAGAAATCACTCTAATATGACGATTTGATCCTCAAGAAATATTTCTGATCATCAATAAAACAGATTTTGTGGAAACCGTGATGCATTTTTTTTCAAGAATCTCTGAATAGAAAGTTGTAAAGAACAGCATTTATATGAAGTACAAATGAAGAGTTCAGATGCAAAAGCCTCTAAATGCCATTTGAAATTTTCTTCTAAAATGATCATTTTTATCAAGCTTGTATATTTAAGTTCATTAATTTCACTTAAATGGCAAAGAAGATTACCTATTAATTGCCATTTAAGTGAAATTACTGAACTTTAATATACAAGCTTGATAAAAAATATCATTTTAGAAGAAAATTTCAAATGGCATTTAGAGGCTTTTGCATCTGAACTCTTCAAATGTTTTATGACATTATAAATTTAGTTTGTCACTTTTAACCAATTTAATACATTCTCGCTGAATAAAAGTATTAATTTAGTTTTTTTAATTTCATTTTTTAAACGACAGTGTATCACAGTTTCCACAAAAATCTGAAGTAGCTCAGAAATGTTTCTTGAGCATCAAATCATCATATTATAGTGATTTCTGAAGGATCATGTGACACTGAAGACAGGAGTAAAGAAGATGAAAATTCAGCTTTGATCACAGGAAAATTTAATTATTTTTTACTGTATTTTGATCAAATAAATGCAGCCTTGGTGATGATAAGAACCTTATTTTAACAATATTAAAAATCATAATTATTCCTAAATGATGACATAGGTGTATATATATATATATATACATACACACACATATACACATGTATATATGTATATATATATATACATACATACATACATACCTAGGCTATAGCCATTAACTGTATCAGAATCTTTATTTGTAATTATGAAATTATATGCAATCCTATTCAGCCCAAAAATCAATCTCCTACTTTACAAACAATAATCTTATGTGCAGAAAAAAAGACATTTCTACTATGCAACACATTTTACGAAATAAGTGATAGATACAGGTGAAACTCATTGAGCAAAAGTTCATGTATTTCAGTAATGCAAATTAAATGGTGAAACTAATATATTATAACTATATACATATGCATGATTATATGTTTCAGAGGGCAGACATTTCTGTATTTAAAATCCTTTTTTTATTGATTCCTTGTAATATATTCAAATTTTCTGAGATTTTGAATTTGAGGTTTTCATAAGCTGTAAGCCATAATCATCAAAATTATAACTTTTGCACAATATTCAAATTTTTCATGTTTAACCTGTATAGTTCAGTACAGTTCAAGTAAAAATTTTTATTTCTGTGTCATGCCAAACATTTGGCCCATCCCACATGGGATTACAAGACACCATAAACTTAATTTACAAATATCTTCCAATCACATACACAAATAATTTGGAGAAATACATGAACACAAATAAATACGAACACACATGTATATAATTGTAGAGATGAATCTGTCAGCGTACCTTGGCGAGGCCGGCCAGCAGCTCGAGGGCGGCCAGTGAGATGCTCATGTCGAGTCTCCACTGCGAGTTGAGTCTCTGCGTGAGCAAGTGAATGCTTCGGATCAGCAGCCCGGCCGCCGTGTCTGTGTGGAGAGCTGGGATATAACACACAGCACGCCACAGACAGCGGGTTAGTAACACAAACACGTGCACAAAACGCAAGCCAGGCACTAAGACATGTGACGGCAATGATGAACCATACACATGAACACAGACGAGCACAAGAACGAGTTATCGCTCGCTAGTTACAGACAATGATGATCCTCCAGTCCAGCCAAATCATAAGCCACGTTAGGCGTCATTTGACGTCATGCTTTGAGAGTAAATAAAAAGTAATCAACATACAAAACAAAACTGGTTAAAGATGTTCGACATATCAACAGTTTTGGGTTTATATCTGCATTTTAAAATGCACCAACGTGTTTGACGGACACCATGCAACTTCTACAAACATGCAGAGATGCATTACTTCGCATTCCTGGGATGCATTTTACGAATGCTTTAAAGAGGACCAATTTGGTGTTGAAAATGGAAACGTCTTTAGATGGAAAATCGATTTTACAATCAATTCAATAAACAATTATGTCTCAAAAATCGAGCAGGATATTTTCACAAAAGTGATATCGCTATTCAAAACACCGTTCAATGTAAAATGTGATAATCTTAATAAATCACAATTTCAAGAGAATAATCGACAATTGTGATTTTTGTCATAGTGAAGTGAAACCCGTCATCTAAACTTGCTAAATGCATACGAAGAACGAAAGTCAAACAGTGGAAAGCTCAAATGCCTCGAATGCAGTTCAGATGCGGTGGTTGGCCTCTTACCGTAGTCCCTCAGCAGGGCTTGTGCGGGTCGATCGCTGTCAGGAGTCGTGGCTTCGGAGCTGCCAGCGCTAGCATTGCTGATGCCACTGTTATTGCGACTGTGGCTCTTAGCCAGAGAATGGCTTCCATCCACACTGCCCTACAAAACACATTCACACCAGCACTTCATCAATGCCTTTTTTAATTGGGGAATCTTGCAGACACTTCAAATCCAGTTCAAGCTCTATTAAAAACAAGCAGAGAGTATAACGCGTACCACTTCAGCTTGGGCACCGACAGACTCCAACAGAGCCGAATCCTGGACGATATTCAGCATCGCCGCTGGAAAAACACACATGAAGTTATTATTGACACTCAGAGGGATAAAAGCCAAAAATAATTCTTCTGACTGAAAACCTTTTAAGGCTACTTCATATTCCTTTAACCATCACTTTTTTTAGAGACTCGAAATCAATTGCATTTTAAGGGAAAATTAAGTTTAAGAAAAGACTTTTTACTGCTAGTTTGCATAATTAATTTCGATTTTTTAATTTGATTTGATTGAAGTTTTATTTCAACATTAAAGAAGAACTAAAAAAAACTACACACAATAAATAGACATTGAGAAGGTACAGTAAAATAAATAAATAAATAAATAAATAACAATATAAACCTATAACATACGCACAATAAAAACAATTACCTCCATATAGGAATATTGGACATTTGCGGTTCACTTTCTCCTGAGATTTTGCATAATATATATTAAAATATATACCTAACCCTAACCCTTTAATTTATATTAAAACCTAACCCTAACCCAACCTAACCCTAGTTTAAAAATTTTTGGAAACTTTTATGGTTTAAAGCTAATGCTAAGGACAATTTTCCCTTCAGTAATCCCTACATATTAATTGCTTTTATGGCTTACTGCTTTTATAACATTAATAATAATAATATATTTATTATTTTAATATAATAAAACAAATAGTATACATGTATGTACAGGTGGTTTTACAATATTTCACTAAACAAAACAGTAAATGGACACATTGAACAGGCAGCCATACCGAGTATCATCTGTGTATTGATCGAGTCGGTCTCTGTTTGCAAGGCGCCAATCAAAACATTGACCAATCGCAGCTTCAGGGAGAGGAAGGTGACCGCCTTCTCATGGAGTGAGTTTTCATCATTGCTGAATTTCCCTTCCAACAGAATCTGCAAATGTAATTAGAAAATCACAGACAATTAAATTTGGATTTTTTTCCTCAGAAAATTGAGTTACAGAGATCCCAAGAAGATTACTAGATAATAAACCACTCTTTACCTCTGATTTGACGTTGCCAAAGTGGTGAGGAAGAGGAAGCATGGATAACAAGATATGGATGGAAGCTCTTCTCAGCTCAGTAGGGTTCACGTATGACTTAAACTTGGACAACTCTCTGATGGAGCAAAATAAACACAAATAAATGCATCAACATTTACATGCATTAACAAGATAGTCCATATCTTGCATTTCTACACCCTATAATTAATCAATATATTACGAGCACGAGCGCTTTTTTCCTGAATATCAGCATGTGACACTGATTTTATAAAACAGGTTAATAAACAAGAAGTTAATATTGTGAGTCACATTTTAGAAACAACACTGTCTGTTTTGGGGCTATTTCGCTATTTATTTTACTAAACAATATTCAAAATATTGTATATCTCATAGCATTATTCATGCAGTTGTACTTGCAGTGCAAATATATCTAAATGCTGCTTTAGATGCAGCTTCTAAAACATATTTTGTTGATTGAAGTTGATTGATTTTGTCCAATTGAATGTATAGAGTTAATGTAAGAATTGGACATAAAAATATTAGGGATAACTTTATATCATAATGTTAGAAAAAAATGCCCCCCTGAAATCAATTTGAATTATTTCTGCTACTAATTGCTGAGACCGTTGTCAACCAAAAAACACACAGAAATATGTAAAGCTTTGGTAGTCTGATGTGCACAACAGCCAAAGACTAAATTATCGACAAAATCCCAGAAAATACTGATATATCACTTTTTATCAATATCGCCCACCCCAAAGAATGTATGCTTTGCACCAAGACATGAGAAAACATTTTCACCGATCAGGTAAGATGGTCTCCAGTGCAGATATGAAGTATGGAACCACAACATTGATCCCTTTGAGATCGGAGCAGAACAGAGCCGAAGAGTTCAGGATGATGCTGGCTAGAACTGGCCTACAAATGAAGTCGGATATCTGAAGACCCTGGATCAGGACCATGTAGAACCTGACAGAACAAAAAAGTTAACTTTTTTAGTTAATGTGCTTTTTCATGTACTGTAATACAGCAGTTTGCAAAGTTGGTTTGTAAAATCAGCCTATTGCTTTCATTGGCCTCCTGCAAACAATGTCTACTTAGCCCCGCCCTCAAACACTGTAGTGTTGTTTTTTTCGTTTTTTGTTAGTATTCGATTGGATTATATATGATTATGTAGTTAAAAAATGAAAAAAAATAAAACTACATAGTAATTCATTTACATCGAAAATATGGTACTTTTTGAAGTAAATACATTCAAAAATACCCCCAAAATAATAATTAAAAAAACACCATAAATGGATAGACAAAACTTTATCGAAGACAGTGATATAAATTAGAATCACACCTGAGTCCTCTGTGCCCACATTTGTCCACAATTACAGGATTAAGGGCTATAAAGTGAATACGGTTTGAGGGCTACAGAGTTTTATGACCTTGGATGCATGTAAACCTATTATATAGGAGACTCAAAAACAAAATTTGGAGCAACACTGAAGAGGTGAATCGTTGAGAACAACTAGTGATTACCTGGACAGGTACACTGGAAGTATCTCCTCTCCAGTCTTCTTACTGCAGAAGATCCTGCACAGCGTCCCACACGCTTCGGCTCGACCAGACTCGTAATTATCAGGAAACTCGTTGGCGTCAAACATGGGGTTGGAGACCATGGTGTCCGTGGACATCTGAGACCCTTTACGTCTCAGTTCAACTCCAGCTTGAGTCGCCAGGGCTGAGTGAGAGAGAAAGAGAGAGAAACGCAAACACTAAGTGACACTTTTCTCATGCGTATTGCAGGAGGCCATGACAGGGATTACCGACAAAGAGATTTTACAGGTAGAGAAATAAAAAATGGCGAGTAATTTGCTCTAATCTGCTAAATGCGACTATAAGGTATGAATACTTTAAGATTTTTAAACATTAACATCATGATTTTCTGTACTGTGAAAAGTGCTATATAAATATATTTGACTTAATTTCTAATCAGATAAATATCAATGCTGGATTTTGTGGGATTTTTAAAAAATATATAATAATGATAAACAAACATATTCACCTTAAGGTGCATTGAACTAGTGTAATGTAAAAAATTTCAACTACTCTAACTTAATCTTTTGATGCACTGTCAATAATAAGACAAATTCCAAAATGTATTATTAAACGGGCAAAATATGTGGATGCATATAGACAATGCAACTTCAAAATGCAAATGACACTGTCAACATTATAAACATTCATTAATAATTATTAAAATAGACTTTTTTTGGAATGAAAAGTTTGGAATTTAGTTTTTTGTGTCTGCACAAGAACAGCAAAAACCGTCAAATTAAATTATAAAAATATAAATAGATACAAAAAATTATTTACAATTTAAAATAACTGTTCTATGTGAATATATAGTAAAAAAAGGTCATTCTTGTGATCAAAGCTGAATTTTCAGCATCATTACTTAGAAATCATTCTAATATACGGATTTTACTGCTCAAGAAACAAACAAAAAAAATCGTAATTATTCCAAACTTCTGACAGGTAATGCATTGATAGTCACTGTGTTTACATTTGTTTGACAGGCATAATTTCATTTGCAGTAGGAAGCGAGTGCTAATCTAATGGGACTTTTGCGACACCGGCACGTTTGTGTCTATTTGGAGGACTCGGCCTCGTTCAGATCACACAAAATCTCATTGTAGTGCCATGATGTGCAATCGTGTCTGAGCGCCTCGAGACAGAACAGAACCCGCTCTTCTACATCTCCTGGTCAGTATCCCTGTTATCAGAGCATGTCAGTTGGATTTCATGTCAGACAAACGTTGATTAAAAGGCCATTTTTTATAATCCAGCATCCTAAATTAAGACATTAAGGCACAATATGGCTGAAACAAATTGCACCAACAACCACGACATGCAGAAATATCCATACATAACATAAAAAGGAACAAATGAAAACTGAAAGAAATGAATCAAACGCTAATGTCAAACAAAAAAGCTTTTAAATAAATGCTGGGCAAAAACTCAAAATAACATTGGGTGTGTGTTTCTTTGGAGAAGATCAGTTAGTAGAGGTCCTTCAGGAGATGATATGGGTAGGAACTAGTTTTAAGGATGGCGGGTAAGTTGAATCAAGGAGAAGGATCAAGAGCAACAAACATTCTCGGGTCTCGGCGGACACGTGACACTCGCGAGGCCGACGTCCCACCTTAGGATCCTGAATATTTGTTGCAGTTGAGCCAATGAGATTTGGGCAGCAGTCAAAACAACACTCCCGGACCTTTAACTCAAGCAGTTTATGCGCAAGTCTCTTGCCCCAAGAAAACAAGTACTGCAACAATGAACGAGTGACAGTGTAACGAAAGAAGTAAACAAACTGAAATGAACCAAATAACTGCAACTGGTAAAGCTTGTGTTCCTACTTACAAGATTTATAAGAAAGAAGAATTTGGAAAAATGTTGCTGCAAGATAACAGAGATAAAATGGAAACAAATCAAAGAACAGCAGTAATAGTAGAGTTCAGTAAACTATTGTTCTGTTTTTGTGGTTTTACAGACACAGGGAGACCATTAAAAAAATTACCAATCATGCACAAATTAAAACTGAACAAAAACAAATGCAAGAAAAGAAAAGATGTGTGCAACGCTATCAACTCAATTTACTACATACAACACTGGATTAATCACACATTCTCATCAAATTAAACGCCAATCTGCAAATTAATTCCTACAACAGAACTTTTCATGAGTCATAAATCTACTTTAACATGTAAAAAATAGCAATTAACCAATTTCAATTGACTCAATTAATCGGCTAATATCTGTCATGTCCAATTGCATCAGTTTCATTATCTATCGACAGATTTATCAATGCATGTTTTTCCATTTCCATGTATGCATTTGGAAGACGCTTTAATCCAAACTGACTTAGGGTGTGTTCACACTTGTAGTTCGGACCAAACCAATTTTAATTATTTATTGCTTGGGCTTAGCGTTCAGTCATTTTTAACACCGAACCTAAAGACACAAAAATGGCTTTTATGACGGACACAACTTACCGAACGTCTAAAACAATGTAAAATGCAGCAAGATCTGCTGCAAAAACACGTTGCTTTGATCCCTGTACTGCACTACATTGATACATCACTTCCTGTTTTGTCTTTGGTCCATGTTGCGCTTATATTTCAGTCGAACCGCATTAGGGTTTGTTTGTAAGCGGACAGGTTGTTTCGGTTCGGATGCCACTTCCTCACTGAACCGCACTAACAGAGAAAACGCACCTTAATTCAATTTAATTGAAGCAAACCTACCAAGTGTGAACACACCCTTACATTGCATTAAGGAACACATTTTTATCACTTCATGCATTCCTAGGAATCAAACCAATGATAGGATATACTTTTTGAGCTTGCGCTACAGAAATACAATTTGCTGTCATTTAATTGTATTTTAAGTAGAATTTGACATGTATTTCTTTATTTTTATAAGATGTTCACTTACAAACATTCATAAAATCCAGAACATCTCGAAATTCTAATCGATTGCTTCACAGAATCTTCGCTAGTGTAACACCAACCCTGTGAATCTTGCAGGTAGGAATATTTTGTAAAAGAAAAAGAAATGAAAACACCCTCAAGAGGTAAAATAAGTAGAGAAATGAAAACGAAGGAAAACGGGTGAGCGCAGGATTGATTGTAACGGGTATTACAGTCATACCGGTCATGCTGCTGTCTCTGCTCAGGCCGGAGTGGAGTTTACAGTGAACCAGCGCGGCGTCAAACAGCCACTGGCCAAACAGGTTCAGCACGCTGTTGACCTTGGGCCGGGTCGGCGCCGGGAGAGGTCGGGGCTCGGAGCTCGTCTGGTTTGGGCTGGAGAGAGGGGATGTGGAAGACGGCTGGTGCGACACTTTGGTCTGGCCAGTCTGTGGAGTGGAGAGTAAATTAATGTCAATGTCAATTTTATTTCTACAACACCTTTAATCACAACCTACAGGTGAAAATTGAAAAATTAGAATATTATGCAAAAGTTAGAAGGTGAAACTAATATAATATATAGACGATTACATTTTGCGGCTTTATTTGTTATTATTTTAATGATTATGGCTTACAGCTTATGAAAAGCTTTTCACAATATTTTCATTTTGATTTTGAGGTTTTCATAAGCTGTAAGCCATAATCATCAAAATTATGACAAATAAAGACTTGAAATATCTCACTTTGCATGTAATGAGTCTATATAATACATTAGTTTCACCTTTTAAGTTGAATTATTCAAGATATTCAAATTTTTCGAGTTTCACTAGTAGCTTGACCAATGTACAGCACAATAAAAACATAAGACAAAACTTTATAACTAATTAAAAACACAATGCAATACAATAAGTAACGGCTGAACTGATTAGATGCTTCTACCGTTGAGGCTTTGCTGGTGGTCTTCGCAACAGCGGTGGGGCGGTGCCTGCGGTTGTGGGGGGGTGTGGTGTTGGTTGTTATTGGAGCCAGCGGCATACTGAGCCTATTGACAGGTGTGGGCGGAGCACTGTCCGATCGGGGGCGGGAAATACCTGTGAGACAAACGAATCAGGTAGAGAAGCAAGAAAACCAAAGAATTAAAACCTAATGTGTGTAACAGAAAAGATCGAGAACACTTAAGAGATCACGTCTGGACACATATTCTGCCATAAAGCTCCTGCCAACATGCCTAATGTTTATTGAATTGCAGGACAATATCGGAGGATTTCCATTTCAGCCCTAAAGTAAGAAAAACGCAAAGTCTTTCTGGATGTCGTGACATCTGATGCTTCTTGAGTCATCAGCAAGGCCAAGCAATTCAGCTCTATGACAAAACAATAATGCAAATCAGGATATATGCTGTAAAATAGATATTTTCAGCACATTTGTTGTATAAAACTATTTTATGTGTAAAATGTAACATGTTGCTTCATGGTGAGTAGGCTACTGATTGGGTCAGTAGTGCAAGATCCACCAACTTGAAAGGCATAATTCACCCCAAATGTTTAATTCTGTCATCATTTCTCTCGTCAAATGCCACTGGTTCTCACCAGCTAAGAAGTCAAGACTGCCAGTGGATGACAAATTAAATGTAGTCCACACCTCTGATGATTTTTTTTTTGTCCTGACCACTCTCTGCTTTCACAGAAAGTGTAAACATTCTCCTAAAAAACCTAAAAGAGACTCAGAAAGACAGTCATTTGTGTTTAAATTGATGTGATGGAGAGTAAATGACTACCATTGTTGGGTGAATTATTCCTTTCATCCACACACTATAATCTTGAACTCAAACACAGATGTCCCTCGCATTACTAGCCTTCATTTCACTAATTTCTTAGTCTGAGTAAAAGAAAGAAATACATGCGAAACTTGAAAAAATAGCATATTGTGCAAAAGCTCATTTATTTCAGTAAATCAACTTAAAGGTGAAACTAATATATTATATAGACTCATTACATGCAAAGTGAGATATTTCAAGACATTATTTGTTATAATTTTGATGATTATGGCTAATAGCTCTGAAAACCTTTTCACAATAATTTTTATATTAAATTATAACAAATAAAGTATTGAAATATCTCACTTTGCATGTAATGAGTCTATATAATATATTAGTTTCACCTTTGAAAGTTGAATTAGTGAAATAAATCAACTTTTGCATGATATTCTAATTATTCGAGTATCACCTGTATGCAATTATTTTGTATAATTTGATTTGTCCTTTGCAAATTATATTTGATGACAAGGTAGGAAAAAGGGCGATCATTTTGTATGACAAGATCTTAATTAAGCTGCAACTCGTTTAGTCATGCTTATAACGCGAGAGAAACCTGTTCATGCAATCAAATGCAACCCTGATACTCGTTCCAATAAAGATGTCAGATCATCACTGATGCATTTCCAAACAGCATCCCAGCTCAGCAGATGATTGGCCGAAAATGCTGGTAACCCCTGCATTCAAATCTGGTTATTTGCCTAAACCCTATGTGGCCATACTGATTGGTCAGCAAAATAAGCAGATCTCCCTCCTTGACATCCTATTCTCCAGAAAGATCCACAGACAGATTTAAACCGGCAGTTTATTGTAAGAGGAAAGCTGATATTTCAGAGCCATTTCATTACGTACACCTCCACCTCTGTCACCTCACAGGGGACGTTAAAGACCCCATATTAAAGAAACATGAAGTTGGAGAAGGACATCAAAGGCCTTGTCTATTTATTTTATTATTTTTTTTTTTTCAAATATCCAATAGCCTTTAGCTTATAAATCCTTGCAAAATAGCAACTGGGCTGATTCAAATTCAATAAATTCTAGATGGTAATATTCATGATATTATTCATGACATTGTCATTTAATTTACATTTTAAATATGCATATCTGTGTTTTTTGGCATAATCACTGTAGACGATCATATAAAAATACAGATAATGACTAAAAAAACCTCAACATTCTTATTTCATGGGGTCTTCAAACAGAATTGGGGTCTAAAATCAGTTTGATTTTGTTTCTCAACATGACATCTGGAGGCAGACATGATACCAACCAATAAGTATGCACACATTTATTCCGATTTAAGGCCCGTTCACACCAACAACGATAACTATAAAGACAGCGATAACTATATTAGCGTCCTGTTTAATAAAAGCACACTAAGTACTATAGTCGTCTGTCACTTTAAATGCTTGTTGTCATATTTTTTATCGTTCATTAGCTGAAAAAAAAGACAATTTGAAAGTAATTTCCAATGATATCATTTCTCTGTGGTCTGCTATTCTTTTATATTTAGAATGATTTTAAAACTGTATCTTTAACGTTATCATCCTTAGTGTGAACATGCCTTTACTCTCGCATGGGAGCAAAAACAACGCAATCAAGATAATTAATGCCGTACAGTCGATTTCCACAACACAGGGATTTTTGATCTAAAAGTGCTTGCGTTTGCACAAAACACCTCGGGAAATCTACAGTCCTCATCAAACTCCCTCTTGATTAGTCAAAGGCGCATTAACAAATACCATAAGATGGGAGCCTGTCTCGTAAATTGTTCCGAGAAACAGCAACACCTGGAGGAAAAAATGGGATTATACACACAATGAAACAGGAACCTCAAAAAGGAAGAATTACAACATACTTTATGACCAAAATTTGGAAAAACTCATGATGTGATTAGTCACAGCCCTTCTATTGCAGCCAAACACCTCCATGAACAGAATCAATGTGTTGGGTACAGTAGATAAACCCACTGTTAGTCACTAACTGATTGGGTTTGGACAGGTTTAGTGTACCTATAGAGGGAAGTCTGTCTCGAATATTGCTCCTAGACACTGTGACTCCTGAGGAAACATAAAACAAGACCTCTAAAGAAATGTTAGAAACTGAGAAGGACACGACACATCAGGCCGTAGTGAGCTAAGAGCGTCAAACCACTTAGCATGTGTCGTTAAGATTAATCTAACTAACTATACTGAGGTCAGACATTTCACTCTTTGTTCAAATTTCAATTGAATATATGCACTTATAAATAGCTGCAGACAGGAGTGTCTTGAATACTGTCTGTGCAAACAAATTAACCAAAGAAGTCCATATTTCTATTCAGCTTAAGCCTAATTTTAAATGCCTGAACATACTTGAAATTGTCAATTAAACCACACTGTGCTTTACTTTAAAAATAGACTTAGATACAAAATACCTTTCCACTGTAATGTTGCATAGTCAAACGTACACACTGCAATTGTTATTCACAAGTCTTACTCCTAGTTTAGAGAACATATTTTAACATCCGAAGTCATGTTTCTGATGACTAGTTCCTTTAAATGTATTATGTGCCATGTAAAATCATAGCAATTACATGTGATAATAGTAAATCAATTCATTTCAGATAGGTTGAGTAAAGTTGAATAAAGTCAGTTGTGTGAGTACCAGAAGGAGGCAGAGTTTCACGACACTCGTGTTTCATAGAAACAGCAACACCTAGAAATAAAAAGACACTGCGACTGAGATTCAAACAGTAATCAGAAGCATCAAACCACAGAGACTAAAACAACATCTGAGATTAGAATGTAGTGCAATACATAATAAATGGAAAGCCTTATAATTTGAGGAAGGCTTTGTAGAACAAACCATTAGGTAAGATACCATTAGGACTGGGAATCATAATCTGATTCCTGATTACACTTACCATATATGATGTGCAATGAGGCCTCTGATCTTCCTTGTATGTCGCTTCAACTATAAAACTTATGCATCAGCGCTTCCCAGAGTAAAAAAATACCACGGCACACCACTATATAAAATTGCACGAACATGCATTGCTTCAAATGGCATATAAATATAGATATTAGGCTATATTAAAAGTAGTATTCACATTTGATGTAAAACTTGAGCTTAAGTAAGCTATGAACACAATAAGTATGATTTACATATCAGCACAGTAGGGCAGACCTTATATCTTATTAAATACTGTCATCGAAGCTGGTATTGTGGCTTTATATAGCTATGATCAGACACTTGCACATCTTATAATATTAAAATTTAATGACAATCTAGCTCAAATTGAGTTTCTTGACCAGCGAATTACGGATATAGTTTGTCTGTCACTAAAACAGCCGCACCTGAGGCACTACATGCATCGCATTACGTTTTCATCAACGTACAGGATATAAAGTGTATTGTTGCTTTATTTGGGTGCTCAGTTTTCTTCTTGTTGAAATCTGATGATCTTATGATGCAAAAGATGATATTGAAAACACTCTATTTACTTCTAGACTAGATGGACTATTCTCCGCTTTACAAATACAAAAAAACACAAGCCTTTATGGACATCGTGTTTCCTGAATAAATAAATAAAGTCACATGACTAATAATTAATTTTATAAAACAATGACAAAATATATATATATAGATTAAATGTTTTGGCCCAACAGTGCAATAAATGATTCTTATTTGTAGCATCTATTTTTAATTATTTTTGGGAATTTGATAAGTTTCCATGGCACATCTGACAATCTGTCGCGAAAACTGATTTATACTGTATGTTTGTGTGTAACTGGAAGCAAACAGAATACAACTCTAGTGCACACAAGAAAAAAAAAAAGTAGAAGCTCAAAATCGATTCATAATTGCTGGAAAAGACAATCACGATACATCAGAAAATATAAAAAATATCTCCCACCCCTACATCCAAGGGCGTAGGAACGTCTTTGACATTGGGGGGGACATATTGGCCACTATGAATCAACGTCTATCCCAACACCATAATAGTAACATACAGTTTGGTGATGTGGTACTTGCAGTGGTGGTCTGTTTTGGGGCCCCCTCCCACTATGCGAAGTCACCTGTGCTTGACGATTATTGACACAAATGTCACGCAATAATTATACATTATAAATTAATGCTGTGTTAATAAAAAATAAATACTTAATAAAAAAATGGATGCCTACTTAAAAAAAAGTTTTAACTTTTGCTTTACTCTTTTACTAACTCTTTGAAACTTCTTAAAACAAACCATCTCAAAAAATATATATAAATATATTATTTGCTAAAATAATGAGAAAACTGAGAAATCAGTAACAAAATAAGAGCAAGGGTTCAATAATGACAATTATTGTTGAAAACTGTAAAAAATATTATTATTTCTCAACTGTCTCAATACAGTGTAACTGTCCTCAAAATATTTTTTTATTATTATTATTGTAACAGACTTTTTTGGATTGTAAATGACATAATCCAACAAAGTATGTTACTATAATACACTATAATGTACTAGCGCTCATTGTGTATGCAAGTGTATTTTTCCCCTCGGGGCTTGCCGTAGATGGGTCCTGTCCTGCGCACTTAGTATGGTCGCGAGTTTTTGGAGTTAGTGATCTGATGTGTGAAATAATAAAGAGGAGAAGAGTTCAAACTGCTGTGTTTATTATTTATTCAAAATGCAAAAAAGGTATGTGATATTATAAGTAACATGATTAGATAAATCATGTAGGTTCCAGTTCAAAGCTGGTGCGTTAGTGTAATGTTAACTTCTCTCTACCATTCAGATATGCTCCGGTGAGTGAAATAACGTTACATGAAGCGAATGGTGATTATTCAAACATGAAATGGGAAGGTTTAACCGGGTTTAAGGGTTTAACCAGAGAATGGTTTAACCTAACTATCACTCTGGGTTTGACTTGCTGGCAAAACCGAATCTCTTCTTTGTCGCGCATTAAAAATAAAAGTTCCAAATGTACAGTTTGTGTTCCTGCGGTAGGATAGGTATGCAATTTTTTGGGTGGGACACATGCGGCATTTTTCAATATTGAGGGGGACACGTCCCCCCCGTCCCCCCCGGTTCCTACGCCAGTGCCTACATCCCATGGTAATGCATGACCACCATATTAATTCACACACTATTTCATGGTAATGCCAATACAGTGGCATCCAAAACCAATGCATTTCATAAAAGAGCCCTGAATGATGTAGATATTCACGGATCTTACCGAGGAACGCGTCCACGAGGCAGCTGACGCCCCTCATAGCTCTGAAGAAGATCTGGGGAAGCTGTTTGAGGCAGGGGTGCTGAATGACCTCGTGAGGAACGCCGTTTCCCCCCAACAACTGCTCCTGAAACTTTGGGGTGGAACTCACTATGACGGGATTGCTAAGGTCCACAGGGTTACTGAAGGGGAGAGAAATAATTGAACAACTTGTGTTAGTGTCTATGGCCAGAATGGACATGTTGACATGTCATTTAAGCAAACAGAGCTTGAATCAACCTATTAATCACAGAAAGTCAGTTTCACAGCAGACCTGAGCATGTGCAGAAAGCGATACCACGTCTGAGACACGCAGTCGTTGTCCATCTCAGCGGGGATGAGGCTGGCGTCTTCCTCTGGCACTTTAAACGGAGGAAACGACGGGCCGTACATGAAGCGCAGCAGCCTGTGTGGACAACAAAACAAAGGTCAAACAAATAAAAGCTTCGATATCAGTGAAACGAATGTCTACTTTACAAACAGTACACCTTGCAACCGGCACAGACCTTCTGAACACGAGACCGTACAGTACCTGGAAGTGAGAGCTGCGATCACTTTACTCCACTGCTCCACCACCGGAGGATGATGTCTCCAGTTGGCCAGCATCTCTCGGGCGGTTTTCCAGTATGGCGGCGTGGGGAAACAGCGCGTACAGGCCAGGAACCAAACCTCAAACAGCACGCTGATCAACTTCTCTGCCAGCTTCTCTGCTATACCACCTACAGGATGAAAATGTGGTGAAAATCAAGCTTTTAATGTTGTTTTATAAATGTCTGTGTACTCTATGTAGGAATTCTGTTTTTGTCAAACAGCGACCCCTAGAGTCACTGTGGAGTATTTACTGTCGTAAATAAAGTGTGGCCTCTTTAAGAGCCGTGTGCTGGGTTAATTCTGTCTGATGCTCATTCTACATCCTATTTTAAGTGAAAGCATGAGTGTTCAAGAGTGTAGAATTAAATTCAAGCTATTTTAAGAAAAAAATGCTTAAATATGTCATTATGGTGATCAAACGTGAGTTTAAAGTGCTAAAATTATTGACTACAGGGGGACTTTAAATCAACTGTGGTTACATTATGACACTTTTAGACAACAGGGAAATACACAGAAATGTGCTGCATGTTTTTGCTGAAATATTTAGTTTAATATTTAGTATATTTATTATACTAAATATAATATATACTGTATATTTATTTTATATATATATTTATTTAATATTTAGTGTTTAATTTAATATTTAGAAAAAAAAATCTTCTTTCCTTATATGCAAAAACATTAAACAATCAAAATAAAAAAAATAAATTAATTAAAACCTGACAACATACTGTAACATTTCATTAAAATGCTACAAAAGTGCATAGTATGACTCCATTAATAAACTCTCATATAGATGTGATCTTGACAGCTAAAGCTCATTTAAAACAAACATGATTTTTGATTGTGGAAAAGAAAGCTAAGCAGCTTTACACATTTCACGGGAGGTTCATTTGCAAACGACACACAAAATGCAGTTTGCATAGATGCAAAACATGCACCTTCTCTCATTTGTTTGTCAGTCAATGCAAGTTCTAGTTCAATACAGAATTTTGGTCTATTTTGTAGGGAAACTACATTGTGTTTGTTCATGGCATCATACAGACCTCCCACAGTGGGCGGGGCCAGTAGCGTGTCATTGATGCGCAGGAGAAAGAGGAGAAGCACTTCCCAGGTCTCTCTGGCCATGCCGGACGAGTCGCGGGCCAACTTCTGCACTGCAGACAACACTTGCTGACACAATTTAAAGTGCAGCAGGCTGAAGTGCTCTGGTCTGGAAGAAAGAAACATTCATATCCAATCAAAATCATAAAAGACAAACAGGAAGTGCTACGATTATTAACAGTTTGAACGCTGAAATGTTCTAGTCCGAGTTGTTTTAAATGCAAGCAACAGTCAAACCTAAATTTATTCAGACACCTTCAACATTTCTCATATTATCACACAGTTTAGAAAATGTTGATAAAATATCATGACAGTTGATATTTGATTGGTTTTGTCCATCCTTAAGTTAGACTCACACATCAACTATGTTGAATATCCGCTGTTAAATTTAACTACACAATTAGATAATACCGGTTTAGCTCAACCAGTAACCAAGCAATGCTTCATGTTGTTCAGTCTGTGTGTAAAAAGTGCATTAGCAATTAAAGAAAACAAACTGAAGAGAAAGCATGATCAGCTTTAAGTGTCTGAATCATTTTTGGTCCCAAACTTTTACTGGTAGGAAGAATTATTGGGTATAATATGTCACAGTTTACTTTATTTTGCTCTCCTCACTTACATTACTTACCTATACTGTCCTGCACACACTAGTAAAACTATATCAAAAAAACATCTGGAGTCTGGATAATTTTTGCTTTGACTATATTGTACATCATGGGCAATTAAACTCCAAACACACCTGGGAAGGAAAAGGTTGTGCAAGTGTTTCAGGATGGTTTGGACGTAGAGGTTGGGCTCTTTAATGATGGGCTGTGGTATCGAGTCTCTTGGAGACACTAGGGCCATTATCCAGTCAGTGTAGACGTCCACACACAACTTAACCGTTTCTCCATCCAGGGGGAGCGTAAGGCCGTAACACAGCACCTCCATGGTCCATTTCACCTGAGGAGGACAAGGACAGCATTAGATGGATAAATAAGCAACTAAACCGGTTTGAGATGGATCAACAATCCTTGAGTTTGAGAGGAAAAAAGTTTGATGCATGTTTTTGAGTATTTTGAGTTTTTGAGAATTTGAGCCAGAGCCGGCCATAGCCATCTTGTTAGCGAAACGGCTAGTAGTGACATCAGCAGCAATCCACCCGCCACTCTAGTGGCCACGCCCTTAATTATGCAGAACTTTAAGGCTTAGTATAATTTAAATGGATGAGTTATAAAAAAAAATGCACCCCCCTCACAATCGTCATGAAGAGCAAAATTAGCTATAGAGACCAAACCCACTTTTTGTACCAGGATGTAAACATTTTTTTTCTGCTGTAAATTTGGGCATTTTAACATAGGAGTCTATGGGATTGACTCTCTTTTGCAGCCTGTCTCTAGTGGCCAGACTATGAATTGCAGTTTAAGTCACTTGTGTGTTGCATTCAAAAGAGAGAAATGAGAAGGTTGCCGCTTGGCAAAAACACACTGATACATACAGTTCTAACAATAGAAAAAATAGAAAAGCGGTGCATTCAACTAGACCTGGGTTTTTGCACAATAATATACCCAAGAGCAGCGGTCACCATGGACGAGCAATGAGATGGACCAGAGGTCAGGAAAAAAATCAGGGGCAGAGAGGGAATTGGCAGGATATCCTCTCTTCTTATCACAGTACACAGAAGCCTACAGGAACCATGCACAATGCAATGGAAGTCAATGAGCACACACACACACATTGGTAACTAGCACTGAATGACACCCGCCCACATGCAAACAACAGAGAGGACTAAAAACACACTTAAACGTTTACACTAATAACATCATAGCACATCTTCCATTTTCGGTCAATAAGTAACTTGAGCAGTGTTTTGTTTCTAACCAAATTATGCAAATGAGCAACTGAGGAAACAACACAGCACTGTTCTTTAACTTCCTAATAAACTAACTTTATAAGGAACTGCAACATAGAGCTCATATTGTCAATTTGTAAGCCAATCTGGAGGGCTAATTCATAATGAGTTAAATAAAAAAACTTTAGTGGTTAACATTGCATAAAGAGATATAAATAATCATCCATGTCTACTAAAGAAAACATTTAAGACCTGCATGAAAAAATTACCATCTCAAAAATGTTTTTCCTTGTGGAATATTCCTCACATTAAGCAACTAAATATATAAAATATGAGGAACAAAATCACAATTTTGCTCATATGTTGCATATGATACTTTGGATTTTTTTTAGGCAAGGCAAATATATTTATACAGCACAATTCATACACTGGTAATTCAAAATGAAAAAAGAGAGGTAAAAATGGTATTAAAAAGATAGAATTATTATGAAAAGGGTTTAGATATACATTAGATAAAAGGACATGGTGAAGGGTAAAAGAATGCAAACCAGTTGCATCAGCAGCATGAAATATTTCATTATTTATCTAAACATTTTCAATTATCCTGTCATTGGCAGGTGTGTTAAAAAGTGAACCATATCAAATATAGGAGACTGACTGCACATGAATCGCTCTAAGGAAAAAGTTTTCCACCCACAGACCTCAGCACAGGTTAACAGTTAACAGGTTGTACGTCTGAATTAATTCAAACATGCCACCCAGTAAGTCAACCTTGAATTCTCCCAGCCGCAGCCTCGGGTATAAATTCAAGACTCTTTACAGATGTGAAATGTTATGACGCACACACTAAACCTACTCATCTCACACACTCACAACCCCTAAACCTACCAATCACATAGGGCTGTCAAATGATCAATCGCGTTTAATCGCGTCCAAAATAAAAGTTTGTGTTTACATAATATATCTGGGTGCACTGTGTATAATTATTTTATATATATATAAATACACACACATACTTGTATATATTTAAGAAATATTTTCATGTATATACTGTATATAGGTTTATATATAATTTATATTTTAAATAAATATAAATATTTTATATATGAATAATATTTTTTTCTTAAATATATTTGCATGTGTGTATATTTAAAATAATTATACACAGTGCACCCACATATATTATGTAAACACAAACTTTTATTTTGGATGCGATTAATCGTTTGGCAGCCCTACCATCACACTCACGCGACCCCTAAAACTACCCATCATACACACACACCCCTAAACCTACCCATCACACACACACCCCTAAAACTAGCCATCACACACACACACCCATAAACCTACCCATCACACAAAACTTAGTGTATTTTTACATTTCCAAAAAAAAAAAAAAAACACATTTGATTTTCACTCATTGCTCATTTGATCACAAAGTAGGGAATCTCAAGTTTTACTTTCCTTGTGGGAACATTTGGTACTCACAAGTAAAGCTTAACATGTACACACACACACACACACACACTTCTTACCTCCTTGTCAGTCTTGAGGAGGCACTCGGCCGGCGCTCCGCCGAGGCTGTTTCCCAGGGGTCGCACCACAGCGTTTGCCACGTCTCGACCCACGCCGGCTGGGTAAGTGTGCAACACACTCAGGTGACCCTGGTCACTCTGGACCACCAGGTGTAGCGATCGCCACTCAGAGTACATGACCACGACTTCTGCTGGATCTCACTGCGACCTGACGAGAACACACATGACACGCATGTTTACAGGTTTGAAGGTTGACAGATATTTAGCTATATATAGGCCTATATATACAGTAAATAAATAAAAAGTAAATAATAATATGTTTATTTTATATAGCTAGTGCCTTTCAGAATACTCAAGGTCACTTTACAATAAAAACAAATAAACATGACATAGAAACATGATATAGAAACAATAAAAATAAATTGAGATAGTGGAACATAAACATAGAAATCAAGGGAAACAAAAGCAGAAAGATGTTTTGAAATAAATAAACAAACAATAATTTAACACACCAATTAACACAGTTTAACAAAAGTATCTTAAATAATCTTTATCAGTGTATATCAATCAGCTGGCTAAAATTAAAACATTGTTACTCAAAATAAATGTTAACTTTAACTTCAAATTTCAGCTAGTTGCCAAAGCAACATTTTCGCATCACTTCTACTAAAATAACTAAATTTTATCGCAACAGTATCACAACAATATTAAGATCACACACACACACAACATTATATATCCCATTATAACTGTGATATAAAATGACTAGTGTTGGTCATTCCACCCGTCCTGTTTCATAACAAGTTTCCTCTTATCAGACACCAGGGTCTGTTTTCACATACAGAAGTGATGACAAACTATGCAGAACGCTGTTTTGACAACACCACAGAACGTCCCGTGTCGACCGCCAGATCCAGGGCTGTAATCTGACACGGGGAACTGTGATTTGAACCATTAGCCACATTTAGTTTGATCTCATTGAACAGAAGGCTAGTGAACATGAATATAAGACCTGCCAGCTCTGATATGATCCAGACATTGCCCACGAGTCTCGTTTTCCTCACTAATCTGGACACAATCCGAGCGGTCTGCTAATATTAGAATAAAAACTTTATACATGGAGTGGCGACGAATCTCAAAGTCTCAGGAATAACACTGTATATCTTAATCTTGTATAGATTAAAGACTAAAAATGTATATCACAGCACAAGAGAAGTTTACCAATGCATGCTCATTACATGAGGTTTCTCTTGACTAAATCATTACTGCATTATATATGCATATGCGCATATATATATATATATATATATATATATATCACCAAGTACAAAGCGAATACTAAACTGAGCTCTCGTTTCTCATCTTCTTGCCCTTGAGTGGACAAATTCACACAAAATTATGTAAAACAAATAGCAAGTTTCCTTTTGCTTGTAATTTGATTAGGCCTAATTTTACTGCTGACTGTTTACTTTACTGTTTTACTTTTATATTAGTTAGGCTAGTACTGTATTTTCAGCAGTGGTATTGAAATTGGAATAGAATAATTGTGAATTTTCACTGGTATCTAAAATGTTGGTGTCATTACTGCCTGTTTTTGCCAAACCAGCTTCATGGTCGGTAAAAAAAATATTTATTTCAATTACATTTTTTATTTATATATTTAAATACTCTGAGGATATATATATGTCACATATACACACTGGAACTGGCAGACAGTGATTATATCAATATAATTCCATGGTAATTAGATATCAATACCATTGACTTTAAATGGCACTGTCAAGCAGAAGAATGCCATGGTTCATGTAAAAAAAACAAGGTGGAGTTCTTTTAGTATAATTAAAAAGAAGTGGAAGTACATGTTTTTGTGCTGTTTGATTCATATACCATAATACCTAAATGGTACGTTTAAAATATTCACATACCAGGTATTTACATGTTAAAGAACACCATGATATCTACTTTTTAGCGCATTTGATTTTATACAAACCACCTCTGAATGAACCTTCCTAAAAATCATGAGATGTTTTCTATTCAACTTCCGTAGCCGATGTGTGTTAGCCTCTGTGTGTTAACCGAACATTTACGAGTCAGTGAAGCTTTAAATCTCAACACAAACTTTCAAATTCATATTTATATATTCATTTTACGCCCTTAGACCATTTAAATGGAAATAACACCAATTTAATCAAAGAGTTTGAAACGCTACAGTCTAAGTTATTAGCAGCTCGCGAGCTAAGCTAACAGACTGATTTCCAATGGTGACTGGGATGAATACCACGAATTTTTCGCTAAACAGATGAGCAAAAAACAAAACAAAACAGAATTATCTCCCCAGCTCTTAAATAAACCAGACAACACATAAAATATTCTCTAGTCTTTGACGTTTCGTCCAGCTTTGGCGCGAATCAATCTGATACATGTTTGTTTGACAGCTGATTCCAGTCCCACGAGCGCTTCAAAACAAACAAATGACAGCCGTCAATCATCGGTCACTGCTGATCGTCCATTCATCCAAGACATTAACCTTTAAAACTAATGTAGTATTAAATAGCTTTGTATATAAAGAAGCAGGCCGCACTGCGGGACTGTGGCTGTGTGTCTTAAAATCTATAAAGCTTGCTAACTAGATAGCGCATTTGGTTTCAAAACAAAGCTATTTGAATGCTCCTAAGTAGGTAGCTAACAATTTTTCGTGTCTATTTTGCCTCGGAATATTGGGCTAAGCAGGCAGCACACTTGGATTTGATAATATAGTGCTCAAACGTGCTGTCTATGTAGGCAGCTCAATAGATTTTGAGAACGGCCCATGTGACAGTTGTCCGGAGCGGACACACAAAAGCAAAACAGACATATGAATATACAGCGTTACCTGATTCGGTTCACATATCAATCAGTCGCGCCTTCTGATGATTTAACCGGGGAAACGGGCTTGATCGAGCATGTTTGTCGGTAGTAGATCCGATGAGATCAGATCCGCTCCTCCATCACGGGCGGCGGGGGTTTGGCTGGCTTGCAGTGGTTGATGTGAGAGGCGATGTCCGATTCGCGAATGAATCGTTGATTTGAACCGGTTCTTTCCAATGATTCAATCGCACAGATTCGCATCACTCGTCCACTGTTGTACCTCACGCGTGTGGATGGGATATTATCACTTCAAAAAAAAAAAAAAGTACATTTATAACATCACCTTTGCCTCAAATGACAAAAAAGAAAAGAAACAAACTACCTTGTTTTCCTTTCTTTTATTTTTTAATTTGGAGATCCTTTCCACAGATTGTAATGAAGCGTTTTGACCATAGGGTTTAACGGGCGTCGTAAATACTGCAAAGTTTTATATTTACATTTTTAAAATAAATATTTGTTTCCTCTTTTTGAAAGTTGTGAAAACACTGTTGTGGAGTTTTTCTTTTGCTATAGGCTTTATGCACAACTTACTTCCGCATTCTCTGTAAAACGGGTGTCATCGCTTCCGGTCCAGATCTTTTGTATGTGCTTCATGATTTTTTTTGCGGTTTTAATCAAGATAACTTAAAAGGAGCGATCAAAGATTAGCATAACCAATATCCCTCACATGTGCAGATTGATATTTAAACGTTTTATATTTTTTATTCCTCACAGAAACGTTTAGATATTTAAATGGAATAAAACGCCAATAACAAAGTGAAATAGGTAGATTAGCTGATTACCCTACAAATCCATAGAAATCGTTGTCAGTTCTTACGGCCGTTAACACTTTCTCTGACAAGCGGATGCGATGAGACCAGTTTTCCGGTTTGGTCACGTGACGCTCGACATAAAGCCTATTTGAGCAAGAGAACAAAAAAAATCTAGCCTAACCAGGAGGACGATGCATGTTATGTTTCAACATCGTTAAACATAGTAAAACTCAAAATCATGTATGTTTGACTTAAAATGGTACATTTTCTGTGAGCGATAACTTGGTGAATCGTTTGTATTAAGACGGTTCATTAAAACGAAGCATCCTAACGAATCGATTCATTCAAATGAATCTTCTGACTTCGCTATGCTCCTCCTCCAAGTGCGTAAAAAAGCGGAAAAAACGTACATTAAGAGAAATATATTTAGGGCAGGTGTTGAATGGGACGCAGTTGCAAATGATAAAATGAATTGGGATTGGTTGGTGTATTTTAGTCGCTGTTCTCTTTTATGAGAAATGTTTAAAACGTTTTTATGTCTTTCAGCTTCGAGTCAGAGCATGATTTGGCAGACCAAAGAAAAACCCTGCATGTTATTATAATAACATTTCATTCTCAATTATAAGCAAATCTTTTTTAAAGCCAATCTGTGAATAAGCAACACAGTATAATTGGGTTAATAACGGCATCATGTATTGAAATAAGTTATTTAATAGCTTCACAAACCAGTTGCCAACTAGCCATTATGTTGTTAAGAAGACTGCACTAGTTGTATACTGTACTGTAGGCCTACTAGTATGACTAGCAGTATAGTCAATGTGCAATAAGTCTTATGTTTTGATATTAAATTAGAACAATCTACATTCTCATGTAACTGACTTAAAGGAAAAAATCTTAGCAGCTTATGCAACTATAAGTCAACATAGCATTTGAATTATTATATACTGCAGTTGTCACTGTAAAATTCAAAATAGATGAGACATTCAGTGTTGTCTTTTATGTTCACATTCAGTGTTATGTTTAGTTTCTTGTTTATTTTTTATGACTAAAGTAAGCTACATTTGATTTTAGCAACAATTTCTGCAACTATAGTATTTTTTGTCAGACATTAGTTACCGTGTGAGATTTTGTAGGCAGTTACTGTAGAGCAAATTGATCTCAAACCCTGTTTCATATGGCCTCATCGAACCTTGTCAGCGTGACTCAGCATTCATAAAAAGGGCCCTTTAGACGTCGGAATCGTTCCAACACTTCATATAGAAACCTGGACAGACAGTTGATATCAATTATTCAAGAGGAGAGTATTTACTGCACCAGGAAAGTGCACATCTGTCTGTTGTATAACCACCTAAAGTAATCCCGAAAACATGGTCTGTCTGTTGTATGATTTATATATATATATATATATATATATATATATATATATATAGTGTGTGTTTGTGTGGTTTGATTGTCTACAATATTATTGTGCTTCTGTTTTATGTTAGTTAAAAGGTTTAAAAAATGTTTCATATGAAATATATTATAATATTATTATAATCACATTTATATTAAAACAAAACAATACAATTCAGTCTAACTTAGTGTGATAGATGTGACCAGTAAAGGATAAAAGAACACGGAGGCAGCAGGCTACTGCAAACGTTTGGGGGTTTATTGCCACAGGATGGGGGTTACAAAAGTAAAGCCAATGCTAACCCACGCGAATTAATGTCACGTGACCCCTGAGACGCCATCTTTGAGGGAAAAATCGCTGTTTACCATTTACAAAGTTTTATCAGAGAATGTCGTTTTACAAACAAAACTCGCGAGCAATTTAATTAATGTAATGCGGAACAACATTATACGCGGGTTCTTAGGGACATAATCTGAGATTGCGATGCTGGAATGTGAGATCAAACAGTGGAAACAATGTTGTTTTGTATGTTTTTAAAACCTTGTCGTTTTGTTCAAACAGGACACTATTCAAACTGCAATGTGTTGTTAACTTATATTTGTTTACACGCGCAATAAAACACAACATTGTGCTTTTGTCAAACAAATTCTTGCGTGTTTTGAGTGAGTTTCTTTCCTGTTTATCCTCGCCAGCCATAAACTCCGTCGTTGTTCGGACAAAAGCTTAGTCTTCCCACATCCATGGAGTCCAAAGACGGGTATAGTGTAAAATCCCGATTTAACTGAACCTGAACACGATTTTATCATCCATTGACCCAGCAGGAGACGACCATTTTTACTTTATAGCACGAAACTCAACGCGTAGCTGCTATTGCTAATGTTTTGCCCTACGCAATGGCGCCGGGTCGGCAAATGCCCGTATGTTGTGACGTCATGGTGGCCAGCTAACACATAAAGGGGGATACGCCGACATATAATGGCCATTACACACAATAAACGAATATTAAAACAGCCAATATACATAAACAAACGCCCCAAACAATACTATCACATGACTTCGCTTAACAAATGTACTTCTTATAAACAAACAAAAGAAAAGCAAGCAAAACAGTCCTTGGAGTTCCCCCGAAGCAGAAACCGTAATGGTTGTGGCCCGCCGGAACCATATAAATACATCCGATGCTTCCCCTCAAACCCCTTTTGATGGTGCTTACCAGATCACGGGACCTATGCACGAGACTCAGACGTAACAAACAAACAAACAAACAAAAAGAACGGTAAGAATAAACTTTTAATAAACGTTAAAGAGTGTGTGCACTTAACTCCAAACAGAAGTTTAAATAAAGTCTATTAAACCTAAATAATGTTGTTGTGTATTCTTTACTGTAAACAAATTCCATTTAATAAAAACTCAAACTGACCTGATCCAGGCTCACCAACATCCGCCGCACTTAGTTTTAGGTTTGGTTTGAATATTTGGGACCATAGATATGTATATAAAGGCTAGATGTGTCGTCAGCGCTGCTGGCCAATGGAGGTCGTCGTCTGCACTTGGCGGCCATCTTGTCTCAGGCAGCTCGCTCACTCGTAACATTGTGGTAATGGTACATGTACTATTTAGATAACCATAACTTGCTCAATTTTCTACCGATTTTCAAACGGTTTGGTTTGTTATAAACGTCAGAGATGTAGCTATGACACTGCATACTTAAGAATAAAAAAGTGTATAAATAAATAATCATCCAGATAATTATAGCTACATTAAAAACGTTTGTAAGAAACCAAACCGTTTGTAAAACCGTCAAGATTTCAACGAGATAAGAGTATTTGTGTTAGTGCTGACCACTCATCTTACACATAGACAGTAAAAGAAATGGACAGAGCGATCTCATTGGAACTCCATTGAGACGACTGAAGCCCGTTTTTGGCGATTTTTTTAGCACTTCCGTCCCTGACGCGCAGACTCATACAGAGCTAGTCTACGTAGATGTGACGTGAGTGACCCGTTTGATTTCTAGTGCGGTGGCATGAGAAATCTTCAACATTCCCTTCCGAAACATGCGCAGAGGCAGAGAGTATGAAAAGGAGCTGTCCACGGGCTAGGAGAAGGAGACAGGTTTGCTAGGTATTCTGATTAATTATTTTGCCATTTTGCCTCTACGTTTCCCGATTGCGCGCGAGCTTCTTCTCGTGTCCATACGGTAATCTCAAAACTGCGCGACAGGGAGTCGCGCGGGTATGACGCAATCGTTAGCCTACTTTCACTAAAACTGCTTCTACGGGGCCATAACATAAGCTACAAGGTAATGGAGCTATTTATACATTGTCGAGTTTCTTTAGAAATAAATAAAGGACCAATGGGGTCTTCAAACGCCTCAGATGTAAAGTTATTCACTGTCAAAGTGACGCCAAAATGAACGGGAGTCAATGGAAATGCTAACGCAAGTGAAGTTCTCCAACAAGATGTCAGCTCCCACGAGGCTTCAACTTCCGCTCGATGGATTACCCCCTTGGGATCTTACATCAGCTTGTCTGTGACAAGATGGCCGCCGGCGATGACGATTAAAAACTCCGCCGTAACACATCTAGCCTTTATATACATATCCACTTTTTTAGGAACTGGCTCATTTTACCACTCCCCCAGAGTTAAACAGTTGGGTTTTACCGTTTTCAAACGTATTCAGCCGATTTTTTATTTATTTAATTTTTTTTTTGATATTTAGAAGAATATCAGTAACAAGACAGTTTCTGGTCTCATTGACTTCCATAGTATATATATATATATATATATATATATATATATATATATATATATATATATATATATATATATATATATATTTCTATTATGGAAGTCAGTGAGACCAGAAACTGTCTGGTTACTGACATTCTTCTAAATATCAGAAAATCGGCTGAATGGATTTGAAAACGGTAAAACTCAACTGTTTAACTCTGAGGGAGTGGTAAAATGAGCCTATTTCCAAAAAAGTGGAGTATCCCTTTAATTCAAAATAATAAATATATTATAAGTGCTGTCAAATCGATTATTCGAGATTAGTCACACCAAACATTAAAGTTTTTAAACATTATATGTGTGTGTATATATAAACTTTTATGCTCTATGTGTGTGTATATAATTTTATTACAAAAGAAACGTCAGACGGACTTAGAGGTTTTTGCATCTGAAGTCTTCATTCATATATATATATATATATATATATATATATATATATATATATATATATATATATTATGGCATCTCTAAATTTTACATTTAGTTTATATATCTATCAGACACTGTGTTGTGTCGTGTGCAGTGTGTTGTGTGCAGTACACTGAAAAAATATTTTCATGATTCACAACATTTTTTTCTTTTGTCAAATCAACTTAAATAATTTATATAGTTCAGATAACATAATATTTTGAGTTTCTGATGGTTAAATCAATCTCCTTCATTGTATTAACTCAATTTTTCCATTTCAATGAACGTAAAATTTAAAGGCAGCCAGGTTACTTTTAAACTTAAGTTAAACCAACAATATTTTTTTTACAGTGTAGTGTGCAGTCTGCAGTAGTGTGCAGTGCAGTGCGCTAGATGGCAGCAAGTTATCATTGTAAACACATGGGTTCTGTGAATGCAGCTTCAGACAGAGCCGTTGCCTTGCGTCGAGGGATCCACCCATAAACATGTTGTCCCGGGCCTGTGGATTTATACAGCATCCCTGACTGCAGGTGCAGCAATTATTTGCTTTCTCAGCATGACTAGATCAAATACAACATGGTGAGACTATGTAGAGGATAAAATAAAATAAAGGAGCAATAATGCATGAGGATCGTTGTGCTTGCTCACTGACTACAGAGAGTATGATTTTATCACTCCATAAATGATCTATACAGTTACAATCGTTGAAGAGTATGTTCTTTAGTTTAGTGTGCAGAGAGGAGAGTATGATCATCTTCTCTGTGCAAAAATCCTTGATTGCAATCTAACAGTGAGTTTCTTCTTTTCACGGTGCACCAACCCCCTCATTTAAACACAACCTCTGTGTTTGTGTTCCTGCCTTTAGAAACAAATCATTTACATGCGAAATCACGCTATAGTGTCTCTTGTAGTGTAATAATGCGGCTGTGCTTTGTACAGTATAGCCGCTGATTGCTAGAAAACACATGAATACTAAAGGCTGTGTTTAGGCACTTATCACTGTCATTGAAAATCCTTTAACTGAATCACAGTGAGATATAATAAGGCTGATTTTTATGTATTTTTTTCCGAAAACTGAGACTCACTTTGAATGCAGGCTGCTGAACATTTATATTTTATATTAATGTTTGGCTTTGTTTACGGGTCTGGAGAGGGCGGCGTGTGTGAGAGAGAGATGTGTTTGTGTGTGAGCAATATGCTGCTCTGTTTATTAAAGGTGAAGTCTGTCATTTCTGCACCAGAAGCGTCATCAAATGTAATTGCAAAAATGAAGAAAATTACGCTATGCCGTTTCTGGGATATTCTGGGTCAGCAAAACAAGTTACGCAACTATATTTAATATTTAGGCTTATAAATATAGTACACTCGCTAATCCTAAATATGAGAAAATATTATTTTAAAACCAAAATGATATTTTTTTTTTATTGCTGAAAATTATGTTTCACTCTTATTTTAACATGGTTCCATATAACATTTAACATCCACAGAATATTTTCACTGCATAAAGGTTCTTAAGATTATTTAGGTAATTAAAAATGTTCTGTGCACTTGATAAAGAGGTTATTTTATTGACTGATCACTCTCGTTTTTGGGGAATCAAAAATGGTTCTTCTAAAGCAATGGCATCAATGCAAAAAAAAAAAACCTTTTGGAAAGTTCATTTTTAAGAGAGTACACTACATTTTGAAAGTGATATGCATTACAATCAACATTTCATGGGAGACAGCATTTCATTCTAACAGAATTACGCATTTTACCTTTAAAGGGATTGCTCACCCTAAAATGAAAGTTAAGTCATCATTTACTCACCCTGGTGTGTTTCTAATGCAGTATGCGGTGGAGTGTTTTTTTTTTTTTTTTTTTTTTTTTTTGACCACAGAAGGGGATTCTCACGCTCTTCCATATAATGGCAGTTAATGACGACCAGCTTCAAGGTTTTTATAAACAAGACTCAAAAGTATCACAGATCTTGTGTTACATGTGTCATATATTCCAATTATTCTGAGGGTTACGATAGGGTTTGGTGAAAAACAAACCTAAGTTGTATGTATTATTTAACGAAAATCCACACCTTGGCTGTAGGTAATAATAATAATAAACATGTTACATGAAATACAACTCCTAGAAATCCCCAAAAAAGTATCCATGTACTTTCTTCACTGAGTTGAATATCTCCAGACTGATACAGAAGTGAATGAACACGATAACTTTTTGTTTTGGTGAAAACAACTGGTATTATCACCTCAGAGAATAAAGTATGTGGATTCTATTTTACAGTTTAAAGTTAAAAGTCCCCCAGTGGTAAAAAAAAACAGCTTGTAACCAATCAGATCAACTGAGTGAGTGAGTGGAGGTGGGGCTCATTTGCATATTCATAGAACCACATAAACTATAAATGTGGCGAGGGTGTCGAGTTACATTCAAGATATTTAAGGCCCTGTTTGCATGAGAACGCTCGCGGGTGAAAACGTAAAAATATTTTATCGGATGTGCCTTTCGTTTACACGGCGACGGCGTTTTTGGGGCTTAAAAACGCAAAAAAAGTGAAACCACCCTCCAGCATGCAAATCTTAAAAACGCTCCACCGTCGCGTTCCCGTGTAAACAGTAAAAACGCAAAAGTCTGCTTGACAGTAAAGGATGTACGCAGGCACGTGGATTTGGTATTGTTGTGTGGCAGTGCTTCACATCGCCACCTAGCCGCCTGGAGTCCATACTACATTGAATTTCACACACTTTTCCGTCACCATATGCACGCGGATATCCCACCCAAAACGCTGGTCTAAACGCAGAATAAAAAGTGATAACGCAACGCCACTTTTGCGTTTTCTCTTCAGAATCGTTTCCGTGTAAACATAGCCTATGGCATGAAGATTTTTTTTTTTAATGTGAATATGTAAAAATATGAGTTTTAAGGGATAAATGTGTTATTTTAAGTGATAAATTACTTAAAAAATATATGACAAGTGTTGCATTGGATCGTTCTGTGATACAAAGCTCGATGGTGGTCGCTATTCACTGCCATTGTATGGACGATCGTGAGCGGGACATTTGCTAATGAATCTTCCCCTTTAGTTGTTCAAAAAACGCAAAAAAGCCAGAAGGGCGAATGGCATTAGAGCAACACCAGGGTGAGTAAATGAGGACTCAACTTTCATTTCAGGGTGAACTCCCTTTAAGGGGAGTCAGTGGTTTTGAGTTTTAATGACAGCCATCAGCAAGAGAGGTGAGTGTTGAAACACAGACGAAGGAGCGACTCTTCGGACTCCCACACCGACACTTCACGTCCAAGGCCACTGAAAGTGCTTCGATCGCTCTTAAAACACTGCAGAACGCCACTCGTTCCTCATTAATTGCCCGTGTTGTTTTAGATCCATTGCTGTTGTCTTGGCAGCGGCAGGACGGCGAGCACGAGGACGCAGATAAAGTCATAGCTCTGGGGAAGATGAATAATACAACGCTACACTCGTTTAGAGACAGCCAAACGAAAACAAACGCATTTACAGTCGGTGAAACATTGAAGGACTGAAGGGTTGGTAGTGTTCACTATAAGCCAGGCATCACTATTATATTGCTGAAAAAAATGGAATAACCCAGTAAACATCAAAGTATTACGCAATCATTTTAGAAATTTCTCCTTGTATAGAACTTTTTGGCATAAAAGTTCTTTAAAGTTGAGTCAGAATTCTAAATAGAACTTGAGATGCACCGATATTTAAATTTTGGCCAATACCGATAACCGATAATTCTTTATATTTGAAAGCCGATAACCGATATATTGGCCGATAAATCTTAATCCAAATTTGTATGCAATTTTTGAGAGCCTGATTATAAAAAAACAAGTCTCACCATTAAAAGCCATGTTCCAAACACACAATTATAATGTTCTCAATATAACTTTATGAAGCCTTTTTTATGTATATATTTACTTGCACGGATTAATTGTTCACCACAAGACTAGTAACATGCGCTAACAAAGTAAATAGGGTCAATTTTGATTTCACAGGGACTTTAAAGAGTTCCATCAGTTACTTCATATATAGAACCTTTTCAAATCATAGCATCATGATTTAGTTTTAATGAATTATTCATTTTTATTAAAGGTTATGAATTAAACAGCTAGTAAACATACTTTATCGCATGAAAAAATGGAATAATGCATTAAACATCAAAGTATTATGCAATCATTCAAGATATTTCTCCTTGTATAGAACTTTTTTTGGCATAAAGGTTCTTTAAAGTTGAGTCAGAGTTCTAAATAGAACTAGAGATGCACCGATATGAAAATTTTGGCGATACCGATAAACGATAAATCTTTATATTTGAAAGCCGATAACCGATATATTGGCCGATAAATCTTAATCCAAATTTATATGCAATTTTTGAGAGCCTGATTATAAAAACAAGTCTCACCATTAAAAGCCATGTTCCAAATGCACAATTATGATGTTCTCAATAACTGAATGACAGACTTCAAAACCATCATGTTGAACAGTGCGCATCTGAAGTGTCTCAGCTGAAGGAAATAATCCATTATTTATTGGCTTTAATATATCGGCCACATTTTCATTATCGGGCCGATAATGATAACATTAAAAATGAACATATATCGGCCGATAACGATATGGTGGCTGATATATAGTGCATCCAAGAGTTTAAGTGTTAAAGTTTGGCATCAAAGATGTTTTTATAACTGAACATTATTTAAAACTATAAATGCATATTAATGAAAAGAGTAACTGCCATGTTTAGCATTTGATTTTTCTTCTGAATGTGAGGAATAAACTGAGATTCTGCTGACCTTGAATTATAAAGTGAGAAGTGTCTCTGCTCGAATACAGCAGGATGTTGAAGTCTGCGAGCTGTGCATAATGCATACAATGCGTTTTATCATATCTCTCAATGCCATGCCATAAAGCTATATTTAAACTTCCACTTTAAATATTAGTGGAATGACGGGCCCCATGCAAATCTGTTATTATAGTAAATTTAATTCCACCATTAAGCTTTTCGAAAGCCTTTTTAATCATCCATTATTCATCAGTATTGTCACTTTCGCTCTTTTTGCTCCACTTAAAAGGTCATCATGTTGAATGAGTTAAGAAACGACTGCGTTCACAGCTGCACGTCAACCATTAGCTCACTAAACATTTGCATATTCTGTTCAGTCACTATTCCATATCAAAACAACAATGAGGTTGGCGACGTGATTAAACATAATTAAGACTTCATTAGAGGTCCTTTGTAAACACTTTCCTCCATAAGGCACTAACTTGCTGGTTTTGCGGATTGCTAATGTGCTTTTGAATAAGTTATACAAGCTGTGACTGCTTTTACCAACCAATTTCATTATTCAAAGAGCAAATGGCAGGTACGTTACGTTTTAACATCACAATGAACAAAGTATTAGACGGCATGCAGGAAAAACGGCTCATTTTAAAGTGAAACACATTTACATGTTATCTAGGCCAGTTTGGTCTTCAGAAATTTGGCCCACCCATTCACTTTGAGAGAAGCATGATAGATCCCAGCTTACAAACAATATTTATGCTTTCGTTCCCATAAGTTTTAAACATTATTAGTGAATTATTAATAAACGTTTAAAACGTCTAGTTTTTTAAAGTTCCCCTGTAGTCAATAATTGTATCCCTTAAAACTCATCTTTGATCACCAATGACACATTTAAATATTTTTTTCTTCATGGCTTAAAATATTTTGAATGTAACTCGACACCCTAACCTCATTTAGTATCCGCGGTTCTATTAATATGCAAAGAGCCCCGCCTCCACTCACTCACTCAGCTCAGAGATCCACTGTTTGACGATCACACGTTGATCTGATTGGTTACAAGGTCGTTTGTGACGTCAGAAACACCAGCGTTCTTTGGTTCACTGCAGTTTTAAGCAGAAAATACTCAGCGATGCTGTCGACTTATGAATTTACACATTGTCTTAAAGCTTATTAAAAACGCCATATAGACTTATAAACATTAGGGGAATGTTACTTTTTTATGTTCTCTGAATAGTTTAAAACAAGTAAGGTCAGCAACATTTAAAAAATTATCGTCCAACTAAAAAATTTCAGAAAAACATTCAATGAATTATATAAATAACGTTTTTATGCAAACGATTTGAGTATGTTATTAAATAATAACATTGTTTTGTTGTTCATAACTTTGAGAGAACGTTTGCAGAACGTTCTGATGATGTTCCCTGTAAGCTAGGATATTATTTTTCAATTATAAAATTGATACTTAATTAAACAACCTCAAATGTCTCCCAAAGTCTGTTCGTTGATGTGGATTGCACACAATAAGGGAAATAACTTATGAGAAATGCAAATGATCCTAATTCATTCAGGGTCATCATCAATCAGCCAGGTAAAAAAAATCACGTTTATAGTAAGTTACCAGGTTGATTTTATGTTTTATCATTCTTTCTGAGAAGTAACTAATGGTGACTCATTCCGCATCATTTTGTTTAATATGTTTAGTAGCAAGTAAATTACTGAAATATGAACCTTATTTTTCAAAGCTGCAAGGCTTGATTGTGATGATTACAATAATAATAAATGAATATTTTAACAAATACTAGTTAGCCACTTCAAGCAGCAAAATAGACTGTTTTTGTACAGCTAAATAAATTGATTTACATTAAAAAAAACAGGAGGATATTCTGCTTTGTTGTTGTTTTCTTCTTGTTAATGAAATAATATTATTTCTTGGATGAACAGAAATTCTACTATTCGACAATTCTAAATTAGACACAAGCAAACTGTGTCACTTCTTTCTTGTGCATTGTTTGCTAGACTATATTTTCAATGTTTATTTTGAGATTTCAGATTGTCTCTAAATGGTACATAAACCATTTTACATGGCAGTCTTTGGGCAGTGTAAGCTGTAAAGTAAACAAATAGAGTGGCACATTCAGTGAAGATTGTTTTTATGCTTTACATACAGACTGTTATTGAAGGATAAGAGCAGTATTTTTTTACCAACAGAAAACCAGCAAAGAGAACAGGGCGTTTTCATATTAGTCTTAAAAGCACTGTGGCAAAAAAACAAGAGGCAAGAATATGCAGAAAAATTATAAAACTGTTTTTGTTGCAGGAAGCGCTCACTGACTTTAAATGATATGATACAATTTATGATATATCTCCCCTTTAGATACTCAACAACATTCAGATCTCCATCACAGAAGTATTATGAAAGCACGGCTTCTCTCTCACCATCATATTCTGTATCTCTCTCGCTCTTACTCACTCACTCTCACCTGGGGAAACCCCTCCCTCTCTCATTTCTCACCAAACACCAACTTCTGAACGTCTCTACCACCTTTTCTCTTTAAAATAGACCATCTCTCTCTCTCTTTCTCTCGAGTCTCTTGTAAATGTCATAGTGGTTGTGGAAAAATGTATTGTTCCTTCACACATACAGCGGTGATGGACGGTCCAGCTCTCTGTTCTCTATAAATGAAACTAACCTTTACATAAGGCATCACAGTTGATGGCTCGGCAACCACAAGAGGGGTTTTCATGAACTAGGCACATTTACTAGGCACTACTAACACTAACTACATTTCCACAGTTGTCAAGAAATTGTGAGTGATGCTTGACCACCTCGATGCTAGGGGGATGTGTGTGGTTGCTAGGACATTTTTAATAAGTTTCTAAGGTGTTCTAGTTGCTAGGGTGCTGTAGGAGGTTGCTAGGAGATTTTTTTTACCAAGTTTTTAAGGTGTTTTAGTAGCTGTGGTGATGTGTGTGGTTGTTAGGACATTTTTATTATGTTTCTAAGGTGTTTTAGTTGCTAGGGGGCTGTGTGTCGTGGCTAGGACATTTCTTCTTAGGTGTTTTAGTTGCTAGGGTGCTGTGTGTGGTTGCTAGGACATTTTTTCTAATGTGTTTTAGTTGCTGAGATGCTGTGTGCGGTTACTAGGGCATTTCTACATACTTTCTAGGTGTTTTAGTTGCTAGGGTGGTGGATAAGGTTGCTAGGACATTTCTACAAAATTTCTAAGGTGTTCTAGTTTCTAGGTGGTTGCTAGGGTGCTGTGGGAGGTTGCTAGGGCATTTATACAAAGTTTCTAAGGTGTTCTAGTTGCTAGGTGGTTGCTAGGGTGCTGTGGGAGGTTGCTAGGGCATTTCTACAAAGTTTCTAAGGCGTTCTAGTTGCTAGAGTGCAGTGGGTTGTTGCTAGGGCATTTCTACAAAGTTTATAAGGTGTCTAGTTGGTAGGTGGTTGCTAGGGTGCAATGGGTGTTTGCTAGGGCATTTCTACAAAATTTTCAAGGTGTTCTATAGTTGCTAGGGTGCAGTGGGTGATTGTTAGGGCATTTCTACAAAGTTTCTAGGGTGTTCTAGTTGGTATGTGGTTGCTAGGGTGCTATGGAAGGTTTCTAGGGCATTTATACAAATATTCCAATGTGTTGTAGTTGCTAGGGTGCTGTGTGTGTTTTCTAGGGCATTTCTACTAAGCTTCGTTCTAAAGTGGTTGTTATTTCTATTATATACTGTATGTCCTAAGAGGTTGTTATTTATATAAACTATATAAATAGTGTTGAGTAGTTGCTAGGGTGCTGATGGTGGTTTCTAGGGCATTTCTACAAAGCTTTTTACAGTGTTCTAGTTGCTAGGTGGTTGCTAGGGTGCAGTGGGTGGTTGCTAGGGCATTTCTACAAAGTTTATACAGTGTTCTAGTCGCTAGGTGGATGCTATGGTGCTGTGGGTGGTTGTTAGGGCATTTCCACAAAGTTTCTAAGGTGTTCTAGGTGCTAGGTGGTTGCTAGGGTGCAGTGGGTGGTTTCCAGGGCATTTCCACTAAGCTTCTAAAGTGGTTGTTATATCTATTATATACTGTGTGTTCTAAGTGGTTGTTATCTATGTAAACTATATAAGTTGTGTTGAGTAGTTGCTAGGGTGCAGAGGGTGGGCATTTCTTTGACGTTTATAAGGTATTCTGAGACAAGCAGTTGCTAGGTGGGTTGCCAGGGTGTTCTGGGTGGTTGCCAGGGCCTCTCGACTCCACAAAGATCCTATAGTGTTCAGAGTAGTTGCTATGAAACTATCTAGAGATGGTTGTGGTTCTGGGATTTTCTGGTCCAGCAGGTGAAGATGTTGCTAGGGTGCTAAGAGTGGTTGCTAGGGTACCCGTACAGAAACCGAATCCTTCTTTATGTCTGCAACTCTAAAGCTAGCATGAGCTCTAGTCACAGTGATGCTTGCTCTAGGTTTGCTGATCTAAATATGAGTTCTTGTTAAGTGCATGGCTCTCTTCTTCTGCGTTCACACAAACAAACAGTTGAAATCTCTGATAAAGAGCGTTTTCTGGGGCTCGTCTCATTCTGCGCAGAGCAAATCATCAGCACGTACAAACATGCCGCGGCTCCTGCATTATGCATCGCCGTGTTCAACGTACTTTTATTCTGGAAGCCGGAATCCTCCTCCTCACCCACAAGCTTCTCATTTTCCGTGACAATAAACCGGAGCGCCGGCTGAGACTGATGAAAAACACGATTGCTCCTGATATCTCCTCAGCCTCCGATAAGGAGCCGTTGTGGTGTTTTAGGGAATGGGATTTGCGCATCATAAAACGGTAGTTTCATATGATGGAACTGGCTTTTTGGAATAAACTTCGAAATACAAATGCTGACTTTTGACTTCTGTTGTTGTATTCCCATGGTGGAGAATATTGAATGATGTTTACCTGAGGAAACTGTGATGAATTGGTGAACTGCAGATGCTTTTTCTTATTTATTTACAAATATTGCAGCAGACAGCAGCAGCAGACATCCGTAGAAACAATTTTCACTCAGAAATTGCTCGTAAATTTCACAATTAGCTACTCTACAAAGAAACGTCAAGTATCAAAATTAATTAAATATGATATTTTTAAGTAGAAAAACTGAAATAGCATTTTCCAGTGCTGTCAAATCGATTCATTTCGATTAATCACATCCAACATAAACGTATATATTAACGTGTGTGTATGTTTTTTTTAATATATATATATATATATATATATATATATATTTATTTATTTTTTTAATATTATTATTATTATTAAAATAATAATATTATATATATATATATATTATAATTAAAAATTTGTAGAATGCGATTAATTGCGATTAATCGATTTGAGAGTGCTAGTATTTTCTAATTTACTAATTTTTTTTTTACTGCATAATCATTATGAATTTTGCCAAATGATTACTATCCAACCTTTAAACAATATTTTTGGAGCATTTATGGATATGTTCATGTTAATTTACAAATTTACTACTGCATTTCAACATTTCATAGTTTAGTTAAAGTTATATAATTAACTTGAGTTAATGTTGGCTATTATGAATAAACATGAATATATATATATATATATATATATATATATATATATATATATATATATATATATATATATATATATATATATATATAACAATAGTATTTTAACTGAATAAAAACCCAAATCAATAAATGCAGTAAAAAAATGTCATTGTTCATGCAGTAAAAATGTAAATGATTTTAACATTTTTAGAAATTCCTATTTCATTTATTTTCAAGTAAATAATGACAGAAAATGAAAAGTGAATGAAAAAAAGGTTTGTATGGTGCCATCAACTAAAATCAAAATCTGAAATTGGTTCAAAATTCATTTATCCTGATCAAAATAGTGTAAATCACCTTTTTAAAGTAATTTGACTTTTCAAATAAAGAATAAATAATGTATCAATTACATCATTACACCAGTAGGTGGCGAGAAGTGATTTAAAACATTTGTCATTGAATCATTTATTCAAGAGATTCGTTCAGAAACTCTGATTCATCCAGTAATGTGAGTCATTGAATCATTCACTCAGATTTTTTTCAAATTAAATATTCTTTTCAATGGACTTCAGCAATTAACATGTAGTCAGAACCTCATTTATCCAGTTAATTTAAGTCTATAACTAACCCATTTGTCTCCATGTTGACAGTCACTAGTGCCAAACCACATTACTTCATAAGCCGTCGGATTACAGTGCATGAAGTTATTGCTTATGGCACTCGCATGCATTGTGTCTGAGCATAACAGCACACGAAAACAACACGAGAATGTCCTTTTTTTCCTGAACTTTATCTCAGCTAATAGTCTTTCCAGTGCAATTACAGCTCTTTAGAATCAGGTAACCTTTAGATGATTTCAGATGTGAGTCATCCTCGTGTAATTTTAGCTGCTGTGCGCTTCTAACTTGATTGGCTTTGAAACAGACAATTAGATAAATATGACACAAACTGACGTGAGCTGGATTGTGATGGAATGGGCCTGGACTTCAGAGCATCTTTGCAACATGCATTCAATCGGCAAAATCATTCGCAAGCATCACCACTGGTAACTTCTGCTTGTGACTTGGCTAACTATTTTTCTGGGATTTTCCTCGCAATTTCACTGCCAAGACGTGAAAATAAGCAAAAAAAAAAAAAAAAAAAAAAAAAACACGATTAATCGTTCAAAGACGACGATCTCGATTCAGACACCCACATGATCATACTACCAAATAACAGTGATTCGGCTCTGCGAACATTCAGATCTGTGTTCTGATCCAGAGAGAGCGCTTGCCATGTATAGATATCAAACAGCTTCACAATCAACCAAAGAGTATCATTATTTCTGTTTTACACATTTTCAGCTTATCATAGAAGTACTGGGATAAAGATTTTTAGCTCAGATGAATGTAACTTAATGCTTTAAATAAAGATTGTATCGGTTGAAACGTTACGCCAGTAGGTGGCGACAAGTGACTTATTTATCATTGAATCGTTCATTTTAAAAACAACGATTCATCCAGTAATGAAACAAGTGAAGCGTTTATGAGTGAGTTATTGGACCATTCTTTCAAGAGATTTGATCAAAAACATTGATTCATCTAATAACGAAACAAATGATGTTTTTAATGAGTCAACGAATCATTCATTCAAGAGATTCATTCAAAAACATTGATTCATCCAGTAATGAAACAAGTGATGTTTAAATGAGTGAGTCAATGAATCATTCATTCAAGAGATTCATTCAAAAACATTGATTCATCCAGTAACGAAACAAGTGATGTTTAAATGAGTGAGTCAATGAATCATTCATTTTAAGAGATTCATTCAAAAACACTGACTCATCCATTCATGAAACAAGGGACGTTTTAATGAGTGAGTCACTGAATCATTCATTCAAGAGATTCATTCAAAAACACTGATTCATCCAATAACGAAACAAGTGACGTTTAAATGAGTGAGTCAATGAATCATTCATTCAAGAGATTCATTCAAAAACATTGATTCATCCAGTAACGAAACAAGTGATGTTTAAATGAGTGAGTCAATGAATCATTAATTTTAAGAGATTCATTCAAAAACACTGACTCATCCATTCATGAAACAAGGGACGTTTTAATGAGTGAGTCAATGAATCATTCATTTAAGAGATTTGATCAAAAATACCGATTCATCCAGTAACGAAACAAGTGACGTTTTAATGAGTGAGTCATTGAATCATTCATTCAATTGATTTGATCAAAAACACTCCTGTAATGAAACAAGTGACATATTAATGAGTGAGTCACTGAATCATTCATTCAAGAGATTTGTTCAAAAACATTGATTCATCCAGTAATGAAACAACTAAATAATTTGAATCTTTGATGAATCATTGAATAATAAATGAATCATTGAATCTTTCATTCAGATCGAATATTTAAACATTTTTAAATAGACTGCAGCAATGAACATTCAGAACCTCTAGTAAATAGTTATTTTGTTTTGTTGTCTGTTCAGAATCACGGGAGAAACGCGGTTTCCATTATAAACAAAACGTGACTCTTAATTTACCCAGAATCGTGCCTCAAGCCACGTCCGGATAACACCATGCACATTTTGCTCCGAATTTGCTCCGAAAAGTCCCGAAATCATATCTGAGAGGGTTTGATAAAGACCGTAAGTCATGTCTGTTAAGATTCAAGTATATTCCGTATAACATGCATGCATGTAAATGCCACCGAAAGCCATATTTTCTTTCTTTTCATTCATTTCTTCTTTTACAAAAAGGTACGAACAAGGCCAAAAAGAGCCTAATAAAGAGGCAAATTGCGATGCTAATGCATGCATTGTTTTTGTACTGTGGAACAATGTGGCATAATGGAGCAAATGTCTGAATGTTCTGCAGAAAATGGAGCCACATGTTTGGATGATTACTGTGGGAAAAACTTGAAAGAGGCTTAATTGTACTGTATACATATGGTAATTATGATGATAGAGAGCGATAACGCATCAGAAAAAAAATCCTTCCTCTTTTTTTCAGCTCTCGGCCTCAAAGACAGATACCACAATATGATATCCGACCATCTGTAAATATTACAAATGCATGTCTTAAACCACAGTTGATCTTATGAAACGCGAAGTAACTTCAAGCAATCAAACTTTTCTCTTAACCCGTCGTGAAGCAAACGTGCCTAACTTGAAGGTGGTCTCGGTTTTTCAATGACATATTTAGCAATATGTGTAAGATTGAAACTTGACTGGTGGTTGCTCAAAAGCCATGATGACCTTTAAGAAAAGACTGAAGTTGCTAACTAGCTAAACGTCTGCACAGTCCTGTAGTCAATCAGCTCTAGCATCATGCTAATAACCCATCGCGGTGGAAAAACCCCAGCTTTGCGTGCTCTCGGACATATCTCATGTACGGCAGTGCTGGATAAAGGTTAAACTAACTGTCACGTTCAATTAGCATGTTTCAGTTCACAAATGAGCGAACAATGCAGCTTTTGAGCAGCCGTTTAACCTCATTCGGAGACATATACTGTATGCTAAGCTCTTGTGTGTGTGTGAAGGTTTTATGTATTTGTGGCACGTGGGATCATGACCTTTTGCTGGTTTTTAACATCTAGTTTTCTGATTAAATGATGATAAATGCTGTTAGAGGATGATTTGAGGCATTTTGTTCATTTATTATACAGATAATAATACAATATTTTACAATTTACAGTTTATTGTCTTGTGATCTTGCGCATTATTTACAGCTACTTTTGATGTTTAGATCATTTTCATAATTGCATGTTCAATGAATCGATAAAAGTGTTTGCCGTTTTCATGTTTTTACATGAAAACAAGTTCGATGGGGCAAAAGTTACATTTCCAACACAACGGTTAGTATCCAACTAACAAGCGTTAAATCCAAACATCAGCATCTTGTTTTTGTCGTGCAACAGCGCTGACTCCTGAAACTGAAATTAGCAGATGAGCATGGTAAAAGACGTAAGGTGTGAAAACCAAATGGGCATGTGATTTCTTTTTTAGGCCCCAACAACACTAAGGTGTGAACTAAATGATGCAAGAAATATCACCACTGCTTTTAATGTCTGTAAGACCTGCACAAGGTGAGGTTCACGAATGACAACTTTCATTATGAACACCGCCAGCGTCAGAGAAACAGCATTGCCCAGCCTAAACTGCATCGAAAAGCCATTTTGTACTTTTTTATACTTTTTAATGGATGCATTTTTAAAATAATTGCTGAATTATGTGAATATTTGAAAATAAAAAAAAAATAGGACCTAAGATAAAGCTCAAATGTGATTAAAAACATTGCAAAACCTTACATATTTTCTTATAGATTCAGGTTAAGTGGAACCTATAATGTACTGTTCATTTAAAAAATATGTTCATTTCTCTCACTACCTTAAAGAGTTTTTGACTCGCATCAGAAAGTCTTTTAAAACAGCATTTTATACATCTTTCATACTTTTTATGGATGCATTTTTAAAATAATAGCTGAATTATGTGAATATTTGAACATTTAAATACATTTTAGGACCTCCAAAGTGATTCAAAATGGTGCAAAACCTCAAATATAAAAGTTTTCTTATATATTCAGGTAAAGTGAAACCTGTAATGTGGGTGTTCATTTAAAAATATGTTAATTTCCTAACAAGTTTGTGACTGCACATCTGAAAGGCTTTTAAAACAGCATTTTATACTACTTTCCTACTTTTTATGGATGCATATTTTAAAATAATTGCTGATTAATGTGAATATCTGAAAATTAAAAACAAATTAGGACGTAAGATAAAGCTCAAATGTGATTAAAAACATTGCAAAACCTTAAATATACATATTTTATTATAGATTCAGGTAAATTGGAACCTATAATGTACTGTTAATTTAAAAAAAAAAAAAGTTTCTCTACCTTAAAGAGTTTTTGACTTGCATCTGAAAGTCTTTTAAAACAGCATTTTATACTTTCATACTTTTTATAGATGCATTTTTAAAATAATAGCTGAATTATGTGAATATTTGAACATTTAAATACATTTTAGGACCCTCCAAGGTGATTAAAAATGGTGCAAAACTTCATATATACATATTTTCTTAACATTCAGGTAACATGAAACCTATAATGTGGGTGTTCATTTAAAAATATGTTAATTTCTAAAAGAGTTTTTTGACATCTTCACATCTGAAAGGCTTTTAAAACAGCATTTTATACATCTTTCATACTTTTTATGGATGCATGTTTAAAATAATAGCTGAATTATGTGAATGTTTGAACATTTAAATACATTTTAGGACCCTCCAAGGTGATTAAAAATGATGCAAAATCTCAAATATACACGTTTTCTTAACATTCAGGTAAAGTGAAACCTATAATGTGGGTGTTCATTTAAAAATATGTTAATTTCTAAAAGAGTTTTTTGACATCTGCACATCTGAAAGGCTTTTAAAACAGCATTTTATACATCTTTCATACTTTTTATGGATGCATGTTTAAAATAATAGCTGAATTATGTGAATGTTTGAACATTTAAATACATTTTAGGACCCTCCAAGGTGATTAAAAATGATGCAAAATCTCAAATATACACGTTTTCTTAACATTCAGGTAAAGTGAAACCTATAATGTGGGTGTTCATTTAAAAATATGTTAATTTCTAAAAGAGTTTTTTTGACATGAGAATGAGTCCTCTATGTGTCTACCTGGTAAAATAAAGGAAATTAAACAATCTACACATCTGAGCAGTCTTTTAAAACAGCATTTTAAACTTCTTTCATATCTTTTATAGATCCATTTTTAAAATAATTGCTGAATTATGTGAATATTTGAACATTAAATCCTAAGATAAAGCTCAAATGTGATTAAAAACATTGCAGAAACATATTTTCCAATAGATCCATGTAAAGTGGAACCTATAACGTGGGTGTTCATTTAAAAAATATGTTAATTTCTCTCTACCTTAAAGACTATTTGACTGCGCATCTGTTTAAATAAGCCTTTCCTAAGAAATTGAGTGTACTTTAAAAAAAAGCTGCGCTTCAAGTAAAACTACATTTCCTCTTGAATTAAAAAGAAAATCCGGCAGATAGTGTCCTGCGCTTTAAAAAGAAATAAAAAATGCAGTCTTTGATGTTTTCCCCTCGTTTCCCCTCTCCTTCCTCTTTTTTTAAAGCATGCACGTATTTTTTTTCCCTCTCTTTTCCACGGTTTTCTCTTTGGTTTGTTCCAATTTCCGAAGCATCTGTGGGTATGTGATACTTCTCTTCAGTACAATGAGCCTGGGCAGGGAGGCAGTGTTTCCCATAATCCTCCAATTCATTCAACTCTCACATCATATCATGCAAATGTGGCTTGCTGTCTCAGGACCTGCAATCCTGTTCCAACCGTATGCCTGAGCCTTGTGCGATACAACAAATTTATTATGCATGCATCGCACTAGGCTTATGGTAATAAGGTATTAAATTAGTGCTGGACATTATTGCTCCCCCAGATCATTTCTGTTTCAGAGATTTTTCATAAAAGACATTGGATGTGAAGGGAAACAGATTTGAAGCCAGATGAGGTTGACGACGTTCATTTTTCCAGGCCTGTATTTGACATTTCGCACTGCAGCCGTTGCTTTCACAGCTCTTCTTTTAGGCTTTTTAAGCTTCTCGTTTGGACACTTGCAGTTTGCACCTGTTATACGGTTAAGATGAAGTCAGATTTGTGAATGCACAAAGTAGACCTGCCAGTTTTGGCTGAGTGAATCGTTGCGTATCCGCACTTTAATTCAAATAGTCTTTTGGTAATGGATTGTAAATACGCCACTGTAAACATTAAATCATCAGCTCAGCACAACATATTCCCAAATAACTGCTTATGTGTCAAAGTGTTTTTCCTAAACCCTTTCTCTTCGGCCTTTGACACTTGACGTTGACATTTTGTTTATTTGTCTTTCGGGGCTCTTGATTTGTTTTATTATGTATTAAATGCTTTATGTATTTTGTTTATTTATTGGTAACCTATTTATTGGTCCACTTTGGTTGTTTTAAAGTGCTTTAAAGTTTATTTATGATTTGATTCTTTTGAACTTACTTGATTTGATTCTTTTGAACGATTTGATTTGATTCTTTTGAACTTACATTTCTAAACACAATTTGATTTGATTCTTTTGAACTTGATTTGATTCTTTTGAACGATTTGATTTGATTCTTTTGAACTTAAATTTCTAAACACAATTCCCATATGATTCAAAGAATGCATTATTGTGTTCCAATAATAAAAAAAAAATCCAATAATAAATTTTATGTAGAAATGTTTTTGAAATGTAAACTTGGCCTTCAGGCATAGAGTGCAACAGGAAGTAAAAACTCTATTCATTTTCTCTGGGACATTTTAACAATAACTTAAAATAATAAACCTTTAAAGAAACTGTGAGTTGTGAGGGTGTTAATCGGTGGTATTTGCTTTCTGTTGAAGCCATCAGCCATCATTTTCAACTTAGTTTTAAAACAATCCTGTTTAACAACTGAATATGTGGTGAAAAAACTACATTACCCATGATGCTGTACAGAAAGCTCCAAAAATCAGAGTCGAAACAAGCAAACCTTTCTAAAAGAGCTCTTTAGCTCCACCCACTCCCATGAACATAAGTATTTCCATATTTAAATATATATATATATATATATATATATATATATGCATATTTTGCAAAAAACTTAAAAATTTAAGGCAGCAACTTTTTTATATATAAAAAACTATATTTTGAGTACATTCAACTTGGCTATATAAGTAATTTCAACTTAAATTGCATTAAAAATTAGTTAAATCTTGTATAACTTGTAAAGAGTTGAAAATTGCTTATCTTTGATGAGTGAAACCGTATGTTGTCATCGTCATAACTAAGATTTTTTAAATATAACAGTTTTATATTTCTCCATCTATTCGCAATGCGATTGTTCTTTCTCAATCTCAATAGTATTTTCGTCCAATTTTCAAATACTTTTTTTTTTGCTTCAAATCAAAATTTGTGATGCTATGATTGGTTGACTTGGTCCATATTCCATATGGCTTTTTAAAAATCCAGAAATGAATGCAATAAAACCAAAGCCGCTGAAAAAGTGGGCGGGAACTAATGCATTATATATATGTTTAATCATATATAAACTAACTTTAATGGATCAAGGTGGAAGAACACTTCATTTCCAAGAATGCATTACAATTCAGTAAATTCTTCTTCCTTTCATTCCAATTCAACTTCCTGTGTTTTGTGGCGAATTCAATTGAAATACACCCCATTCGTTCTTTAATCCTGAATTTTCCACAACCCCGATTGATAAGGCCTATTGGCGGTTCAACACTAATATTTCAATCAATGTTAGAATGTACCTGTTATGTTGTGAGGCTATATGTCGTTTGCTAATTGCATCACACAAAAGCTCCATAAATCATTGTAGATCATGAATATGCAACATTTAATCAATCATTGACTGGTCCTGACATTGATTTATACAGCTAACGTAGAATTATACATTTAGTCGGCTCTCTCAATAGAGTCTTTACTTCATTATATTTCTACAATCTCACAATAACGAGACGAGGAGATCCCTGGGATCCACTGGGATTGTTGCAAACACTGATTATCAACTTCCTGAAGAACAAAAACCATTAGCAAACATCTTGTTTGATAATGTGGAGCAGCATTTGAGTTTTTAGCTTCACAGGTTAGAAATGAGATTTTGGGGGCAGCAGGAGTTTGATTTTTAGGGTCACACATGCGAAGAAACGAAACTATCACCAGTTTCAGCTCGCTATTATGCTCTTTTGTATAATCTGGTTTGAAGGGTCGGACTAAAACTGACGCCTCTGCAAAAACCTCTGAGATGTCGTGTGGCGGTAAACGCTTGCAAGAGCTTCTCAGATCACGGCCCAACTACATCATACTGAGCAATAACGTCCAGCGTGACCTGAATTAAACCAGCGACAGCATCACTGCATCTAACTGTGCTAAACTGCACTCAGCGGAGCTGCTTTAACCAGTGCTTTGTTTTTTCACAGAACCGTCAGACATTAATTGAAACCGTGCGCTGCTTTTCTCTAAACCTCTGTTTCGCACTCTCAGAAAAAAAGGTACAAAAGCTGTCTCTGTGTTGGTGCCATTTCAAAAGTTACACTAAAGAGCAACGATACCGCTTTTTCAAAACCGGTCCGATACCAAAATTCAGAGTATCGTCTGATACTTATCCAATACCAGTGCCATTTTTTTATAATCTGATGATCACTATTTTATGTGTTAAATCAACGCATTCTCATCCTATATGCATTAATATTATATTTCATAATATTATGCAATATTATGCATTTCATAATATTATGTAATATGCATTTATATTATATTTCATATAATAAGGTTTTAAAACCTTAAATATAATATTAAATACTATATTAAATAACACTGTTAAATATTATATTTAAAATAAATGTATTTCATATTAAATAAAACTAAAATAGTAACATAAATAATAGTGTTAAATATTACATTATAAATTACTATTAAATAAAACAATAAACTTGTTTTTAAACATTAAACGAATCAATATTGAATAAAACACACTAGTATCAAATAATATTGTATAAAAATAAATTACTATTAAATAAAAAAAATATATATTAAATAATAGTATTAAATATTTAATCAATTAATATGAAGTTTAAACTAAAATAAAACAATCATTTAAAAAATAAATTAATATATTATATAAACTAAATTCAATTGATATTAAATAAAACAAGAATATTAAATAGTAATGTAAATATTAGTATCAAATAATAAATTATAAATAATAAATTGATTAATATATATTTTTATATAAAAATATACATAAAAATAGTGTTAAATATTACATAATAAATTACTATTAAATAAAACAATAATATAAAACATTATATTTTTAAACATTAAATGAATCAATATTGAATAAAAAACACTAGTATCATATAGTATTTTATAAAATAAATTACTATTAAATAAAAAAATAATATTAAATAATTAGTATTAAATATTTAATCAATTAATATGAAGTTTAAACTAAAATAAAACAATCATTTAAAAAATAAATTTATATATTATATAAACTAAATTCAATTAATATTAAATAAAACAAGAATATTAAATAGTAATATAAATATTAGTATTAAATAATAAATTATAAATGGATTAATATATGTGTTTGTAAAAAAATATAAAAAATAAACATAATTAATATTGTTAAATATTACATAATAAATTACTATTAAATAAAACAATAATATGAAACATTATATTTTTAAATATTAAATGAATCAATATTGAATAAAACACTAGTATCAAATAATATTATATATAAAAAAATTCTATTAAATTAAACGAATAATAGTATTAAATATTTAATCAATTAATACAATCATTTTAAAATTAAATTAATATATTATATAAACTAAATTCAATTAATATTAAATACAATAAGAATATTAAATAGTAATGTAAACAATAGTATTAAATAATAAATGATAAATAATAAATGGATCAATATAAAATATAAAAAAACAGTTGAATCAGTTATCAATAATAATAATATTCCACTGTTTATTTTTCTGTAATAATTACATTTCTCAAAAATCATAAGACGTTATTTATTTCCAGGTTGTTTTTTCCAGGCCACACAGCGAGCGACTCATCATAACCATTATTCCTGTAATTCTGTCGTATTCACTCAGATTTAAGCCTCGCATTAATAATGTTTTCATGACTAATTAATAGTTTGCACCTTGCCAAGAATCGTTTTCTTCCACCACTAATTCTAATTGGTCCAATTAATCATGCAAAAGGTAATTAGCATAGCCAAATGAGACGTGAAGCTTGTTGGTGCTCGGGGGAATTTGCCATGTTTTCTTTTTCTCTCCTCTTTTTGATAGAAAGAAAGAATTAGTCAAGGGTGGTGGTAGATGGGATCCCGGGCGTTCTCGCCATAATACTAATGACCGTGTGTCTTTGTGGCGCGACGCGTGGGAATGACAGACGCATTCACGCAGGGAACTGGCACGTCGATACAGAGAAACCTACAAACGCAGGAGAAGAGTTTAAATACAGATGAGAGGTGAAAAGGAGGATGTAAAGCACTGCGCTTGGACCTTTTTGTCATTGGCACTCAAAATTGATCAGTTTGTCAAAGGATTGAAGCAGAATGACTGGGACGTTATTATAGGAGGCGAACCTTGAAGGAAAATCTTTCGAACTCAAATCATTGATTCGCTGTGGTTTGATTGAATTAAAGTGTTTGCTAAAGTCTCCTGAGCAATAGACCTCAACGATGTCTCAAATCTGCAAAGTTTGCAATCCAAAGTCAGAGTTTTTTTTATCACAGAGAAGAAGTTGATTCGTCAACGAGACCATATTTGACAGCTTACACTATTAACAATCAATGCTGATACTTTACACACCCCCATGTCATCCAAGATATCCATGTCATTCTTTCTTCAGTCGAAAAGAAATTAAGGTTTTTGATGAAAACATTCTAGCATTTTTCTCCATATAATGGACTTCAATGGGAACCAAACGGTTCAAGGTCCAAAAGACAGTTTCAGTGCAAACTGCAAACTGTTCAAAGGGCTTTAAATGATTCCAGATGATGAATAAGGGTCTTATCTAGCGAAACGATTGCTCATTTTAATTTTTTTTTTTTAATTTTTTAAATGAGCGATTGTTTCGCTTGATAAGACCCTTATAAGACCCTTGATAAGAAAAGTGAACTACTCCTTTAAAACTGTAGGGAACCAAAGACAGTCTCATGTTTCTGACGTCACAAATGACCTTGTAACCAATCAGATCAACGTGTGATCGTCAACCAGTGGAGTTTACAGGAAATGATTAAAGGTCACAAAATATACAAAATCCACGGAAAAGGAAATAAAGAGCTGAGCTAAGTGAGTGAGTGGAGGTGGGGCTCATTTGCATATTCATAGAACTGCGCATACTAAACAAGGCAAGGGTGTCGGGTTACATTCAAGATATTTAAAGGCATTTCAAGGAAAAAATATTTGAATATGTCATTTCGGTGATCAAAGATGAGTTTTAAGAGTCATTCAACGAGTGCATTAGTTGATGAGGATATCATATCATTTAATGTCTTGCATGAGCAGTTAATGCATATCTTTTATTGAAGATGAGACTCATAACTGCATCTGTACATTCGACCAGCCTTTCTCTGAGACTGAAAGCAACAGAGCGTATTTCTTTATTTGTCTTGTTATTTATGGCTGTGCGATGTAAGATGGAGAACGGGTCCAGCTCCTCATAGCTGTCAGCTGTGAGTGGCACGAGTCTGGCAGCTTATTTATTTGACTGGGGTTTGATCAATACACAGGAGTTCTGGCTAAATTGCCTCCATTGCTTACGGCTCACAGAGAGAATGAGGGGGAGAGGAGAGAAGAGAAGAGCTCGGCTCGGGCTGAAACGCACAGGAATACGCTGTCAAAAATCATCTGTTTGCATCGGTAGACTCCTACAAGCCCACATGCACAAAGAATTGGGGAGAATCATTTTTGACGGCTTGAGCGAGTCACTGCAGACTTGGAAAATATGAATATACATACACACATTATACACACGGTCTTAATAGTTACGCACCTTCTCACAGTATGTCATTTCTTCTCAAGTTTAAATTACTCTCCCCTTCGTTCATCTTTTCGTGACACAAATTAAGATATTTTTTGATTAAATCTGAGAGCTGGCCGGTCCAGAAAGTTATTAAAGACATCGTTAAAATAGTCCGAGTGACCACAGTGGCTCAGCCTTAAGTTTATCGAGCGACGAGAACACTTTTTGTGCGCAAAAATCAAACAAAAATAACAACTTTATTCAACTATTCATTTCCTTCTCTGTGGGCCGTGAGTTAGTTCGCGTAGTGTAACAGTGCAGCACTTCTGTGTTGTATGTCACACACATCACACACATGACCAACGTCGGCCAATAGTTACACTGGGTTGAAAAAAATGCTGGGTTGTCAACCCAAATTTAGGTCAAATATGGACAAATCCAAATGTTGGGTTAAAAATGCAATAAATAAAAAAATACAGTTGAAAGTGAAAGATGAAGTTGGATTAAAATTTGAAAATACATTTTTAACCCAACATTTGGGTTTGTCCATATTTTCCCCAAATTCCTACACTCTAAACAATGCTGAGTTATTTTAACCCAAAATTGGGTCAAATATGGACAAATCCAAATGTTGGGTTAAAAATGCAACTAAAAAATTTACAGTTGAAAGTGAAAGTTGAAGTTGGGTTAAAAATTTTAAATTACGTTTTTTAACCCAAACTTTGGGTTTGTCCATATTTGACCCAAATTCCTACACTCTAAACAATGCTGGGTTGTTTTAACCCAAAATTGGGTAAAATGTGGACAAACCCAAATGTTGGGTTAAAAATGTCATTTCAAATTTTAACCCAACTTTACACTGTAGATTTTTTAATTACATTTTTAAACCAACATTTGGGTTTGTCCATAATTGACCCAAATTTGGGTTGAATAACCCAGCATTGTTTAGAGTGCATTAAAATTTTTATTAATATATTCAATTCAATTTTATTTTTCTATTTTATATTTTTACTTTAATTTTGGTTAAAAGTTGGAGTCATTTTGATTTTGTGTTTTTGTCGTTTTCAGAATATGTCTGCATTTTTTTTTGATTAGTTTGTTTGAGTGTATTTAGTTTAGTTTAGTTATCGTCAAGTTAAACTGAATAACAATGAGAAATGTTGCATTGGCAACTAGAGATTTCATTTAATGTTTATTTTGTTTCATTTACTAAAAATGTTTGGACTTATCAATGCACTCTAAAAAATGCTGGGTTGTTTCAACCCAAATTTGGGTCAAATATGGACAAACCCAAATGTTGGGTTAAAAATGCAACTAAAAAAATTTACAGTTGAAAGTGAAAGTTGAAGTTGGGTTAAAAATTTTAAATTACATTTTTTAACCCCACATTTGGGTTTTGCCCAAATTTGGGTTCAAACAACCCAGCATTGTTTAAAGTGTGCAAGTTGTATAACTTAAAACATAAAAAAACTTGTATAACATAAAAATTGTATACTTGCATAACATAAAAAAATATTTTTTTATGGCAGGCAATTAAAAACAAATAGCCTAGACACTTTCCATTACTTTGCAATGCATACAGGATGCACATGAATAGCTCAGTATCGTTTTCAGTTCTGAGTAATTAGATACAGTGTGCTCTTGACCTCACACACAGGAACAACTTTGCTTTTGTAAACTTTCTTGAAAAGACACACTTGTCCATCTTGATCTGGTTCACATTGGCTGTGTGCTGCTGCTTTAAATAACTCACAGTTAACCAGAAGACTTTGAAGTGTTTCTGACGGTTGCTTCTTGATTCTGTGACATTTCAGTCCCAAACCACCTGCACATCAGCACAAAGAGAAGAGAAACGATCCGAGAGAGAGAGAGATAGTTCCTCACTGGACCTTTGCCAACATGTTATTGTGGTTACATCACTTCCTCTTTTAGAGACCGGGGGAAAATATTATTGCTCAAAGTTTGCTCTTTCATAGCTCAGGACATTTCATGGAGTTATAGACGTGCATTTATTTACCGTGTGGCATTTCGGGAAATTTCTAGGATGTCAAATCCAGCTCAAAACACATGAGCACATCGTGTCTTTATTTTTGGGAACGTAAACATTGTTAATCTAATTGGGTCTGCATTAATATTTGATATTAAGTCAATTAGATCGCTAGCTAAAAACATTTTTATAAATGTATTTTTCTCTGGGAGTGGATGCCATCAGCGCCCGGTCGCTGTGCCGTAATTAACTCCAGTCAAGTGTGGATAAATGTTTTCGACAGAATGAACTGTCACAGTGGAGAGAGAGTAAAGCACGTCACGTCAGGTTTATGTAAGGCTCGTCGTCTCTCAGTAATGCTCACGATGATGATAGATAGCTGTATTTTCTTAATTGTTATGTTCCTCCTCGGACACACACACACACATGCTGCGGGTCAACATTGGTTATTTTGGGAGCGTCACACACTGATCAACACCTTGATAAGGACGTCACACACACTTACTAAACATTCAGCAAAGCACATTTTAGCAGCAAACTGTTGATGTGACATTACAGTAGGAAGGTTTGGAATAATATGCTGGAGTTCTGCATACTTTACGTGTGTGTGTGTGTGTGTGTGTGTGTGCGGTCCACTGTTTTAAACAAATTGCACCAGTAACGACAAACATAATTGTGACATGACCTCATAATTTAATTGTATGTAATTTGATAGTTGTTATACATTTACTCTATCTATCCATCCATCAATCTGTCCGTCCATCTGTCCGTACGTCCATCAATCTATCCATCCATCCATCCATCCATCCATCCATCAATCTATCCATCCATCCATCTATTCGTCCGTCCATCCATCCATCCATCAATCTATTCGTCCGTCCGTCCGTCCATTCATCAATCTATTCGTCTGTCCGTCCATCCATCCATCCATCCATCCATTCATCCATCCATCAATCTATTCGTCCGTCCGTCCGTCCATCCATTCATCCATCAATCTGTCCGTCCGTCCATCCATCCATCCATCTATTCGTCTGTCCTTCCATCCATCCATCCATCCATCTATTCATCTGTCCATCAATCAATCTATTCATCTGTCCATCCATCCATCCATGCGTCCATTCCATCCATCCATCCATCCATCCATCCATCAATCAATCTATTCATCTGTCCATCCATCCATCCATCTGTGCGTCCATTCCATCCATCCATCCATCCAACCATCCATCCGTCCGTCCGTCCGTCCGTCCATCCATTTGTCCATCCACCCGTCCATCCATCCATCCATCCATCCATCCATCCATCCATCCATCTATTCATCCATCCATCCATTCATCCATCTAGTCATCCATCCATCCATCCATCTATTCATCCATCCATCCATCCATCCATCCATCCATCATCTATGTCAGTCTGTATCATAACTGATAGGATTGTCCACTAACTGAAGTTATCTGTGAGTTGATTTCCTCCTTGTATCTCTGATAATCATTATGCAAAGACACGCATGCAGGAAGATTATGTTACACTCGAATAGTCATAAATTGCTGAAAAAACTAACTTCATTTGATTCTTATTTTATACCCTTTAGTGCGCAATACAAGAATCCCTCTTCATGTGTAATGCTGAATGCATTTCCGATTCCATCACATTTGAGGAGTAGGAAAATCAAGCTCGTTTTCAATCTGTCAGACGCAGCTGAAAACCCAATATATGAGATGACAAGTCGTTCCAAACCTTTCTGTCTTCAGAAGTGATGAACAATGTTCATGATGCTCTCCTTCAGTCAATTCATGTTGTGTAATAGTATACTGGGTCTGTGCATGAGCTATTAAAGCGGTGGGATAATGCCCTTTTCACAAGACCCTAACCCTCCCCAGTGTGTGAAGTTTTAGGGAAGTGTTTAGTTACAGCATGTTAAAGTTGTCACTTTTTGAGGGTGAGCAAAAACACCGTTTGTTATAATTTTGATGATTATGGTTTGCACAAATCTGTCTCCATACTCTCACGCAATGCTTTTCACAATCAAGTCCATTCCAGATGTCTAAACTCCAGTCAATGGCTACATGTTTTCCTCCATGCATCATGAACTGTTGTGGATGTGGTTTAACACACACACACATCTCCTCCACCTGAAGTCATTGAGTTCATCTAACCGGCCTGCTTCTCTATTGCTTATTTCACTGCGAGACAATTAAAACGCGAGCACAGATGAAGCGTGTAAATAGAAACCTGCCCGAAACCCTCAACAAAACACAATAAAAGCTACAGAAGAGCTCAGCAGAGCAATCACGAGTTATGAAAGAAAATGCTGCTCTCTGCAAGCCATTTAATTAGTCTGAATGCTTGTTTCACTTTCTCTAATGAAACACAATAAGACTTGCGTGGCTAGGATACAATTTTTTTTTTTGACTGCATGTGGGTTAAAAAACAAATCTAAATCTAATGAGATGAAAACACACAGATCTCTCTCTCTGCTTTCCTGCCGTGTTTTTTCCATCTCCTTCCAACCAAAGCTTAAATAAGTCCCATCATCTCCATGACAACCGATGCGCCGGCAACATAGAAACATATTAATGTAAAACCATGGCAACGTTTTCCAATTGAATTAAGCAGCACCTGTGCACATTACAGACGGAGATAAAAGAGCTGGTGGGGCTGTTACACACAGCTGTGCCCACACACACACACACACACACACATACAGTGCCAGTGTTTCAGGGTGTTTACATGCACATACATGTGTTTATGTCCAGAGTGCCTTATGTAAGACCACAGATCGGGTAATTCATCTATAGTGTAGCATTTCACTCGAGTAAAGTGTTGCTGATGTGGTAAACAATACGTGAATGTCAGATCTTCAGATGCTCTGGATAATCGTGGAGAGTCTGTAATCAGAGAGAGATAGAGAGAGAGAGGACAGTGTCCATTTACAGTATATATAATTTAATATGTATATATATATATGCAAAACATTACAATATATATATATATATATATATATATTTATATATACTGTAGATGAGAAAATAGTTTCAAAATGCATATAGTATAATGATTTTTTTAAATTCGAAATATTTCGACTCAGACTAATTATTACCATTATAAAACATTTGGTACTTTTTTATAATAAAAAAAGTCTATGTATGTTATATATCAGCAGACCTGAACGTTTGTGTTATATTTTTCCACTTCTGAATGACAAAGCTGTTGTGAGTGATGGTTTGCTAATTGATATTGCTCATTAAGAGCCGGAGCTGTAGGGTGAAGTTATGTTTGCATGTTGCCTGAAGCTTTAGTATCTGCTGAAACACACACACACACACACACACTGAGTGCTGGACTCTTAGCTAGAAAGCATTTGATCATACAGAAGAGAAATCATGTTGTTTTTAATGTATATACTTTAAGCAGAGACTTCGTGTGTGTGTGTGTGTGTGTGTGTGTGTGTGTGTAGATTTCCAGGTTCTCCTCCTGTGTTGTATTATCCAGTGGTGGAATAACTGAATGTCTCCATCAGTGATGAATCAAACTTACAGTCGTTCATATTCTGCATTCTCTCGTCCAAACGAAAGGAGACGGAGAGGCTTTCAAGCTGAACACCTCACACTCGACAGCAGCGTAATTGCTGAATGTTATGTTCCACATGCTGAAAAATAACAGCTGTATCTTATGAATATTTATGATAAATATAGCTATTGGTGATAAATATTTAATTGTAGCTCTTTTAGAGGCCTATTCATTTGCACACTGAGAGAACCCTATATCTCTCTATCGATCTCTCTATCTCTCTATCTATCTATTTATCCATCCATCCATCCATCCATCCAGATCATATTCGGTTTGTATATTACAATATTATATGCCATATTCTGAGTAATTCCATCCATCCATCTATCCATCCATCCATCCATCCATCCACCATCCATCCACCAACCCACCCACCCACCATCCATCCATCCATCCATCCATCCATCCATCCAGATCATATTCGGTTTGTATATTACAATATTATATGTCATATTCTGAGTAATTCCATCCATCTATCCATCCATCCTTCCATCCATCCATCCATCCATCCACCATCCATCCATCTATTCATCCATCTATTCATCCATCCATCCAATATTACCCATCCATCCATCAATCCATCTGTCCATCCATCCATCCATCCATCCATCCATCCATCCAGATCATATTCGGTTTGTATATTACAATATTATATGCCATATTCTGAGTAATTCCATCCATCCATCTATCCATCCATCCATCCATCCATCCATCCATCCATCCACCATCCATCCACCAACCCACCCACCATCCATCCATCCATCCAGATCATATTCGGTTTGTATATTACAATATTATATGTCATATTCTGAGTAATTCCATCCATCTATCCATCCATCCTTCCATCCATCCATCCATCCATCCACCATCCATCTAATCCATCCATCTATTCATCCATCTATTCATCCATCCATCCAATATTACCCATCCATCCATCAATCCGTCTGTCCATCCATCCATCCATCCATTTATCCATCCATCCATCCATCCATCCATCCACCATCCATCCATCCATCCATCCATCCATCCATCCATCCATCCAGATCATATTCGGTTTGTACATTACAATATTATGTCATATTCTGAGTAATTCCATCCATCCATCCATACATCCAGATCATATTCGGTTTGCATATTACAATAATATATGTCATATTCTTAGTAATTTTGGATTTAGTAAGTTTTCCAACATTTCTGATCACCTTGTTTGCCTTTACCGTCTACTTTAAAGAGATTCAAAATGGTGAAAACCTTAAAGAAATGCTGGAACTACGATAAAACTGAACTATAAACTCACAAACCGATGAAATTAGAGATGTTTTTCATCAGGAATAAACATCTCATCTGTTTATCCAGTGTTTGTTGCTAATGTTGGCGCTGGTCCTAAACCCAAGAAACACAGAGACCACAATGAGAGAGAGAGAGAGAGAGAGAGAGAGAGACCAGTGCGTAACATAATCATGTGAGATAAAAGGAAAATCCTGTTATGCACAGTAACACACAGCTTACATCAAGAGGCGAGAGAGAAATGGGAAAAATGTACTTCTGATAAAAAAGCCATGTTACTTTTAAAACATTAATGCCTCAATGAAAGCTTCCAACACTTTCCCAACACCCTCCTTTCTGAATCCATAAGCAGGAGCCGCTCACATAATAGGGTAAAAAACATCTCTCTCTCTCTCTCTAAAACAACTGATGGCTTTGTGTGTCTCATGTTTTTCAACCTTCTCTTTTCAATCCTGCACTGTGTTTGAGTTTATGTTTTTCATATTCTCCTCTTATTTTTTTCCTCTTCCTCTTCTTACTTCCTGTGAGTCAGTCGTTAGAGAGGAAATACCATCCAGCTGGACTTTATTTCTAATGCAAAAACATGTTTTAATGTGCAACGCTCCTAACAAAGGCAGGAATCCGCCGTGATGTTTTCTCGTCGCTCTTGTAAATTCCTGCACACCTCCTTCATTCGCAGGGCTATTCAAAGACGACGTGCAGTTAGTGAGCTTGTGTAACCTTTGCTTGTTTAAGTGTGTCATGAGCTGAAAGTAGCTTATGTAACTTTACTAGATGGCAAAAATCTGTTGTCCAGTTTCTGGATAATGCGACTGCGCTCTGTCAGCCTCACTAAAGAAATATTTCTCATCGCTCGTCAAAAGAACAACTCGCTCGCTCTGCCTCGTCTTATTCTGTCATTCGGGTTGCAGTCGCTAACAGATTGGGTTACTCACTGTGAGCAGTGAAAGAGTATCATCTAATTCAACTAAAAATGAAAATTCACTTATTCCATCCATCCATCCATCCACCCATCCATGCATCTGTCTGTCCATCCATCCATCCATCCATCCATGCGTCTGTCCGTCCCTCCATCCATCTATCCATCATCCATCCATCCGTCCATCCATCATCCATGCTTCCGTCCATCCATCCATCCATCCATTCATCCATCCATCCATCCATCATCCATGCTTCCGTTCATCCATCCATCCATCCATCATCCATGCTTCCGTTCATCCATCAATCCATCCATCCATCCATCCATCATCCATGCTTCCGTCCATCCATCCATCCATCCATCCATCCATCCATCCATCCATCCATCATCCATGCTTCCGTTCATCCATCCATCCATCCATCCATCCATCCATCCATCCATCCATCTATCCATCCATCATCCATGCTTCCGTTCATCCATCCATCCATCCATCATCCATGCTTCCGTTCATCCATCCATCCATCCATCCATCCATCCATCCATCCATCCATCCATCCATCCATCCATCCATGCTTCCGTTCATCCATCCATCCATCCATCCATCATCCATGCTTCCGTTCATCCATCAATCCATCCATCCATCCATCCATCCATCCATCCATCCATCCATCCATCCATCCATCCATCCATCCATCCATCCATCCATCATCCATGCTTCCGTTCATCCATCCATCCATCCATCCATCCATCCATCCATCCATCCATCCATCCATCCATCCATCCATCCATCCATCTATCCATCCATCATCCATGCTTCCGTTCATCCATCCATCCATCCATCATCCATGCTTCCGTTCATCCATCCATCCATCCATCCATCCATCCATCCATCCATCCATCCATCCAGTATATGCAATTTGGTACGGAAACTGTCAAGCTCCAAAAAGGACAGAATATTCTGAATTTTATGATGTTATTTACTGATAATCTGCTCTCAGGTTGCACATATTCAAATATCTAGACACACTGCAAAAAAAAAATGATGTTCTTCCTAAGTATTTTTGTCTTGTTTTCAAGTACAAATATCCAAACACTCTTAAAGTCCTTCTGAAGTGCCTTGAAACACGCAGCATTTTTTAGTGAGTTTGTTAAAACAACAAAAAAATTAAAACATTTGTTGCCACCAGTCCATGACTTATTGATCATATTTTTTCCCCTTTTCCCCTTGAAAAAAACTGAAATAAAATCAAATATAAATATTAGAAATTAAAATGAGAAATGGCACGTCAATGAAATTAAAAAAATGAATTATGAAGTACTACTAAAATGACTAAAACTAACACTGAAAATAAATCTAAAGCCATTCATTCATCCATAAATACAGCTAAAAAGAAATTTAAACAATAAAATTGACAAAAGCACAAATTAAAATGAAAAATTAAATGCTTTTAAAGCTTTATTTTTAGTAATCAATATATGGTAGAATTCCCACAGGAGGTTTCTGACTGCGTTTGTCTTCAAACGTTATGTTCTCAGTCGGTATATTTTTCTTGTGTTTTAATATATCTGATGGATTTAGATTAGACCTGCATCGGTTTGTTTTTTCTTGATATTTTTCAGGGCCGCAATGAGATTACATTCCTTGCTTTTTGGTGGCCAGAAATCTAATTTAGCAGCAATCCAATCGGAGATATCTGTGTTTAATTCGATTGAATCCCGGAGAGTCCTGTGCGTTCTTGCCATAATGCAATTACAAATATCACAACTCTAATTTTCTGTTGGTCTCAAAGTCAGTTTTACGGGACAAATTCAAAGATGTTGACTTCATTAAGTCACAGCATGTATTGTCATTTCAACAAAGGCCACGTCAGATGTTTATCTTGCTTTTAGTTTCAGCAGAAGCCTGATGTTCACTGCGTTTAAGAGAGTGAAGCTTAGATCACAATCACACTCACACAGCCGTTTATGAACAGCCCACCTGCACAAAAATACACTGTGGAGCTAAAATGATAAAGATCAGATGACAATACCATGGTATTTTGGTGTGTACACCATGATATTGCATCATATACCATGGTGTTGACATGGTACTAAAGTGGCAACCTGAAAATCTCACCTTAAAGAGCCATTCCACCGGTTTTAACCCATTAAAAGGTAATATTATTGGTATAAATTAATGTATTACTGTAAAAAAATATTTTCAAGATTTGTTGTCACAACATTGTTTCTTTTGTCAAACCAACTTAAATAATTTATTTAGTTCAAATAACTTATTATTTTGAGTTTCTGATGATTAAACCAATCTCCTTCATTGTATTAACTCACTTTTTCCAGTTCAATCAGCTTAAAATTTTAAGGCAACCAGGTTACTTAATTTTTTAAGTTAAACCAACAATATTTTTACAGTGAATCAGCATTGTTTATGCTAACTAAATGTATTAAAAATCATTCTGATAATTGAAACAAAACTGAAAAAATATATAAATAAAAATATTATGAAAGAATTAAATGAAAATTAGAAATGTTGCTTTGGTCGCTAACTGAAATAAATTAAGTTGAAGTACTAAAATGACTTAAAGTAACTCTGAAATAAATTTCTGTTTAATAAAACCAATAAAAATGACAAAAGCAAATAGCAAAATTACTAAAAACTTAAACACATTTTTAAATAAATAGCAATAAATACTATAATAGCATATAAAAATAAAAATGCCTTGTAATGACTTAGAAACACCCCAAAAATAATTATTTTTCTAAATTTTAAATCATTTTGTTAATTGAAATAAAGCTGAATTTTTTTTATTTACAAATATTAGATGAAAATTTAGGAATTTTTCCTTAGCAAACTAACCGAAATAAAATAAGTCAAAGTACTAAAATGACTAAAACTAAATGCTGAAATAAATCTAAATAAACGTGTAAAAAAATCGGTGTATCGTTCGTTCATTTGTTAGCTTTGAAAGTAGAAAAATTCGAAAAATGCGCCATTTTTTTCTTTAAAAAAACTAAAGAATTCAGCTTGATTGTTCATTTTTACGCTCACGATAGAAAATAAAATAAAAACAGCTTGAACGTTCGATCTCTACATGTGGGCGGGAATGAAACGTCCCTTTCCATTGATTGGCCAACCAAAGATCAAATTGTGATGTCATCAGTTTGCAGATTGCTAGTGCATTATCTAGACTACTTGTTTTCCCTCCTCCTCCTCCTCCTCCTCATGTGACCTTTTCTCTTTCATTCTCCATGTTTGGTAAAGGTCACACTTGTTGTGATTCCTCAGTGTGGATCGTAACGTGTCCGTGATGCTGTCAAAAACGTGGAAAGGCCAAATCATCATGATGAGGTTTCTGATTACTTATTAACGTTTTGTTTCTTTTCTCTTGTAGGGACTGACAGTTTATAATATCATCTATATGCGTTTTACTAAGCGATGCGAGCGCTTGCAGAGTCACATGATCTTCTGCTGGATGCTCGATGTGCACATGCTGAGAGAGCATTATCCTCGTATCATTCAGCACACTGACTTTATATGGCTGCGCTCATAGATGTCTTTAAAAACTCACATTTTCCATTTGAATCGCAAGTCGGTGGATCTCAGCCGGTGGATCAGGTCCTGAACACGGGTCATCGGCCTAAACAAATGCATGTAAAAAATGGGTCATTCCATGTCAAAACTTCCAAATGTTTCATTAATGTCATTTTTTTTTTCTGAAGAAAGAAATTGCCGAATGACTATATAACCCAATGTTTTTTCGAGGGGGTCAAAATGACATTTTTCAAATGAGATTTGGAGCAAAATTACAGTGGGGTAAAAATGACTTTGGATGGATGAGAGAATCATTATTTTATTTTTACACAGATATTGTTCGGTCTATATTCGGTTCACTTTTGCAATATCTCTTTGCATTATATGCTAATAGTTCAAAAATGGGGAAAAAGCACTTATGTTTTGGAAACAATACTTGATAAAGACATGGGAAACATGAGGGTTCAAATACACAGACTAATTACAATACAAGGGACAACAATGATCAGACAGTTAACCAATGATAAGACCAGTGTTGGGTAAGTTACTCTAAAAAAGTAATTAATTACTAGTTACTAATTACCTCTTCAACAGTGTAATTAGATTACAGTACTAATTACTCTCTTTAAAACGTATATAATTAATTTTAATTACTTTCAAAATCCCATATCAATCTCAACCAGCTGAATAATTCAAGGATAGACATGAATCTGTTTTAATTCTTTCAAATAAATACTATAAAATTGCATGAATTATCCTTAAACTGACCAAGGTGGAGAAGGTTACATTATAAAAACATACTTTTTAACATCAGACAATACATTTTGATGTTAAACCCACTATTGTTTTATGTCTGATCTCATTTCACACTTTTTTCATACATATTTTACAATAATTCATACGAATTTGTACGAGTGCGGTCGCACAATTTAGACACCTCATAAAACGCATACGAATCGCTGTGAGATCGGATTAATCACAGTATTTACCTCAGTTACATCAGAAGTAACTGTAATTAAATTACAGATAAGTGAAGAGTAATCCCTTACTTTACATTTTCAATGGAAAAGTAATTAAATTACAGTAACTAATTACTTAGTAATTAGTTACACCCCACTGGATAAGACACATGGCAGGATCACATGACAAACGGAATCACATGTCAAGACAAAAACATGACAATGACAAAACGTGACATGAATGCTTAATTTTGATAGCAAAATAAGTAATGCATTTATTTTTTCAGTTGGAATTTTGTCACAAAAGCCTCTTTCATTCCAATAGGTTTCATGCTTTCAGCAGCCAATCATTTTTAGAGCATGAAATAGATCTGTTGGGGACATTTCTGTTTACTTTTATATCATAAACATCACATTAACTTCATGAATGTCTATCATTATTTTTTTAAAACTCTCAATGACTTGTGTACATGCACCCTCCCTTGTAAGGCCATTATAATGATATTTAGACAATATTGCGATTAAACCTTACGTAAACACGGATGAGATTAAGCTCATGATCATCAACAATGATTATAGTATGATATCCCGATTTTAATCACAATCACAGATTCATGTAAACACTTTCATCAAACTGCATATTTATTTTTGGCTGCTGAAGAGACGGAGTTCACGTTGAGATGAATATAATGAAGTACATTAATGTTGAAAACATTTTGGGCATGTCATTGAAAAAATGAGCGGTGAAGAAATCTGGAAGCGCTTGGCCATCATTTGTGCATTGGATTATATGAGTAATGGCAGTTAATAAGAAGCACAATAATCAGAATGCTGAAAATTGCATGTAAAAGGGAGTGAAAAGGTTTGCAAACATCTCACTCAGATCATTGGAAATAATTGCATTATTGCTGCACATGTAAACATAGTCATTTTCTATTTCAATTGCATGCGAGTGAATCTCAACTGGTGGATTCAGATCCTTAAAATGGGTCACATGTCTGTTCAAAATCAATATGCATATATAAAAAAATGAGAATAATCATGCAATGTCATTAGGTATTTAGGTACAAGTGTCTCTGTAATTTCAATGGTTTCATGCTTTCAGCAGCCAATAATTATTAGAGCATGAAACATTGCAGTTTCAATGCTTTTTTGTTGACTCTTATATGATAAACAATTGTGGAAGCACTTGATGTCTAATGCAAAATTTGGGTCGTGAAACAAAACCAGTGGAGAAGCGCTGTTTTCGCCGACTTACAATTATCGAAAGACTGATGCGCTAATAATAACAATCAAAATTGAGCAGCTATTGTTCTAGCAAACTGTCTTTGGTAACTGTGTACTTACTTCAAACCTGTTGTTGGGATGTGAGTACACTGCAATTATGTGTAATTATGACGAGGCTCATTATAATGCGCTGCAGGACTAAGTCTAGATTGTGTCTCTTAGCAAAGCCGGTCAGTGCATTATGAATAAAGCTATTGTGGATTGTTGCCCAAACATCTCGAATCGCACGAGTCGTCCCGACAATGTGAGGGATTGAACCTGTACTCACGTTACTCTCAGAAACCCGAGAGCCATTGACAGATCAGATGAAGTTTGTCAATCACACAGAGTGCCTGTAAAACACTAGATTTACAGCACACACACACAAACATGCGTGCGACTGGGAAACTAGAGTGTGTTGTTTGTGTTTCATTTTGGTTTTGTCTTATTATAAGGCATGTTAGTGATTCAAACCACATGGAAACACAGCAAACACCACTCAGAACATCTCAGCAAGCAAAGAGAAATGCATGTCATGGCAAAAACCACTCAGTATTTTAAAGTCAATCATTTCGTCCCTAAAAAAAAATCTTTGATCACCAAAATTACATTTAAGCGTAACAAAAAGATTCTTCATGCCTTGAAATATCTTAGATGTAACTCGACACCCTTGCCTCATTTAGTATGCGCGGTTCTATGAATATGCAAATGAGCCCTGCCTCCACTTACTCAGCTCAGAGATCAACTGGTTGACGATCACACGTTGATCTGATTGGTTACAAGGTCGTTTGTGACGTCAGAAACACCAGCGTGTTTTTGAGACTGTCTTTGGTTCACAGCAGTTTGAATACTCAGCAATGCTGTCGACTTATGAATTTACACATGGTTTGTCTTAATAAAAACAACACACAGACATATAAACAACATTAAAACTGGATTTTCACCACAGGGGGACTTTAACTGTTCACTTAAAGTCCCCGTTCTTCGTGATCCCATGTTTCAAACTTTAGTTAGTGTGTAATGTTGTTGTTAGAGTATAACATGTAAAAATATAAAGCTCAAAGTTCAATGCCAAGCGAGATATTTTATTTAACAGAAGTAGCCTACATCGAACGGCCCGTTTGGACTACATCCCTCTACTTCCTTCTTTAATGACGTCAGTAGAACAATACGCCCACAGGAACGCTCTCTCAACTCCCACAATATAACTTACTGTGTTTACCCAGCTCTTACAGTGATTTTCTGAAGTAAAACTGACGCCTCATCTTTTGTGTGATGTACAATAAACTTTATTAAACTCATCAGGATATGTTTGATCATCATTCGGACCTCGTCCGAAACAGCAGACTTGTAGGCTATTAATAAACAATGGCTACATACAAGCAGATGACAAATACGTTATAATAACCATAATTAAACTACTAAACTATACCTGTTCCATCTCTACACAGCACTCTGACTCTGTAGGCATTATTGTCCGACTGGAAATGAACACCGTTTCTGAGAGTTTCTGATATTATCGTCATTGCGTCCTGAGAGACTGAGCGCGAGCTCATGAAGCTCCGCCCCCTATGCCGGCAGCAGCAGCAGCTCATTTGCATTTAAAGGGCCCACACTCAAACAGCGCGTTGTTCTGAGCCCCCAAAAACGACAATTTAAACATGCTGTAAAAAATGATCTGTTGGGTATTTTGAGCTGAAACTTCACATACACATTCTGGGGACATCAGAGACGTATTTTACATCTTGTGAAAAGGGGCATAATATGGTTATTTGGGGAACCAAAATAGTTATTCTATGGCATTGCTACGAAAATCCCCTAAAATGAAAGGGGTCATGAATTGAGAAATCAAAATGTCGTTGATCTTTTGACATGTACAGTAAGAGGTTATGAAAACCTTTTCACAATATTCTAATTTTGAATTTGGGGTTTTCATAAGCCATAAGTGAAAATCATCAAAATTAAAACAAATAAAGGCTTGCAATAACTCACTTTGTAATGAGTCTATATAATATATTAGTGTGAATATATAAGTTGAATTACTGAAATGAATGAACTTTTGTCATTTTGATGATCAAATATTAGTTTTGAGGGATGCAATTACTGACTACAGGGGGGCATTAAAAAAAAAAATATATATATATATATATATATATATATATATATATGTATTTTTTTTTTCAAGTAGGAAAAACATTTTAATAATCTAAATCTATTTTTCCACTCTAGGATCTTTTGAATCTTAAGAATTGTTTGTGCCTATTCATGTTAGAGGTTCTTCATGGAGCAATGAATGCCACTAAAGAACCTTTATTTTCAAGAGTGTAGTGCTAAAATACACATTTTATATATCATAAAATGATATATTTAGTGCTCTGTATACACTGCATCTGCTGAGAACGAGAAACAGAGAGACAGGTGTGCATCTATTACTAGGAATATGTTTGAGCAAACAGGGCCTTTCAATCTCAGCCTGTTCTTTCTGGAGTCGACAGAGCGGATTGTAGAGTTGAGTGCATGAAAAGCAACATAAAAATGACAGAGCGTCTGATGATAACCAAAGTGCTGATCTTAGTCATTTTGTTGGCTTCGAGTCAAGTCTTTTGTTGAGGGAAAATTTGACTCTTCAGCAAGTGAAGTGCACTCGTTTTGATTTTCAAATGTCACAATCATTACGAAGAAGCGAGGTCTGCTCTGACATTTATTATTTATAATGCAAAAAGCTACGCAATAAGAAAGACCTGATTGAAAACCCCGCAGGAAGGATTATGGATTTAATGATTTCGAATAACCAAAGTAAACATGAAACAAACTCTCTTTACTGGCATGTTTGAAGGCCTAAATAAACGCAACATGTCGCCGTCACGAGACACAACCGTATTGTGTACATAAGAGAAGGTTATGAATATAAGAGTGCTGATACGCCTCTTATGTTTACTATTAATGTACAGTACTGATGATTTGGCCAACAAAATAGACAAAACTATGAACAAGATAGTTGATATATATATATACAGTACATATCTATAAATCTACCATACATATCTATAAATCGTATCTATACATTCAAATTGAATGGAAAAGTGCAGCGTGAACTTTCTACTAAATCTCTCCTTTTGTGTGTCACAGAAGAAAGAAAGACAGACAGTCATACAGGTTTGGAACAACATGTGGGTGAGGAAATGATGACCTTTTTAGGTGAAGTATCATAAATGTGAAGCTTGCACTCATAAATCTGCTGTCAGGGAAATGAATTCTGTATACAAGCATTCAGAAACAATAAATGTGAGGAAAAGGTTTAACGTGTCGGGACATAAGTTTATAATAAGAGTGGATTTTTTTGTTCATTGAGGTGGTTTGTGACGAGAGCTCAACGCGACGTGTTCAGCTCGAATAAGCCAGCCGTTCACTGACACAGTAATCATTTTGACATTTAATAACACTTGTGTAACCTCCCTTATTTATCGGCCCTCGCTTATTATGGGAGAACGTACTCGCCGTCTCTCTTCACACACGTTTGTGTCACGCTCAAGTGTGTGAGTGTGTAGTTCATTTACTGTAAAGAAGGTAATGACTGCCATTTTTGACTGTTTTCGAAGTTTTTTTTTTTTGTGACCCACCTACGTTTGCTTTTTTTTTTTCAAGTGTCATCTGCTTTGTTAATTGGCTAAGTGCTGGAGCAATTGGACGAATCTCATGAAAAACACGTCTAGGTCACATTTCACCCCCCAAATCAATGGAAAAAAAATTACAAGAATTAATTTTGCATAAATAATTTTTTTAAGCACATGTTTAAGCACATTTATTGTATGTGTCTGGATGTATTACTTTTTTTGTTATTTTAATTATCCTCATTTCTCATTAATGCATTTTTTTTATGAAACTAGTATAAGTTAAAGGCAAAACTGTACATGTAAAGTTTACAATTTACATAATATGTCAGTGTTTTTGCATCAATTTAATGAGAATGCTTTTCCATATAGTAATGCAAATTAGTGAAAAATAATGTATTATGTGTGTATAATATATATGTATTATACACATAATATAATATATGTGTATTATATATATATATATATATATATATATACATGCTCTCTGTCTGTCAATCATTTAGCACATCGATTTAAGTTAAAGGCAAAACTGTACATGTAAAGTTTACAATTTACATAATATGTCAGTGTTTTTGCATCAATTTACAGTAATGAGAATGCTTTTCCATATAGTAATGCAAATTAGTGAAAAATAATGTATAATATGTGTATAATATATATGTATTTTACACATAATATATGTGTATAATATATATATATATATATATATATATATATATATATATATATACACGCTCTCTGTCTGTCAATCATTTAGCACATCGATATCAGAGAGAGAGAGAGAGATTCATAGACAGATTGATTGATAGACATACAGAGATAGATAGATAGATAGATAGATAGATAGATAGATAGATAGATAGATAGATAGATAGATAGATAGATAGATAGATAGATAGATAGATAGATAGATAGATAGATAGATAGATAGATAGATAGATAGATAGATAGATAGATTTTATTAATAGCGATTGATTGATTTGACAGCACTAATAGCACTAATATATAGCCTATAATCTATAATGGACAACATACACACAGACACACACAAACACACACCTATATACTGTATATATATAGTATTGTTTTCAAACAGGTTTCCACATCCCCTTCTGCCATTCACCGATAAACAGATAACAACAACACGTCATTGTTATTCTATTTCGGCCTGGTCAGGTCTCAAACTAACAGTTTTGAAACACCAGAAAACAACAATGTTGTGTATTTTGGGAAATCATCAGTTTACTTATAGTTACCTCAGCTTCTTTCTTCTGATTTTGGGGTGAAATAATAAAGATCCGGACGAGTTCTCGACAGGTTTTGTGCGATTTGATCAATTAAAGTGGTATATAATTGGTTTCTGGGGGTCGTTGGGTTGCAGCTTATCAGTCCTTCATAAACAAATCTTTGCACTAGCAAAGTTTTTTTGTCCCTGCTCTTTGTTGAACACAAGAGGATGCTGGGAAGGGAGGCACTACACATTCCAAAGCCGTGATGCAATGGAATCCCTGAGCCTGTTAACCCCTAAATATACACACACACAGATACATAAAACATGCATGTGCATGCATATAAATGCAATGCATGAACTCATATGTTGTGTGAGCGCTAGCGAGCGTCTACTCCACATGCCTGTTGAGTTCTCCTTCTGTGGCTTTTATTAAACAAGTTCCCACCCCAGGACCCTCTCCAACACACTCACACTGACTGCATGTGGTACAATAAGCATGTTGACACACACACATGGTCGTGGAGAGACAACAAGTGTCCTACTGCGATGACAATGACAGCTCACTCACAAACACACACACAGAAAACACGAGCCGCTTTCAGCTGAGTTAGTTAGTCTGTTCATCAGGAACGTTTGACATTATTTTCCTGTGGCTCTGAGAAGGCTGGGAAGGAAAGTGTTGTTCTCTCTGTTCCCTGTTTGATTCGCTTTCTTTTAAAAGGCATGATGTCTTCTGCGCAGATTCAGATGCAAATGCAAATGCACAGCTTAAAATCAGATAAATTAATTAGCATGGAAAAACAAATGTGTAATTGGACAGATTATCCCTCAGAAAACTACAAATAAGCTCTCTGTCTGCCAATCATTTAACACATCGAAATAGACAGACAGACAGACAGACAGACAGACAGACAGAAAGAGAGAGATAGATAGATAGATAGATAGATAGATAGATAGATAGATAGATAGATAGATAGATAGATAGATAGATAGATAGATAGATAGATAGATAGATAGATAGATAGATAGATAGATAGATAGACTGTTAGACCTTACCAGGTTTTTTACAGTAAAATACTGGCAACACTGTTGCCAGTAATTTACTGTAAAAATGCACTAAAACTAATAAGTTGTATTTTTTAGTTAACTTGAGTTTTAGTACATTTTTACAGTAAATTACTGGCAACAATGTTGCCAGTATTTTACTGTAAAAAACCTGGTAAGGTCTAATAGTCTATCTATCTATCTATCTATCTATCTATCTATCTATCTATCTATCTATCTATCTATCTATCTATCTATCTATCTATCTATCTATCTATCTATCTATCTATCTATCTATCTGATTGATTGACAGGCAGGCAGACAGACAGACAGACAGATAGGCAGACAGATACAAGATAATAGACAAAGAGTGTTTAAAGCTATTTTATGTTTGTATTAGGTTTTTTTATATTAATGTTAACGGTTATCTTTTGTTAGGGAGATTTTATGCAATTTTAAGAGTCCAAATACTTTTTGAGGTCGTTAGTGAAGCATTTATCCAATGTGAAGTCCCACCTCAAATGTTTCTCATCCATCTCTCCTTCATTCTTTTGCTCCCCGCTCCCATCGGCAGAGGTCGCCTGACAGAGCCAGAGTCAGTGAAGCACACGAGCACTCGTTCACAAAGCAGGACATTTCGCTTCTCTCAAAGTTATACAGCTTTATTTTCTTTTTACCGTATTGGAACTGTGGAAACTTGGCGTAAAAATAAACTGACGATATTTTAGTGGATCGTGGGTGCTATGTAGCCTAATAATATAGCTATTTTTTATATTAGCAAAATACTTTTTACATGTAAAATTATGTTAAAATGTCATTTTAATAGCATTTTACTGTAGAAGCACACATCTTTTGTTTAAAAAGAATTCCAGCAACTTAAACGACTTAAAAAATCACTTCCACTTAACCTACTCTCACGTTTTACGCATTTTAATATTATTTTGCCTTGAGATGTTTTCAAGCTCCAACACAATGCGCGTAAATAATCGCGCGCGCGTTTTCATATGGAACAGAACAAATCCCGCGAACGGATGTGAGGAGAGCATGAACACAGGCTCAACCCCTTTCTCTTTCAGTCGTTCTGTTGCTTTTTGTTTGGGTTAACAATAGAGAGAGAGAGAGAGAGAGAGAGAGAGAGAGAGAGAGAGAGAGAGAGAGAGAGAGAGAGAGAGAGAGAGAGAGAGAGAGAACAGAAGCGCGAGCTGCTCTCCATGCCTTCAGTCTAGCGGAGCGGGCGATGGATGTGAGATTTTACCCGGCACCTCCTTCAAGCGTGGGCTCCTGTACATTACCCACCGACACCAGCCTCTCCTCTCTGGACTATTACCACTGCAACAAGGTAATTTACCCCACCATGCGTTGGCTTCTTCTTCTTCTACTTGTTCTTCTTTACGCACCAGTTTCTCTTTCCCAGATGGGAAATAACCAGCTTCATTCACTTCAGGACAGTTTCATCTGTTGCAATCATTTACATCACGTTTTGTAAGTGTAGGCTGAGTATGGTGAATGTGTTAGTTTTCAGTGCGCATTGTCGGGTCGCGCGAAACCTCCGCATCTCCGGACCGGGCATCCCAAACTTACTTCAGCATCTCGGGAATTGTGCACTTGCACTGTAGCATCACTGTAACTGCTGGCACATTCATGCAAAATTAGCGAAATGTGGCATTGCACATGAAAAGCATTATAAAATTCAGTACTGATACACAGCTTGTTTCCCGGGGGAAGATGGAGATCCCGTCCGGCTGCTCTTATAGCCTATATGAGACATGTAGCTTTCCTTTCTTTCTGTCTGTCTGGATGTGAATTCGCTTCATATTCGCTTTGTTGATAGAACTGCAACCCTGTGTGACGTAGTTGCAATTGCACGTGTTAGAAGTAGCGAACAATTAATTAGTTCTTAGGCGCGTTATTTATTTATTACGGGGAACTCGGCTAATATTTCTAAGCGGGATTTCTCCGATGATTTATGCATTTATTTGTTCTGTGAAACAAGTAGATAGTGATAGGATAGTGCATTTAGCCTAGATTGTTTTCCCTGAAAAAGCACACAAGAGCATATTATAAACCGGAAAATGTGTGCAATGCGTTATGTTAAGTTTAGTTGTGCCAATGAGCGCGTGTCTAATAACGGGTCTGAATGTTTAAGATAGGTAGTGCTGACTGAAAATAGCATGTGCACTAGCATTCAGCGTCAGGCTGACTAGGATAAGATTTTAGCAGGTTAAAGATGCACCCCGATCCTCATTTGTCTCCGGATAATACGTCTCTCCAGTTATCTGTCATAGCGTGAATTCAGAAAAATTAAAATAAATGTTGGTCCCTTATTGCTTTGTGAGTTTTGATGGTAGGCTGTGTGCGTAATTAGGAATTCACTTTTAGTTTATGATACTTTTTTCTGTCGTATTAGCCGATGTTTTGTTTAATTGGGTTCATTGTGTTTCTGGGAAGTTCTCATAACAGTGTAGTCTTTATCTTTTGAGATCTTGTATACGCATACTGTCAAATTCATATTCTGTTTACTCGGAACTCAGAACGGAATCGACGTATTTAAGCGCTGCTTTAGTCACGTGTCAATCAAGCGATAGATAACATCGTGAAGTTTCAGCGGCTGTTGTTAAACCCTGCCAAATCTGATCTAGAATGGCGATATTGGAGAATATTTATTGTAATTTTCCTATAAACAAACTAAACATGAATTTGCACAATATACATGAACCAATCAGATGTGTAGATTATTGATCCTCGGTTAGCGGCCCACTAACGTCTTTCGTTTTACTTTTACCGTATAAGTGAGTAGCCTAGTTAATGGACCATTTTCTCAGACTGTGATGACGTGTTTTAAAGGGATAGTACTCCACCCAAAAAATGAAAATTCTGCCATCATTTATTCACCTTCATTTTTTTTTTGCAAACCTGTATGAATTTCTTTCTTCTGCTGAACTCAAAGGAAGATATTTTGAAGAACGATTGGAACTTTGGCACCATTGACTTCCATAGTATTTATTTTTCTAATATGGAAGTCAATGGTGCCAAACAACCGTTTGGTTCCAATCGTTCAACAAAATATCTTCCTTTGTGTTTAGCAGAAGAAAGAAACTCATACAGGTTTGCAACAACTTGAGGGTGAGTAAATGATGACAGAATTTTCATTTTTGGGTGGAGTATTCCTTTAACAGTCATCATCAGCATTGTAAATCCTACAAAGTTCTTAATTAAAAAAAAGTATGTAAATATATATCACTATACTTTGCATCAAATGACTAAAAAAAACTAATGCTGTTCCAATACAGCAAATTTACATCTTTCTCTCTTCTGACTGCCAATCTAATTTTTTTTCTTGTTTGAAAGTCTTGAAAACATTATAGTGGAGTTTTTCTTTTGCTATTTTAGTAAATGGAAACATAAAAATATATTTAATGTTGTCTCTCATTTACTGCTTTAGAAGTTTACCCAACCCAACTATGAAGACTTCTGAGAAACACACAAACGTTATATTCATGTTTTCTAAAAAAAAATATATATTATGTGGTATATGAACTATGTTGGCTATATAATGGCAAACAGAGGCTTTTACCTATTGTTATTTAATAACCGCTCTGTTTTGAAGCATTTGAGATTTTTTTTTTGTGTGATGGAGCTTTTAAATTCAGCCATCTTGACAGCGAGTAACTCATAATTTGCTGATGGGTGTTTATACTAGGGTGTCACAGAGTTAAGCTTGTGGCTCTAAGCATATGGAAAAGATCAGCCGGCGAATGGAGAACAGAGTAATCCAAGCCAACTCCATACGTTGAAAAATGATCCTGTGCAAGTGGACATTATGAAACAAAATTTTAGGGGGAAAGCCTGCTCTCCCCACCACAATGGCCCTCTTTATGTGCTCCAGCTTTAATAATGCAATATTCTCCAACATTCTTGAGAGGCCCCAAATGAAGGTCACGTATGGAGGTCTTGCATTAATATGTAACGTTTGAGAGTTTGCCTGATGTGGTTTACAGTGCTGTCGCATGAACCGGAAACTGTTCTGAAAAACTAGGCCATCCATGATAAGTGTATATCATTTCCTGCCGCTAACACACAAACATGCTACATGCTGCATTCCTGAACCACGCATGAGCTTTTTCATACTTGTATGTGAAGTATGAAACCGTCAATCATATAGAACAGTGCATTCACTGTACTGTATGTGAAACCAAAACCAGAACAAGGATGAGTTTTTTTTAGCAAAGTATATGCAGAATTTATAAGTGAATAAATCTCAATATTATTTTCATGTATTATTTAATTTTTACCCAGTTTTTAGCCTTTGATATAAAAATCCCTTTGGAGGAGTCAGGATTTCAGTTACTTAGCATTTGTGACCAACATCTTTTATCATTAGGTTGGCAGAATCATATCTATTTATATTAGAGCCTGATCGATAAAGGATTTTGAAGGCCGATACTGATACAAATATTTGATGGTTTTAAAATCTGATATTCCGATATATCGGCCGATATATATATATATATATATATATATATATATATATATATATATATATATATATATATATATATATATATATATATATTATTTCCGAAACGCGCAACAAAAAATGAATAGATTTCCCTAACATTAGTTATTTGTAGTTATTTATGAGTTTTAACTAAAATAATATGCATTTTAATGCATTTTAAAAAGAAACTTGTTTCTTTTATTGTCACAGAACAGACTGATGATAGTGGCATTAGCTAGCTAAATGGTTAGCTAGTCTATGATGAGCCATAATTTAGCAATGGATTACGTCATACTGAAAATTGTAAAACATACATTTTCAATAAAACAGGCCAAGGAGAGATGATTATCGGCCATTATAACTGCCGATAAAAATGCCTAATATCGGCCGATAATATCACCCTGCAGATATATCGGTCTGGCTCTAATTCATATAGATTGAGTTTTGGCAAAAACACTCATTTTAGGTACCACAATTTTCAGGTAAAGAAATTTAATTAAGTAATCAACTGTAGAATAGCAGTGTAATCATAGATTAATCCTTACTAAAGTTACAAAAGTTATTCAGTCAAACGTTTCTTTGTCTTTGGTTGTTTGATTAAGATTAAGGACAGCTGTTGTGAATAAAAGAGATAATCCACTGATCCAATATACTGATACACATGCCTTTCTCAACTGTTTATGTTCACTAAAGACATAACTTACAGTGTTTACAAGGATACTCGCGATTTCATATATTCGCCAAAACCGATTTGAATTCATTTGGCACTTGGTGAGTGTTCATTTAAGGCCCATTTTAGGCAAATTGCCTGCATTGACCAACATAAAGCTGTTTTTGTGTGAGCTGTGCTTATATATCACTGTTCACTGCAATATTGACAATAGACAATGGAGTTTTTTTTCAAAGAAATGCTCTCAATTTAGACCAAAAATCCCTCTCTCAACTTTAAAGTGGATTACTGTTGATTTGTTTTCAGAACATCTTAAAGGGATACTCCACTTTTTTTGGAAATAGGCTCATTTTACAACCCCCCCAGAGTTAAACAGTCGAGTTTTACCGTTTTCGAATCTATTCAGTCGATTTTCAGATATTTAGAAGAATATCAGTAACCAGACAGTTTCTGGTCTCATTGACTTCCATAGTATATTTTTTCCTACTATGGAAGTCAATGAGACCAGTTGTAAAATAAGCCTATTTCCAAAAAAAAAGTGGAGTATCCCTTTAAAGTTTGAAGCATTTCAGAAAACGAATGCAGTCCCCATGCATATGGTTTGCAATCAGTGACACCTCAGAATAGGGAAGCAACTTTACAGCCATAACAACCAGGCAATCGATAACACATTAACCAATGTCATCATCATCTGCCCTGCAACAAACCTGCCAGATCCATACTTCCAATGCAAACACGCCTGGCGCTGCTCGTAACGGCTGTGCTAGTATTTACTCAAGTGTCCAGTGGTGCACAGTCTAGTTTTAAGATATTAAGCATGTAAAAGTGCAAGACATTGCGTCGAACATCTTTTCTGGTGCCTTGATGCTGAAGTTTCAGTTGAGCTGTGACTCATTCTCACTTCGAGCAGACTGACTTTCTATCTCTCGTTTTCATGAGTGGGTGTATTGTTTGTTAAGCATACGCTCTGTGAATTCCTCCTCTAAAGGCCATCTCTTCATAAATGCATGTTTCACCCAGAGAATATTTGTCGAATGCATTATGACTTGTGCATCGCCCCGGGCTTATTCGCTGCGTTTAAAATTGAAGTTGGATAGGTTAAGAGAAGATGGACCACTTCCCCCTCTTCACCGGTGTTACTGTATTAATGCAGACAGAGATAGGAGGGAGACCACAGCGTGTTAGAGACAACCCAACTACTTTTAACTCTTAGATCATCAAGTATATTCATAGCGCTCACTTGTGTTGCCATGTCAGGAGGGTTTGATCTTGAGTCCATAAGAAATCCAAGTTGATCTTAATGCGTGTTTCTGGTTTTATTGGGATTGATTCATCACCAGTGTGTGTTTTTCAAAAGAATAAAGATTGTCTTTCATCAAAATGCAATCATTTGCCCCGCCTTTGAATTAACGTCGCCATCCAATCAGTCTTGTCTCGTTAAATATCCTGTTGCATTTATAAATAAGTCGTATTACAACACGGTGATCTTTGCAGCCGTTCCTTGCAGTGAGCTTTGACTTTCAATTTCAATCGTACGTCCAAGTGTCAGCCGTCAAAAGAAAAGGCACCTCAGATGTTAAGCGGCAGCCAAAAAAGCGTTATCGCTCCTGAATCAGATCCCTGTAAGTGGGTGGCAGTGGCACATTACCAGCTGTGTGACGGCAGAAAACCTTGATTCGTTTAAAGCGAGTCTGAGCCTTAACTTATTATTTAGTCCGTTCAAAGAGTCTGTCTCTCTCTGTCTTACTCTTTGAGCTTGTTCTTCGCTGCTTTAACCGTCTAAAAATAACTCGTAGGCCTAGCAATTACTGGAAACGGGTGCAGAGTGGTGCATCTACGAGTGCAACTGTCTTTAGCTTAAATGATACTTTAACTGAAATGCATCAGTGCAGTGGAAATAAGAGATTTTCTCTGTGCATGCTGCGCTCATAAATGGAACTTTTTTTGTGCATGAATCATTGCATATGGTGTATCTATATATGCATTTCATCCTGAGGCAGGGGTGTGTGATTTACATGGGGAAGGTGTGCTGTTCTCACACTGATTCAGCGTTTTAATTCCAATCAAGTTTCAATGTATACATGCTGAATCAGTGCAACAGCAGCACACCTGCGAAACTAATCTGTTTTCTTTATATGTTCATTTCATGTTGTATAATCTTAAATCAATCAATCTGGTTTGCATTTCACTTCAAATGCTTGGTTATTCAACCCAAATTTGGGTCAATTATGGACAAACCCAAATGTTGGTTTAAAAGTGTAGTTAAAAAATGTACAGTTGAAGTCGGGTTCAAATTTTAAATGACATTTTTAACCCAACGTTTGGGTTTGTCCATATTTTACCCAATTTTGGGTTAAAACAACCCAGCATTGTTTAGAAGACCACACTCTAAAAAATGCTGGGTTGTTTCAACCCAACTTTGGGTCAAATATGGACAAACCCAAACGTTGGGTTAAAAATGTAATAAAAAAATTTAACCCAATGGCTGGGTTTGTCCATATTTGACCCAAAGTTGGGTTAAACAACCCAACAATTTTTGGAGTGCAGAGAAAACAACGACACTTTTAAACAATGCTGGGTTGTTTGAACCCAATTGTGGTTAAAATATGGACAAACCCAAATGTTAGGGTTAAAATGTCATTTCAAATTGTATCCCAACTTCAACTTTCATTTTCAACTGTAAATTTGAAATCACATTTTTAACCCAACATTTGGGTTTGTCCATATTTTACCCAATTTTGGGTTAAAACAACCCAGCATTGTTTAGAGAAGACCAGTTCATCAACACTCTAAACAATGCCGGGTTGTTTTACACAAAATTGGGTAAAATATGGACAAACCCAAATGTTGGGTTAAAAATGCAATTAAAAATGTACAGTTGAAAATGAAAGTTGAAGTTGGGTTACAATTTGAAATGACATTTTTAACCCAACATTTGGGTTTGTCCATATTTTACCCAATTTTGGGTTAAAATACCCCAGTTTAGAAGACCAGAGAAAACAACAACATTCTAAACAATGCTGGGTTGTTTGAACCCAAAATTGGGTAACATATGGACAAACCCAAATGTTGGGTTAAAAAATGTCATTTCAAATGGTAACCCAACTTCAACTTTCACTTTCAACTGTACATTTTTAATTGCATTTTTAACCCAACATTTGGGTCTGTCCATATTTGACCCAAATTTGGGTTGAAACAACCCAGCATTGTTTAGAGTGAAGTGACTGAAAAATCGAAAAAGATCCTATCAGTTTGCAAAAAGCAATTGCCTTTTCCTGTATATATGACAGTTGTCCTCTTTCCTCGACACTGTAATGGAGATGTGAGATAATGAGTCGTCAGGCCAGCTGATCTGCGTTCTGTACACACGGGAAGTTAATTATGTGGAAAGAGGCGATCCAGAACTAACAGTCATTTCTAACGCTGATCAGAAACCTGCCTGTGAGACATTACTCACGTCTTACTTTCATCCATCAGGTGTTTTTGAACCTGACTTGTGTGTGTAATGTGAACAGGTTTATGAATAGAACGGTAACACTTTACAATGAGGTTCATTAGTTAACTACTGTACCTTCTTCAATACTTCTTCAGCATCTTAGTTAATGTAAATTTCAGCAGCACATTAATGGCAACACATTGTACAAAAACAATATCCTCTGCAATGATTAAAAGCAGGTTCTTTATGAAGTTCTGCTGGCGAGAGAGAGCCACACCTGAGTTGTAGAAGCATTCGCACCGAGACTTCACGACCTGCTGTGCACATGTATTACTGACGTGCGGTGTGAAATGTCTGTGCACACTCTGTGGTGAGCGAGACCTTTTCAGAACTATTCAATGCTTTGCTTTATATGAGTCAGAACCACAAAACTGTGTTACAAAACTCTAACACTTGTGTGAAATACAGTGGAGACCCAGAAAATGGAAACTAATGCGGAAATAAGTTTGCATTGCATATGCTGTCATGCACTGTAATTTCACACAAACATTGCTACTATAAATATATATATATATATATATATATATATATATATATATGAAGAGTTCAGATGCAAAAGCCTCTAAATGCCATTTGACATTTTCTTCTAAAATGATCATTTTTATCAAGCTTGTATATTTAAGTTCAGTAATTTCACTTAAATGGCAATGAAGATTACCTATTAATTGCCATTTAAGAGAAATTACTGAACTTAAATATACATGTTTGATAAAAATGGTCATTTTAGAAGAAAATTTCAAATGGCATTTAGAGGCTTTTGCATCTGAACTCTTCATATACACACACACTCTAAAAATGCTGGGTTGTTTCAACCCAACTTTGGGTCAAATATGGACAAACCCAAACATTGGGTTAAAAATGTAATGTAAATTTAACCCAATGGCTGGGTTTGTCCATATTTGACCCAAAGTTGGGTTGAAACAACCAAGCATTTTTTAGTGATATATTAATATGTAATAGATTTTTTTCAAATTTAATTGAATGTGTTTCTTTGTAATTCTTTGTCAAATTTACTAGTAATTTCAGAGTGAAAAAGTAAATCCTACACCCCAATTACTTTTTCTATACAGCATATGTAACATTATATTGCTCTCTAGATTGGTATCGTACCTCTGAAAAAGCTATTTTGTTCGACTACCACCCCACAGTGGTTTCTACGCCCTGGGACGTTAATAATCACAGTACATTTGTTTTTTTTCGCCGACTGTAAAACAGCAGAACACATCAGGTGACCATCGTGCAAAAATTACCTAGCATTTTATTGTGTTTTTTTTTGTTGTTGCCCTGCATCCCGTATAAAAGCGTCTGCAGCCCAGTCACACACTCGGGCAGTAATGCAGTAAATGTAGCTGGCGTTTTGTGAAGCGCTGTCAGTCGCTGTGGGGGTGCGGGCGCAGCAGAGCACTAATTGGCCTTGGCAGAGAGAGAGAGAGAGAGAGAGAGAGAGAGAGAGAGAGAGAGAGAGAGGGCGAACGAACGCTGAATGTCTGCTGGCTTCATGGTGAATAGCAACTGATTCAGTAATGCAGCCGGTAAATAATCACGAAGCCTGTCCGCGGGGGAATGAGAACTGCACAGACTTCTGGGACACTCACTGATACGGCCAGCGTTACAGAGGCCGATGATGTGTGAATCTAGAGATGTGTGTGTGTGTGTGATCATCCCTTCAGGTGAACAGGAGTTTGTCTTAGGGGTTTTCTCCTGCTGTGGTTTTGGTGATTCAGAATGTACTTTCTAAGAGTATTTTTCGTGGATGATTTATCACCGCATGTTATTATAAAGGAGAAAAAAGCCTTCATAATCTTTCATCAAAATGCAATAACTTGCTTTGCCTCTTAAATGACTTTCCATTTCGGCTGACGTCGCCAATCCTGCACTTTTCCATCCAGTTCAACCACTGCCTTTAATCTGGCAACGATACGCCCACTGTTCAACATTTAATCGATTCCCTATGGATAGACTTAAGCATGCTTAATATATATAAACAAACTTTTATGGTAGATGCGATTAATCGATTTGACAGCACTAATTAGAACCTTTTCTTCTTCCAAAACTTCTTCAGCATTTATTAATCTTAGTTCATGTTAATCTCAACGTTTACTAAAACATTTTTATTAAGATCCAAGTATAATAGCTAATGCACTGTGAACCAACCTGAACGTGTTTAATAATGCATACTGTTACAAATAAGACAGAAAGCCACTGGTACTTTAACCATTTAGTTAAATTTATATAAATTTTATATATATATATATATATGAAGAGTTCAGATGCAAAAGCCTCTAAATGCCATTTGAAATTTTCTTCTAAAGTGATCATTTTTATCAAGCTTGTATATTTAAGTTCAGTAATTTCACTTAAATGGCAATGAAGATTACCTATTAATATATTTATTTTTATATTTATATATATATATATATATATATATATATATATATAGTATATATAAAATAAATATAAATTTTACTAAATGGTTAAAGTATATATGTACAGTAGATATATATATATATATATATATATATATATATATATATATATGCATGTGTGTGTGTGTGTGTATACAGTATACACACACATAGACATATGTCTGAATAAATATATAAATAAATCTAATTATACATACACACACATATATTATGTAAACACAAACTTAGATACGATTAAACGTGATTAATCGATTTGATTGACAGCACCAGTTCTAATAGAATCCTAAAAGGTTCCATGAGCCATTATGTCATCAATAACTTTTTTTAACTCATAATTACATTTTATGACTGAAACAGCTTTAATCACTGGAACAACCTGTTCATAATTATCCAATCATTTAAGAAATTTCTCCTTATATGGAACAATTTTGGCTTTTAAAATTGCTCAAGAACCCGAGAGTTCTATTTAACACACCAATTAATCTGCATTAGAATTGACTGGGCATTTTAAAAGCGGCGGTGTTGTCGTAATATGACCTCACAATGAACCGACGGAAAATAAGACCGAACTGGAAGACATTAATTGAAATCCCCCACAGGGCGCCAGGGCACTTTGATCAGAACCTGTCAGTGCTTGATGTGGGGCATGTGTTTCCGACCCGTCAGCGCCTCACAGAAGCAGTGGTCCACCCGACACCCCCCTTTCAGGATGTGGTGTAGCTGCACCCCCAAATGCATGTGCACATATACAGTACAACCAAAACGTATTCAGACACCTTTAACGTTTCTCACATCATCACAGTTTAATCACTATAGAGAATGGTAATAAAATATGAGCAGAAATCAGTTGGTTTTGTCCATCCTTCTGTTAGACTTACATATGAATTATGTTGAATATCTGTCCGCTGTTAAATTTAACTACACAATTAGATAATACCAGTTTAGCTCAACCGGTGACCAAGCAATGCTCATGTTGTTCAGTGTGTGTGTAAAAAGAGCATTAGCAATTAAAGAAAACACACTGAAGAGAAAACATGATCAGCTCAAAGTGGAGGAATAATATTTGGTCTCAAATTTGTATAACTTTTACTGGTAGGAAGAATTATTGGATATAATATGTCACAGTTTACTTTAGGGATGTATACCGGCCAATACCGATAATGATAATTCTTTATATCTGAAAGCCGATAACCGATATATCGGCCGATATATAACCGATAAATCTAAAATCATAAATCTAAATCCAATTTTTACATAATTTTTGAAAGCCTGATTGCAAAAACAAAAGTCTCACAATTAAAATCCGTTCCCTAATACAAATATAATGTTCTCATTATAATTTCATGTAGCCGATATGACACATTTTGCACTTAACTATATTTTCCTTTTTGATTCCAATCATATTTCAAGCAATTAAAATCAATCATGTTGAACAGTACACATCTTACAAGTGTTGAAGGAAATAATTCATTATTTATCAGCTTTAATATGTCAGCCAAATTTTATTATCGGGGCCGATAACGATTACATAAAAATGAACAAATATCGGCCGATACCGATATGGTGGCCGATATATCGGGCATCCCTAGTTTACTTTATTTTGCTCTCCTCACATACATTAGTGAACTATAGTGTCCTGCACACACTAGTTAAACAATATCCCACATATAATAATCTTTGTTTGACTGTAGCACGTCATTTTGACTGAAGGGCGCATGTTTTACCAGGACTGGAGATGCATTATTTCTCAGCCGACCATAATTGCCAGTCAGCGGTTTGGAGACCCAAAACTGAGTCCCGCCGCCAGATGTTGCCACACTCTGGTCGTCCCTATGAAAGACAGAAGTTTATTGTTCTAGTGCACTCGGCACACTCAAAGCCGGTGGATCGTCGTCGACGGATGTGGTACAGAAATGAAAACGCTTCAAATCATCTTTGGCTCCCCGATTTTATATCTAGTCATAAAATGGCTGCTTGTGCACGTTTGAAATAGGAAATATCTTTGTGGCAGCTGAACCTAAACCAAACAGGATGGCATCGCAGAATTCGCACAGTGTCTTTGTCACCCACGTGTGTGTGGTTTTCAGTTTGTCTCTTTTTGGTCAGGAAGTGTTTTAACCCCTGCTGCACATGTGAGCGTCGACAATTTGGATTTCGCTCGTGTGATGATTTCGGGTCTGAATGATGCATTTATTTTGCTGTTGTTTTTATCGGTCAGATACAATTGATTTCCTGAGTAAACCCCATCCGGATGTTATTGACATCAAACGCCGGTTTGAGGCAGATCAGGCTGATTTTCTGCTCTTGTTTTATGTCAGTAAACGTGACCTTTATGCAAAGATGGTGTGGGTTTCTAGCTCGTGCTTCTTTAGGTGAAAATGCAGCATGCATCACCTTTTAGGACTTTATTGCATGGTGAAAAGTGTCTGTATGTTGCATTTTGCTGATGTCAGCTCATTTCAGAGTTATTTTGACCATTTTCTTTGGAATTAAAAGCATTCATATTTAGGCCAGGAACGTACAAAAAGTAAACCGAGGGCCATAAAAAGCCTGTTTTGAGCGTTTCTCAATGACTAACTAGTGTTGTTTCTTTGGAGGTGTTCTGCCGTCCTACTGTGGGGGTTTTTAAAGGAAGTGTTACATAAATACAATGAAAGCACTCAATGATTATTTTTAGCGGACTCGGCTTCATTGTGGACCTGTCACCTCGCTCATCTGCGGCTTTCTACAGACCCACAGAAAAAAGTTTTAGTGAAAGCATTTGAGCTCATCTTACTGAAAGTGCTTCGTCCGGCTTGCAAGACGCCGCTGGAAGTGAGTTACGAAAGCAAAAAGCACTTGCTAAATGTGCAGGATTATATCGCGCCATTGATAATGAGGGTTCGATAGATGTGAACATTGGCAATGTAATGCAATTTTTTTAAGTCTAACATGGAATTATATGTGTATACAACATGGCTTTCAGCTTGACGGTGTGAAATACTCTCATTAAAGCACCGGCGAGGGCCGAGGTAGAGCGCGTGGGGGCCCGACTGCAGAAACACATTTCGTGGGAGTTTTTTATGAGCTGTAAACGCAGGAAACTTTGACAAGGCCTGGAAGTTGCTGATATTGTTTGGGCTCTGATTATGTGCCGGTTTGACAGGCGACGGGTCCACCTGAAGCTGAGCTGAAGAGAAGCTAAAGCGACTCGCTAACCCAGAAAATAAGTTGCAAAATGAACTCGGCTGTGACCAACTACCTTTTCCCTGTGGGATTCGAGGCAGATAGTCGCTAGTGTTTGTTTATATGTGTCTTCCTGTATTACATTCAGCCTTGTGACTTTGTGAATCCCACCAATCGCGTCATGTCAAGGTCATATTCCCAAGCCACGCACCCACAAATATTGAAGCATTACTGTATCATTTTTATTCGGGCTATCAAACGATTAAACGCGATTAATTGCATCCAAAATAAAAGTTTGTGTTTACATAATATATGTGGGTGCATTGTGTATAATTGTTTTGTATATATATATATATAAATACACACACATGCATGTATATTTAAGAAAAAATATTATATATAAATTATTTATATATAATATAAATTATATATAAATCTATATACAGTATATACTTGAAAATATTTCAAAATATTTTAAATAATATATATTTAAATATATACAAGCATGTGTGTGTATTTATATATACAAAATAATACACACAAAAAATATATATATATACTAAATAATTATACACAGTGCACCCACATATATTATGTAAACACAAACTATTGTTTTATATTATATATATTATAAAATAATCTATTTTAATTAATTGAATACATATATACATATTTAGTATACATAATATAATAATTTTCATACAATTGTTTAATATATATCTTATTTAAAAAAAAAATATTATTATTTAAATATTAAAATAAAAACACTTTTTTTATTATATAAATGTAATTTAATATTTGTAGTAGTATTTATAATGGAAATGTATGTATTTATTTAATTTAAATATATTAATAATATATTTTAATCAATAATATATATATATTAATCCATATAAAATTGTATAAAAATTATTTATATTTTATATATATATATATATATATATTAATTAAAATAAAATATAAATGTTATATATATATATATATATATATATATATATATATAGTAACATATTTTACTTAATATAATAATTATATAATAATATTATTTTATTATATATATATATAAATGTCACTTTAATATTTGGTGTGTGTATATATATATATATATATATATATATATATATATATAAACACACTAATTGTCTCTCTTTCAAAATCGCCTGTTGCTAGCTACTTGCAATTGGTAGCAAAATGAGCAATAAGTAAAATGCAATTACTTATTTGTCTTTATTGATTTAAGTGTGAAATATGAGCCGGACATGAGCAGATCCGAGTGCAGATGCTCCACACATGATGACTCTAAGTAAGAATTGAATGTAAAAGACAGTTGATTCCATACGTTAAACCAGAGGACGTGAGATAAATAAATACGGCATATGGGCTGGAATGCATCAGCTTTATGGAGAGAGAGAGAGACTGGGCAAACACCAGCGGTGTGTGAGTGTCCTGTGGCGTGTCCTGAGCAAACACTGCTGGAGTCGATCACCACCGGCCCCGGCCCTGAGAACACACCCGGGGGACACGGGAGGTCTCCGAGAAGTTTTTTTAATGTTTAATATTGTGTTAATAATCTTGAATCAGAATAAGTTCCTCTCGCAGCATCTCTTCTCTTCTCTGACGATGTGGGCGGGGCGACCTGTCACTCACATGAGATCAGCCAATAGCAAACCACAACTATGCTCAAGAAATGGGTTCAACAATCAACAATATCAGAGTTATATGTGTGAGAGAGACGGGGAAACTCCTCCAGCATCTCTCATTCTCATCGAAACTTCGACGTGTGTCGTACAGAGACGGTGTTGAGTAGAGATTGAGTGTAATTAACATGTTTAGTTGAGCGTGTTTCGCCTCTCGACCTGTGACTGTCTCTCTTCAACGCCGTCCGACTCTCATCGCATGCTTTTATTCAGGTTCATCTGCTAAACAGCGAATCTCTTGATCATTTCACATGTCTAAACCAGGGTCGAACGGCTCTCGAGTGGCTTAAAGGCCTTTAAACTGTGCTTGAAAAGAAAAACCACAAATGAGACTTTTAATAATTCATTTTTTGCTACTAAGCAATTTGACTCCATTGAGAGCAAGACTTGGTTAAAGGGATAATTCACCCTAAAATAAAAATAGAAATATATTCACCGGCACTCCCCCTCATGTCTTTCCAAACTCGTATGGCTTTCTTTCTTCGGCAAAAGACAAAAGAAGACGTTTTGTAGGATGTGGGAACCAAACAACATTGGAGCCCATTGACTTCCATTGTACAAACAACGTAAATTTTATATCTTACAGGTTTGGAATGATTAAATGATGGCAGAATGTTAATACTTGGGTGAAACGTCCCTCAAAATTCTACATTACATTAAAAGGGATTCAATTTATTTAATAGCCTATATAGGCTATATATATCACAATGTCACCATTTATATTTACATGTAAAATGTAAACTTTTGGGTGAATTGCCCCTTTAAATTCTACATGAAATTAAAATGGACTTCCTTTCTTTGGTTTTATTTATATCTATAAATCTATATCTATATCTATATTTTATTATATATATATATTTTATTTATATCTATTTATTTATATCTATTTATTTATATCATATTTATTTGGTTTTATTTATTATTTATATCATTTATATCAAATTTCTTCAATAAAATATGCCATATCTCCTCGACAACTTTCTTTTCCGCAAAAGTCACAAGCCCCGCCCCTCAAATCTCATGACGCCCACTTTCTCAAATCCAATCAATTCTTGTTAAATATCCCGTTTCGCTCTGAAATGCATCGAATTACGTACGAAACGCATCCGAACACGTCTCCTTTAGAGTTTGGGAAGAGCGTGCACGGATTTGTCTGCAATTAAAAGCCGCCGATCTCAGCGCGAGTTCTTGTAAATTCACATTTAGCCTAATTCAGTTTGTTTCTTTGAAGCCATTTGTGAAATTTACAAGCAATTTTGCGAGTGAAAATTGGTTTGTGATTATTTTAGGAGAAGCTCCTTTAAGAATATGAGTGTGAAGCGGTCCCGCGGGATGTGTGCGGGAACTGATGAGGAATGTTTTGTGTTGTTGTAGTCGGGATAATGTACGATCCCAGAGCAAACAGTGAGTTCTCCATTCCAGCTCCTAATCTTTGACACAAAGACACTGGAATCTGGCCTCTCTCTCTCTCTCTCTCTCTCTGGCCGAGTGTATGGCTGCGTGACAGATTGGAAGAGAGTGTGGGTTGCAGTTCGTAATCACATAGACCATAAAGAAAGTATGGCAGAGGAACTGACGGCTGTCTTTATCAAGCCGACTGCATGTTGGAAAAGCAATTTGGTGTCGTTTCACTCATTCGGCGGAAGGTAGGAAGCATTTAGGGAAAGGTCTGAGCCAGAGAAACGCCGCTGGAAACGCAGACATTATGGATTATAAAGATTTAATAAGGGAATAAATTGAATTAGGAACAAACAGGAGCTGGATTTGTTGTGTTTAAATGTGTGCGCTTGGTGTATTGCTCAGCGGTTGCTCTTTCACAGCTCAGGATTTATACTCTAATTTCAGGAGAAATATCTAAAACGAAATGAAAATAGATGAGAATACAGTTAGTGTAGTGCTTTAATATAAGTGTGGGCACACGTTATCTTGATGAGCACTGTTTGAGATATATGAAGCTTTATAAAGTTTAAATTTGCTCTCCAACTCATATATGTGGAGTTTTCTCATATTTTCACTCACATTTCTACTGAAAATAGATGTCGAGCATGTCGGTCTTCGTTTCCTGTTTACACTTCTGGGCTTCGGGGTCTATACGACCCCAACAATTGATCGAGTAATTGTACAAAAACTATACATTTTTAATCATGCAAATTATATATCATTTTTTTTGTTTACTTCACATCTATTCATTAATGCTGTGTTTTTGAGGATATAAAGTACTTTTGTATTCATACACCACACAATTCCTCAACTACACCATTAGATTTAGCATTAGCATATGAAATGTTATTTTTTTTTATGATTCATTGCATTTATGCTCTTGTACTAGGCCTTCATTTCTGTATAAAATTTTCAGATTTATGCCGGATTTTTTATTTTATTTTTATTTTTTTGACACATGAAGAAAATACATTTCGTTTTTTTCACATTTCCCATTCATTTCAATGTGGGGTCATATTGACCCCGAAGACCAGAAGTGTAAACATTTTTTTACATACCTTACATACCCAGTTTTTGTGTGTGTGTATAGATAGATAAATGTATGAAAAGTCACAAAATCTTATTCCACTGAGATGAACCTTTTTTTATATTAAGTAAAAGTCGATTGAGGTCGTATAGAACTCATGAGCCGATTGAGAGTTAAAATGAATGCAGATCTTTGAGAATATTCAAATTTGTTGCACACTTTATCACGGCGAATCAAACTCTAGAAACCTAATATCTCAGAAAAACGAACAAAATTCAGATGTTAAAGCGGTTAATGAGAAATAACACAAATAAACAAATGAGAAAATTGCTGCTGTGCAGAAATCACTTAATTTGATGAGAAATATACTGGATTTAATTGCATTTTTAATCTTGGCAAAAGCACTAAATTGAGCTGAATAATAACTATAGTCTTCTGTAGTGCAAATTTTTGATGAATTTTGCCAGAAATGTTTATTTCTGTGCTAAATGTGACTGAAATCTTATCTAAGCCGGAGATGCAAAAGCAAAAAAAAAGCAAAACAAGTGTCCGTTTGCTCTCCATGTAATCTTGGAGAAACAATTGAGATGTTTAACAGATTATCTTTGTGATGTTCTCCCCTGTGGGCCGTATGGTAGATTAAAGCAACGCCCGCCTCAGGATAAAGAGCCCCGGGCTGGTACACCATGAGCAGTGTTTGATGTGTAATAGTTTAGTAGTGCTAATGACCTGCAGATCTGGAGGGACGCGTGTTTAGCGCGCTCGAGGAGAGCTGCGGGTTCACTCAGACAGCGTTAGTTACATCAGCAGCACTAGTTACTGTAAGTTCAGGACTGTTGGAAGCATGTTTGCAATTACTTGAAACAGCAGGCCCTACGAGTTTCGCAGCCGTTTTACAGAGCGGGTTTCCTCTGACCCGTGGTGAGAACGAGATAAACTGTTTGTTTTTCCAGACGTGGTTACGGCGGAGGGTAAACTTCAAATTACAAGTGGCAAGTGAAAATAGCATCGCTGGCACTCGCAGCTGGTCTCAACCAGGTCCTCCTCGTCGTCAGGCAGATTCCGGCAGACTGGCGCTGAGCATCTCTTAACGCTTTCGTAATTAACTTTTTAAAGACAGCTAATCAGCAAAGCCAGGCGACGTGTCAGGGTTTTTTTTTTTTTTTTTAATTTTAATTCTTCCGACCAACTTTGTTTTAAAAATATTTTCTTAATTATTTTTTAGCAGGCATTCTCTTTGAAAGCTCCTAATTTGTTCGCCTGCTGTGGTTTGAGATTAGGCACCAGAGGAGGAGGCGTGAGACGCCGCGTAAAGTCACAGATTATCCGAACGGCTCCTGTTTTCGGGATATTTTTGCCCGGCTAAGCTCGCATGTGGAAATCGTCGCACCGGTCGTTTGATAGTCTGGAACTTCCATTTCACAGAAAGAGGGAGACGTACAGCGTTTATGTTTTAAATATACCTGCAGGGCGAAAGCGCAGGAGAATGTTTGTATTGCACGAGTGTTTAAATGAGTTTGGTGATGGCTTCACCTCCTCCTTCCACTTGACATTTCAAAGGCACGAGCCGTTCGCCGCTGTAAGCCGGGTCTTACTGTAATCTTTCTGTCCCTTTTTTATCCATGCTATTGATATTGTGGTCGGGATATAAACTCTTAATGAGGCTTTGCCCTTCCCAGTGCCAGATTTTTGCTGGAAACTATGAAGCAAGCTTGCGGAAAAAAGCGTGTTTAAGCAAAAAACGTTTATTTATAGTGATGCATAAACCAGCGTTTCCTACAGCAGTTTTGCTTCGTGACTCAGACTTTACAAGTGACTACCAGAACTGTTTATTGTACAAAAGTAAGCAAATATGTGCTTAAATGATTAACATGACATGAGTAGGAAAACCGTGAATTATGTTGGTTGCCATTGCACAAAATGCACTATTACTTTTGGCAGATACCGTCTTTTATCTAAAGCTACTTACATTGCATTCAAGATATACAGTTTTATCAGTTCATTGGCATGTTTATCTTTGCATTTATTTATTTTTTTTATTTTTGCTTTTCATTTTTTTTGCCTTTTTGCATAATCTTGGCCAAAATATATGGGATAAAGTGATTTATTTTGTTAGCTAGGCATAATTTATGCATTTGTCAGATGCTTTCATCCAATGCAACTTAATTGCATTCAATAATTGCATAAACCCATGACCTTGGCGTCACGATCTGCAGTTTGAGCTACAGGAATGCATACTTAATTCATTTGAAATATTTGCATATTTGCAAAAAAAAAAAACATTGCTGATAATTTACTCACCCAAATGTCATCCAAGATGTCCATGTCTTTCTTTCTTCAGTTGAAAAGAAATTAAGGTTTTCGATGAAAACTTTCCAGGATTTTTCTTCATATAATGGACTTCAATGGGAACCAAACAGTTCAACGCCCAACTGAGAGTTTCAGTGCAAACTAAAAACTGTTCAAAGGGCTTTAAGGAGTCAATTCGTTCTTTTTGTTCATTGAATGAACCAAATGACTCGCAAAAAAAAATCGTTCATTTTGATAAATGAGTTCGCGAGTCACGAACGCGCATCACAGAACAGAGCAAGGCGAGCATTTGAGCTTATAAAACTTTTTTTTTTTTTAAATGAGCGATCGTTTCCCTTGATAAGACCCTTATACATCACCTGGAAACGTTTAAAGCCCTGAACAGTTTACATCTTGTACTGAAATAATCTTTTGGACCTTGAACCGTTTGGACCCCATTGAAGTCCATTATATTAAAAACCTTAATTTCTTTTCGACTGAAGAAAGAAAGACATGGACATCTCGGATGACATGGGGGTGAGTAAATTATCAGCAAAAGTTTTTCAAAAGTGAACAACTCCTTTAACTTCACCGTCAAGATTTTATCTGATATTTTTCAGTATTTTCATCTTATCACTTTCAGTCAAACTCACAACTCGGGTAAATATAATTTCTTCTGCTGCCTCAATATTTGGTTAAAACGTGCGGCCCGTGTGTCTCTCCAAGGTCATATCGTAGCATTAGTGCAAATGCCTCATCTTAACATGAGAAAATTGTATGACAGACATGTGCAAATAAACACGGCCCCTTTTTAGCGACGAAGAGGCCCTCCGTACCACGAGTGAATGGAAAGAGCCAAGTCAGGGAAAAACAGAGGCCTTGTTCTAAAAACAAGAGCGCGATGGCCATATCTCTGTTTTCAGATAGACCTCAGGAATTTTAAGAGCCCGGATCGGCCCACCCGCTCCTGAAGCGGATCTTTCTCGAGTCTGAGAGAACTTGGTTTGTTCCAGCTTTTAATGGCTATTACAGCATCTCATAAATATTCATACGGCGCAATTTTAGGATCCTGTTTTAGGACGACTTGAGAGATTTGTTTGTGGTGAGGCAAGGTTAAAGTTATTGTTGATTCAATGAAACGAATTGGTAAAACATTAAAATAATGACAATGAACAATACTTATATATATTTAATAATGTTTGGTAATGTTAATTTCGACATTAATAAAAAAAAACATTTTAAAGTCAAACATTGTAAGTGCACTGATCAAACAAACAATTATATGCTTATAAACGAACATAAATAAATGCTCATTGTTAGTTCATTGTTAGCAAATGAGAACATTATTTTTAACAGCATGACATTTATTTAATGAATTTGGGTTCATTTGACAATATGATGAATGAAACGCATGTTAAGCTTTAGCAATGGCAATGTTTCACGTATATTTCAGCTTTGAAGATAATTAAATTCAGAGTGGAAGTGACTTTTAAAGTCTTGAGTCACATCTGGATTTAATTTATCAGAAAAATAAAAGGTCTTTCTCCGACAAAGTTGGATCATTTACTAATAAATGAGTTGCGCTCACAATTCTGCAATGAAAATGGCAATTACTGGGGATTTGCACAGATTTGTACGTCTCTAAACTTGTTCATACTTTGGAGATCCTGTCAATACATTGAATTAGGTTAAAGTTAATCATATTATCCATTGATCAAATGACATTTGAATTATACCTTAAAATAGTTTGAATGTAAATCTACACCCTAGTATATGTGAAATCATGAATATGCAAATGAGTCTCCGCCTCCACTCACTCACACCAGGTCAGATTACCGGATCCACTCGCTCAACTGTAAACGCTACATGATGGCAAGTAGAAATATGGGTTTAATTTAGCCATAAATGTTTGAAACAGAATCTGAGAAGAAGGAGAAGAGTGAATTATACAGTCCATGGATCAGAATATTAATGCGTTTTATGTATCACTCTCTAATGATAACGGCCTGTAATTGATCTGATTAGCCTTTGGCTTGACTACGTTATCAAACAGCTAATAATGTGTTGCTAATGTTACACACACCATGCTCCTGTTGGCCATCTTAGAGTCACACAGCTGCCTTGTAAAAATCCTCTTAGAAATGATTTGAACATCATATAAAGTCAGTGAAAGGAAGCTCCGCCCCCCTCGCGACTGGATTGGTCACTTGTTTGTGATGGTAGGAAACGGGCTGTCTTTGATAAAGTGCAGTTTTAAGGAGAAAATTCTCAGCAATGGTGTTGACTGAAGAATTTACACATGGTTTGTGTATTAGAAACATAAAAACGACATTAAAAACTTGATTAAGGTGTATATCCATACACAAACACGATCTACCTACAGTCCGAATATGAATGAGATCATGCTGGTAATGTGGTTAATGTATGCCGTCTCCTAAATATGACTTAATTTCACCTCGTCGTGGCCTCAGATTGTTGGTCCAGAATCATCGTCGTGAGCTCACATCCTTAAACAAACACCGAGCGCCGCCGCGCAAACGGTGCTGCAGCTTTTAATGGTGTGAGATAAAGAGTCTCGTGCAGCTCGAGGTGAGATTAAAATGGGAAGAGAGAACGAGAGGAAATCATTGAAGAAAAAAAAGCCATCTGCAAATGTAGCCGTTGAGTCTGTTCTCTTCACACCAGCCACAGTAATAGCTTTCCTGTGTACTTGTCCTGTCAAATCAGCTCAAGCTTTCGCTAAACCATTTCAGGGCCAAATTCACTCTCAGCACAGAAGCGTTCTGGCTGGCTGAATAAAATGCACTGCGAAATTATGCAGATTATAATCCTAGATTACCAAAACCGTTTTGAATCAAGTGTGCATGCAATGTTTGTTCGAAAATATAAGTGCAAACGTCACTGCGTTTTTGCTATTCGGTGATTTGACTGCACCAATGCTTTGACAGTATAGTCTTCATATCATATGATGTCGAACACTTTAAATACATGCAAAAGACAGTCAGTGTTTGCGTACAATAGACACAGTGATTCAAATGAGATGGCTGGCACTGATTTCCACACCATCTAGTGTTACCATACCAGTGTATTGTGTGTGAAGCATTCAACAAGCACAGATAACCCGTCCAAAGTGTGTGTTTTACAGATAGGCCGCAGCGTATGGCGTGTTATGATGTTGCTTTCTCTGTTTCTGTATCTTTGAGTCTGCGATGCCGTGGTAAATCGGGCATCAAAAGTGTCTCAAAAGCTGCCGTCTTTCACCCGGAGAACGACTCTGTGTGGATGCTGTGTGCTTAAGCTTGGATGGAGAGAGAAAGAAGAAAGAGGCTGAGGGAGTAGTGGATGTGTGCCAGAGCCCAGAGGGCATGCATGGGGTACAGCTTTCATGTGCCGCAAACACACACAAAGAACACATAATAATATCTGTGTTAAAGAGAGAGTTCACACACAAATCAAGGTTCTGTCTTCATTTACTCGCCCCTCATGTCGCTCCAAACCCGTATGACTTTCACACGTCTGTGTGGAGCACAAAAGAAGATGTTTAGCTGGATGTTCACGCAATGAACGCAATGACCCGTGCGCTATATGAATAGCACCGACACGTTCAAGTTGCATTACAATTTGTGTGAAGTTGCATGTAGAAATTGTATGCAATTGAATGCAAAAACATAAATAATGCATAAAACGTTTAAGTTGCATTACAATTTGTGTGAAGTTGCATGTAGAAATTGTATGCAATTGAATGCAAAAATATAAATAATGTATAAAACGTTTAAGTTGCATTACAATTTGTGTGACGTTGCATGTAGAAATTGTATGCAATTGAATGCAAAAATATAAATAATGCATAAAACGTTTAAGTTGCATTACAATTTGTGTGACGTTGCATGCAGAAATTGTATGCAATTGAATGCAAAAATATAAATAATGCATAAAACGTTTAAGTTGCATTACAATTTGTGTGACGTTGCATGCAGAAATTGTATGCAATTGAATGCAAAAATATAAATAATGCATAAAACATTTAAGTTGCATTACAATTTGTGAGAAGTTGCATGTAGAAATTGTATGCAATTGAATGCAAAAATATAAATAATACATAAAACGTTTAAGTTGCATTACAATTTGTGTGACGTTGCATGCAGAAATTGTATGCAATTGAATGCAAAAATATAAATAATGCATAAAACGTTTAAGTTGCATTACAATTTGTGTGACGTTGCATGCAGAAATTGTATGCAATTGAATGCAAAAATATAAATAATGCATAAAACGTTTAAGTTGCATTACAATTTGTGAGAAGTTGCATGTAGAAATTGTATGCAATTGAATGCAAAAATATAAATAATACATAAAACGTTTAAGTTGCATTACAATTTGTGAGAAGTTGCATGTAGAAATTGTATGCAATTGAACTTAAAAATATAAATAATACAATAGAAAGTTTAGTTGCATTAAAAAAGTAAAATTGTATGTTATCCTGTGTAAAATGTAAATAATATATTTAATCAATTTATTTTGCATTGAAAATAACTATGTAATTGTAAATAAAATTGAAAATAATATATAAGACCATTTATATATAAGATCAGTAAATTGTATTAAAAATCATAAATTGAATTTTCAACTTCAAAAATGGTTCTATATAGAACCATTTTTTTGTGTAAAAGGTTCTATTGGCCAAGTACGGAACCCCAGGGTTCTATATAGAACCCAGGGGAACCCTTTTTTAAGAGTGTATAGAACCTTTTAGGGGTTCCAAATACGTAGCACTGATAGAACATTTTAAGGTTCTATATAGAACCTTTTCTTCTAAGAGTGTGGCGGCGAATACACAAACCTGCCAGACATCGCCAGGTGAGTGTAAACGCGTATGACGTCACGCTCAGTCTCAAACTCCGTCCCTAATCCCTCTTATTTATTTCACTGTACAGGATTATTGAGGCAATCGCAGTGATCAGAGAAGGGCTCATTCGGGCAATTGTTTAAGACGGGTTAGAAAACGGGTATTTTTAACATGAAATGTTGCACAATGCACCTTTAAACATCTGAATACAAAAGTATGCTTAAATAAAAAAAAATATAGGCCTACTACTTGTTCAAAAAATCCAAGAACCAGTCGCCCAAGTTTGTTATTTGTAAGTGCAAATGAGATTAAAAAGTGATTTGAAATCAGATCAGAATCCTAAAGACTCATATTTGTGGTACTGTGATGCCTTTGTCTGACAAAATATGGCTTTCTGATTGACATGAACAGGCGCTAATCATCTCCTTCTGTGTTCCACTGAAAGCGTACAGGTTTGAGTTCACAAAGCAGTGGGAAAGAGAGACAGTGGCATGAATGAGAGAATGGACAGATGGAGTGAGATAAGGACATGCGAAATGCAATAAAGTAAAAAAAAGAAAAGCAGAGACAGCGGTCATGACGGAGTGGGGAGCAGATAGAGAGAATGTGGGATTAGAAGTGTAACAGCTGGTGCTCAAAACCCTTCAAACATCACTGCGCTCATCATAAGCTCACATCTCCAGCAAATCACACTCAAACTCACAGATTACTCCTGTGACCTTGATTTACAACAATATCTGTATTCCCTTCATCATACCTCTCATTAAGAGCATCTTTACAGTATGTGTTGCCAGTACTCACAAATGGAAACATCAATGTTAGGGAAGTGCATTAAAGTAAAACGTGCCCTTATGGCTTAAATGACTAGTTCACAGTATAATGTATATATGTATAGTGCTATTTAACATAAAAGTTTTGTCTATATAATATACAGTATGTTTGTGTGTGTGTGTGTGTATATATATATATATATATATATATTTCAACATACATATATTGCAATATAATAATATATATACACACACATTATATAAACACAAACTTTTATGTTAGTTGCAATTATCATGATGAACCAATTTGACAGCACTATATATATATATATATATATATATACACATATATATAAGGGCTGTCAAACGATTAATCGCATTCAAAATAAAAGTTTGTTTTTACATAATATATGTGGGAATATATACATGCACACATGCATGTATATATTCAAGAAAAATCTGAAAGTATATACTTCATATATATATTGATATATAATTAATATTAATATTATATAATATTTATATATAATTAATATTAATATTATAATTAATATTATGTATAAATATAAATATTTGATATATTAAGAACACATTTTTCTTAAATATATACATGCATGTGTGTCTATTTATATATATAAAATAATTATAAACACTACGCCCACATATATTATGTAAACACAAACTTTTATTTTGGATGCGATTAATCGCGATTAATCGTTTATATATTTATTAGGGCTGTCAAACGATTAATCACAGCCAAAATAGTTTGTGTTTATATAATATATGTGGGTGCACTGTGTATAATCATTTTATATATATAAATACACACATGCTTGTATATATTTAAGAAATACTTTCATGTATATGCTCTATATAGATTTATATATAATTTATATTATATATAAATATAAATATTTTATATATAAATAATATTTTTTTCTTAAATATACATGCATCTGTGTGTATATTTATATATACACAATAATTATACACATTGCACCCACATATATTATGTAAACACAAACTTTTATTTTGGATAAAAATAATTAAAATATTAATCGCGATTAATATTATATATATATATATATATATATATATATATATATATATATACAGTATATTCTATTCAGTAGTGAAAACGATACTTATGCCAAAAAGTTTAGGTAAAAAAATCTTCAACTTTTTCGGTTAATATGTTCAATTATGTATAATTACTAATTAAATAAAAAACATTGTTGATGATATATTGCAGAATGAATATCCATTATCCATGAACTATGAGGAAAAGTGAGTCTCAACCAAAGTGACTTTTTTTGGTGTTGCAAGAAAAAACATAGTTTTGAGTGACAAAGTTAAAGTATTAGAGCTGCTAAAGCCGAAGCTCATTCTACTCTTGCTCTTTCAGAGGCGTTGTGGTGGGAGGGAGAAAGCTTTGAGTAAAACCTGTCTAAATATGGCCGGTCTGCAGCGGCACATTTATATGAGGCTGAGTGAAAGTCTAGCGAGTCGGGCAGACGCTGGTGTGGTGAAGTTAGTTTTAATAGAACGTCGACCTCTGCCCTCTTTCTTTCTGTTTCACTCCCTCACTGTTTTTCTCTGTTGCTAATATTAGCCTTTATAAGACGTTCAACTGCTTCCACCTGTAGAGAAACTGGCTGGGTTTGGACACATTTCAGCCCTAGTATGCAAAATTATATCTATGTATATTGCATGTGATGCATATAACAAATGCATATCCAAATGCATGCAAAATGCATCTCTGAAATGAATAAATAATTTAAAAAAAACGGTAACATCGGTTATCAAAAGTTAATGCACAAACTAACATGAGCAATACATTTGTTACAGTATTTATTCATCTTTGTTAATGTTAGTTAATAAAAATCCAGCTGCTCATGTTAGTTCACAGTGCATTAACTAATGTTAACAAATACAACCTTTGATTTTAATAACGTATTAGTATGTTGAAATTAATATTAGCTAAGATTAATAAATCCTATAGAATTGTTCATTCTTAGGTAGTGTTATCTAATGAGCCTTATTGTAAAGTGTTACCATAAAAACAGTATTTTGCATTTTTAAACAAATACTTTACTTTTAGTTATTAGGGAGATGTTAAATGCACAGTTGACATCACTTCTTGTTTGCAATGCATTCTGGCATTGTGCTCGGGTTGCATGCGGAAATGCACACTGTAGAATATGTAGTTTGAAACTGAATACTGGTATAGAATTGTGCATTTCAGCCCGTAGTATGCAAAATTATTGCTATGTGATGCATATACCAAATGGCATGCATGCAATTACATGCATATCCATGCAACATGCATCATGTTAAATGTACAGTTGACATCACTCCTTGTTTGCATTGCATTCTGGTATTGTGCTCGGGTTGCATTGTGTACATTTTAGGAAATGCACACTGTAGAATATGTAGTTTGAAACTGAATACTGGTGTAGAATTGTGCATTTCAGCCCGTAGTATGCAAAAATATCACGTATATATAGCATGTGATGCATAGCAAATGGCATGCATGCAATTGCAACATGCATCAGTTGACATCACTTCTTGTTTGCATTGCATTCTGGCATTGTGCTCGGGTTGCATGCTCCACATTTTAGGAAAATGCACACTGAAGTATATGTAATTTGTCAGGACAGCAGTTTGATCAATGTTCAGAATGACACTCACACGCTTAAACAGAGTCTGAAAGCAGAACAAACGTTGTAGTATGTCTGTTTCAAACCACACACACACACACACACACACACACTGTAAGCACTGGAGCTCAGTTGTTTATATCCAGAGGCAATGATATCATTTAGTATTACAGTATATCCAGAGGCGAATCCCGACTACATTCATTCAGCATTCTGTGAACAGCAACTTCAAATCCCACTCGTTCTACTGGGACTTTGCCGTGAATTCGCAGCAAAACACAACAGCGCTACGCTGGCAGTCGTTACAAATGCAATGAGATATTGTAGTAATCCTCTGTGATTAGCCATGATGATTCCAGCTAAATCGTTTAGTGCATTTACACGTTTTGTTTTATTAAGTCAATTAATTACACAGAGCCCAAAACGAGCCTCCGTCTGATTTGATTGTTTTCGGCAACCGCAAATTTGATTTATTCACCGGTCGGAGTCTGATTACATTCTGAAAGCAAGACGCCAGAAACAAGTCTTGGTTTTAACCCACTTGGAAAGCAGGAATGTTTGGAGTTTTCCGTCACAACATAGTGACAGCGCGACGTCTGCTGATCCGCGAGATGTGTGCGGGTCGCGACCTTCAGCTTTCCGCGCTGTTTGTTTAACCCAAAGTCCGTCTTTGTTCTATTCTCTCGATAGGTAAACAATTGCGAGTCGCCGTCTGCAGACTAAACATATCTCGACTTCACTGCACGCTTTTTGATCAAGTGCACTTTAATGAGCAACACGTGTTTTACAACATATAGCGAGAGCAGATGCATCTCAGGGTTACTGTAATATGATATGCGGTCAGATATGATGCCTTGATTACACTGACTTACACAATACACAATCTGTTCATCAGTCTGAGTCCTTCACTGTGACCTGCAGAAACTCAAACCACAGGCTGCACATGTGCATATGCACATTTTGGCTAATATTACATATTTTTGCATGTACCACAGTAGTAGACCCATGGTTTTGGCCATGCACCAGTGTGTTTTTTTAATGCACCGTGGTCTGTTTTTGAATATGTGCAATAGATTTTTTTAAAAGTAGTACCATGTTAATTCTCTGACCTATTTGTACAATGGTATTACTGTATTTTTTTCTATATATATATATAGTGAGGATTAACATTAGTATTGCTGTGTTTTAGCAATATTTGAAACATACATAGAGAAACGCTATGATTTGTTTGTTTGGTTTAACTTTGTGAGAGATGTATTTGAGGAGAACAGGGTGATTTTAGGAGCAGAGATTGAGTCAGCCTGTCTCTGTACACATGTGTCCTCAGGGTTTTTTTCTGGTTTATTAGGGTCACAATATGCAATATGTATTAGGAATACAATATGCAAATCCAACATGAATCATCAGTATTTTTGGTCCATTTTCCTAGAATTGAAATATCCATTTGCATATATAACATTTTGGTCCGTTGTCTTAGAAGAGAAATAGTGTACATTTTAAATGTGCATATCTGAAGATTATGTCAGTGTTACAGTGTAATTAAACATTTAAAGGAGTAGTTCACTTTAAAAAAAACACTTTTGGTGATAATTTACTCGCCCCCATGTCATCCAAGATGTCCATGTCATCTTTCTTCAGTCGAAAAGAAATTAAGGTTTTTGATGAAAACATTCCAGGATTTTCTCCATATAATGGACTTCAATGGGAACCAAATGGTTCAAGGTCCAAAAGACAGTTTCAGTGCAGCTTCAAAGGGCTTTAAATGACACCAGACGATGAATAAGGGTCTTATCTAGCGAAACGATCACTCATTTAAAAAAATAAATAACAAAGTTTAAGTTTTATAAGCTCAAATGCTCGCCTTGCTTTGATGGAAATTAACGAATCTTTTCCCGAGTCAATTCGTTCGTTTCGTTCGTTGAATGAACCAAATGACATGAAAAAAGATTTCGAACAGGAGAGTCACGAACGTGTATCTCAGAACAGAGCAAGGCGAGCATTTGAGCTTATAAAACTTAAACTTTGTTATTTTTTTTTAAATGAGCGATCGTTTCGCTTGATAAGACCCTTATTCATCATCTGGAATCGTTAAAAGCCCTTTGAACAGTTTGCAATGAAAGTGTCTTTTGGACCTTGAAACATTTGGTTCCCATTGAAGTCCATTATATGGAGAAAAATCCTGGAATGTTTTCATCAAAAACCTTAATTTCTTTTCGACTGAAGAAAGAAAGACATGGACATCTTGGATGACACGGGGGTGAGTAAATTATTTATCAGCAAAAGTTTTTTTAAAAGTGAACTACTCCTTTAAGTACTGAGTTATAATAATTAACTGCATGTACTTACTATAGGAATTAGAGTTTGGTTGAGGGTTAGTTGCAATTATGCAAAATCTACTGGTATTACTACAGTAAGTACATGTAACACTGTAAAATAAAATGCTACCTGTTCGTTTAGTTAGTTTCGGAGTACAGTAGTAGTTCATATGCATAAAATGATGCTTACATTTGTCTCAGATTTGAAGCAATGCAGTAATTGTCAATGAAGCATTCAGAGACAACTGCATCTCACTATAATGAATAAGACATGCAAAGACGCAATGTTGTAAATTATTAGACTGACTTGAAAAACTCTCCTTTAGTAGGATATTTTTTATTCCATGTTTAACTGTGAGTGACATATACTGTGGGAAAGAGAGTGTTTGTCTGTCTTGTCTTTGTGTGTTTAAGTGTCTGCCTGTGTGTGTATCTTTTCATGCAGTTGTATGTAGTCATGCTCGTCTGTTTGAGGCCCTCCAGATGTCTTACACATAGTGGGCTCTTGTGTGTGTGTGTGTGTGTGTATATGGGTCACTCAGCCTGTATCACCCAGCACACACACACAATGACCCCACTGTTCTCCCCTATAACAGCTCACCAGGTGGCTCTCTCGCAAAGACACAGCCATATAATTACAGTAACACACACACACATGCATGCACAATTACAGTAACACACAGATGCATGCACATATCCCCATGAAGATGAACTCAACTCATATATAACTAGGCCAAAAGCATGACGATATTTAGCGTTTTTAGTTATCAGCATTGGCCGACATCTTTTCTCTTTGTCACAAAACTTTTAACATCGCTACGAATTGATGACATGCATGTGAATAAGTGTGGAAAATCACCTTGTTGTGTTTTTGTGTGTCATTCAGGAGCAGTCGTCACTTAAATGGAAGATTAAACAGAAGGAGAAACAGTTCTCCAGGTCTAAATCTGCATAAAATAACTAAATAAAATGTATTTTAAATCATTAAAGGTGATTGTGAGTATGTTAAAATACGTAATCGTCAGTGCAGAGTTTGTTTTACCAGGTCTGGCACTGTAACATTGGGGCGGGGCTAAATTGGCTTGACCAATGGCAGACAGGGGGGCGTGTTCAGGAAAACCTGTCTGGATACAGTTCACCTTTAAAGTTTTTTATCAAATGATGGTAAAATTTACAATAACAATGAATTACAGCTAAATAAAAATACAAAATGTCAAAATCATATAATAAAAATTTAAACTGAAAATATAAAAGCTAATTCTAAATATATATATTCTATAAAAAATAAAATTCTATAAAATTCTATAAATAAATATATTCTATAAAAATACTGTTCTTTTTATGTAAACTTTTTTTAATCATTTTTTAATGCCGTTCACTGTCAATAAAGCGTGTGATATGATTTAAGCCCCGAGGGACCTTGGTTAGACACAAAAGCTGTGACCGCCGGATCTTCGAAGGCACTTTTGATGAGCAGATTAAACACGAGCCACGCGTCGTCTATGGGGAAGCGGATTCACAACTTCTGCTTTGTGTTTTATGTCCTTCGATGAAAAATAGATTCAACTCTCAATTCCCCAAACGTGATTTCTTCCAGCTCCAGCATATAGAGTTATTCATTATTAACTCGCATTTCAAATCATCTTGTGTTTCTATTGACTTTGGGTGTTTGTGATTTGACCTGCTGTATGTGGGTAACCTGTGAACTGAGACTGTAAGATGATCTGAGTAATGCAGTAAAACATCCCACACCGTGGCTTTACCATGATAAAATAAAAACATGGTCATGCCATGGAGCTTCTTGCTCATTAATAATAATAATAATCCTTATTTTCTATAGCGCCTTTAACTGTACATCTCAAAGCGCTCTACAGAAACAATTAAAGCAACAAAAGACACCTTATAAAATAATCCACAATATAAAATTAAAATTAAAGCAACAAAATACACCATATAAAATAATCCACAATATAAAATTAAAATTAAAGCAACAAAATACACCATATAAAATAATCCACAATATAAAATTAAAATTAAAGCAACAAAATACACCATATAAAATAATCCACAATATAAAATTAAAATTAAAGCAACCAGATAAGCTATTTAAAATAATGCACAATGAAAAATGTATACAAATAGTCAACTAAATCTATTAAGTTTTTCACATTTTTGGAGCCAAGGTGTGACTTTTTTTCTTTTTTTTCTTTTTTACTTTTTTTATATATAATATTTTGTTGAGAACCCAACTTGTGCAACATGTTTTGCTGTGGATGTGTATGCTTTTGGATCTGATTTTACAAACAGTCAACTAAAAGCTACCCTAAAAAATAGTTTTAATGTAAAACTTAAAGATGCTAAGAATTTCATAGTTTTTGAGTATATAGAATTAAAAGTTTGGTCAAATATTGAGGTGCCAACCCATGTAAAGCCTTAAATGGATTAAAGGATTTTTTTCAACTTTTGCTGATAATTTACTCACCCCCATGTCATCCAAGATGTCCATGCCTTTCTTTATTCAGTCGAAAAGAAATTAAGGTTTTTGATGAAAACATTCCAGGATTTTCTCCATATAATGAACTTCAATGGGGTCCAAACTGATCAAGGTTTAAATGACAGTTTCAGTGCAGCTTCAAAGGGCTTTAAACGACACCAGGCGATGAATAAGGGTCTTATCTAATGAAACGATCGCTCATTTAAAAAATAAATAAAAAAGTTTACGTTTTATAAGCACAAATGGTCGCCTTGTTCTGTTCTGTGATGAGCGTTCATGACTCTCCTGTTCGAACTCGTTCATGAAAACAAATCTTTTTTCAAGTCATTTTGTTCATTAAATTCAAATTATTTTTTAAATGAGCGATCGTTTCACTAGATAAGATCCTTATTCATCGTCTGGTGTCATTTAAAGCCCTTTGAAGCTGCACTGAAACTGTCTTTTGGACCCTGAACCGTTTGGACCCCATTGAAGTCCATTATATGGAGAAAAATCATGGAATGTTTTCATCAAAAAAATTCTTTTCAACTGAAGAAAGAAAGACATTGGATGACATGGGGATGAGTAAATAATCAGCAAAAGTTTTTTAAGGATGCCTTTGATTCGGTATATTTGCTTCCACAGCGAGTGTTTTTCATTTCATTCTCACTTGTGTATTTGTGTACATCTGAACTCTGACCAGTGATCCGCCACCGCTAATTTCACATTCACACAGCTCTTAACCATCTCTCTTCTCCTTTTCGTTCCCACAAAAATACCACAGACACACTTCAGTGAATCAAGACGGAGATGTGATTTTAGAGAACTGTCATTGAGGAGGAACATTAGTTGGGTTATGAAAATATTACTGTACTACAGTAAGATTACACCATTAGGGCTGGACAATGTCGTAAAAAAAGTTGCATTTAATATGCGATATATATATATATATTTTCTTTACAGTCCGATTTAAAATGCCTAATGCAAGGAAATTCCTGTAAAACAGATTGTTTTTCATTTATATGTGCTAGTATCAACAGTCGATAATCATAGTAATTTACTTAAAGTACCCCGTGGTGAAATTCCAGCTTTGAATGTTGTTTATGTGTTTTTTTTATTTGCTTTAAGACAAACCATGTGTAAATTCATTAGTATTTTGAAATCGCTGGTGTTTCTGACTTAACAAACGACCTTGTAACCAATCAGATCAACGTGTGATGTGGATCTCTAAGCTGAGTGAGTGGAGGTGGGGCTCATTTGCATATTCATAGAACTGCGAATACTAAATGAGGGGAGGGTGTCGAGTTACATTCCCCCTATTTTAAGGTATGAAGACATTTTTTACAAGGAAAAAAGTTTAAATATGTAATTTGGTGATCAAAGATGAGTTTTAAGGGATACAAATATTGACTACAGGGGGACTTTAAGACATTTTAATGAATCATCATTTAGTTAAAACTCACTTTCACTCAGTTTGAAGTGATTCACTGCAATGAATCACTGTTGGACTCTCAATGATGTTTACTTCCAAAATCATTGAGAATGTATTATTCATTTAATCTGGTTTTGATGGCATTTCTGGCATATGCAAAAAAAAAAAAAGGTTTTGGCGGGTCGTAAAGGGATGTTCATTTCAAAGGGCACAATCGTTCGGCGGGTTAGTTTACAGTAGCGAAGACTCTGAACACGATACTGTATACATCAAAATCAAACGTATATGTCATTTCAAAGACACACAACATTTCCTCTGGCGCGGTGAAGCTGGCGTTGCTTTGGCACAGGTTATAACCCTTTAAAACAACACAGTAGCCGTGTGTGAATCGCAGGAAGTGCTTGTGTGTGTGGAGGAAAAAGCTGTGGAGGGTACGAGGGTAAAGATGGGGTAAAAATAGGGCAATGGGCAGAAGGCAGGAAACTAGCAAACTGTGGCCTCATAGTGGAATGCGTTCTGGTGCATCGAGATAAGAGCTTTAACTCTCTCCTCTCCAACACACACACACACGTGCACAGACAACCTGTGCAAATTCGTACCATGGTACTCCTGCTAACATGACATGGGAATAATCATGATCTTTCCATGCACTCTAAAAAATGCTGGGTTGTTTTAACACAACTTTGGGTCAAATATGGACAAACCCAAACGTTGGGTTAAAAATGTCATTAAAAAATTGAACCCAATGGCTGGGTTTGTCCATATTTGACCCAAAGTTGGGTTAAAACAACCCAGCATTTTTTAGAGTGTGGTTCTATCGTGGGTTTTGGTCACTTATGGGTACAAATTTGTCCACAAAATATAGTTAAGTAGGTACACACACACACATATGGTTTATATACTGTATGCGTTTTTAGTGCCATCCTTACAAAAAGTACTGTTGATGTACCATGGCAATTCTGAGGTACGTTAACATGTACCATGTTGCTAAAATTCATGTATAGAATGTCTATGATACTCCAAATGTCCAAAAACACTGAATATGGTAAAAACATGTCATGTTTTTGATCACTTACCATAGTAAATGATATCGCTATGGTTTATATGAAAGTACCATGAAATAATCCCTACACTCTAAACAATGCTGGGTTGTTTTAACCCAGAATTGGGTAAAATATGGACAAACCAAAATGTTGGGTTAAAAATTTTGCTTAAAATTTTAACCCAACTTCAATTTTCACTTTCAATTCTACATTTTTTTAATTACATTTTTAAACCAACATTTTGGTTTGTCCATAATTGACCCAAATTTGGGTTGAATATTGTTTAGAACTTTAGAGTGAATGGTCCTTCAGAAAAGTACTCTGGCTGTATCATGGAACGGTTATAGAGTCACATGGTAATACTGTAATACCTTAATACCATATTTACCATGGTACACTCTTAGAAAAAAGGGTTCTGTATATGTAGCGTAGGGTTCTTTACTCAACTCCAAAGGACATTTTATGCTAAAAAAGGTTCTATAATGACAAGAAAGAACCCGTTTGGCACAAAGGTTCTTTATAGGCTATTTTTCATTCATATATTACATTATTCTCCAATATTTTGTAGTTGTAATTAAATTATTGTTTATTAAACTTAATATCACATTTTAATCATGCTGATTTTTGGAGGAGAAAATCTGAAATGGCACTCTTCGTGGTAAATTGATTAAGATTATATAAATATACATTTTCTAACCCCCATATCTTGAATTTTGATATAGAACATTTTAGGGGTTCCAAATACGTAGCGCTTTAGAACCTTTTAAGGTTCTATATAGAACCTTTTCTTCTAAGAGTGTATAGCCATGTAACATTTTGGTACTAAAAAAAATGAAACACATTTACATTTCATCAGTTCTTGCTTTCCCTATAAAACGAACCTAGACCTTGGTGTTGCTGCTGTACCGCAAAAAAAATACCATAGTACCACTACAGTATAGTTTTTTAACCGCCACGGTTATACCAGGGTATTTCACACATGCACCAATAGTATTTTTGGTAACACTTCAGGGTCCAATTCTCACTCATCATGCATATTAAAAGTATATTGTCTGTTTATTAGCACATATTAATGCCTTATTTTGCATGAGCATATTCTACATTCCTTAATCCACCCAAGACCTAAACTTAACATCTACTTTGAGTTTATTGAGGCGATATTATTTAGTTAATAGTTAGTAAATAGTGTGATTTGTTGTGACCGTATTTCTTTGGAGATGCACCTTGGTAATACTATATTATTTTTCTTGGCAAGCAACCATGGTAGGCTAATAACAGGGTATTTTGTGTTATTTTTATGGCATGGTACTACTACTAGGGAATTATGAACACACAGATAAATGCATTAACGTTAAAGCATGTCTTCATGCACATGTATGTTCGTGTAAAAAGCTCTGCAGAATCTGTGCAGGTCTGTTTTCTGTTCCTCTCTGTTGTGTGTCTGACCTCATTGACCTTCTTATCATCCCATCTCAAGCGCATCTCGACAGGCCGATCGGGGTTGAACGCGCCACACTTCTCTGGCATTTGGGTCTGGAAATGAGAAAAGAGCGTCGCTCCTGAATGTCGAGTGAAAAACAGTCGACTCTAGAAGTGAGGAACAATAAATCATCAGCTGATTCATAACCGACCGTGTTCGCCACGTTCTTCATCAAACCCAGAATGAATCTCCTAATTAACGATGTGTGTCGAGGCGAACGGCATTGACCCGACGCAGGCATCCATCCTGACCGAGCGCTGAACCGCTAACCGATGTGACAAACGGGTGTGCGTTTGTGTAAACACTTAAAAGATGCAATCGCGCGCGACTGTTAATTCATTTACACAGCAGTTTGTTGGTTTTTAATTTGTGGGCGGGTGTAATTGTGTCATGTTGCCGCTGATCTTATTACGTGCTAATAGACTGTAGCGACGACGGCGTCCCCCGGGGCGGATCCGTCTCGCTGGCCTTTATATCGTCTCCCTGCCGCAGGACTTCATTTTACTGTAAAATCTGTGTCTCTCTCTCTTTACCTTTCTGTGGTGAAAGGCCCTACGGCATGCCATTACTGGGCTAATGAGGGCTGTCTACAGCTGGAGAGAGCGAGCAGTCGACAGACACGCTAACACACACTGACACTCTCATTATACAACTGGCAACCGCTGAATGAAGGAGTCCCGCGCTCCCTCGCTCTCTCTCTCTCTCTCTCCTCATAGACGGCAGGCTCTCTTCCCAAAAAAACACGCACCTCTCTAATACATTGATTGCTTTTCTTTTCTTTAATTATTAGCTTTGCGTAAGCCATGTGTTGATAATAAAGCATTAGCCCGGGGGGGTTTTCACAGATTTATATCACGGAAATATTTGTGGTTCATAAACGACACTCATGGGACGTCACTAGGAACGAACGCATGCGCGGAAACACTTATAATAAAATAATACAAATTAATCAATAAATAAATCATATTTGCCTGAAGTAAGTTTTTTTTCTCCCCAAATATTCAGTATTCATGACAATGAATCGCATTGCAAAACGTCTGTAATACAGTGTTGTTGTTTTGCTTAAATCTGCATATTTTAAAAGAAACACAAGGGCTGTATGTGTTTAATTGGCATGCATATGTGTATATATATATATATATATATATATATATTAGGGCTGTCAAACAATTAATCACATCCAAAATAAAGGATTGTGTAAACATAATATATGTGGGTGCACTGTGTATAATTATTATATATATATAAATACACACACATGCATGTATATATTTAAGAAATATTTTCATGAATATACTATAATGTATATAGATTTATATATAATCTATATTATATATATAAATAAATATTTTATAAATAAATATACATGCATGTGTGTGTATTTATATTTATAAAATAATTATACACAGTGCACCCACATATATTATGTAAATACAAACTTTTATTTTGGATGCGATTAATCGCGATTAATTGTTTGACAGCCCTAATATACAGTATATATACATTGTATTTTTTGGTATATTCACTAGCCTGTATATTTTGCTTATTTTTTAAAATGGTCATATATAACTATTTCTTTTCTTATATGTAATATATCATGTTTTCGCGTAATTAATCTTTATTTTTTGGCCATAAGGTGTGACCTGGATGTCCTTTTAACAGGTTTTGTGAGATTCACCTTTGCACCAAGTGACTCACAAACCCATTGCATGTGTGTGTGTGTGTGTGTGTGTGTGTGTTGACATCTGGTCTTCCTCTTCAGTGGTCTGAAAGGTAAACACTACATTACCGGTTAATTGAGCTGCCAGATATCTGGGCCAATCAGGGCGCAGGACGGTTGCTGCGGTGAACAAACAGGGAAGGAGGGAGCAGTAAACGAGTGCAGGGTGGGATATGGAGGGAAAACAATGGACGCTGGGCAACCGGCCAAGGAAACAAGCAGAAACGGATACCATATTGGCAAAGCTTATCGCAGGAGCAAGATGGACCTGAACCAGATTAGAGTGCCGCCTGACTGTATTCTGATATTCAAGACCACTTTCCTTTCGGACTTTCCTTCAAGGCCAAACATTTCACAGCGATATGCAGATGCATTTAGGAAACGTTTCAAATCTTCTTTATTAAATTGCTTTTAATGCATGTTGGGAAAATAATGGTGATAAAATTAAATATAATATATATAAAATATTTTTGTTTAGAGCTAAAGTTGTCCATTGATCAGCAAGGGAACGTTAGCTTGATAAATAGCTTTCAGCAAGAGGAACAATTCATTATAAGTTCATTTTGATATTTTGTTGATAATATAATAGTAATTTTTGTAGATTTATCAAACTGTATGGAACGTTAAAGTATATATATATAATCAAACCAAAAACAGAAAAAAGAAAGAATAAATGCAGATTTGCTAAAAACAAACCTATCTAAAGTTTTGATTCATTTACTATATCTTTACATATTTTGTAAACGTAGGACTAATTAAAAGGAACTGGTGAAGAAACGGTGAATGGTTACAGCGCCTTGAATAGCTGTATATTATTATGCATGTGTTTACTTATAATGAAAAGCTATTTTAGGAGCAACATTTCTTAAATATATGTAATGCTAACTTAAATCCTCATGTTGAATACAAAAATGAGTGTATTATCTTGAACAGTGACAGCTCACTGATAAGAGTGACTAGTTTTTTACTTCATATACAATACACACATCTTCAGATCCCAATACTGTAGTACTTTGATAAATACTGTACCATGGGTTTAATATTTATGTATTTCTTCAGATTGCTTCCAAGAATACTATGGTATTACCTTTGCATTACCATAATACTGTTATATAGACTGAGGAATATATATGTAACACTGGTGTCATGTGATTTTGATGTGAACACACACTCACAGTGTTTGCTGTGTCTCCACTGATGCGAGACCCCGAGAGCAGCTGCCAGGGTTTTGTTACCTGTAACACAAACCAACGCATGTTGTATCATTTACAGCCATTTCACATTAATGGACCATGTGTGTGTTACTTCATAACATTCCCTGCAGATTAACAGCGCAGACATGCTCACGAGAGTCTCCTCCGATGAATGCAATGTCAGGCATTACCAGGGTTTATTTCAGTGCGCATATCACACAGTCAGATAAAGACAATCTGTGTATTGTGTGCCCCACCACCACACACACACACGCAAGCCATTCTCAATGATAATGACTATTCATGGAGTGGTACAACAGTAGAGCATTTACATACTGTAAAGCACATCTTCAAACAACACAAAAGCCATTAATAACTGTGCATGTGTTATGAAACCTAGTGAGCTGCCTACCTAGACAACATTTATAGGCATCACAGGCACAATGCAGATGCAAAGCATACTTATAAAGCATTATACTGTGTGTATGTGTGTGTACTGTACCTACTACTATATTTTGGGGACAAATTTGTACCTAGAAGTGACCAAAAAGCTGACTAAATCTCCAAAAAACTCCTTTTAGAGACGTCCTCATTTCTAAATCTGGTATAAAAATAAAGTAATTAAATGTTTATTAAAAATGTAAAAATGCAGAAAGTTTTGTATGATGGGTTGGTTTAAAGGTAGGGTTAGTCTGTGTGTGTGTGTGTATGATGGGTAGGTTTAGGGGTCGGGTTAGTGTAAGTAGGGTTGCAAAATTCTGGGAAATTTCAAAGATGGAAATTTTCCATTGGAATTTAAGGGAATTAACAGGATTAAAAATGCACTCTCAGAAAAAAAGGTACAAAAGCTGTCACTGGGGCTGTACCTTTTCAAAAGGTACACTTTTGTACCCAAAGGCTGCATATTGGTACCTCAGTGGTACATATTAGCCCCTAAAATGTATATATTAACACCTGAAATGTACATATTAGCACCTAAAATGTACATATTAGCACCTAAACTGGACATATTAGCTCATGAAATGGACATATTAGCACCTAAAATGTACATATTAGCACCTAAAAATACATATTAGCACCTAAAATGCATATATTAGCACCTAAAATGTACACATTAGCACTTAAAATGTACATATTAGCACCTAAAATGTAAATATTAGCACCTGTAATGTACATATTAACAACAAAAATGTTCATATTCGCACCTAGATGTACATATTAGCACCTAAATATACATATTAGCACCTAAAATGTACATATTACCACCTAAAATGGACATATTACCACCACAAATGGACATATTAACACCTAAAAAATACATATTAACACCTAAAAAATACATATTAGCACCTAAAATGCACATATTAGCACCTAAAATGTACATATTAACACTTAAAATGTACATATTAGCACCTAAAATGGCCAAAAGTTTACGTTTTGAAAAGGTACAGCCCCAGTGACAGCTTTTGTACCTTTTTTCTGAGAGTGTGAGAATAAACGGGAATAAAGTGGCAATTTCCAAAGTTGAGGGTTGGCTCTTCATAGGGAACTTAAATATAGTTGAGGAAAATATATTTTAGCATAATCAAACAGATGCCATTCAAATACACTTGAACTCAATCACACAAGCACGGGTACAGAATATACAGTTTGTACAGTATAAAAAAAAACATTACGTCTATGGAATGTCCCCATTTAGATAAGGAATAATGTGTGTGCATATTATATATGTATATATAGCAATTTTGTGCAATGCAGTGATGTACAAAATTGAGTGTTTTTGTGTTATGATGCAGCCTATGTAATGTCTATGTGCTGTCTATGTAGGCCGTAGGCAGAGCTCTTGAGTGCTGTCGTAATATAATCTATTGCACATCTCCGACAGACCTGAAATCTTGCCGTTAAAACGGCAATTTTGTGCCGACCACAATATCTGAGCATGCACTTTCAGTATCACACAAACAGTTTGCTGTAGCCATCACTGCGGTGCAAAGGACTCCAGGGCAGAAAACATGAATCATCTCTTTCAGCAGAGATAACACACAATCACCCACTCCGCTGAACTTATACCAAGGTATTGCACATTTAAAAAGTCACTTATTTGCAGTCGGTCCCGGTGTTTCTCTCTACATGGCCACAGCTGCATCGTCAGAAACTGACCTCGGATCAGCGCTGTGTGGAAAGACACACACTGTGAAATGTGCTGGTGTTAGTTTATGTAATTGCATTACTCATAAAGTAAACACACGCCTGCCAGATTCAACGTTATTCCCGATGAAACCGTTAAGGTTTATTTTCGGGGAATTAATTGTCAGGCGCCACACACGTCAACATTATTTGGCTGCTAAACTCAAACCTGTTGCGTTTTAGTTTGTTATGAACTCTTATTATGAATGTGGTGGTAAAAGACGTTTTTATGAAGCGAAATGAGAAGAGAAATGAGAAATTAAACATTAACTTTATGGAGTTATGAGGAGCTAAAATGAGATTTAATTTGATGACACCTGCATATGCACACTCGCCCCTCATCTGAATTAATTGCCTGAGATTAAATTATAGTGTTTGTATTTGTGTGTGTTTGAGTGTGTGTTTACATGTCTCTCATATCTTCATGTTGATCTGTCTGTCAGCACGGACGCCAATTTATTGTGTTGTTCAACACGAGACATCTGCTGTGGAAAATAAACCCCATGATATCATCACACACACACACACACATGGCAGGATCAGAAGGTCTCATACTCACGAGCTAAAACTGTCGCTAGCACTGTCGCCAGCCTAATGCTCTGGATACACCAATAAATGTCTGACATGTTAGAAAGGTATTAGGCATTCACTTACATAAATATATTTCACCTATTTTTGTTTTACGGGATTTCAATACGATCTCTTCTGCTGTTGGACTAATTCATTATTTCTGCTGTTTGTCGAATGCAATCAAGATAGTTTCGCCTTTCTTTCGTTGAACTCAAACTAGACTTTTAAAGTGAAAAACTTTGCCAGGTTGCCAGGGCGTTTCTATGTAGTTGCTAAGGAGATCTGAGTGATTTTTGCTGTTCTGATATGTGGTTGCTAAAGTGTTTTGGTGGTTGCTAGGCTGTACTGTGTGGTTGACAGGGTGTTGCTAAGGGGGTCTGAGTGATTTTTAGTGTTCTGCTATGTGGTTTGCAAAGTGTTTTGGTGATTACTAGGGTGTTGCTATGCCAGGGCGTTTCTATATGGTTGCTCAGAAAATCGGAGTAAAATAGCATTGTGGTTGCATTGTGGCAAAACATTTTTTATTGTTCTGGGTGGTTGCTAGGGCATTGCTATGTGGTTGCTAAAGAGGACTGATTTTGGTGATGGTATGTGGTTGCTATGGTGTTGCTATGTGGTTAATTATAGGCCCAAGTGTTTCTGTTATCTGGGAATTTTCCAGCTGTTTTATCGTTCAGCAGGTGAAAATCCTGCATTACAGCAGAATGCACACACACACACACACACACACTTCTCTTATGGCATCAGACTGTGTGTAAAACACTTTTCAGTTCTAATTGAAATAATATTTTTTACAGCGTGTGCTGATTTGGACTGAATTCAGGATAATAAGTTTCTCTGGTCTGTTGTCTGCCTGTCTGTTAGTATCCAAATGAGTTTGTCTTAACTTGCGAGAACAATGTTTTTGCAACTTGGCTTCTTCAAACTCCATCACGTCTCAAATGTGTGTTTGGCAGCGAGTGTTTGGACGGCTTTTCTCTGGAAACAGCACTTTTGATTTAGACGACGAGCAGATGGTTGTAAGTAGATTGCTTTCATGTTAAGAAATCACTTTCCTTCTTTTGTCTGGCCTGCAAACGGAAGATTATTTTAATGCGGCCTCTTTTTTTTGTCATTACTGTGTATGGAAGGATGACATAACTCCAAATACTCTGGAAAGAAAGAGGATGGGGAACGGAGAAGCCTGACGGCGCTCCAATGCCATTGGTTCAGTGACAGAAACCTGTTGCCAAGCTTACACTCCAATTATTACAGGAACATTTTATAGCGTGTTCAGAACTCAGGACATTAGTTATTGTGTGTCATTAAAATATCAACTTTATCTTAGATGTTTATCCTATGATTTCCTCATGAGAGACAAATAATTCTTTAAAATTAATGTGGAGAGCAACTCGGATCATTTGATGAGAAATGTTTGAGTTCATATTGAGATTTGATTTACAGCCTAATCGGTCCTTACCTCAATCTAATTGCAATCACATAATTCTCTCCGCGGCACACCTGATATATCAGTAGCCAATGAGATCGCGGCTCAAATTTCAAATATTTGGTCAGCATTTTCTAGCAGCTGCTGCGCGCTCCACCTTCCCCAGATCTGCTATGTATGGAAGCTTGTTTCCGCCATAGAATGAAAAATATAAAAGGTAATTGCGACTTTTTATCTCACAATTCGGACTTTTTTTCTCACAATTGTGAGTTTATTTCTCGCAATTCTGACATTATTTCTCAGAATTGTGAGATGGAAAGTCAGAATTGTGAGATGGAAAGTCAGAATTGCGTGATATAAAGTCAGAATTGCGACTTATAAAGTCAAAATTGCGAGTTATAAAGTCGCAATTGCGTGTTAAAAAGTCAGAATTGCGAGTTATAATGTCAGAATTGCGAGTTTTTAAGTCAGAATTGCGAGATATAAAGTCGTAATTGCGTGATATAAAGTCAGAATTGTGAGATATAGTCGTAATTGCGTGATATAAAGTCAGAATAGCGAGATATAAAGTCGTAATTGCGTGATATAAAGTCAGAATTTTGAGATTTATACTAGTATCTTTCCCCTTCGAATTAGCCTGATAAGTCGCAATTGCGAGTTTATATCTCACAATTCTGAGAAAAGATGTCCGAATTTCGACATATAAACTCGCAATTATGTGTTATAAAGTCAGAATTGCAAGATGTAAACTCGCAATTGTGAGAAAAGAAGTCAGAATTGTGAGATAAAAAGTCGCAATTCTGACTTTACATCTCGCAATTCTGACTTTATATCACCCAATTCTGACTTTATAACTCGCAATTGCGACTTTTTATCTCGCAATTGTGAGAAATAAAGTCAGAATTGCAAGATATAAACTCGCAATTGTGAGAAAAAAAGTCGGAATTGTGAGATAAAAAGTCAAAATTAATTATTTTATTTTTTTATTCAGTGGCGGAAACAAGCTTCCATAGCTATGGGTAATTCATGTTCGTAATATTGTAAAGCAGCAGCATGTGTTACTTGCAGCAGCAATATCCATAAGCAGGAATAACAGCATAAACAATAACCAACATAAGCAGCAGCAACAATAGCCAAAAGCAGCATTAACCAAAAGCAGCAGCAATATCCATAAAAAATAACCAAAAGCAGCAGCAATAAACTAAAGCAGCAATAACCAAATGCAGCATCAATATCCATAAGCAGGAATAAAAGCAGCAGAGTAGCAGATCTATTCTGCCTAGACCAAACATATCAACATTGTCATATCCATTATGATGCCAAAAACTGAAGAGTTGTAATGACAGAACTACAGCCTTTCTGTCAAAAGAAACATCCGAGAAGTAGGTAGCATCAGAAAAAGTCCTCGTTTAACTCTTTGCTGTCTGTGAGAAACAACTGAGATGTTAACGAGATCTCATTAGTGATTCTTCTTTCCTGTAGGCATCGCTGCATGTAAACTCTGTGCATGTTTTTACTCATTAGAAGTTTTGTGATTATGTAAAGGCAGAGGGATGATTGACAGTCAGAATGTGTTTTCAGTTTGAATCACATGATTCAGTCAGCATCACCTTTACAGCTGCACTGGCGGGTGAGAAGACAAACCCGCCTCTGATTGGCTGTTCCAAGGGTCGTACAGTAATGCATTTGAAATGAAAGTAACGTGATTGGCTTGTGTTGTTCTCACTCTGACTGGGAGTTTGACAGCATCAGAAAGAAACACGATAATACGCATGTGCACTTACAGACTCACTGCATACTTAAATCATGCTTTTTATTTCTATTTTCAGTGGAATTTGTCAGTCTTCATTATCGCTCTCCCTAGACACTGTATAGTAACGCTTGATGTGAACACCTTAGCAACCGTATAGTAACGCCCCGGCCAATCATAAAACCCCAATGTGTTTGCTAGAATATTTGTATTTTAACATCAGCTTATTCTCATTTCTACTGAACATCTTTCTATCTCTGTCTCGCTCGTTTAAACAGGTCACTCATCTTCATATGACTGAAACAATATGTTGATTGTACAAACACAGTTATAAACTGGACAGCTTCCAGCACGAGATGTAAAGGCCTGTGGGAACATCGTGTGCTTTGGAGATTTGTGCAGAAATAAAAGCCATCGGTCGGATCATTCCTTCACTTTAGATTAGTTTTAAGTAGCTAAATGTCACAGATAAGCATCATCATCCCTCAGAAATAATGTGTGTCACAGTGTATTCGGCTGGAGAATCTCAGTTCACCCGGGAATGTCATGAATTTAAAAAAAATCATAAAATGAATAATACATTTTTCAAAACGGTTAAAAAAAATTCTACTTTCATGGTTTGATCATGTGTGTGTGTGTGTGTGTGTGTGTGTGTGTGCGCGCAGTGTTCCCTCTTGGATTTTTTTTCAGGGTGGCATGTAATTTTTTAGCAATCAAAAAGCATGTCTAATAAATTTAAATCATGTATTATGAATCATTAAACTTAGACAACATTTAAATATATATATATATATATATATATTAGGGCTGTGCAAAAGTTAAATGCGATTAATCACATCCAAAATAAAAGTCTGTGTTTACATAATATATTTGTGTGTGCTGTATATAATTATTTTGTATATATAAATACACACACATGCTTGTATATATTTAAGAAAATGTATTATTCATATATAAAAATATTTATATTTATATAATATAGATTATGTATTTATACAGAATTTAAGCGCAAATAATTTTTAAATATATACATGCATGCATAGGTATTTATATATACAAAATAATTATATACAGCACACACAAATACATTATGTAAACACAGACTTTTATTTTGGATGTGATTAATCGCAATTAACTTTTGCACAGCCCTAATATATATATATATATATATATATATATATATATATATATATATATGTGTGTGCACACTTAATTAGAGCACACTAATTCACACTAATTGTGTGTTGTGTTTTTTCTGGTTATAAAATGAAGACATAAAACATTTAATCATTTATCATAAATTGTGTGAGTGTGTATACGAGTGTGTGTGTCTGTCTTGTGTTCTCTTCAGCAGAACCCCATCCTCATTTTTCTGTGCTATCCTAATTAAACACACACACACAAACACACACAGAACCGAAAAACAATTCCCCCTATTTGCATAATGAGACAGAATCTGTGAGAGACTAACGAGAAATCTAACGATCACTCCAAAGAGAAAGTCAGCCGGAGTCGGATCTCATTTCTAAACGGCCGCCCACTTTTACATTCGTTTGTTTTGATTATGTTTAATGAAAAACACGTCTGTTACTGGACAGAACTTAGAGCACCAGTTCAATGCAGATTCACTCATCCGACACCCTCACGCTGCTCTTTGAAGCATATATGACTAAAAACATTATAAATTAAAATCAGGACCTTTCACAGTATTCGTTCCAGATGTCGTGCTTGACAGACGCGATCACAATGAACAATGAAAAGCACCATGAACATTACTCGGAAGTTTCACGGCAAAAATAACATCGTATAATATGCAAGCGTTAAAGGAGTAGTTCACTTAAAAAAAAAAAAAACATTGCTGATAATTGTCTCACCCCCATGTCATCCAATATGTCCATGTCTTTCTTTCTTCAGTCGAAAATAAATTAAGGTTTTTGATGAAAACATTCCAGGATTTTTCTCCATATAATGGACTTCAATGGGGACCAAACGGTTCAAGGTCCAAATGAGAGTTTCAAAGGGCTTTAAACGACACCAGACGATGGATAAGGGTCTTATCTAGGACCCTTCGAGTCATGACTCAAAAAAAAAAAGATTTGTTCATTTTGATGAACGAGTTCGAACAGGAGAGTCACAGACGTGCATCACAGAAAGAACAGAGCAAGACGACCATTTGAGCTTATAAAACTTAAACTTTTTTATTTATTTTTGAAATGACCAATCGTTTCGCTTGATAAGACCCTTATTCATCATCTAGAATCGTTTAAAGCCCTTTAAAGCTGCACTGAAACTCTCATTTGGACCTTGAACAGTTTGGACCCCATTGAAGTCCATTATATGGAGAAAAATCCTGGAATGTTTTCATCAAAAACCTTAATTTTCGACTGAAGAAAGAAAGACATGGACATCTTGGATGAAATGGGGGTCAGCAATTTTTTTTTTAAAAGTGAACTACTCCATTAAGTGTTCGGCATGATCATCACTTTAACACACACACTTACTGTAATACGCAGCCGAACCACCTAGTATTTTATACTATATTTAATATTACTAAGTACATCCCTACTGTGGACGGCCCAGTGCTTTAGCGCCGGGAATAGAATCATTCCACCCGTCTAGATGCTTTTCAGGCCATAATTGCAACTTAATCTCTGGCCCTGTGCAATTTGCATTGTAATAATATCCAATATTCAAACTGCAGTAATGGTGTTGCGGTTTAGGGAATATTTGCATCTAGCAGCTGGTGCTTTGGGTTTCTCTTTGATGCAGATTTCGTCTTGTTTGTTTGATTTTAAACGTCCTCTGCTGGTTTATTTAAAAGGAATAGTTCACTTAAATTTTAATTTTAAAGTAAGAGTTTCTTTCTTCTGCTGAACACAAAAGAAGATATTTTGAAGAATGCCGAACAGTTCATGGACCCCATTGACTTCCATAGTAGGAACAAAAATACTATGGAAGTCAATGGGGTCCAACAATTGTTCGGTTCTTTTGTGTCTGAAACAACTTGAGTTTGAGTAAATGATATAATTTTCATTTTTTTTAAGTGAACTATTCCTTTAATAGTGATGTATTTCATTGTTTAAATCATTTTAGTTTCAGTTAACAATTACACTGTTTTTTTTTTTGTGATCGATTCATTGAGGGACATTACTTTGAAGAATAGGTTGGCGTTTCAAGCTTCTTCTGTATTTTTTTTGCAAATGTTTTCTGATGTTTGTGTGTGTCTGTCAAGGATTAGTAGCCGTAACAGGAATACAAAACAATGTGTCATCTAATTTTAATCTATGAGCCTCATCTTCCAGTCAAACGAGTGATTTAACCACAATCATTCTGGTTCGAAACATTCAGAAATGTCCCCTAAAGTCACCCACGGGTTACAGTAAAGTTTCCAGGTCGTTTACGGACACGTGCAGTGGTTAACAGGAAGACTTGAGGTGCAGAAAACCCCTGTTGTGTGTCTAAGTTTAGACATTGAGACCGAAATACAAATCAGAGAGAAAGAAAGAAGCATAGATGACAACATCCCACGATCCCTTCAATCTGTCTGAGCGATTAGCGTCGCGGCCGGCCCGATCTGCCACGTCTGATGAGGGACATTCTCACGCGCTAAATACAGCACTTCAGATTTACTTGACAGCATATTGTTAGTCATACGACACTTTCTGATTCACAGCGATATGCAGAATCATCTAGCGCTCACGTGTGGGATGTTTGCTTGCGTTTTCAAGACTATCGACTGGCTGAGGGAAACGGATCGACATATATTAATGTGAGGAAGGATTTAACATCAAACTTTATTGAAAACATGCTTATTTTTGGCACAGTATTTTGATTCAGTGATACTTTGAGATGTACATGTCCAAAGAAATACTGTATGAGTATCTAAAATAAACTTATATTTATGTGCTACACCACCATGCATCATATATCACTGAATGAAATCCAATATTTGTTGTTACCTACTAATTTTGGTTTGCTGATTATAGAAATAGTCTGTCAAATTACAAAAAAGGAGTTATTTTAAAGCTAATATATATATATATATAATATTATTATTATATTAAAGCTAATATATATAAATAATATATAATAATAATATATAATAATATATATATAAATATAATATTATAATAAAGCTATATATATATTCATATTCATTTATTTCAGTAATTCAACTTAAAAGGTGAAACTAATATATTATATAGACTCATTACATGTAAAGTGAGATATTTCAAGCCTTTATTTGTTATAATTTTGATGATTATGCCTTACAGATATGAAAACCTTGGGGTTTTCATAAGCTGTATTCCAAAATTATAAGAAATAAAGGCTTGAAATATCTCACTTTGCATGTAATGAGTCTATATAATATATTAGTTTCACATTTTAAGTTGAATTACTGAAATAAATGAATGATATTTGCATGATATTCTACTTAAAATAACTCATTTTGTGTGTTTTGACTGACTATTTCTGTAACAAGCAAACCAAAATTAGTTGGTAATAACAAATATAGGATTTCATTCAGCGATATATGATGCATGGTGGTTTAGCATATAAATATAAGTTTATTTTAAATACTCATACACACAAACAAAGTATTTCTTTGGATCTCTAAGTATCACTGAATCAAAAAACCGTCTTTGCATTGCCAAAAATAAACATGTTATTTTCAATAAAGTCTTTCCTCACACTAATATATGTAAATCAATATAAAGAGTTTGACCTGTATAAATATAACTATACATGATGGAAAGTTTTTATTGATATTTTTGAACTCAACATCATCAAATGATGTTTTATTCAAGATGCCGGGCTGTGCTTTGGGACTTCAAAGAATACCATGGTAAATTGTACCATGTTATTATGCTAATGAGCCTGAGGGCGTATTTCATCATCAGGGTTGTCATTTTTCTCTCAGGTCATTTGAGAGACAGCGGTGTGCACTACAAGTACACTACATCGTTTCATATGTCTCTATGTGTGTGTGTGTGTGTTTGGCACACTCTCTTGTGTGAATCATTAGATGTTGGATTGCTCCGATTCCTAAACCCAGACTGCCAAAACTCCTGCCGGGAGCGTTTCCTCAAACAAGCCTCACACACAGAGTGGGACAAAAGATCTCTCTCTCTCTCACACACACACAGATACATGAACACGCAGTGGGAAGAGGCCAGAATGACTGACTGAAATCAGTTCATATGTCATTATTCCTGCTGAGCACAATATGTTATAGTGGCATTTAAGTCAATCATCACTAGCACTAGAGCTGATCATGATGTGATCAAACGCCTGAAGTATTAAAGGCACAGTTTACTCGATGATAAAAGTCCCATAGACACACATTGAGAGCCATACATCCATAATATTACGAGGTGGACTATGGTAAAATGTCAGTGAGGGGAAAAAATGGATGATTTGTGAAGCTCTCATTGGTTGTTTGTCAATTGTTTCACTTCTAAGTTGGATCCGTTGTCCTGTTTTGTCTCCTCTCTGTCTCTTTCCGTCTTTACCCTCCTCTTTTCCTCTTTTCTCCATCTCTACAGAGCAGATTCAGTGTAGGAGATCGAGGTGTTAGGCTGTACGGCGCATTACCCGTGAGACACAACCCTGAGGAGAAAAGACTGCCCTCTTCAGGGGTGAGACCCGTTCCACACCTTCATCTTCCTCTTCAGATCTGATACAAACCCTAGTGAGATGCTACTGACCAGTCTAAACGGTCATTTCACCGTCTCGGTTAACTATAGACCCGATATAGTCCGCCAAAATAACCTTGAATTTGGCTACATGTCGTTTTTGCCCAAATATCGCGTGAGATGAATGATATTCCATCATATTATCAAAGTCAAGAGTGATTACAAGGTGTTTGGTTTCATTTCTTTGACATATTTTGTTTTATTCTTGGGCGATGGTTAGATGTCTATTAAATTTCGCCTGGTTTTAGTCTAGACGTCTGGGCTGTGTTTGGACGGCTATTAGACATCTTTAAACGCAAAATTGCTTGCTGGGATTGTGTGTCACTTAGTGTAAAGGACATTTTAATACCCTTTTCCAGTATAAAAGATCCATGAAACCATAGATACCAATAAAAAACATTTATTTTTAGGAGTTTATGCAAGTACGCAAACACCACAATCAATAATGGAGTGTCTATGTACACTAACTCCGCCCACTGACGTCAAAATAACAGAAGACACTAGATTGTCAACAGTAGAAGTTTTGATGCAAATCGACCGGAGTTCAAAAACTCGCTCTACTCCCTTTTCCCATCACATATCAGATCGGAAAGGCATTTATTTCCGATATAAATGAATGGTTGATTATGATTTCACTTTTCTAACTTTAGTTAGTGTGTAGTGTTGCTATTTGAGCACAAACAACAGTTACAGCGCTCAAAGTTCACAGCAAAGGGAGATATTTGCTTTAAAGAAATCATTTTTTAAGAACTACAACAAACGGCTGGTAGAAAAACAAGCTTCCTAAACCCTAAACCCTAAAATTGACATAAACCCCGTCCCCGGGAACACACAGATTATCCTGACAGAATATGCTAACTGAAGATAGTTAACTCCACATAAGAAACATAAATTCATCAACTAACCATTCAGAGGTGTCCTGTTGCGTTCTACATGTTTCACTTCTTCTTAGTCTCTCCATCTTTGTCTCACTCCGCTTTAAACATAAAAGGCTGAACAGTTTCTGATATTAGCGTGTCTCTGCCTGAGCTAATCAGAGCTGCTAACACGCGCTCTTGAAGCTCCGCCCACTGTGTCGGGAGCAGCAGCTCATTTGCATTTAAAGGGCCAGATACAAAACAAAATAAATAAAATAAATTCAGAGATTTATTTTACATATTGTGAAAAGGGCATTATACCACCCCGTTAATATATACAGTAAACGAATAATCATTCTAATTCCATGGGAACAGCGAAATTCACATCACAGTGATGACAATCACTGGAATCACTTTCAGACAAATGAATGATGAATGATAAAAACATCCAATCAGGATCTGCCGACTTTAAAGAGCTTGGGCATTTCAAGTGGCAGACGACCAACGTGTTGTATTAAACGACGTAGTTATACGCTTAAGAACGGGCCTTTGGTGTTCAGGAACTGAAATGAAACCACGACACTAGTGACTGGATTACTCTCTCAACTCAATGATTCAACTAAACTAATGACTCAATGCTTTAATAAGAATAAAAGCACGACGCACACATATTAGGTGAAATTACCAAACTGTAAAGACTGATTCTGTCTATAAAAACATATGTATAATTAGCCACAGCCACCATATTGATTTGTTTTTCCACTCATCGTGGTTTAAGTCTTCAGTTCACTGGGTTTGGATCAGGGTTTTCTCTAGCGCCCCCTGTTGTCTGACTGTGACTCTCTGTCTGTGGTGGGTTTGTGGTTCTCTAGGGGTCACATGATGAACTCAGAGTCTCTATAAGTCCACATAGGGCCACACTTCACACCCAACATAACCTCCCGAACACACACACACACACACACACGCTACCGGATAAAGTTCAAGTTTGAGCCAAAAATCAGTCAAGTGTAACTACTTAGACTCACAAAACATACAGTGGGAGCATCAGATGGTAATGCCATGACACTGAATGATCACCATATTCTTGCACGATGGTCTTGTATGGTATTTCAGAGAATATCATCATGGCCCTCGGTGCAATTGTTTGTTAGTGAATATCATGTTGTCATTTTTCGTTGCTTTGAGCATGAGAAGAATGAATGTCTGTGTGAATTTTTCCGAATTTTTATAATGCATTTTTATAATGTGAGTTCAAACACAGTTACATTAGTGCATTTGTTGAATAAGCAATGCACGTGAATAAACAGTCATTTTAGCAGCATCTTTATAGATCGTATAGGCATGGTTTTATTTTGTGCTCATGCAATGGTGTTTTTGCAGTTGCGGATACACACAGCTTATGTTTGCAATGCCGTTCACACACACTCACAAAAGTGACTCACGTTCAAAAGTGAGCATGTTTGACTCAGAATTACCCATGTTTCCTTTTTCACTTTCCGTTACTTGAAAGGACGTCCGTATTTAACAAAGTAAAACTCGTCTGAGTCACTGGAAAATCTCGAAGTGTGTGTGTGCCCTCGGCTTTTCTTTTCAATTGATCCACTCAGCATTTTAACTGAAAATGTGAAACTGTGGAAATAAAAATGTTCCAAAACACGGTAGCTTTTCTTTTTGGAAAGATCTTCTCGTCGTCCTGCTCGAGTGAATGCCGCCGTGTGCAATATTGTGGGCGGCTTCTTTTTAATTAGAAACGAGATGGTATTGATGTTCCAGAAACCGGCATCGTAAATCATTTATCAGCGCCAACAAAGCAGCTCACGCTGACCAGTCGTACCTCGCCGATCCATTATCAGGGCTCCCGCGGCCGTGAGAAAAGCAGGAATATCAGGGAATTTCAAAGTGTTGATTTCCTGGATTATTATGCAGATTGCATGTCCCATTTGGTTTCCATGTTCATATTTCTTTGTGCTATGCACTTTAAATGATTTCATGGTGTTGCCATCATTGTAGTGTTCAAAAACTAACATTTACATGGCATTTGTTTATATTATATTATTTTAAATGATGTCATATTTAAAAAGTCCAAGAATAAACACTTTTTTGTATGGAAACGGCAATGGTTTTTAATATGCATTAAAAAAATTTGTTGGTTTAACTTAAAAAAAAATAAGTAACCCGTTTGCCTTAAAATTTTAAGATCATTGAAATGGAAAAATTGAGTTAATACAATGAAGGAGATTGATTCAATCACCAGAAACTCAAAATATTATGTTATTTGAACTACATAAATTATCTAAATTGATTTGACAAAAGAAAAAATGTTGGGATTACAAATCATGAAAATATTTTTTTACAGCGTAAGGTTTACTTTAACCTATAAATTGTAAAATTCTGATTTATTACTTTAAACAATAACATTGTATTACCTTAATATAGTGTGTTAAAGAATACGATTTGTAATTTTATAGTAAGTTTTTATTTTATTATTTTTAATATTTTAGTAACAATATGCATTCACCAATAAAAAAAAACATCATAAAATGCATGCATATACTATGGTAATCTTGTAAAATTCAGATTTTTAGGCATGGAGAAGTCATGGAAATGAATAGAATCTTTTACAAATTTATATATATATATATATAAATCCTCATTATCAAAGCTTGGAAAAGTCGTGGAATTTTATTGGTCAAAAGTTGTGGGAAGCCATAATTATTTTAATGACTACATCATCATTATTTTTTATCATCATAAAAACATAAAAGTATAGAGTAATATACAGGAATATTTAAACATACAGGTGAAACAGTAATGCAAAAGTTCATTTATTTCAGTAATTCAACTTAAAAGGTGAAACTAACATATTATATAGACTCATTACATGCAAAGTGAGATATTTAAGTGTTTTATTTATTATAGTTTTGTTGATTATGGCGTACAATTTATGAAAACCCCAAATTCAAAATTAGAATATTGTGAAATGTTTCACAATTATAACAAATAAAGGCTTGAAATATCTCACTTTGCATGTAATAAGTCTATATAATATATTAGTTTTACCTTTAAAGTTGAATTACTGAAATAAATGAACTTGCACCATATTCTATTCTTTCGAGTTTCTCCTGTTTGTTGGAGAAGGGCCTGATGTGTGCGTGTGTGTGTGTGTGTGTGTGTGTGTGTGTGTGTGTGTGTTCATTCCATTATTCTGCAGTTAGTTAAAGTTCTTTCACAGAGTCTTGACACTTTCATAAATAAAACTGAAAAAACACCATATTTTTTTTTTATAATGCCCAGAGTTCTGAGTAACGATCTAAATAAAGACAGTGGTAAAAAAAAAAGAAGAAAATCTTTTTTCTTCTTTGCTCAGTTTTCCGGATGCGCACATGCATTTACATATGAATGGTTTAAAATTATCTGCCTTTTATCAAGCGTCTCCTTAAGAAGTCTAACCAAACCCTGGCATGAAGGTTGAGCTGAGAACAAGCACTTGAAGATCTCAGAGGAAACGTGCCGTTTCTCCTCGGCCCGTGCGTCAGGTGTTGCGGTGAGGGAGGAACCAGCTTCAGGTCTTTGTTCGGTATCTTCACATCTCCACACACAGGGTTCAGTTAAAAGTTGGTTCAGTTAAACATCCGCTCACTAGCTAAAATAACCCCCCCGCACTCACACACACCCACCCTCACCTTCAGCTTCCTCTGGAGCTGAGCAACACACACACACACATATGCCCACTCACACACACATACAGTTATTTTCAGAGGGTTTATTGCTCTGAAACCACCAGTCTCTCTCTCTCTCTCTCTCTCTCTGTGAGTCTCGTTCCCTCGTCTTTCACATATTGCCAGAGGAAAAGGTTGTTGCTCTGGAGATTTGAAGTGAGATTTGAGTTTGAGTATCCGCTTTACCTAAAAGAGTTTTTATAATACAAAACAGACCGAAATGAGTCTGTAGTCGTAATCCAGTAAGCGTAAAGAGCTAAAAAAGGATTTTTTATAGCAGCCTTGATTAGAAATAATTGAGAGCTATGACTTATGACTGAACATTTTTGGCATCTTTTGGGATCGGTTTTCACTCTGAAACAGAATTACAAAGTCGCATTGAATTAAGCATGAAATATTCAAGTAGAAAGAGTCAAATAAACATCGGTTTTCATTCAGAGTTTGCTTGGCTGTTGAGTATAAGCTCGAGATATTCACAAGATCTCAGTTATGATTTTTCTTTAGGTGTCGTGTTATCTCGCGGGTAAGAGATAATGCTCAGGGTTGCTCGTTCATACCTCAAATAAGAGCCAATACTTGCCTACAGTAAGTGTATAAAACCATAAACACATTTATAGCGTCTCAGTTCATCGGTTGAGAAATGTTTGAGTTCATATTGAGTTTTTTTTTTTAACTTGATAGCACATTTTGGTAATTTGATAATAACGAGATCTCATAATGAGTTTTCAGTGGTTTCCCTCATCTCTTAGTTATATGTTGAACACACAGCGAGGTGATGGTGACACGAAACAGGAATACACAAATGAGATCTCACATTTTCCTCCTCTGCTAAATATGTGCTAATGTATTGCTAATGCTAACGCGCTAATGTAATGTTCTGATGTTGTGAGTCCAGGGAACGGCGCTGATGTCGTCCGGACCGGCAAACTCACGGTATCAATTGATGCTAATTTGTGTGTTTTCAAGTCGAGTTCTCATCTCTGTAATCCTGGACTGAGATACAGATTTATGGACATCCCAGAATCAATGCATAATAGGCCTATTAAAAACCAAAACACCCACTTTTCTTATATAAAGTCAATGTGAAATCTGATTGGATTACATACACTACTCTTACTGTAATACATCTCTCATTTTATTGTGCATGATTCATTAGTGTATGTTATTCTAAAAACTAACATATTGACCAAAAACATCATATCCTAACATGCTTCAGAATAGAAATCTTTTTCACTTTTTTTTAGACTTTTCAAAAGGTAGACAATATTTCTATTTTAAATAAATGCTGTTTTTTTTAAACCTTTTTTTTATTCATCAAAGAATCCTGAAAAAAGTATCACATGTAATAAAAAAATATATATTAAGCATCAAAAGCGTTTCCAATATTCATAATAAATCATCATATTAGAGTGATTTCTGAAGGATCATGTGACACTGAAGACTGAAAATACAGCTTTGTTCACAGGAATAAATTACATTTTGTAGTATATTAAAACATATTAATTTTATTTGATATGTACATATATATATTGATCAATTACTGTATAAAGAAGTATGTCATAAATGCTTCAAAATAGAAATCTTTTCTAAAAATGTATATCTTTACTATCACTTTTTTTAGACTTTTCAAAAGGTAGTGTAAATTGTTACACAATATTTCTATTTTAAATAAATGCTGTTTTTATTCATAAAGAATCCTGAAAAAAGTATCACAGGTAATAAAAAATATAATAAGCATCATATGCGTTTGCAATATTCATAATAAATCTTCATATTAGAGTGATTTCTGAAGGATCATGTGACACTGAAGATGGAAATTACAGCTTTGTTCACAGGAATAAATTACATTTTGAAGTATATTAAAACATATTCATTTATTTGATGTATATATATATAGATCAATTACTGTATAAAGAAGTGCTCTAAGTCATAAAGACGTGTGTATATGAACGTTCAGACCTAAAACAGGCCTTTTAAAGAAATCTATTGAGTTTGTGTGTGTTTAGGACGTGATCCAGAGCTGTAAGTGAGAAAGAAACAAAGCCACACACACACACACACACACACACTAACAGTCACAGCTGGAGCTGGCGAGTGTGTTGTGGCTCTTTAAGACTGGTGTGTGATTAGGCAATCAGGGAACATGGAGGCGTGTCTCACTCACACACATCTGCACTGAAACACATTTCTGCGTATTGGTTTGTTTACATGTTAAATTGGTCGAGGAGTCTTTAACACTCCAGACAGGAACAAACAACGAGTTTTTATTCGAACGCATTCCCGTCGTGGTCCATTTGCGGTTCAAGTGTTTGATATTAATGGTTTAATTTATTTGAATGTGTAAACACGCCCAATTATCGTGGTTTGGCGTTGCGTGACACGCGATGTTTAATTGGGTTCTGCGTAATCATCAGATCCATCGTGCGTTTGTCACATCTGTACATTTAATTCTTGCTCATTTGCGAGACTCGCGGCTCGTCTGACATGTTCTCGCTTTCTGTTTTTCCTTTCTTTCTCCCTCTGCCTGATTTGGAGAGACTTGCATAGTCAATTACGCTGGAGTTTGAGAGATGGAGTGCGCTGGAGTTGCCATATTTTTTGTATGATATTAATATTTCATAAGTGCCATTCTCAGCTGAATATCTAAGAGAGAGCGCCTATTAGATTCGGCACTGCCAGAATATTATTCATTCTCCGGAGAGGAGACGAGCGCCGGTAGCTCCCGTCATTACCGGCTGTTCTCTCGGATCCTGAACGATGTTCTGGCAACAACTGGATTGTTTGAATGGTCGTGTCCAAGTTGGCCTGGACGAGCGCGCTGCTTGCCAGATTACAGTAACTGAGACCCAATAAAAGGCCAGGAGCAATGTGAATTGGACTCTGGTGAACTGAATCAAATTGCAATGTGAATTTAGCCGTTTAATTAAAGGGTCATTCCACCTCTGAAAAGATGAATGTGTATTTAAAATGGGTCATTTATGTAGAAGAAAAATGTGAAATTATTTTTGAATTTGGAGCTTTCTAGACTGAGAAAAGCCAGAAAATGTATTTTTGGCTTATGTGGATGAAAGACAACTCCCAGAATGCACTTGCTTCGCTGCCCTAGGAGGCCACGCCTACCGGTAACAGAGCAGTCGTTAAACAACCAGTCTAGGCTACTAGTGATGAGTCTGCCCAAAATGTGTTATATTACTAGTGATATAAGACACACACACAAACACACACACACACACACACACACAGGTCTTTCAACTTAAGCAATATTTTTAATAAGGTATAGTCTTCTCACTGACAAAGTAGGGTAGATTTACATAAATAAAAACTAAATTTAAATTAATAAAAACGAAATTTAAATTAATAAAAACAAATTTTAATTAATAAAAATTAAATTTAAATAAATAAAACATAACAACTAAATTTAAATAAATAAAAACGAAATTTAAATAAATAAAAACGAAATTTAAATTAATAAAAACGAAATTTAAATAAAAAAACATAACAACGAAATTTAAATAAATAAAAACGAAATTTAAATTAATAAAAATGAAATTTAAATAAAAAAACATAACAACGAAATTTAAATAAATAAAAACGAAATTTAAATGAATAAAAACAATAATAATAAAAAAGAAATAACTTAAATGTAGAAAACGAAAATTAAATTAAGAAAAATGAAATTGTGATGTGACATCCCAGTAAAATCTCAAAGTCTCGCTGTGTAGATTAATTTAGATTGATAATAAAGGGTAAAAACGATAATGCACTTTGTTTCTATTATTCGATTTTCCACAACGTCAAAGCAACGCAACTTAACCCAAAATACAAGCGCAGGCTTGCACTTCCATTCATACAAACTCTAACCGGAGTATGCTCCCGTTGCAGGAACGCTTTTAGTAGTCCAAGAAGCAAACAATTTATTAAGTAGCTATAACGAAGTTATATGTTAAGTATTATATTTCACCAGATTTTATAGTGTAAAACATATTCAAGCGCGAATGAGAACCGTTATGAGTGGGATGCCAGGTGTGCAAAAAAAAAACCCTCAAAAATATTCGAATGTCACATTTTCAAATCGAATACCAACCCACCGAACGAATATTCGAATATTCAGGTCCAGCCCTAGTAAATAGCGTATTTCTGAGCGAGTGTTGCACAACCATTCAGTAGTATAACTGGATTTCTTTCAATGGAAAGCTTAATGCAAATGGGTGGAGTGTCCCTTTAAACAATCGGGTGCGAGAGGTCATGCTGTTTCACGTCATAGTTGTATACCCGGAATGATTTATAATTTGCATTCAAAATCAGATTTCTGATTGGATGATTTGCCTTTTAAATGCTTGATAAAGTTTCTTTGTGGCTTGTCATCTGCAGCCAGACTAATGAACTGTTATATTTGAGGCAAGAATGATTTGCTGATGATTATTAATAGACTAAATTAACAATTTTTTAATCATATTACAGTTGTCGTCATTTTTCAAAAGCTCAAAGACACTCATTTAAAGTGATTTTACCACGATTATATTAAACTCCTCTTTGCTCTACTTATTGCATTATTGCATCATGTTTAAAATCTAAAAGACTGCATGTGGAAATGCTTGTTTATGCATGCTTATTTCTGTTTCACTACAGATTATATCTTGTAATTTGAGTCAAAAATAAACACGCATTCAAGAATGTCTCAAAATACCATGTAGCTTCATGAACAAACGCTGATGATCCGAAAGATTGGAGATGAGCATCTTGAGCTTGAATGGAAAAAGAAAATCTGACTGTTTGAACAAAGAGTCACATGATCAACGACACCCTACAGTATATGTGACTGACTAAATATGTAAGTAAATGAGAATCATTGGTAACAATAATGCAGCATCTTTTAATATTTATAATTTATAGGATACATTTACGCTTACAAAACCTTACAATACTTCTATTTTTTATAAAATATATAGTCAGAAATAGTCCAGAATCTTTTTAACATTGAATATTTAACTATAAAAAAAGATTAGTCATGACAAAATATTTTTTACATTACTTGTAGCTCATTTTTTGGATATTTTAACCTCAATTCTTACACATGGAACCTTTAATTAATGGCGTCAGATTTCGCAGCGTTTTGTCTTCGTCAGACGAAGCGAAGCAGTGACTGTATTGAATCTGACTGGATCACAAACACAAGTTAACGATTGCATAATGCTCTGTCTGTAAATGACTGTTTTATATGGATCATGTTTTCAAACAGCGAGTGTGTGTTGAGGTGTTGACACTGTTCCCCATGCAGTGATGTTAGCCAATCACAACAGTGTCTGTTTACCGACGGCCTTAAAGGAGCCGCGCCCTAAAAACTGACTGAGGCTCAGAATCAAGCTTGAACATTTTTAAAAAATTATTTTTGCAAATACATTTGTTTTAAAGCTTTATTAACGTTATAATGGACATATTTAAACAATAATAATGATACAAAAAAAATTCTCATTGTTCTGGACACATTTATCATACGATCAGTCGATCTCAGACTCATAGTCAGATTTCTGTGATGCAAACAACAAACTTACACAGAGAGCCCAGTAGTTTTCATCTGAAATTCAGATGCAAAACAGTCTCTCTGCCATCTATTAGTGCACCGTAAATATTGCATGAGCTTTGGATATTACTGGCTTCGGTATGAGTGCATTTGTGTGTGTGTGACTATATTATTTTATTGCAGTGTTCCTTGTTTATTGCTATGGCACATGACCTACTTCCAGCCTCTCGTACTCGGCACGAATCACTCGACGTGCCCTCCATCTCAACGGCCGTCCCCGCAGAACAATTACACGGCAAAAGGGGCCCAAATGGAGATGTTTGTACTAAATAACACGTGTGTAATTAAGCACTAATGAGCTCTTGTCACTGCCGAATGTGCAATTAGATGGGTAATAGCAAAGCCTGGCGTGGCAGACGTGCCGAGAGAGCAGGACGGGAATAATAAAGTCATACTCCTCCTGTAGTATGTATACCGCGCGTGCACGCACACTATGCTAATGTTTCTCATGCATTGGATGACATTTGTCAAAATGTGCAGTATACAAAAGAACACACTGCGTGAGATACTGTATCCCAGGATGCAATGCGCTTGACCTTCTATTTCCAGACGTGAAATCAATCACAATCGCTTTCTTGACTCCTTATTCTGTGTGAACCTAGTCATGTGACAACAATGAAGCTTGCTTATGTTTGCATTGGTAATTGTGTGCGCTGTTAGATGCAAAAGATCTTAATTGTCATCTGCACTTTAATACAATGAAAGCCGTTGCATTCAGGAAAGAAGACACTGAATATAAGTATAATAATACACAGTACAGTACGCAACAATTCATAACAGGGTCAATTACACAATGCAATTAGAACACTAAAAATAAAACTATTGCACAATATTTGCTGGTAATGAAACGCAAGCGAGATCTTTCGATCGCTGCTTTAATAGAAAACACTAAACACCTGTATTTATGCAGAGCAGATATATGTGTGTGTGTATTTCAGTATGTTTTGAACTCTATTCACACACTCACAGGTGTTTGCTGATGATCTCTGTTTGTGGTCATGGCTCTTTCTGCAGGAACTGGCCTTGAACGGAAGGGTGTGATATATATATAAAACTGTATGAGCTGTATTATCATAATCAGAAGATCTCAATATCAACTCATATATTACTCGAGTCTCCTGAGTGATAACATGGGGTAGTGAAACTATTGAATTTGAGTAGAAACTTTGCTTACTGTAGTATGTGAAGAATTGAAAGTTGTTTTGTGTGCGCCAAGGCTGCATATTCGATCAAAAATATCATAAAATACAGTATACTCTTAGAAAAAAGGGTTCTATGTATGTAGCATAGGGTTCTTTACTCAACTCCAAATGACATTTTTTGCTAAAAAAAGGTTCAATAATGACAAGAAAGAACACTTTTGGCACACAAAGGTTCTTTAAAGGCTATTATTCACTCATATATTACATTATTCTCCAATATTTTGTAGTTGTAATTAAATTATTGTTTATTAAACTTAATATCACATTTTAATCATGCTGATTTTTGGAGGAGAAAATCTGAAATGGCACTCTTCGTTGTAAATTGATTAACTACATAAAATGATAATATATACATTTTCTAACCCCCATATCTTGAATTTTGATGTTGAAAATTTTAGGGGTTCCAAATACATAGCGCTTTAGAACCTTTTAAAGTTCTATATAGAACCCTTTCTTCTAAGAGTGCAGTATTATAGGGAAAAAGGGTTCTATATATGTAGCATAGGGTTCTTTACTCAACTCCAAAGGACATTTTTTGCTAAAAAAAGGTTCAATAATGAAACACTTTTTAGCACACAAAGGTTCTTTAAAGGTTATTATTCATTCATATAGTACATTATTCTGCAACATTTTGTAGTTGTAATTAAATTTTTGTGTATTAAACTGTTGTAGTAACTTAATCATGCAGATTTTTCTGAAATGGCACTCTTTGTTTGATATTGATTAATAACATTTTTTAACCCCAATATCTTGAATTTTGTGATCATTCACATTGCATTTTAGGGGTTCCAAACACGTAGCGTTTTAGAACCTTTTAAGGTTCTATATAGAACCTTTTCTTCTAAGAGTGTAAAATTGTGAAATATGATTACAGTTCAAAATCCCCGAGAATATTTTCAAATATAATTCATTCCTGTGATGTAAAGGTGAATTTTCTCCAGTCTTCGGCGTCACCCGATCCTTCAGAAATCACTCTAATATGATGCTTTGCTGCTCAAGAAACATTTATGAATATTATCAGTTGAAAACAGTCACGCTGCTTCATATCTTCGTGGAAACAAAGAAGACACGGCGTTTATTTGAAATATAACATGTCTCTACTGTCTCTTTTGATCGATTAAATGCATCCTTGATGAATACAATTTCTTAAAAAAAAAATATAAAATATTACTGACCCCAAACTTTTGAATGCTAGTGTGTGTATGTGTCTGAATGTAATAAAGTCTGCAGATAAAGGGGGAAATCTTTTAATCTTCCATTATAACTTCACACCACCCCCACACACTCTCTTTCTCTCTCTCTCTCACACACACACAGTGTGAAAGGGTGTAATTTGTGAAGATGTCTATAGTGCATTTGGATATATTTGCATCTTAATTAGAAGAATGGGGGGGCAGATATCCTAGTGCATTTCTAGAAGACGACGATAAACAAAACTATCAGTGCTGCCTTTAGTAGTATGCAAGGGATGCTGTTTTATTGATGCTGTACTTTGCTGTATAGAATATATGAATGCATGATGAATGTTTAACGCACACACACACTCATATACATATAATATGCGTGTGTGGGTGGGGGGTGTGCACATTAGAAATGCTCTACGACCCCCATCAGCTGTTGGATGGGTTTGTCATTATGCTTGATGTTGGACGGCAGTATAATATCACATTTCTCTGGGAGAGAGAGAGAGAGAGATGGATGAGGAAGCCTGGAAAGAAAGAAACTCTGATTCTATAGTGTCGCATTTCTCTGGCGCATTTACCGTTGCATGCAATGCATGTCAAAAAAACACGTTAAAATGGGGCTTTTGTTTACCAATTTGCAAATTTTGTGTAGTGCTGATATGATCATATACATCAGATTTGTGAAACTGTTTGTTCAGTGATATAATGTGCATATATTTTTCGGAGCTGTCCGTTGAGTTTCCGGTATCGTATTGAGTCGTGTGGTTTTAGCGAACACCACATTGACGCACTGCCTGTTTGCGAAACTATTGTGTTTGTTTGTCTTATAACTGTTGTCTAAATATGTTTTTTACAATTTGGTTTTGTCTAACGAGTGATTATGGAAAAAATGAAGACGTAAATGAACACGATTAGCAAGTTAATTGAGTCCTTTATTTCTTTAGTTTCTTTGATTCAAATAATTATTTCTTTTATAATGTATGCTTTTTATATTGCATTTATATTTGACAGCTGTCAGAGCTTCTGAATGTGCTCCTCAGCGTTTGCTCGTCCTGCTCTTGCATCTTCACATGCATTAAAACACAAGTTATGAGTAATTGACCTCAGATTCACCAAGGCAGGAGCGACGTGTTTGTTCTCAACCTTTCAGTCTGAGGACACAAGCTGCAGGGCAATTGTGGTCGGGTTTTAAATTCTCTCTTTCGAGCTGTCATATCCTTCCTTTCACACTGTTCCATCATTTCAGGACGGGTTTTTCTGTCTCGTTTTCACCTGTTCAGTCTGACAGCAGAAAAAAAGTAGTTTGCAAATGAAATATGAGCATAAGTGGAAGTGTATGAGAGGTTTGATTCAGGTCGAGTTTGAATACTTGCTGAGATAACGATTTGATCTTTAATAATTAATCTTGCAATGCGATCGTGCAATGCGCTGTGTGTGTGTTTGAGCATATAAAGCTGATAACTGATATTATAGTCAATATTAGAAGTCTATTGTGGCCAATATTTTGCCATCTGACACCGTGTCCTAACCAGATGCGAATCCATAAGATTCCAGCGACAAAAAATTTGTCTGTCCACACTAGATGTGACGTGACTACGAGACGCCACAAAATCAATCCCTAATCACAGCCAATCGGAAAAGCGTGTGTGGGCGGAGTCTCTCTGTAAGTGCACTGCACTCGCAACCAAATCAATCCCTAATCACAGCCAATCACAAGAGCATGTGGGCGGAGTCTCTTTGTACGCCACTGCACTCACAACCAAATCAATCCCTAATCACAGCCTATCAGAAGAGTATGTGGGCGGAGTCTCTCTGTAAGCCACTGCACTCACTACCAAATCAATCCCTAATCACAGCCAATTAGAAGAGAGTGTGGGCGGAGTCTCTCTGTAAGCCACTGTACTCGCTACCAAATCAATCCCTAATCACAGCCAATCAGGTGATCATGTGGGCGGAGTCTCTCTGTAAGCCACTGCACTCGCTACCAAATCAATCCCTAATCACAGCCAATCAGAAGAGTGTGTGGGCGGAGTCTCTCTGTAAGCCACTGTACTCGCAACCAAATCAATCCCTAATCACAGCCAATCAGAAGAGCATGTGGGCGGAGTCTCTCTGCAAACGCACTGCAGTTCATAAATTATACACCTTTTTAATACTATTAAATATATATATATCGTGTTACTGAAACAATCTGTAATAAAATACACTTGTTTGTTCACATTGAGTTCTTATTTCCTTTAATATATTTCTTCTTTACAGTAGTTCTGAGGTAAATTATCCATTTTTGCTTTCAGTACGGCTATCAAAATGATCTTCAAACTCACATTAGATGATTTTAACATTAAATAAAGCACATAATCAGTACTTGAGATTATCATTGTCATCATATGTATGTTATTGTTCCAGCCTCGACATTGCAATAAATAAATAAATAAATAAATCTAAAATAGAATTGCTGCATATTGCGGCTGTGGCTGGTTAGGACAGAAACTCTGATTAACATGTAAAAGACGCCTCGTCGTGTGTCATGTCTGGTGTTGTCAAGGTATTATAAAGGCAGCATTCTCATTAAAGTTCAAATCTAGAATTGTAAATGAATATTACAATGTTTGCAATGCTGTATTCGAGTCTAACCAAAAGAAGGAGAAGATGTCCTAAAATGCCGTATAGTTATGAAGAACACTAGGCTTTGGCTCTCTCTCCGTCTCTCTCTGACGGCTTTGATGGAATTGTTCTTTCCATTTTTTCCACGTTCTGTCTGATATGCAAATCATTTTTCCTTAATCTCAGCTGTCTGACCGATCAAACTTTAATCTTCTTCTCTCTATCTGCCCGCAGTTTGATGGTGACAACATGTACATGAGTGAGAACAACCAAGAGTTCCTCTCCCCGAGTCAGGTAAGAGTCAAAACCCTCAAACCTGGTGTTCGAACGTTCAATCTTAGTTCCTTTTCCAGTGTTTTCAATCAAATAACATAGGAAATGGCTTTTTGTTCAGCATTATTTTTGATTTTCATGTGGCTTGGAGACCAACGATATTAACATCTCGACATCTCGAGGATGAGACAAGTAACGTGAAACTAGTCTAATGCTCTTTAGGAATATTAATGGCCTTTTCTGCACACTATACTGTATATTCAATATATGGTTCGGTTGTAGTTCTGTGGGATAAACTTGAAGAGGACCTGATAAAGCTCCTCCACTCTCTCCTTCTGTCTTGGTTTGTTTACTCTGAGACTCTTATTTGACATCTGTCTGCGGATCTACTGCGCTTGACCAGGCTCAGGCAGTTCAGACTGATGCTGCCTTTAACGCTGTAATGTAACACACACACACGCACGCAGAACACAGCCAGACAAACAACCCCAACTGGCTAAGAATGTGAGTCTGCTTTATTAACAGCGTCTCTCTTATTGGATTTTCATGAGAGATTTTTAATATATACGTATATAAATATAGATCATAACGTCTATTTTTGGTTCTTCAAACGACAGCGATGCTCAGTGAGAGAAATAGTTATGCAAAAACAGCTTGAATAGATTGAATTAATTGTCTTGCATACTGTATGAAAACATATCAACTTGACATTCGCTGATTTCTTTTTTAATTGTTATATTATTATATTAAAATGGTTTTATAACAAACTGGCAACTGTAAAAAATATTTTCAAGATTTGTTATCACAACATATTTTCTTTTGTCAAATCAACTTTATAATAATTATAATTTATTTAGTTGAGATAACTTATTATTTTGAGTTTCTGCTGATATAATTAATCTCCTTCATTGTATTAACTCACTTTTTCCAGTTCAATCAACTTCAAATTTTAAGGCAACCAGGTTACTTACTTTTTTAAGTTAAACCAACAATATTTTTATTACAGTGTAGTAATCACAACATTTTTTCTTTTGTGAAATCAACTTAAATAATTTATTTAGTTCAGATAACATATAATTTTGAGTTTCTGCTGATTTAATTAATCTCATTCATTGTATCAACTCACTTTTCCAGTTCAATGAACTTAATATTTTAAGGCAACCATGGTTACTTACTTTTTTAAGTTAAACCAACAATATTTTTTACAGATGTATTTCGGAAAATCCTAGTTTGTGTGTATTTGTGTTTATGCAATTCACCATTCGCTGGGAGTTTGATTGGCAGGCGATCTGACCAATCATAACGCAATGACAATAAAACAAACAAAAACAGACGGGAGAGTTAGTAGATTAATGTCTGTACACTCTTAGTTAATTTAGTTAAACCAACCCAGCATTTTTTAGAGTGTAGACTTGAACTTGAAAAATGGTGCGTATTGACGTCTTTCCACGGTGGAAATAACAAACCTTCTGATATTCAATTATGTTTATTTCTTGCAATAACTACTAATAAAGAGATTATCAGTTTATGAGTCAAAAGTTTGAGAGCAGATTTATTTCATTTAAACCTGAAAATAAAGATTCTGATATAAAATGAAACCATTTAAATCTAGAAATAAACAAATTTAGGGTTTTGAGGGATATAGAAATATAAAGGTTTTATAAGCATAAATGGCTACACTTTACATGTTAGTTCATTTAATGCCTCAACTAATAGAGACCTTCGTGTTACTGTATAAATATATATCCTACACATTATAAATGATTCTGCATTATTATAATCATTGACAATCATATGTTGACATATTGATCATGTGACTCTTTGTACAGACGTTTAGATTTTCTTGAAGCTCAAGATGCTCATAATCAAGGTTTTGTTCATTAAAATACACAAAAGTGTATTCAATTATGCAAAAAGCTCCTGTACATGAAGATCAGGAGAGGCTGTTTGATCTATTTCTCTTTCTATTATTACTCCGTCGTTACTTTGAAACTGATTCCGTTTGAAAAGCTTCCATTGAAAACGACTGTCATGGAAACAGGCCTGATCCCGACACGGCCACACACAAGGCCAGTCCATCACGCACTCGTTTGGGTCTGGGATCAGGCGCCGTGTCCTTCCCAGGAGTCTTCACATTCACGTTGACTGAGCTGTCCTCCTGCGACCTATGACCCCGTCTGATTGTAGGGGAGAGTTCGTCTCCGTTTGGCCCCTAACGAGCCCTGTGTGTGTTCGGGGTCACCGAGGATCGCCACGGTAACCGCCGCCAACAAAAGATTGTGTAGTCCGCCGAGGGTTGACCTCCAGCCAACTCGACCGATCGATAGTGGCTCAACAAGAGAGAAAAAAAGCCCAGAGAGAGAGAGAGGAGAGAGCTGAATGAAGCTGAGAGAGAGACGGACAGATACAGCGAGAGAATTGATTACAAAGAGAAAACATCAATGCTGCTTCTGTTCTGCGTGACGTTTTATGTCGCTTCCAATGTGAGAGGAGGAATATTTCACCCAAAAATTGAACCTCTCTCTCTTTTTATTTACGCTCACGTCGTATTAAATTGATCAAAAGTGACAGTTGAGACATTTAGAATGTTACAAAAGATTCTATTTCAAATACATTCTGAACATTCCATTCTTTAAAGAATCCTGCAAATGTTTCTTGAGCATCAAATCATCATATTAGAGTGATTTCTGAAGGATCGTGTGACACTGAAGACTTTGATGACAGGAATAAATTACACTTTATTATATATTCACATAGAAAACCGTTCTTTTGAATCATAATAATATCTCACAGTTTGTACTGTACTGTTAATCACATAGATTCAGCCTTGAGGAGCAGACGAGACTTCTATCAAAAGCATTTCTATCAAGTTTTTTAATAAAAAATAATAATAATTTGACTGAAAGTGAGCATATAATAGACTTCTTTCAATATATATATATATATATATATATATATATATATATAATTTGATGAAACTGGTTCAGACTGACACGAGGGTGAGTAAATAAGGACCGAATTTCTATTTTTGGGCGAACTATCCCTTTAAACGTGATCTGAGCTTGAAAGCGCTGCTTCTGATTAGCATGCTAAGCCGTCCTCCAGCACTGTGTCAATTTACTCATCTTTTATCAGCTGAAGTTCATCTCAATGTGATAGCGCAGCGTAAATGTTAGTCTTTGCATTTGCATTCTTGGCTGTAGAAAGTAGCTGGGAAATGTCTCTAATGGACTCGCCGTTTGAGTATGCAGAAGACGTCGCGGTCGAGATTATAATCTCACAATTAGAGTAACAAGGTTTTATTGATTGCTTCCCGGAGCTTTGGTTGCCAAGCAAGCCTGTGATTAGAGGAAGACTGAGAAAACTCTTCCAGAGGAGCATTTGGCTGCTGATCCGAGACGTCAGAAGAGGGATTCTGTTACTGAGGGTGACGAGGGCTTCGTCAAGACAGTTTACATCCGTACTGATCCAAAAACTGAACTGTCAGGGCCAAGAATCAGATCAAAACTAGCTAGAGAACTGGAGATGTTTACAGGAGGACTAGTTGAACTATCTTTGAGTCTTTCATGCATTTTATCTGCCCGGCCGGTTATTATTTTGGTATCATTTATATACTTTTATACTATTTACTTGAGCTTCATTTAAGAGGTTTGTTCAAAAAACACGTATTCATTCAGTAATAAAAAAGGGTGAATCATTGAATCATTCATTCAAGAGATTTGTTTAAAAATGCTGATTCATCCTGTAATAAAACAGGTGAAATCTTAATAAATGAGTGATTGAATCATTCATTCAAGAGATTTATTCAAAAACGCTGATTCATCCAGTAATAAAACAGGTGAAATCTTAATGAGTGAGTCATTGAATCATTCATTCAAGAGATTTGTTCAAAAACGCTGATTCATCCTGTAATAAAACAGGTGAAATCTTAATAAATGAGTGATTGAATCATTCATTCAAGAGATTTGTTTAAAAATGCTGATTCATCCAGTAATAAAACAAGTGAAATCTTAATGAGTGAGTCATTGAATCATTCATTCAAGATATTCATTTAAAAATGCTGATTCATCCAGTAATTAAAACAAGTGAAGTCGTTATAATTGAGTCATTGAATCGTTAATTCAAGAGATTTGTTCAAAAATGCTGATTCATCCAGTAATGAAACGAGTGAAGTATTAATGAGTGAGTCATTGAATCATTCATTCAAGAGATTCATTCAAAAGTGCTGATCATTTCAGTAATCAAACGAGTGAAGTATTTATGAATGAGTCATTGAATCATTTATTCAAGAGATTTGTTCAAAAATGCTGATCCATCAGTCATGAAACGAGTGAAATCTTAATAAATGAGTGATTGAATCATTCATTCAAGAGATTCGTTCAAAAATGCTGATTCATCCAGTAATAAAATAAGTGAAATCTTAATGAGTGAGCCATTGAATCATTCATTCAAGAGATTCATTCAAAAATGCTGATTCATCCAGTAATGAAATGAGTGAAGTATTCATGAGCGAGTCATTGAATCATTCATTCAAGAGATTCATTCAAAAATGCTGATTCATCCAGTAATGAAATGAGTGAAGTCTTAATGAGCGAGTCATTGAATCATTCATTCATGCCATTTAAAAAAAATAAAAGAATTATTCAGATTCATTAGATTGCAGCAATTAACATTTGTCAGAGTAAATTACATTATTTTCTCTTATCATAAACTAGAACATAGACTTTCTAAGGCACTGTAATTATTTTCTGTGGTAATTCATATCATGCTGTACATGAGTTAAAGACTACACAACACGCCTGTACCTTTATATGCAAATGGCCTCTGTTCTGATTGGCCAACTCTTAAATAGTGTAGATTTAATGGATAGAATATGTATATATAGTGAAAAGATCAAGATCCCAGTAAAAGTGTATGGTGTGTTTCATGTCTGTGATTGAGTCTGCGCTGTACTGTGACTGACTGTGATTTGGGGATCTGATGTCATTGGCTCGTTTGCTCTGATTAAAGCGTCTTTGTGTCGACTGTAAACTCCCGCCATATGGAGGAGAAATGCATGTGTGTGTGTGTGCGTGTGCTGCTCTCCCTGCTGGTCCGAATTACGGCTGAGTACATTACTATGATTTACAACTTCCTCCTGCTGTTTAGATTGAAAAGAAAGAGAGAGAGAGGGAGAGAGAGAGAGAAAGAGAGAGTGCGACGCCCGTTCGCCCTGCCCCCTCGCCCTGCAACCACCACACATCTTTTGTGAAATGAAAACAAAGCACGAGCCTGCCAAAATATTTCTATAGTCGATTGCTGAGCAAGCAGAGAGTCTGTCAGAAAACAAAAGGCGAGAGAGATCGCTGGACGGACAGATTTGATGCCACAGCAAAACTCACATTCTCTCACAAACCGCCCTGAAAGTCTCTGATCACAGGCTGAATCTCATTAGACCCGCCAGAACATGTCCAGGTCATATTACTCCATGCCATTTAGGTTTTGCATAAAGATGATTTGAGGAGCATTAGGATTTTTGCATTGCATGACATTATTTTCATGGCAATTAAGGACATTTACCCTCAAACTCTAATTACTATGATGCAAAATTATTTGCATTTAATCATTTGCATTTGCATTGTTTTTACCTGTGGTCCACCAGTTACATGCATTGTGGTCGTATTTATTATAATGCTAAAATTTACTCAACCATAAAATAATTTAAATAATTTTTCATTTCTGAGCATCATTACAATTCAAAAGCAAAACATCTGGATGCACTACAATAATGGTCGTTTGGGGGAAAATGTGTTCAGTTATCATTACAATGCAAAAAGGCTAAACGTAGACTTTATTTGCGTCATGCAAAATGTGATTTCTTGCTTCTTTCTTTTCATTTTAGGGCTGGTTTATGTGTCAGGCGTGTGCTTTCATGAGCCCATCAGTCTGTGTGGAATATTTCTGTGACACAGAACTGTTAACAAATGCATCCGAGTGTTTATTCAAGTCGCCGGTGTTGCCAAGTCCTCTGATATCCTTCATTTGTGCCGCGAGCGATAGTGAAGTCTTTTGAAATCATCCGTGATTTTATATAGTGAAAGTGTTTAAAGCAGCCAGATAAACATTTCCTCAACTGATTATATCTTCCTGAGTGCTTTATGTTTATTCATTTTGTTCTATTTTTCTTGATACCCCACACGACACTTCAGCCATTGGTTGCTTTTCCAGATTAAGATCTGAGGGAAAAGTCACTCTAGCAACATTTTCCATGTGCAAAACTTCATTTTCGAAGGATTTCATGAAGCCATGTGATCTTGGTGTATCATTTCAAGAGAAAACGTGGCATTTTTCCTTTCAAATGTCATTAATATCACCATCATTTTCAGCACAGAACGCTAAACAGATTAAATTAACTAGTGAACAACTTTAGATTGCATTAGTTTTAAATCTGCGTATAATAAATTATATGTACTAGAAGTCTCTTATGCTCACCTTTTGATTGAATGTTTCAATCAAAAGAAACTTTCAGTCAGATTTCTTAATGCTTTTGATAGTCTCTTCTGCTCACCAAGGCTGCATTTATTTAATAAAAAATACAGTAAAAATGTGATATACTGTAGTATTATGATTCAAAGTAGCTGTTTTCTATGTGAATATATAGTAAAGTGTCATTTATTCCTGTGATCAAAGCTGAATTTTCAGTCTTCAGTGTCACATGATCCTTCAGGTATCACTCTAATATGAGGATTTGATGCTCAAGAAACATTTATAATTATTATAAATGTTGAAAACAGTATTAAATGCCAAGTTCAAAAGAACAGAATTTTCTTGAAATAGTAAAAATAACAATATATTTTTTTACTCAATTCAATGCATCCTTGCTGAATAAAAGTATATATATATATATATATATATATATATATATATATACAGTATATATATTATCCTACTGACTGCAAATGAGTCTTCTTTGTTAATGCATGTTTTTGGTCATAAATACATTTATTTGTATTTTAAAAAGGCATTTATTTGATCATAAATGCATTTTTGATATAAATATGAATACAATTTCTGATTTAAAATAGGTTTTATTCCTGTGATCAAAGCTGAATTTCTCCATTACTCCAGTCTTCAGTGTCACATGATCCTTCAGAAATCACTCTAATGATGATTTGATGCTCAAGAAAAAAATATGATTAACACATTTTATTGTGAAGGTTTCTTTGATGAATAGAAAGTTCAAAAGAACAGCATTTAATTGAAATAATTTTTCACTTTCAATCGATTTAATACGTCCTCTCACGACAACATGTGAAGATAACTGAGGCGTTATGCAATCCTCTGCTGTTAAACAGTGTGCTTGTGCCTGAGACGGCATTGCTAAAGTGACTTTAGTATTGTCAGACTGCTGACTTGTCCTGAAATGTTGTTGAGATGGCAGATAAAACCGTAAAGAGTCGAAGTTTGCTGAGCGCATCAGTGAAGTTTTGATTTGGTTTGGCTAAAACAAGCATAATGTTGTTACTTTCCTTCTCGAATTCAAAACCAAACCTATCAGTGATGCTAAAACAACACTCCCTTAAAATACTCTCTAGGTAGTCAGCTCACTATCTTTTGTTTTGATTTGATTAGCAATTAATGATCCAATTTCATATGCAGTTATTAGTGAACGCTGTGGCGTATCATGTCTATATTTCAGCTGAAGATCTGCCTGATGTCAAAGCGGCTTGGCCTCCATGTCTGTCGCTCTGACCTGTGTGTTCATCATTAGTTTGATTCTCCTTCGCTCTCGTTCTGTCTCTAACATTCACGTAGCGTTTCTCTTCCAGTCCAGTGTGCAGTAATAATGACCTGAGATTTCCCAGAATTCACATAATGCTCAAATGAAGTGCAATAACAGAGCGAGACTGTGTCATTCCCTTTTTCACAATGATTGGATCATCTTACTATTTATAGTTGTTATATGAATCATATCAGTATTTTTTGATATTGACAAAGGCACAGAATGAACATATACAGGTTCTGTTTTCATTTATTGATTCTTTGACTCATTCTAATCCACGCCTCGCTAAAACAGTCTTATGTTTATTGAAAAATGATGCCATGCCAAAGTTGAGCAAACACAAGCTGTCAACTTTCAGTCAGATTTCTTAATGCTTTTGATGGGAGTCTCTTCTGCTCACCAAGGCTGCATTTAATTAATCAAAAAATACAGTAAAAAATGTGATATATTATTATGATTCAAAAGAGCTGTTTTCTATGTGAATATATAGTAAAAAGTAATTTATTCCTGTGATCAAAGCTGAATTTAGTGTCACATGACACTCTAATATGAGGATTTGATGCTCAAGAAACATGTATAATTATTATCAATGTTGAAAACAGTATTAAATGCCAAGTTCAAAAGAACAGAATTTTCTTGAAATAGTAAAAATAACAATATACATTTTTTTCAATACATCCTTGCTGAATAAATGTATATATATGTATATATTATCTTACTGACCGCAAATGCATCTTCTTTCTTAAAGGAGTAGTTCACTTTTAAAAAAACTTTTGCTGATAATTTACTCACCCCCATGTCATCCAAGATGTCCATGTCATTCTTTCTTCAGTCGAAAAGAAATTAAGGTTTTTGATGAAAACATTCCAGGATTTTTCTCCATATAATGGACTTCAATGGGAACCAAACGGTTCAAGGTCCAAAAGACAGTTTCAGTGCAAAATGCAAACTGTTCAAAGGGCTTTAAACGATTCCAGACAACGAATAAGAGTCTTATCAAGCGAAACGATCACTCATTTAAAAAATAAAAAACAAAGTTTAAGTTTTATAAGCTCAAATGCTCGCCTTGCTCTGTTCTGTGATTCGCGTTCGTGACTCTCCTGTTTGAACTCGTTCATCAAAATGAACAAATCTTTTTTCGTGTCATTTGGTTCATTCAACGAACGAAATGAACGAGTTGACTTGGGAAAAGATTTGTTCATTTGGATGAACGAGTTCGAACAGGAGAGTCATGAACTCGCATCACAGAACAAGGCGAGCATTTGAGCTTATAAAACTCAAATTTTGTTATTTAGTTTATAAAAAAGTGATCGTTTCGTTTGATAAGACCCTTATTCATCGTCTGGAATCGTTCAAAGCCCTTGCAGTTTGCACTGAAACTCTCATTTGGACCTTGAACCGTTTGGTCCCCATTGAAGTCCATCATATGGAGAAAAATCCTGGAATGTTTTCATCAAAAACCTTAATTTCTTTTCAACTGAAGAAAGAAAGAAATGGACATCTTGGATGACATGGGGGTGAGTAAATTTTCCTTTAATGAATGTTTTTGGTCTTATTGTGCACGTTTTAAAAAAATTGAACATTTAACAATAAGAACAATAAACATTGTATATCCAATTCTGGCGAAAAGTGACGCATAAAGCATAAAAAACGACTTTTTAGTTAAAACATTGAGTCGATTCACACACAGCTGGCAGACAATAACATGCTACTCGCCTCTGATAGTTATATCGCATGTCTTATTGTGGTATTTTGTTTGCATCAGCGTGTTACAAAAGAAAACCAAAAGTAAAGTACTTATTGTATCGGTTCTGTTTTCCCAGTCCAGGTGTTGTGTTACAGTAATGCGACTCCTCCGTCCTGCTTTGTGTGACCAGACTGATATGATATTGTTGAGAACGGTGTGTGTGTGTGTGTGTTCATACACTTACGGGAGATGACGACGTGAGGTACAAAAGAAAGTATCTTTTACTAGACATTTCCTTCAAGTGCTGTCGAACCGTAGAAAATCGACTCGGCTGACGAGAATGTAAAGATTTCTGGATATTTCCGACTGTAAATTGGCGTTTGAGCATATGGTGTTTGAGTGAACACATTGAAGGTTAAATGTTTCGCCTCGTCCACATGCTCTCCGAATAATGTAGACTGGAGCAGATGGTATGTAGGCTGCACATTCACTTTATTTATGGGTGAATAAGACTGTGTGTGTGACTGTTGCAATTAGCTTCCATTTAGCCGGATATTTATTAATTATCTCTATCCGCAGACGCCCATAATCCAATCCACTGCTGTAAAAGCTGCTGTCTGTCTAAATGAGCACATATAGACATAAATAAATAAGGCTCATGATGATTATATCTTTCGATTTTCTGAAGAAAATGTGAGTGGGGCTTGTGCAAAATTGCTATTTGGTTGTTAGGGTGTTCTGGATGATTGACAAGACGTTCCTAATGTGGTTTCTCAAGTGAAAAGAGTCTAGATAGTTCACTTCGCAAACACTGAAAATCATGTTGTTCCAAACCTGTAAGACTTTCATTCATTTTTAAAACACAAATTTAAAACACAAATTCTGTCCCTCCATTGACAGCTACGCAACTACCACTTTGGCACTTCAAAAAGTTCATAAAGAGATTGTGAAATGAATTCATATGAATTTTAGTCCAAATTTTCTGAAGAGACTCGATCGCTTTATATGATGAACAGATTTAAATTAGGCTTTTATTCACATATAAACATTCATCAATGCAAAAACAGTTATGAGAAACTCAGGTAGGTTCGCTTTAATTGTGAGAACCAATGAGGTTCAGTCTTGTGTTACGCATCACGTTTGAGTTACAGCAAGAGCCAATGAGGTTCATTCTCGTGTTACGCATCACGTTTGAGCTTTTGCAAGAACCAATGAGGTTCATTCTCGTGTTACGCATCACGTTTGAGTTACAGCAAGAGCCAATGAGGTTCATTCTCGTGTTACGCATCACGTTTTTGAGATTCTTCAAGAACCAATGAGGTTCATTCTCGTGTTACGCATCACGTTTGAGCTTCAGCAAGAACCAATGAGGTTCATTCTCGTGTTACGCATCACGTTTGAGCTTCAGCAAGAACCAATGAGGTTCATTCTCATGTTACGCATCACGTTTGAGCTTCAGCAAGAACCAATGAGGTTCATTCTCATGTTACGCATCACGTTTGAGCTTCAGCAAGAACCAATGAGTTTCATTCTCAAGTTACGCATCACTTTTGAGCTTCTCAAGAACCAATGAGGTTCATTCTCGTTCAGTTGAGCTTCTGTTTATATTTCTATGTGAATAAAAGCCTAAATTCAATCTGTTTATCATATAAAGCGACTAACTAATATATGGAGTAGTTTTACGATCTCTTTATGATCTTGAGTGGTTGGCTCTTAATGGAGGGACAGAAAGCTCTCAGATTTCATTAAAAAGATCTTCATTTGTGTTTCAAAGATGAGCGAAAGTCTTACAGATTTGAACAACACGAGGATTTGAGTAATTAATGACAGAATTTTCATTTTTTGGGTGAACTATCCCTCGAACCCTAAATAACACTTTACATTTTTAGAATTAAAAATGCATGCATTTCTCTTAATGCAATGATTTACTGTATTTTATGAATATTTTTTTCCTTTGATTATCCTTTCAAAAGGCGGTTTTGTCATTTTCAGCTCACTTCTGGGAACGATTGTATGTCACTTTGTGGTGTCTGGTCTTCGGATAATTTATGATGGTGCTGCTGTCCGTCAGCCAAATAAAAACAGATGACGCTCCGAAAACATCGTCTTTGATAAAGCCACCCCTCCACACACACACACACACACACACACACTCACAGAGTGAATGGGAATCTGATAGATGTCTTTCTTTGTCTGTCGTTGTCGGTGTGTGGGGGTTGTGTTTTAGGTTAGATCACTCAGGCATCCATCACCGCATGTCGCTGGAGGTCTACAGAAAAATGCTTATTAGAAAAATCTGTCATTATGCTTTTAAACACACGAGCACATTACATTTGCCTCGCCAAACAAGAAACTTTCAGAGTTTTATTATCTGCGCCTGAGTAAGTGTTCCTCCGAGACATTTCACTAATTCAGATATATTATTTTACGTAACAGGTGAAGCCGCGCAGCTTATTTTAGTTTTAATAAACGTGAATATTAATATAACATTCGAAGCGCTCCATCATTTCTCTATAAAAAGTTTGCCTCCTTTAACTACTGTATGCTCTGGTTTCAGATCTGAACTACTCATACACACAGGGTTAGACTTTTCTGATTTCAGAGATCAGATGCACGCGTTTCACCTTCTGGATGATAAAATGAGAATAAAATCCCACATGGAAGGAGGAACCCGAGCCATATCTAGATGCCCTTCAGAGTCGCGCGATTGGGTTTTGCACATGCATAGGAACATGTAAAAGTGTAGTTGTGGAAATATAATGGTCTTAATAAGCCAGATCGAAATAGATTCATGTCTGAATGGCATCTGTTGTGTTAAGACTGAAGCTCGCACACTCATATGTTGGATTTCTAATCAGCCCAACAGCATACAATGGCTTTAAATTGATGCCAGAGATAGTTGGACGCCTTCCCAACCTGAGAAAAAAACTCTTCTCTTTTCATTATCCCATCATTTACGCCAACTAGCCGTTCATCTGTTTATGAAAACAGAAGGCGTTTGGTTTGTGTGCGTTTGCATTCGATCGCATGTACGACTTTCAGCGACCAAATGTTTTTGAGCGTCGTAAATATTCTCAGGAATTTGATAGCGTCGGTTTCAAAGTGGCGTCCCCTCTTCAGTTAATGAAAGCTACAAATTGAAACCCTCAAACTCAATGCAAACGCCATCTTGCATCCAAATTGAGTTCTAATATCCTTGAAAATTGGATGGAGAGATTGAGGAGGAGCAGGAAAATGGAAAAAAGTGGCAAACAAAGAGGGGAATAAAACATTTGTCTTATTATCAACTGCTTCGACTGTTGCGATGAACCTTTGAGGAGCAGCTTCTACACGCATTCGATGTGTAATACATATAATCACATCCCGAAGTGAGGCGGATGAATTATGTATTTTTACGGACCGTTCGACATGGCACCACCTTGAGATTTACATTTTATCGTCAAGGACGTTCTGCTGCTTTTGACAAACGTCCCCGTCCCCTCCTGGTTTCACCACAAAACATTCGCCGAGTCCATTGTTAGCATTTATCCTTAAAATCAGCATGACGTGGAGGGATTTGATGAGCGTGGCCTTTCATGCGCAGGAGAAGTGTGATGAGTCAGCCGCTCTCAATGAGCTTCAGGTAATGGAGTTTCATCTGCACATCTCCTCCACATTACAGCGGATTTAAAATACCTCATCTGACATCTGCGCACGCTCAGTTCCTTACAGTAATGTACCGTGGTACCACGGCCAAAGAACCCTGGTGTGAATATGGTAGACTTACAAAAAAAGTTCCAGAAAGTTTCATGTGCTAATTTGGGGATTTTCCATGTGCACCATTTTTTTTCCAATTACTGTGGTATTTTACATGTGTACCTATCAAGGTATTTTAAACATGCAAAACCGTATTATCCTTTAGACATGAACATTGGTATTACCATAAGCACTATCATGGTATTTTGGATTTATTTTTGTGGTATTTCTGGATGTGCATCATAATATTATCCTGCCGTTTTGGATGTATACCGTAGTATTACATTGTTTTGGACATGTACAATGGTATTACCATGGTATTTTAAACATGCAACACAGTATTATCTTTTGGACAGTATTTTGGTATTACCATTTAGATGTATACCATGGTATTACTGTGTTTTTTTAGACGTATTACATGAAGGTACCATGGTATTTTGGGGCCAAGGTACTGTATCATTGTGGCATTTTATGTGTACCATGGTTTTACCATAGTATTTTGTTCATGCACTGTGATATGATCATGACGTTTTGGATGTGTACCATAGTATTGCAGTGGTGTTTTGTCGACATTTACCATTGCACTACCGCAGCATTTTAGACATGCACTACATGGTTTTGAACATGTACCATGATATTACAGTAGTATGTTTGATATTACTGTGGTAGTACTGTGGTGTTTTGGTAATTTAACATGGTTCTACCATATTTTTTGGACATGGTATCACTGTGGCATTTTAGATGTGTACTATGGTTTTACCATAGTATTTTGTACATGCACCATGATATTATCATGGCGTTTTGGATGTGTACCATTAGTATTGCTGTGGTATTTTGACATTTACCATTGCACTACCACAGCATTTTAGACATGCAAAATTATATTATTGTGGTATGTTTGATATTACTGTGGTATGTTTGATATTACTGTGGTAGTACTGTGGTATTTTGGTAATTAAACATGGTTCTACCATATTTTTTTGGACCTATACCATGAAATTGCCATTGTATCACTGTGGCATTTTAGATGTGTACCATGGTTTTACCATAGTACTGTACATGCACAATGAGATTATCGTGGCATTTTGGATGTGTACCATAGTATTGCTGTGGTATTTTGGACATTTACAATGGTATTACTATGATATTTTGACATTTACCATTGCACCACCACAGCATTTTAGACATGCACCACATGGTTTTGAACATGTATTATGATATTACTGTGGTATGATTGTGGTAGTACTGTGGTATTTTGGTCATTTAACCTGGTTCTACCACATTTTTTTGGACATATACCATGAAATTGCCATGGTATCACTGTGGCCTTTGATGTGTACTATGGTTTTACCATAGTATTGGGCATGTACAACATGGTATAAGATGTGCACCATAGTATTACTGTGGTATTTTTGGCATATGTATGCCACTGTGTTATTTTGTGTAATATTGTATTAATGTGGTATTTTGGTTTTTGACTGCAGTATATTTTAAAGTATTACTGTAAGGCCACAGCACAGTATAAAAGTACCACGATATCACCGTCCGGCACGATCAGAGTAGTTCTGATATGAGGTCTTTATGCTATCAGTTTCTCCTGGTTGTGCATCAGCCGACACTGACGAGGTTCATCTCATCCCACGTTTAAAGAGGTGAATGTGTGATCGTTCTGTTGGAGAATTCTCCCGAGGACTCGACGACAGTCTCTCTTCACACAATAGCTGCTCGCCCCACTGTTTACAACACACAATTTAGTTTCCTTCCAACAATTATGAGGGAAATTGAATCTCAGGAAATGTTCATTTTCACATCCATTAGAGCGGACAATAACAGGGGAGGCCTGAAGCCCACAAAGACATCTGTCTTCAAAGGCCTGCAGAAGTATATGGAAGATTAATATCCAGCCCGGCAACACGAACGCACGTTTACTGCGAGGCCGAACGAACGGAGAATAGAGCGACCTCGGATGTGTTACGCTGGATATCAGCTCGTCTTTGAGCCAAAATCACCACTGAGATCTCTTTCTTATCTGGGTTATATCTTCAACCATATCATCGGGCAGATTGTTCTCCTCAGAAAAACACTGTAATGTCTCATAATGTTTGCATGAAACATAATGTTCAGGCTTTTATGGCTCATATAGTCTGATATAGCTCAAACTCGAGGAGGAAAAACAGCTCAGTTTTATTTAGAAGCTCAAAATATGCAAAAACAGCATGGCAGACTAACATAAAATGCATTTAAATATCAATATCTGTCAGTAATATGTCTTAGTAAGATGATGTTTAAATGCTTAGTTTATGATGAAAGTTTTAAAACATATAATGCAATGCAATATGATGTTTGAGAGATGAACAAACAAATCTGATGATCATATCATGATTTTTCTAATAAATGACGTATGGATAATCAAGCAAACCAAAGTTGCTTCAGTCCATTTGAAATATTACGAAGTCACGTTTCAGATCCTAAAGACACGTGAAGCTCGAGCCGAAGGATCTTTGTGCAAATAAACAAAGACTTTTACTCGCTGAAACAGTGTGAACTGTCACTCAGAGACAGAAGGATGGAGATTGAGTGCGAAAGTTTTGATCATGTTGATCATTTTGAGGCTTTTTCACGTTTCAAATAGCACAGCTTTACATGTTTAAGTCTCGTGAGCAATGAAGTCTCTTTCTTTAAACACCATTTAGCGCTTTAGCCTTGTGGAGACGCTCGGACGGATGATATATATTTAGGAGAAGTTTGTGATTTGAGTAATGCACCGTGGCAAGGTGAAATCTGAGGTCCCACAATCCTTGTCTCTCATTCTCCACGGCCACGTATTTGCTAAAAGTATTTGTTTGCAAGATAAATGGCCGCTCTCCAGGCGAAGATGACAGGCAACACAAAGATGATATTGAATTGATTTCTGAAATGTTGCAGAACTGACTGTATGATGTATACGGGCAGACATGAATCATAAAAATTCTATTAAAAAAGCTCTTGAATGGTTGACAGCGGAATATTATTTCTGATGATTAATTTGACTCAGTCATTATGGACGGGGCTCCAGTCAGATCGCCTCCTACAGAATTGCTTTTCATTCCCTCTTGAATACTTCGGCTATCTCTCTCTCTCTCTCTCATACTTCCTCTGTCAGGTCCAAAGTTAGATTGACGCGGCTGATGAGAGACATGAGTATTGATATGGACGTATGGTAACGAGAAAAAACACGAGAGCCAATCGCAAACTTTAGCGCTATGAAAACATGGTGTGCGCTTCCAAAAGTTGATTGTGATAATGCCGTATTCCCAGCAACTTTCTGTGAAGCCCGATCGGAAGCTGCCAACTCATACGCGTCCAAAAATGTGATTCTTACTTGTTTAACTGCATAATATTTATATAATTGTGTTTATGCCTCTCTTCACAAAGTAATTAGGTAGTGTCTACTGCTGTTCATATTACAGAAAGCTTTGGGATTGATCAGACGTTTTTAAAATGGGGTTTTACTGTAAAAAATATTTTCATGATTTTGTAATCAATTTTCTTTTGTTAAATCAACTTAGATAGTTCAGATAACATAATATTTTGAGTTTCTGGTGGTTAAATTAATCTCCTTCATTGTATTAACTCATTTTTTTTCCATTTCAATGAACTTAAAATTTTAAGGCAACCAGGTTAAGGCAACCAAAAATATTTTTTCTTAATTGTATTTGAAAATAGTTGAATTTAACATAAGTATAACATTGTTGCATTTGAACGTGAACAAAATACAATTTACTGTATGCACAAATAAAATAAAATACAACTTATGTGAAAAATGATTAAAAGACAAATAGAACTTAAAAAAAATAAAGAATAAATTCAATTTTTTTTTCAAGTTTTTTTTTTAATTTTTAAAATTTTATAAATATTTTTTAAATTTTTTTATTCTATTTTAATTTATGTTATTTATATTCAATTTATTTTATGTATGTATATATATATATATATATATATATATATATATAAAAATTTGTATTTTATTTTTCCATAAAGTTTATTTTTAAAGTTTAGTTTTATTTAAAATTTTTCATTGTATGTATTTATTTAGTTTGAACGGAAGTTGCAATTTTGATGATATTCAATCTGACGATATTCAAGATGCACTGCTCCTCTCTGTGTTCCCACAGCAGAATTACTCAGGACACGGCGGGGGGAGCGGGAACGGTGGAGGGGGGGGAGACGAGGACTACGAGATCCCCCCGATCACCCCCCCGAATCACCCCGAGCCTCACCTGCTGCACCTGATGGACCCCGAGTCCAGTTACCTGTGTCACTCCATCCCTCACAACGGCCTGATCAACCCGTACTCGTACCCCGAGCTGCCCGCGCTCATGATGTCCAACATGCTGGCGCAGGATGGGCACCTGCTGTCCAGCCAGATGCCCTCGGTGAGTGCCGCTGCAATCCCACAATGCACTGCAGCGAGATCTAGGCCTAGTGCGCTGCCTACACTACATACATTACTAGGCATCATGGGTTCGCTCCCGACACAAAGGCTGTTACAAACTAATTACATGGTGGATTCATAAGATACAGCGTCACATTCATCCTTTGTGGATCGGGCAATCCCATAATGCACTGCAGTGAGATCTAGATCTAAGCCGAGACTAAGAAAATTATCAATATAAATATAGGTCAAACTATGCACTATGCATTTTTGTTTAGAATCATAACAATAGCACTGTTTGGTCAGTCGAGTATTCTCTATTAACTCTATTAAATTTAGCAGGTATCATAAATTTGACATCTTTAGCTCAGTTCATGCATATAGTTGTTAAATTTACATTTTTTAATTTAGCAGAAATTTCATAATTAATGATAATTTAAAATATATATATATATATATATAACTGTTAATATTATATGTAAATATTTATTATTTTAAATATTTTATTAATTATTCATTAAATATCTATATATAAATTATATCATTTATAATATGTATTTACAGCAGAAAATACTTAAGTTTAGCATGCATCATAAATTTGACGTCTTTAGCTCAGTCCATGCATAAAGTTGTTAAATTTACATTTATTAATTTGGCAGAAATTGTTAATACTTCATAATTATTGATAATTAAATAATAAAATGATTAATTGAACTGTTAATATTTTGTCAATATTTATTTCATTAATTATTTATTGAATATTTATATATAAATTCTATCATTTTTTAATATGTATTTACAGCAGAAAATACTTAAATTTAGCATGCATCATAAATTTGTTGTCTTTAGCTCAGTCCATGCATAAAATTGTTAAATTTACATTTATTAATTCAGCAGAAATTTCATAATTATTGATCATTTAAAACTGTTAATACTGTATGTAAATATTTATTTTATTAATTATTTATTGAATATTTATATATAAATTATATCATTTATAACATTTACAGCAGAACATACTATTAAGAATATATAGCTAGTCTGTCTCTTGTCCTATTTGTTGCATCAATAAAAACAGTGGAATCACCAGATGCATATGCAAATGATATACAGATGAGGTTTTGCATAATTAAAAAGGCTCCATATTTGGTATTTCCAGGAGAAATTCTGTCAGAGAGTAAAGCTTGTGCATCTACAGTTTGCTGTGATTTATGAATCCCTCCGCTTATATGAATCACTTAACGTTTATGCGTATGCATATTTTCTGCTGACGTGATTGGCTGTTTTAGTCTGTTTATTTGAGTGACAGGTCTCTGGTGGAGTGTCACTGAATGAATAGATGAATGACCCACAGACAGCTGATCATCCACTAACTGACCGCATCAGGCCTTTGTCTCGACTAACGATCCTCTAATCGTGTCGTAAGAGCGAGAGATGATGATGCAGACGCATCAGTCTGTCAGAGTCAGTGCCACTGTGGGTTTGTGGGTAAATTCATCAGTGGTGTTTCTTTCTGTCAGTGGCTTCTTTGTTCGTCCATTACGCTATTCTCCTCCTCCTCCTCATATCCAGAGCTCATTACTTGCTATTTTGTTGCTTAACACAGACTCTGAGGGCTATAAAGAAATATCAGGAGAGTCGTCAAACCTGCCATCTGTGGAAACTCCCTCATAAAGCAAAGAAATGTACAGGACAGCTCCCAAACAACACTGGAATTCCTCTAGAAGAGTGAATCTCATTCTTAAACTGAGCTAAATAGAATTATAGATCACTATAATTATGGTAGATGTGATTATGAGTAGCTATTAATCGATTTGACAGCACTAATATGTATATGTATATTAAAACATATATATTAAATACAATGAAAATAAACAACAATATTAAATATTTGTTTATTAGTGCTGTCAAATCTATTAATTTGCTTTTATCTAACATAAAAGTTTGCAATTGTGTGTAATATAATTATATATTACCAACTTTTAATGTTAAATGCGATTATTAGCAATTAATCGATTTGACAGCATATATATATATATATATATAAACATGCACATATACTATGGATATGTATATTAAAAGATTAAAACATATATGTTTTAATATATATATATATATATATATATATATATATATATATATATATATGCTGTCATACGATTAATCGCATCCAAAATAAAAGTTTGTGTTTACATAATATATGTGGGTGCACTGTGTATAATTATTTTGTATATATATATATTTACATTTAAGAAAAAAATATTATTTATATATAAGATATTTATATATAATATAAATTATATATAAATCTATATACAGTATATATATGAAAATATTTCTTAAATATATTCTAGCATTTGTGTCTATTTATATATATAAAATAATTATACACAGTGCACCCACATATATTATATAAAAACAAACTTTTAATAAAGTTCAAGTTAACATCATGCATAAAACTAAATCTGAAAAACAAATTAAAGCTAAATAATTAAAATAATAATAAAAAAAAAAAAAAAAAGCATGGAACAAAATTGAATTAAAATAAAAGCTGAAAGTCTAAAAATAAAAGCCATTTCAAAAAATGAATAAATATTATAAGAGTATATAAATAATCCTAAAATATCACAGGACAGATTTTTGTGAGATTCGGCTCTAAGCTTTTAAACAAAACACAGTGTCCTCTTTTATATAACAGGGCTTTATATAACATTTCAGTCTTTTTGATTTTAAAACTCAGTTTGAAACTGGAATCCAGTGCAATAACAGGGCCGAGTTTAAATGAAACTTTTCTGGTCATTCTTCTAATGGCTCTCTACAAAAGAAGCCACTTAAAATGGACATCAGGCACCGGCACAAAATGGATGACAGGCGTTCTGCAGCCGTATGAATCTATGCATGCAATTTCTTTAGCTACCACAATGCATTAAATCAACCATTCTTTCATTTCGAGATCCCATTTCTATATTGACACCCATCGAGCGGGTGAATATAGAGTGTGCTAGTCAATAAATCTCCACTTAATGACACCAGCGTGATGGACTCCCATTTCTTCCTCAAGCAAACTTAACCACGTAGCAATTAGGTTCAGTACTATTTGTGCACTAAATTTCAGGTTTTTATTACGTTTTATACGCCCACAGTTACGATGATAAAACCAATCATTTTTGGAAAAGCTAAGCTCCATGCGCTGTATAATCGGGAGATGTGTAATGTGCCCTATTCATTGTGATGCTGATAACATTTCATGTTTTACATTGACCTTCTATGACCTTTGCCTCCATCTGAGATTGGTAAAATGAAATTTTAGATGTCTGATTGGGTCGTGTTTGGTGGATCGATGGCATTGAAAAGCTGTACTGGTTGCATTCTCGGTCTTGCCACAAGAGGCGCTATTGCAGGATTCAAATAACTGTTAAATAGCTTAGCATCAACGACACATTTGTTTGAAGGTAGCATTGATCCTTTTCTTGTTTTGTTTCACATGCTTAGTGATGGGAGGAAAAAAGATTTTCCAATCTTTGAACCAATCGCTTCATGAAGCTTTGAAGTGTTTGCGAATCAACCAGTGATTCGGAGAAAGTATCAAACTGCTAAAGTCACAAGATTTCAGTAAATGCAGCTTTGTAAAATCATAACCCTGTTCAAAAACAGTATAAATGCAATGAAAACTCAAAACTTGCATAAAAACGTCTTTCACAAATCACAAACCAATTGCAAGTGTTTTATTAAAAGTGTAATCTATGAAATGCATTAATACCATTAAGTGTCTATAATATTATTAAATTCCTGGGCTTATTTTGTTTATGGAGTGCTTGGTAAATCAGGCCAGTTAGAGAATATATACTTTATTTTTGTTATGCAAATGCGTTATTAAAATTGATGTGGTAAAATGGGTTCACGCGGATCAGTTATGATGTAACTCCGAATCACTGGTTCGAATGAAATGATTCACAAAGGTTTCAAAGCGTCACAACGCAGTGTTTCCAGTCAAATGTAACCATGACTTGGAATAAAGTCAATGTTTTTGCAATTCCGTTGGTGACTCGAAAAAAGTCAGTTATGTGAACGTTAAGGGAACATTCCATTTGATCATTTTGAAAACATGGATATGTTACATTTGAACGTGAACATTCTGAACATGAACATTCCAAAAAAGAACCATTCTCAAACAATTCGTAAAAAAAGAAATGTTTCAGGAAAACGTTCCATAGACCAATGCTACTTTTAAATACCGCTCACACTCCAAAAGAGTGTTTGTTTGTACCATTTTTGCTATAAAGAAACTTTGCAGATCTAGAGTGAGATCTGTTCTCTGGGGAATCCGTTTGTTTTCCCCCAAAATGGGGCGTTACCCTTCGATGACGCAAAAGTAGCGTTGGTCTATGGGTAGGGTGTCCAATGTGTAATCCAATCCAATGTGTAACTTTCCATTTCTCCGTCATCAATTGTGAAGTTTACAAGCGAATTCTAAGCGAAAATAGTTCCCCCCCCCCCCCCCCCCATTGCATCTCTCTTGATAGTAGGGTTGGGTATCAAGAATCGAGTATCGATTGGAACCGGGACTAACTTTTCGTTTTTCCCGGAATCGTTCAAAAGTTAAAATTTCGATTCCTAGTTTTGATATTCACAGTCTGCCGATTGGAAGAAGAAAACGCTGAACAACACCAATGAAGAAGCGTCTACCGGAAGTGTTGGCATAACCGCGCGAGTCGAACATGAGTAGCTTACGTCGGCGGTCCAAAGTGTGGCTTCACTTTTCTAAAAATAACGAAATCTCGGCAAAATACAAAATTTGTGGCAGACGGAGTATTTCCTTCAGAAAGACCGTTGGTTTGCAAGGTTAGCTAAACTTTTTTGACCCTGCCTCTTAAAAGAATCGGAAACGAGAATCGTTAGGAACCGGAATCGAAACAAGGAATCAGAATCGTTTAAATTCAAACGATACCCAAACCCTATCTATGGGTGAATGTTTTGAAAATGTTATTAAAGACCAAATAACATTGAGCGAACATGTTCCCTGTTATCTGGGGAAAACCGTAATGCACATTTGAAAGTGCTTATGTTTGCATTCTGTGTTTCTTGTCTCCTCGTTTATGATTAAATGGAAAGCAAAAAAAAAAAAAGACAATGTAGTGTGCCGTTGTGTTTACATCGCAAAACTCAATGCAAACAAGACTGGTTCGGGGGGTTCGGTGTTGTTTATAGCACATAGGAGCCTTTTCTGATGAAATGAATCTCTGCCGTCAGGGGGTCAGTGCATATATTCCCTCTCCAGAAGAGAAGAGAAGCCATTAGGTTTCATCTTCCGTCTTGAGTAGAGCGAGCTGGAGAGATCTTTTTTCATTAGAGAGAGAGAGAGAGAGAGAGACTGTCAGAGAAAAGAGATGGAGAGAGATGGGCTGGAGGGGCAGAAAGAGTGATAGAGGAACGGGAGGAGCAAAAAGAGGTTGAGTGACTGAACACGGCACCGGGATAAAAGGAAAACTGCTTTGAATGGAATGTCATCAGTACTAAGAGCTTTTTAAAGTATATCAAACCATTTAGATGGAGCGATGCAGCATGGACACAACTTCCATCTCCATAACTGTGTTTGCACTTCTGATGGAGAATACATATCTGGACCAGCTCTCTTTACTGGTAATGCAAGTTAATTCAGGGCATGTAAACTCCATGAACACACTAACCAGAGAGATGCACTGGGGGAAACGGTGGAAATCGCATTGGGGAAATCGCTTGTAAACTTCACAATTGATGAAGAAGAAATGGAAAGTTGCACGTTTAATTAAAAAAAATGTATTTACTCGAGGAATCTTAGTTTTATTTTCAATGCACTAACCGGAGAGATGCAATGGGGGGGAAAAAAAACATTGTAGAAACTATTTTCGCTTAGAAATCGCTTGTAAACTTCACAATTGATGACGGAGAAATGTAAAGTTACACATTGAATTAAAAAAAAATTGTATTTACTCGAGGAATCTTAGTTTTATTTTCAATGCACTAACCAGAGAGATGCAATGGGGGGAAAAAACATTGTAGAAACTATTTTCGCTTAGAAATCGCTTGTAAACTTCACAATTGATGACGGAGAAATGGAACGTTACACATTGGATTACAAAAATTGTTTATCTTAGTTTTATTTTAAAGCAGCACTATGTTATATTTTGAAATTTTGCTCTCGGGGTCCCCCTACAGTTGGGAAACACTATTGTCTTCGTTCTACTGTCGTAAAATCTGTCACTAGGGAATAAACGCGTGCATTTGTCGACAAGCGATACCTCCGAACTCTGCAAAAAAGATAGCAATGCAGTCTACATTGGATGCGGACACAACACGCAATCACGCATACTCTCTGTTTCTGACGCACTTCACATTTGGTTTTGCTTGCTGCTTCAGCCATGAGAACATCCAGAGGTTAAAAAAACACTCGTTGGGCTCTCGCGTCAGAATTTTTGGAAGTGACGTATGCCGTAAAGCAGTCGAATTTTGTAGTTCTTTTTGTGCTCGGGTTCCTACCCGCTCCCCGAAGATACAGAGTGCCAGTAAAAGCGATTCAGACACGGTCAGGCTATGGCAGACCAGTCATTCAACCTATTGTAAGTCGATGTACCATCTCAAGGGTTTTGGAAAAATATGATGAAGGTTGAAAAAACTACATAGTGCTGCTTTAAATTTTGAAAATTGTACAATATATTTTTGTCTTGGAGAAATGATATTTCTACATGAACGTGATCTTTCTCGATGCTGACCATTCATTCAGCACACCGTCAAAGCATCTTTTCATGTTTTCTATTTAATATCTGCGATGTGGAAGCATTGACTGTATTACAAATATCTCATAAGGGAATGAATGGCTTCAAGCGAGAGCCAGCTGTGCTGATGTGGATCTCAAAGTCAAACACGTATGTGAACGTCATGATTTAGAGGATGTGGGTTTCTGTGCAACATTCTTCATTAGTGAAATGTCACATTTCAATGAGATTTCAAGGGCAATCAAGTGAGTAAAAAAAATGTCATTGTCAAGAGGATAATTTGCATTTACCACAACAGTTTGAAATATGTGTCCTTCAGCACAAGTGTTTTGTTGTGCGTTTTGTGTATGTTGTGTAATTCAGGATAATATAGTTCTGGAAACTGGAATGTTTATCCGTTAATGTAAAGAGTGCTGTGAAGTCAATACAGTCTACACTGGAGAAAACTAAAGCACTGATACACATCAGTTATATAGCCACTTTAAGCGTAGTTTTAGGGGCCGTTTACACAACACCATTTTCAAATTAAAAAATGTAACTTTTGGCCGTTCATTTACACGACAACCGCATTTTGGGGGCTTGAAATCGCTTTCAAAAGTGCAAGTTTTTCACAAACTTCATAAAAATAGTGTGACCAGGGATCGGTTTGACCGCGTTGTCGTCTGTGCACAACTCTTTTCAGTTTTTAGCACATTGTTGTCGCGTAGGGTGACCATATTTTTATTACCAAAAACCAGGACACTTGGCCCGGCAAACAGATGGGCCTACTCAAATGATACTCAAAGTTTACTCAAAGATACCTTATTAATTTCAATACATTTAAAGTAGGTTATGCCTCCTCTGTATGGATAGAAAATTGTTATATTGGTATAAGAAAACAGGACAGTTGGTCACCCTATTGTCGCGTAAACGTCCCCTTAATACGCCATGTCCCTTTCAAGACCAGAAGTCAAAAACCACTCGTTCATGACGTCACCTAAACTTCATTTTTAACTCAATTGTTACGCTGACAGTGTCATTCGTGATGTGAAATGTTGCATTAGATTAGTAAAGCGTGCACAAGAGTAGCACGGCGCTTGCAACGTCAAAGTCATGGGTTCGATCATTCCCCAGGGAATGCATGACTTTGTTTCACGTAGATTTTCCTTTAAACGATGCTTTTAAATCATGTTACTTTCACAACAATAAAAGTAAAGTAAAACCTTCACTAATCACCAAACTAGGTTTAGTATTGTTTAAAAGTACAGGTCGATGCTCCCAACGTCAAAGTCGTGAGTTCCATGCATATATTATATAATTACAAACTTTTATGTCAGATGCGATTAATCATGAAGCACTAATAAAAATACATGCATTCTTCTTTCCATGCAATGCAAGTCACTTTAGATAAAAGCATCTGCCAAATGCATAATTGTAAATAAATGCAAAATAGCACCCTTGCTCTCAGACTGTATGTGTGTATGTTCCCAGTGTGTCGTGTAGAGCGTATAATGGGTGAGTGTAATGGTTTTACAGGCCTGTACTTAGACTGCTAGATTCATCACCGGCTGAATGAACCGGACTGTGGTCGCGACTGAAGCAGAAATAGCCTGAAGATGATGGCCTGCCCAAACTCTCGGGCTATTCGCGGCCGCTCGGCCTTCCACCAGCTTTAATCAAATGTATTTTTGTTGAATTCCACCCAAGACGTGAAAATAAAATGCCCACCGAAAGGGTTTATGGCATTTGTCAGGTTCGTGTTCCCAGAGCATGTCAAAAGAATGTGGAGGCCTTTTTCCCGCAGAACGGATGGAGCGATGTGCGATTAATCAATATCAAGCAAAAGATATTTGCATCACGGCACAACTCAAGGGATTACATTTGTAGCGGAAATGCTTTATGGAACTATTAATATCTTTTATTTTCTTTCCCTCCATCGCAGTTCAAAGAGCGTAATAGAATGCATTTCCTGCAAGGAATATTACACCGATGATTGATGGATCTGGAGAAAACGGGGAAAACATTGGGCTGTTCAATAGGCCCTGCGAAATCTGGCCTCGCACGAAACGAGAAAGAGAGAGAGAGAGAACACACGAGAGCAAGAGAGAGAGAATGAGAGAACCCCCCTGGTTTTTAAACAGCTTTCTTTTCACCTTTGCGATTATTTATTTTCAAATAGTCCTTCAGGGTAATGTACCATTTTCTTATTTCACACCGCTATTTCCCATAAATGAGGGGAAGGCGCGATAAATCAAGAGGGAAACATAGACTTGCGCAAAAGCTGCGAGAGCGCTAAAGATTTATGTAACACATTCATGTTTTCCACTTCTTCTTTTTAGTGCTGCACTGTGAAAGCCTGCCTAATAAAAGCCCCTATTAATATTTCCTGTTGCCTAGCAACCGCAGGCAGCAAGTAATAGCATTCCGTGGAAAAATAGATGACCGGGCCGATAAGGAAAAATTCAATTCTTTTATTATCTCTGGGGAGAAGGTGCCTTATTTCCTTCTGCGCAATATGATATGAGAGCAGGCTTGTATATTAAGAAATGTTTTAAAGAAATAGAAGTTATTTTCCAATTTCATTATATCAGGAAAATGGAAGAAGAAAAGGCAGGAAAAAAAGGTGAAGATCTGCTTTTTTTTCTTCATCCCTTCTCTCTAATAAAGTCCATTAGGCTTTGGATTCTGCTAATCAAGGCGTCATTTACAGATTTAATTTGATTCTTTTGAGTTTTCAATCACATTCCCCTGGAAATATGAGACTTTAGGTTGTGCCATATACATTCATATCACATACTCACATATCCATATATATATATATATATATATATATATATATATATATATATGTATATAGTGTGTATGTATGTATCCATATATATATATATATATATATATATGAACAGTTCAGATGCAAAAGCCTCTAAGTGCCATTTGAAATTTTCTTCTAAAATGATCATTTTTATCAAGCTTATATATTCAAGTTCAGTAATTTCACTTGAATGACAATTAATAGGTAAACTTCATTGCAATTTAAGTGAAATTACTGAACTTAAATTAAATATCAAGCTTGATAAAAATGATCATTCTAGAAGAAAATTTCAAATGGCACTTAGAGGCTTTTGCATCTGAACTCTTCATATATATATATATATATATATAAACACACACATAATCATTCATACATATTAGGGCTGTGCAAAGATTAATTGCAATTAATTCCATGCATCTATGTATATATTTAAGAATTATTTGCATGTAAATACTGTGTATTTATATATATATATATATATATATATATATATATATATATATAATATTTTATATTTATATATATAAATAATAGTTTTAAACACAGCACACACACATATATTATGTAAACACAAACTTTTATTTTGCCTGTGATTCATCGCAATTGATCTTTGCACAGCCCTAATACAAATAAATATCTTGTAAATTGTAAATTCTGTATATTACATTATAGTTTTAATATCTTGTTGTGCTGAGCATTTATAATATATGATATATTTTATAGAAAATGTCACCAGAAGTATGCTATTTTTAATGTCAGACATGAGATCAGTGAAATCGGGGAGTTTTCCGCCACAGTCACTGTCCTTGTTTTGTTCTTGTTTAGTCATCGTCGTCTTATTGTTCACTGGAAAAAGAGCAGCACTATTGTGAAGGACATTAGTTGTTGCTTGGAAACTAAGTGATTTGATTTGAAGTCAGCATATCTATAGTATATCCATAATGTCCTTATCGGAGCGAGAGGGAAACAGGAGACGCAGGAGAGGAGAACACGGAGGTGTGTGTCTGATATAACAGGAGCCACGGCAGATAAAGGCCTGTTTTATGTATCTCATTTTGACTTCCTTTATAACCTTATCAAAGTATGAAATCACGTTCATATTCCTGCGCAATGTGAATCTGGACACACATCAGCTGACGGTGGAGAACGTGACGCTCGTTCATAATGTCCTCGCTTATGTTGTATTTGTCGAACTTTTGTCTCAGATGCTTCTCGTGAAATAAGGGTTGTCATACAGTCAAATAATGTGGATATTCTGTAGAGCAGGCTTATTAAAATCAAACTAAAACCATTAAAAAAGCATCTTAGTTACTGGAAATAAAATAAATGTTAACCTAGCTTAGCGTTTATTATATATAATATGAATGTGACATTTTATATCGCATTTTTTCAAAAGTGTGTATGATGCTGATGCCATTTTCAGTTTTATTTTGTTGTTGTTTAGGAAACAAATCTAAAACATTATTTATATATATTTAGTAAGTGTATATATATTTTTCAAAAGTATGCCGTTTTATGTCAGGGTTATTGTTGAATAAAACTAAAACCATTTAAAAAAAATGTTACTGGAAATAAAATGTTAACTGAAATATTAACTTAAACTTATTTTATTTGACCTATTAATAAACTTAAACTTATTTTATTTGACCTAGTTGGCATTTCTCATTTAGTTTAACTTGTACTCGTGATTCATTACACTGAAATGTAAATTAATACAAATAATAATAATTACAAAAACACAATAAAAGAACTAATACTTGAATTAACAATATAATGAAAAAATAAAAACAAAACAATAGTAACACAACATGATATGAGGCCCAGATTATTTGTTCTGACTTTAAATCGGACTTTTGAGATCTGCAACTCTAGTGGAGACTCACACACACACACACACACTCTTTCATTCTCGTCTCCGTTCAGTGTCTCAGAAACACTTGAGATATTAAAGAGCTGCAGTGATCGGCTTGGAGTGGATTATTGCCTCGGTTTGACATCTGTCCGTTTAGTTGTTTCACAAGTTCAAGTCTCACCAGTGTCTCCAGCACAGATCTATAAAACATGAAGAACTGTGCAGATGATCTGAGCTAGCAGGGGTTTGAGCCGCTCCGCTGTCACACACACACACACACACACACACACGTGCCGAGCATGTGTGAGGAGTTAACACACTTACTAATCATCCTTAAATGAACCTAATTGTTGCTGCGACACCCTGCTGAGTGTGTGTGTGTGTGTGTGTGTGTGCACGGCTTCTGCCTCCAGGCTTCTTTTCTCATTAGATGTAGTAGAAATGTTCTGTCTTTCTGCCTGTTCCGTGTGTTGATGCGGCCGTCTCTCTTCTTCCAAAGCCATTTGGGAGCTGTCATGTCAAACTCAGACTTCAGCCCGAACAAGACGAGGTTGGGAAATATATACGCTCTTTCCTAAACCTATGGGCTGCCTTGCTGTCTAAATAGGCAACTGCCTGCTAAGGGGTCATTCGCTTAGTGCTGTACAATTGTTGTCTTAGGTCTTGCTAGAAAATACTGCATACTACACAGTGTACATTGCATTCTACCCACTGCATACTACACACTACACAGTGTACACTGTATACTACACACTGCATACTAAACAGTGAACACTGCATACACACTGCATACTACATAATACACAGAATACACTGCATACTACACAATGCATACTACACAGTGTACATTGCATTCTACCCACTGCATACTACACACTACACAGTGTACACTGCATACTACACACTACACAGTGTACACTGCATACTACACACTGCATACTACACAGTGAACACTGCATACTGCATACACACTGCATACTACGCAGTGAACAATGCATACTGCATACTACATAGTGTACACTGCATAATACACAGAATACACTGCATACTACACAATGCATACTACACAGTGTACATTGCATTCTACCCACTGCATACTACACAGTGTACACTGCATACTACACACTGCATACTACACAGTGAACACTGCATACTGCATACACACTGCATACTACACAGTGAACAATGCATACTGCATACTACACAATGTACACTGCATACTACACACCACACACTACACAGTGAACACTGCATACTACAAAGGCATTATTCCATGATGAACATTTCGAACAGTATATGATACATAGTTGTCAAGTGAGCTGAAGTTATTAACTTGAACATCTCAAATTATTTTATATTTTACTCATTTTAAATTTAGCATTAAAATTATTGTTCTTTTACAATTTATTCAATTTAAACACTTTTAATTTACACTACTTTTATTTTGAAAATGATTGAAGTTAAAATATTATTTTCTATATTAATTTACATTTAGATTTCACATTTGTTTTGTATTAGCTTTTTATATTTTCAGTTATCATTTTAGTAATTTTATAATGTGCTTTTGTCGATTCATTTTTTTAAACGATTTAGTCATTTTAGTAGTTCTAACTCAGTTTTTTAAGCGTTTTAAGTTTAGCTACATTATTTCAGCTATAATTCAATTTCAGAAAATAATTTGAATAATCTTAATTTTAGTTAACACTTACAACATTTCATTACATTCAGATAGTTAGTATTAACCTATTATTGATTCTTTCAATACTGAATGAAATACAGTTTTCTCGCGTTCTGTGCAATGCATTCTGGGATTGATTTCTCTGTGAAGAATACATGTGATGCTGCGTACACAGAATCTCACAGAATTGCTGTTTCAGATCGAGAACGCTCCTGTCAGTCCTCACACACTGTCTGACTTTCTTCTTCCACTCTTTTCATTGGACAACAAGTCTGATGTTTTATCGGCAGTGATTACAGCGAGACGAAGCCTGTGTTGTGTCTAAACCACTGACCGTCCAGTAGGTTTTTAGTGTTAGCCTCATCACACACAGATAACCGTCGTGAACATGCCATGCAACTAAGCATCTCTGCTAAAAGCCTTTGTTTGTTCGCTTGTTTGTCGTTTGTTTGTTTTGCCTTTTCCACATTATAAAGACGTATTGATCGAAACCGCATTGAGGACGTTTATTAAATGCACGAAAGTGAATTTGTTGTTGTGTTTTCGGATGAACACATGCGCATGCATGGCGCTGTCGTGAACACGCAGAAAGACCCTGCTAGTCTTTCAGAGGCGAAACGCTTCTCGTCGCTCCCCTCAGATTTACATCCCAGTTAATTGAATTGGAATATGATGCAATAAAACTGTCCCAGCCATGAAATACAGGCCCAATCAAATTATTTCAATTGTTGCCTCCAGTCTCCTCCTCCTCCCATGAATGTTTCGAACATTAAGACCTTGTGAAAACTGAATTGGATTTTTGTGGTTTTCAGTTCGTTCAAAGATGTGGGATGTTTCTACTGGGAAACCGTCATTTGCATTTATTCACTAGAACAATTAGTCTTGCTAAACAGTTTTTATTTTCATAGGAAGTTTGACTTGTTTATTGATTTTATGTGCTTTATAGTGAGTGTTTATCATTTTTCTGAGGTTGCCAGAATAAAATCATATCAGCTTGCCTGCCAAATTGTAGTTTCTGTATATTAGATGGAAATTATGTCGTCTTTCTCTTCTGTGACAACAAACTAAAAAAGTGACGAAAATAATTTCAATGCTTTTCTTTAGAATTCCTAAGAATCCTGAAGAAAAAAAAAGGTATCGCAGTGTTTCTTGAGCATCAAATCCTCATATTAGAGTTAGGAATGCACCGATATGAACATTTTTGCCGTTACCGATAACCGATAATTCTTTATTTTTGAAAGCCGATAACCGATATATCGGCCAATAAATATAAATCCAAATTTGTGTGTAATTTTTGAGAGCCGGATTACAAAAACAAAAGCCTCACCAGTAAAAGCCACGTCCCAAACACACAATTATGATGTTCTTATTATAATTTTATGTAACCGATATGACAGACTAATTAAATCCAATCATATTTCAAGCAATCCAAAGCCATTATTTTGAACAGTACGCATCTGAAGAGTCTCAGATGAAGGAGATAATACACTATTTATCGGCTTTAATATATCAGACAAATTCTTCTATTGGGCCGATAACGATAATATTAAAAATAAACCGATATCGGACGATTTCAAGCGATCCAAAGCCATTATGTTGAACAGTACGCATCTGAAGATTCTCAGATGAAGGAGATAATACACTATTTATCGGCTTTAATATATCAGACAAATTCTTCCGATAATTGCCCGATAATTCTGATAAATTGCCCGATAACGATAACATTAAAAATAAACCGATATCGGCCGATACCGATATGGTGGCCGATATATCGTGCTTCACTAATTAGAGTGATTTCTGAAGGATCATGTGACACTGAAGACTGAAAATACATCTTTGATCACAGGAATAAATTACAATTTTCAATATATTCGCATAGAAAACAGCTACTTTGAATCGTAATAATATTTCACAATTTTTAGTCCAGCCTTGGTCAGCATAAAAGACAAAATCAAAATGAAAAATCCTCTTTTTTGTTGTTGTAATTATTGAGGTTTCGAGCAATAAAAGCAGTCAATGGCTGCAGAGAGCTATAGTGTATTGTGAGCGCAGGTTGTCTGAGATCTCTGAGGTAAAGCTGATAACAGTGCTGATGAATGAGGCATGGAAAGCCAGTGCTGATCTGTGATCTGTGTGTGAGTGTGTTGTGAATGGAGCCGCTCTGTGATGTGGTGTGTTGAGGTTTTACTTCAGCTCGGAGTTCAAAGACCAGCGCTTTGTAACCGTCTTGCGTTTGCGCGGGCTCTCAGAGATGAAACTCGCACGTCTTCGGGGAGGACAGGTTGCGTTTGCTTACAGATTTAACCAGCGCTTGATTTATAAATTGGCGGCCTTATTAGCACCCGGAGCGTTGTTATAAATGACCCCGGCGGGCACGGAGCGAGAGATTCAGAGAACAAGATGTGCTGGGTTTCATGTTCTGCCCTGGAGGCGAACGAGGAGTCGCGGTGAGGGCAGATCTGGATGAGATTCCCCCCGCCCGCATGTTTACGGCTCCGGCACGAGAGATCAGTCTCCAGCGCGCGGCTAATTAAAGCTGCCATGGCCGCGAGCCTGCCGGGATAATGTTCTATTATTATAGTCATTTGTTTCAATTAACCGCTCTGTGATTTTACAATAGCAACTGTGAACCTGCGTGGAGTGAGCCATCACTCCCAACAAGATGTCTTCAATCAGCGGCAGCGGGCGAGAGAGATCGCTTACCCATCATGCCTTGTGCTTCGGGACTCGTTTTACACTGGGCATCAGAACCACGTACAATACGGTTCTACGGTGAAATGCATTAAAAAAATGCATTAGTGTTGATCACATGGAGATTGCTAGCGAATTTCACAAATAAAAACATGACTTTTTTTATATTTTAAGTTTACTGGACGCATGATCTTTGGCATTAACAACTATATATAACAATAATACGGTCCTACGGAGAAATGCAATGCATAGATACCATTTTCACACAGAGATTGCTTGTGAATTTTACAAATTAAGCATGACATTTTTTTAATATTTTAAGTTTGATTGGATGCATGATCTTTACATATAATAATAATATAGTCCTACGGTGAAATGCAATGCTTAGAAACTATTTTCACACAGAGATTGCAAGTGAATTTTACAAATAAAACATGACATTTTTACTGGACGCATGATCTTTGGCATTAACAACTATATATAACAATAATATGGTCCTACGGTGAAATGCAATGCATTAAAAAAAATGGTTTAGAAACCATTTTCACACAGAGATTTCTAGTGAATTTCACAAATTAAACATTTTTTTTTAAGTTTGACTGGATGCATGATCTTTACATATAACAATAATACGGTCCTACAGTGAAATGCAATGCATAGAAACTATTTTCACACTGAGATTGCTAGTGAATCTCACAAATAAAACATGACATTTTTACTGGACGCATGATCTTAAACATTAACTATATATAACAATAATCCGGTCCAACGGTGAAATGCAATGCATTAAAAAAAATGGTGTAGAAACCATTTTCGCACAGAGATTTCTAGTGAATTGCCCAAATAAAAATGTGAAATTCGTAAATATTTTAAATTTTATCTTTGGCGTCAATAACTAACTGTGTCTATTTCGATTAGTTCCATTTTGCATTTTTTTCTCTCTCTAGCTGTCGTACTCGTTTTACTTTGGGCAGCGGAATCACTTAATCCGGTCCCAGCGTGAAATGCATTAACAAAAATTATATGTAGAAATCATTTTTATTCAGAGATAGCTAGTGAACTTCACCAAATAAAACCGTGAAATTGTACAATATTATAAGTTTGACCAGACGCTTGATGCACGAGTGTCTATGCATTTGGCTAGTTGCAATTTGCACTTTTTTCCTGTAGCTGTCTGAACAGAGAACAGACCTGTGACCCATTTTAGGGTGGTGACCCACTAGTTGAGCACCAGTGGCCTAGATTCACTCTCACCGGCTGTGTTGCGATATTTACTATATTTTTGCATAATCTAATACAGTCCGATATGAGTCGGAAACGTCACTGCAGGTATTACTTAGGATTTATTTGTTGCATTAGGAATGGAGGGTCAAGTTGAGCACATTGCATTGTGGGATACAGTATACAGTGTGCTCTTGTTGTGTACTGTAAATAAAGTAGGCCATCCACATGCAGACAGCAGAGGTGTCTATTCTGAACACAGAAACTGGATTATTACAGTATGTGCAATATTATTACAGTAATTCAACTTAAAAGGTGAAACTAATATATTATATTTACGTATTACATGCAAAGTGAGATATTTCAAGCCTTTATTTGTTATAATTCTGATGATTATGGCTTATAGCTTATGAAAACCTCAAATTAAAAATTATATATTGTGAAAATGTTTCTATCTGTAAGACATAATCATCAAAATTATGACAAATAAAGGCTTGAAATATCTCACTTTGCATGTAATGAGTCTATATAATACATTAGTTTCACCTTTTAAGTTGAATTACGGAAATAAATGAACTTTTGCATGATTATCTAGGTGGTTATACTTTCAATGCATGATAATTCATTGCAACTTTCTGGATCCTATTACATTTTCTGTCAATCATTAAAAGACACGTCACATCCAGAAGCAGATTGTATGAACTATAGAGTATGCATACTTGATGAATATCAGTTATTGATACGATCTCGGATTCATTACAAGCATCTCTTCGGCTGGTTTGAGGTGTTGCTCTGACCAATTGCAGGAGGATTTGCAGACAATAGCATTCAGATATCACACACACTCAATGTGAAGCTCATAATTGGATGGCGGTTGTTATTTGGCTGAGATGCACAGCGAGTTCAGAGAACTGAACACACAACAGAGGAACAGGAAATGATGTTTCCTAAAAGAGAGTCTCTGCTGAATGAACAGAACGAGTGTTTTAAATGCTTTCCGTTGCAAAAAAAAAAAAAAAAAACTCAGTGTTGTTTTCCAGTGACATTAGATATTAAGTTGTTGCTACTGGAGAAAGTGAATTCACTAAAGAAATAATAATACTGAGACAAGAAAGCATATGTTTGTTTCATATTTTATGCCTATGCCTATTTTAAAAAACAGCTCAATATTATTCAGAGCAAAAAATATTCAATCTATTCATATGCACAAAAAGTAAGATCAATAATGTAAATGAACGAGGTTTTTATAACAGTATAGATGCACTCAATATCACCCAATAATATGTCTATTTAAATGCTTAGTTTATGAAACATAAAACATACACTCTCAGAAAAAAAGGTACAAAAGCTGTCACTGGGGCTGAACCTTTTCAAAAGGTACACTTTTGTACCCAAAGGCTGCATATTGGTACCTTAGTGGTACATATTAGCACATAAAATGTACATATTACTACCTAAAAAGGACATAATTAGCTCATGAAACTGACATAGCTCCTAAAATGTACATATTACCACCTAAAATGGACATATTAGCTCCTGAAATTGACATATTAGCACATACAATGAACATATTAGCACTTAAATGTACATATTAACACTTAAACGTATATATTAACACTTAAAATGTACATAATAGCAGCTAAAATGGACATATAACACCTAAAATGGACGTAGCTCATGAAATTGACATTTTAGCACCTAAAATGCACATATTACCACCTAAAATGGACATATTAGCTCATGAAATTGAGATATTATCACCTAAAATGTACATATTAGCACCGAAAATGTACATATATTAACACTTAAAATGTACACTTGAAATGTACATATTATCAGCCAAAATATACATATTAACACTTAAAATGGACATACTAGCTCATGAAATTGACATTAGCTCCGGAAATGGACATATTAGCACTTAAAATGTACATATTAACACCTAAAATGTACTTATTAGCTCACGAAATGGACAAAAGTGTACCTTTTGAAAAGGTACAGCCCCAGTGACAACTTTTGTACCTTTTTTTCTGAGAGTGTATGATGATTGAGAGATGAACAACTAAACCTGATGATCATATCTTGATATTCATGATTTTTAGAAAAAGCGAAGAAGTTGCTTCAGTCCAGTTATTCTCTCGTTAACTCGATTCGAATCAGTGCAGATTTCAGATCACAAAGACAGAGCTGAAGGATGTCTGTACAATTAAACTAAAAGACTTTTACTCACTAAAACAGTGTGAACTGTCACTCAGAGACAGAAGGACTGAGGAGATTGAGTTTTGCATTGGAAATTCATACGCAATGTACTGTAAATCATTGGTGTCTATGAACATGAGATCTCAGTCTGAGCTGTAACCAGACACCATCCCCCATCAAGGTTTATACTATTTAGCAATTAGCATACAGTACCTATGGCAACCACTAACCTTTGTGAGACTGTTTCATGATGTTTGTACAGCCATCCAGCCTGCTTTATATAGCCTGAACACATGACTATTAGAGACAGCAGGGCAGGTTTTCTCTTTCACTCTCCCATATTGATCAATCTCCTCTCTCTCCTCTCTCTCAAAACACAGTCTCTCTGCAAACAGACAGCATTGCAAACAAATATTCAATATGTCATCTAAATGTGCAGTAAGCAGCCGGCACACAATATATTGTTTGTTTAACAATTCCCGCCGACTGCTTTGTCTAAATTGACAGTAAAGAGAGAAGTCGTTTGCTGAAGGTGCTCGTCTTTATTCTTTTGATTATAACCGTGACTCCAAATAAATTGAAAGCAAATGTGGTTTGGGATAACAGGGCCGGCCACGCTCACAAAACACTCGCTCGTTTGCCGATTTCGTTCGCTTAGAATTGCTTATTTTAATGTGAAATGTGAGAGCTATGGCTTTAGAAAATAATGAAAGTCTCATGTTAATCTAAGAGATGAAACGGTCCAGAAGACTGTTTAAAGGACAGTAAATATATCCTTTTCTACAGATCTGAGTTTGATATTTGTTACACTGATCATTAGTTGATGCATGAACTAACAATGAGCAGTGCATGTGATAGTATCTTTGCTGACGTTAGTGTAATAAAAACACAACTGTTGACTATTAAACACTGATCAGGTCCATTAAATAATCTTTACCGATACTAGTCAATGTATTAGTTGAAATTAAAGGGATAATTCACAGTCAATTAATTTTTTGGTATGTTTAGTTTACCTCAAGGGCATCCAAGATGTAGGTGTCTTTGCTTCTGCATTAGTTTCAATTTTGATATTTTTTGGTCAAACCGTTCTTGTCTGTCAGTCATATAATGCAAAAACGATATAAATACTGTTTGTTTTCTCACACAAACCGCTCGTTTCGTGTCTTAGGCCATCAATGTGTACTTACATTTACGAGTCATTAAATCATGTTTAATCTGGACTTCTCTGTGCATGCTCTTTGAGGTGGTGACCATAGACCTCCATTATATGACTGACAACTAAAAACACTGATTCATTCAGTAATGAAACAAGTGAAGTATTTATGAGTGAGTCATTGAATCTTTCATTCAAGAGATTCGTTCAAATAACGCTGATTCATCCAGTAATGAAACAAGTGAAGTATTTATGACTGAGTCATTGAATCATTCATTCAAGAGATTCGTTCAAAAAACGCTGATTCATCCAGTAATGACACAAGTGAAGTATTTATGAGTGAGTCATTGAATCATTCATTCAAGAGATTCGTTCAAAAAAACCCCGCTGATTCATCCAGTAATGAATCAAGTGAAGTATTTATGAGTGAGTCATTGAATCATTCATTCAAGAGATTCGTTCAAAAAAAAAACGCTGATTCATCCAGTAATGAATCAAGTGAAGTATTTATGAGTGATTCATTGAATCATTCATTCAAGAGATTCGTTCAAAAAACGATGATTCATCCAGTAATGACACAAGTGAAGTATTTACGAGTGAGTCATTGAATCATTCACTCAATCTTACAGTAATTAAACATTTTAAATAGACTGCAGCAATTACCATTTTGTCAGAACCTCTAGTAATTACATGTTAATTTGTTTAGTTGTCTGGGAGAACATTTGAAGCAAAATAAATAAATAAAAATAGCAATTTCGACAGGATTGTGCATCTCTAATCTATGCAAATGGTTATTTTACTGAGCTTTCCTTAGAATTTCATCTGGTTGTGTATTTGGCAGGTCCCTAAACAGAAAGAGAGATAAAACACAGTTAATCGTGTGCATTTTTCTCATTTTAATATATATATATATATATATATATATATATATATATATATATATATATATATTTATTTTATTTTTTTGCACAGCCTTTTCTCTGCAAGAAATGGGCCAGTAATTCGAGTCAACACTATTGAAATGATATTCAGAATTTCAAACGGGACGAGGGCGCTGCAATGATGCTTTGGAAACAAATACCATAAATTATTCAGCGAGCGAGAGAGAGAGAGAGAGAGAAGAGACTATGATAGATTGGTGGTTTTCGCGGCTGACTGCGGAGTCGTCCCGGTACCTTTTGTCCCAACAAAGGTTCCAATCACAGAATTGGGCCGTAATATGAAAATTCGCTCAGTGAGCCCATTGGCTTCTCTCTCTCGCTCTCTCTCTCTCTTGTCTTTTGTGTGTTGTGCGCCCAGATTAAAGAAGAGGGTGATGCTCTTGGCCGGCAGCGGTTGCTATGGAAATCGGGTTGCCGTCGCTATGATAGGCCATTCATGTTTGATTAATTGGTTTTTCAATGCTTCTTGGTTTGTGAAAGCCCTTAAAGAGCAACTCCATGGAAAATGGCAAATTAATGGATTCTCTCTCTCTCTCTCTCTCTCTCTCTCTCTCTCTCTCTCTCTCTCTCTCTCTCTCCTCAACATTAAAGCTATTTCGCTGCATTTGAAAATTGAACTAATGGTGTTTCTGAAATTTGATTTGAGGTTGGAGGTTGTGTTTGCGCTGCTTCTGGAGGGCTGTTGAGTTTTCCACGTCTGAAACGTCTAAATGAGGAAAGCCTTTGTTTCAGGTCTGCTTTTGTACCGACACATAGTTGGATGTCCTGGATATTACAGGCCGATTCAAGCGAGCTGCTCGCATTTTTCTTGCTCTTTCATTTTAAATTTCATCTATTAGCAAGTCTTGAGAGGTTAATTAGCACTATTACAAGCTCTCGCTAAGATCTCAGCCGTTACGGTAATGTTTACTCTGCCCAGACCTCTCTGACTTCATGAATCATTTTTAAAAGCACACAGTTGATGTTTAATTCAGCTCAACCTCGTGAATGTTGCATGGAGCTAATAAATGCAAGTTCATCAACTTTCTCTATTTGGCTTTCTTTTTGATTCGCGGCTGGCTAAGTATTCCTATTTATGTGTAAATTAACACATCCGTTCGCAGTCCTGCCGTCGACATCCGCTCGCATCTCCTGATGAGATGCCTTTTGAAGAGCAGCCACGGAAATGAAACACGGTGAAATATTAAAATACGAGAGCTCGGTTTTAGAACCGGTGCGTTTTTAGCAAATTAACTAACTTAATTTAGCAATGCCTGGTTTGAAAAAAGGGGATTTGCATGTACTAATGTATGTAAAATCAAGGGTTGCATCATTGCGCTGTATTTCAGCATCTTATTAAACACAATCAGGTTTAACCTAATGTCGCAGGATGGAGGATTGCACCATTTCGACCACAATTCGCTCTTCTGTGTATGTATATGCATTACTAATTTACTCGATTGTTAATGCATATATGATTTATGTCTCATGTGGTGAATTCTTGCTGTTGTTTTTAAGTGTCAAGTCATTAATGTGGTTGCTTTGGGATTCTTCCGGGTTGAGTGCCAATGGCGTTGTGGCTTTCTGAAGTAGCTTTGAAATTCATGCTGAGAGAAGTGCGGTTGATGACTTACAGTAAATGATGCTTATCTATCTAGATCACTCTCTAATCTGTTTATGATATAAGTCAGGCTGAAACTATAAAGGACACTTTCAAAACCCCAGGGTTCAGTTGCATTGCAATTTTGCGTGGCGTCATACATCCACGGCCTCCTTAAATCAGGTCAACGTTTTGTAGTCATAATAGAATTAAAGGAGTTGTTCACTTTTAAAAAAAAAACTTTGCTGATAATTTACTCGCCCCCATGTCATCCAAGATGTCTATGTCTTTCTTTCTTCAGTCGAAAAGAAATTAAGGTTTTTGAGGAAAACATTCCAGGATTTTTCTCCATATAATGGACTTCAATGGGAACCAAACGGTTCAAGGTCCAAAAGACAGTTTCAGTGCAAACTGTACAAAGGGCTTTAAATGATTCCAGATGATGAATAAGGGTCTTATCAAGTGAAACGATTGCTCATTTTTTTTTAAAAATAACAAAGTTTAAGTTTTATAAGCTCAGGAGAGTCGTGAACACACATCATAGAACAGAGCAAGGCGAGCATTTGAGCTTATAAAACTTAAGCTTTGTTCTTTTGTTTTTTTAATGAGCGATCGTTTCACTTGATAAGACCCTTATTCATCGTCTGGAATCGTTTAAAGCCCTTTGAACAGTTTGCATTTTGCACTGAAACTGTCTTTTGGACCTTGAACCGTTTGGTTCCCATTGAAGTCCATTATATGGAGAAAAATCCTGGAATGTTTTCATCAAAAACCTTAATTTCTTTTCGACTGAAGAAAGAAAGACATGGACATCTTGGATGACACGGGGGTGAGTAAATGATCAGCAAAAGTTTTTTTTTAAAGTGAACTACTCCTTTAAGTTAGCTTCACCTCAACTAGCCACCAATAATCAGACGTCTGCTGCAAAGGGTGAGGGGAGAAGCGAGGATCTTTTGAAAGGGTCTCTGTAGAAGCGGCCTCAATTGGTTATTTCTTTTCAAAATTACTCGTAGTAAAGTCTGGTCTTCTTCTCTCACCCTAGATGCCGGCGTTTGCGGGGCAAGCGGGCAGTTATTACCCCCGTGCCCACCACAGCCCCATGCTAAACAGATCTGCCCGGATACTGCCCCACCCCATGAGCGCCCTGTCCCAGCTCAGCTCTCAGATTGGCCAAGGCTCCTTTACACACGGTTCCCCGTCGTCGTCAGGAAGTCAGTCAGCCACGCCCTCCCCCTCAAGCTCCGCCCAGGAAGAGGAAGCGAAGTACCACTCAAAGGTACATTTCCTCCAGAGATCTGGCGTTTAACAGAGCGAGCGGCATTAAGTTGCACGTTATTTAACAGCGCCGATGCATTTTCTCCTTGCATTATGTGTTGTTTGCTTAAAATGAGCAATATTCATTTATAATATATTAAAAATATGCAGAAATGACTAATAACTGAGATTAATGCATGCTGTAAAATTATCGAATTCGCCTTTTGTAAAGCATTAGTGACTTGTAGTCAATGATTGTAAGATTTAAGTTAGAAATTAGGGCTGTCAAACGATTAATCGCGATTAATCGCATCCAAAATAAAAGTTTGTGTTTACATAATATATGTATGTACAATATATATATATATATATATATATATATATAAAATTTATATTATATAAAATATCAATATTTTATATATAAATATTTTTTTCTTAAATAAACATGTATGTGTGTATATATATACAAAATAATGATACACAGTGCACCCACATATATTATGTAAACAAAAACTTTTATTTTGGATGCGATTAATCACGATTAATCGTTTGACAGCCCTATTAGAAATTAATACTTTTATTGTGCATAAACATTCAGTTGCTCAAAAGTGACAGTAAACAATGTTACAGAATAAATTCGAACTTTCTATTCATCAAAGAATCCTGAAAAATAAAATAAATCAGTGTTTTCCACAAAAATATACAGATTGAGAATAGTCATAAATGTTTCTTGAGCATCAGATCATCATATTAGAGTGAGTTCTGAAGGATCATGTGACACTGACGACTGAAAATTACACTTTACTGTATATTCACTATATTCTCTATATCTATATGTTTTTAATTCAAATAATATCTGTATTTTTTTATCAAATAAATGCAGCCTTGGTGAGCAGAAGAGACTTCTTTCAAAAACATGAACAAATATATTCCCGACCCACAAAGTGTTGCACGGCCCAAAAAAACAGATTATCATAATTATATTTTCTGGCTACAGAATCATAAATCATCAGTGAATGACCTCAGAGCTCATGGCAGGTCTGAAAGGTTTATATATGTCGAAAATAATTAACGTGATTTTTATTTCCGGAGCCATCTGTTGCGCGTTATAAAGGAGCATAAACGCCAGACGAGAGCTTTGAGAATTATTTCCTCTCTTTATTTAAAAGCAACTTCAGTGTGAATGTTTTCCGTGCGTCTCAATAGTGTTTACAAATCTCTGCATTTTAACTTCACATCTTGACGTCTTTTGTTCACTGTGATTTGCTGGCAAAAACATGTTTCTCTCTCTCTCTCCCTCTCTCTCTCTCTATCCTTCTTTTCATTTTCATTGTCCCAGAAAACCAATTACTCCTGCTTGTCCGTCATCCTCTCCTTTTATTGAAAGTGTCAGTTTGAATTTAATTTGAATGTTGCATGTAATGCGCAGGCAGCTCGAAATCCCTCATTATCGCAACGCTGCATGCTTAATTGGATTGGAGAATACAAAGAGTGAATTAACTTACATGATGTTTAAATGACATTGTTCTTCAGCGAGCTTACGGAAGAGTCCGGCCTAAGTCCGGCGCAATTATACCTGGTCCGAGTCGATCTAAAGCCAGTCAACATAAGTCAGAAGTCTTTCAGTCAGCCGGTATTGTTGGTTCAATCCTGGTGGTTTTTAATAATAATGCCGTCTGGACAAAGGCAACAATTAGCACGTTTCATTCCCAGTGGTATTTGGAAGTGCTTGTGCTCCTCGACACACAAACACACACGCTAATGCATTTAAACTCTGTGACACTCACGCAAACACATTCATCCTGCGTTTCATTTTCCTCTGGAATGGAGGGCACGTGTGTGTGTGTGTGTGTATGGCTCATGTGTGTTTGTTTACGCTTAATCAAATTAAATGTATATAAATCTAAAGCATTTAAAGGCCAGATTCCAATCTATTCCCAGAATGCATTACCTGGCGTGGGCGTGTGTGTGTAATTGACATATGCTGTGTATATTCATGCACGTGTGAATGTGTGTGTTTTTGCACATTAATTGGATCCAGGAGTCTTTAGTTTGGAAATATGCAGCTGTGCACATGGCGACATGCACATGCATACGCATTTGAATGTGGACTATGTGCAAAAACATGTACAATCATGCACATATTACTAAAGAACTCTTTATCGAGTTAACCTGATGCACGCAAACTCGTTTTTATTTACTAGATGCAAGTATGAGGAGCCAGTGCACTACACTACATACTCACTATCCAAAAAAACATTGGACGGACAACATGTTTGGACTTGATTCAAATCAAATCCTCACTCTGCGTTTCTGACAGTTCGGAGAGAGACATATGCTCTAGTCAAGTCACATGAATATTTTTGGTATGAAATTTTATTAATTCCTATTGAAAAGATAGTTTTGGACATGAAATTGTTTATTTTCTGTGTTGATGTAGTCCTGTTGGAAGTTGAGTCTTATTTTATTTTGCAGAACAATTTATTGAACTAAAATTTAATTTAGTTAGTTAGTAAACTTAAAATAACATTAATTAATAATAAATATATGAATATAATATGTATATATATATATATATATAAACATATAAAGACTACTTCTATAGCAATATAAAAGTCTAGTCTTTATTGTTTACTTTATAATATTTTCTTTCACTTTTTTCATTTTATTTTTCAAACTCTATATATCATTTTGGATAATTTTGTATTAATATATAAAATTATATATTGACATGAATATATTATTAAGTAATATATTAATACGTAATATTATATATTTACATATTCATATATTAATATTAAGTAATATATTAATATATTCGTATATGTAATAATATATTAGTAGTTTTTAACATTTTTCATCATTTTAAAACACTATACAACTTATATTTAATTATATATAAGATTGAATAATAAAACTTTTTAGTTTTTATATATATTATACTGTATGTATGTATGCTTCTATGTTAATATAAAAATCTAGTCTTTAGTATTTAGTTTTTTCACATTAAGACTCATCATGTGTTATAATTTATGATTTGATCGTATCTTGAAGACTGGTTTTGACCATCTAATGTTGTTCTGCGTGATCATCGTCACGTAAAGTCGGAGTGAATGGAGATTTCAGCGCGGTCTGTTTCACTGATTTATGCTACATTTCCTCTCTCCACAAATTAGTTTCTCTTTTTTGGTACATTGAAAATGCTGATGAGAGAGAACGATGTTATCTAACCATCAAGTTCTGTCCCAGAAACCTCGTTCACTCGTTTGCTTTAACTCTTCTGTGTTTTCGGTCCTGTTAAAGACAAAGATGTATTGTTCACCATTCTCTATCTCTGTCCCTATCCTCATTTGGACTCATTTAAATAATGGAATTGTGTTTCTATTTTAAATGCACAGTGGTTGTAGATGAAGAAATGCATATTAGTGTGTGCATCAGACATGAGATGATGCAGCACTGATTCAAATGGGATATTAACAACGTCTGCTGGACTCTCTGCATTAAGAAATCAATTTCATCCGCAATGTTTGAGCGCTCAGAAGAGAGTCCACGAACTGTCAGAGTAGATTACAGCGCCGGCGCTTGACTGAAAGCATTCTGCAATCCAGTGCATCCCATTTTTATTTCATGATGTTTGCAGATAAAAGACAACCCGCATTTGCATCGCCGAACATGCATGTGAGTGGAACAGCAGTGCATGATGGGAGATGTAGACGCACTTGAAGAACTCTTAGATATCAACAAACTACACATGCATTTAATATTTCATTTTCATTCTTTGCTCTTCAAGGAAACTGGAAACTGAATGATTTCAGCACTGATTTGTTGCAAGAAAAGACTTATTGTCTATTGTTATAGTTATTGTCATATTTTATCACCATTTTCTAAACTATAGCGAATAACTGTGATAATGTGAGAAATGTTGAAGGTTTTTGTTTGTAGTCACAATGTCTAAACGCAACATTGAAACATTGAGTATTTGTGCGCAAGAGTTTTAGCATTTGAGCTTTAGACAAGTCATCAGTCTTGCTGACTGAAGTAAATGCTTTCCGACTCATTCGTTTTCTCTCTGTTTGTCTTCAGATCACAGGAGAGAAGCGACCCTCCTCTGACATGATGAAGCCCAAGCCCAAACCTCAGAAGAAGAAGAAGAAGAAGGACCCGAACGAGCCGCAGAAGCCCGTCTCGGCGTACGCTCTCTTCTTCAGGGACACTCAGGCCGCCATCAAGGGCCAAAACCCCAACGCCACCTTCGGGGACGTGTCCAAGATCGTGGCCTCCATGTGGGACAGTCTCGGAGAGGAACAGAAACAAGTCAGTAAATGCTGACTCACGTTTAGTTGCTCGGATGGATGGATGGATGGATGGATGGATGGATGGATGGATGGATGGATGGATGGATGGATGGACGAATTGATGGACGGATGGATGGATGGATGGATGGATGGACGAATTGATGGATGGATGGATGGATGGACGAATTGATGGATGGATGGATGGATGGATGGATGGATGGATGGATGGATGGATGGATGGATGGATGGATGGATGGATGGATGGATGGACGGACGAATTGATGGATGGATGGATGGATGGATGGACGAATTGATGGATGGATGGCTGGATGGATGGATGGATGGATGAGTAATTTAGATGGATGGATGGATGGACGGATGGACAGCCGGACGAATAGATTGATGGATGGATAGATGGATGGATGAAAGAATTGATGGATGGATGGACGGACAAATAGTTGGATGGATGGATGGATGGATGGATGGATGGATGGATGGATGGATGGATGGATGGATGGACGGACGAATGGATGGACAGATGGATTGGTAATATTGGATGGATGATATTAGATGGATGGATGGATGGATCGATGGATGGACGGACGGATGGACGAATTGATGGATGGATGGATGAGTAATATTAGATGGATGAATGGATGGATAGATGGGCGGACGAACAGATTGATGGATGGATGGATGGATGGATGGATGGATGGATGGATGGACGGACGGACGGACGAATAGATTGATGGATGGATAGATGGATGGATGAAAGAATTGATGGATGGATGAACAAACGAATTGATTGATGGATGGACGAATAGTTGGATGGATGGATGGATGGATGGATGGATGGATGGATGGATGGATGGATGGATGGATGGATGGATGGATGGATGGATGGATAATAATAGATGGATGGATGATATTAGATAGATGGTTGGATGGATGGATGGATGGATGGATGGGTAATATTAGATGGATGGATGTGAATATATAATAAAGTGTAATTTATTCCTGTGATCAAAGCTGTATTTTCAGTCTTCAGTGTCACATGATCCTTCAGAAATCACTCTAATATGAGGATTTGCTGCTCAAGCAACATTAATAATTATTATCAATGTTGAAAACAGTCGCACTGCTTCCTATCGTTGTGGAAACCGTGATCAATTTAATGCCTTCTTGCTGAATAATATTTATTTTTCAAACGGATTTGTATATACAGATAGACAGATGAGTGTTTGAGTGATTCTCCTGTAGGTATTGATGTGCATGAGAACACGTGTGTGTGTGTGTTTGTGTGTGTCAGTAATGAGTGGTGCATGAGCTCGACTGAGATGTGTGTGTGTGAGAGAGATGGCCGCTGTATTTTTAGCATATCCTCCATAACACACGGCTGCTATTGCATGTCAAATAAGAGCACCTGCCTCAGTGACAGAGAGAGAGAGAGAGAGAGAGAGAGTGTGTTCACCACTGATATTTCTCTCTCTCGCTCTCCTCTTTTCTCTCTCTGAGAGCTGCTGTGTCCTTTTATTTGCAGTTAATTTTTGCCTCCTTCACTCTCCCCTCTTCACCATGAATCTTCATTTTGCTGCTGACACCCTTGAATGTGAATTCCTCATTTCCTGGGCTCTTTTTATTTATATCTGTTGCCTGGTGATTCGATCATGCTGAGAATACGAGATTAGCCATCACCCAGCGCCCTTCAGTTCCCCCTCAAGGACATCTGCTCTCACAAATGTTATTGTTTGTGCATTTTAACCCTTCGTTCGCTGGAAAAATCCAGGCTTCGTTTGCTTTTTCTTCACAAATTCCTCGCATAATAAGGCTCGTCCTTGGGGCGGCCGCGTCTGTTTGTTGTGTTTACTTATGTGGGATAACAAGGTGACTCTTTCTCTCAGTCGGGAAAGGGATTGTCTGTCCGTGACTCAACTCAACGCATCTGTTGTGTGTCGCTGGAGCTGATGAGGTCATGAGGTCGTGTGTCCCCGAGGTGCGTTTAATTCGCTGATTAGCGCTGGTTATGTCATCTCTCGGTGAGATCATCACCTGCTACTAACGTTCGGCCCGACTGGACGTGTAGAAAGGCAAAGTTTTACACTTCGGCTCTGTCTCAATCCCTAGTGTGCCGCCTACCTGTGTTTATGCATCTATTATCCGTCCATTAATTCAGTGTGTTACTTGACGTTTTTTTTCTTAAAGGGATAGTTCACTTTGAAATTAATTTCTGATGTTTTAGCTTAGCTTAAGGGCATCCAAGATGTAGGTGTCTTTGTTTCCACAGTAGTTTCAATTTTGATATTTTTAGGTCAAACCGTTCTTGTCTGTCAGTCATATAATGCAGGTCTATGGTCACCACCTCAAAGAGCATGCACAGAGAAGTCCAAATTAGATCACTTGGACGTGGCTGTGATTACAAGAGGTAAAAACGATATAAATAATGTTTGTTTTCTCACACAAACCGCTCGTTTCGTGTCTTAGGCCATCAATGTGTACTTACATTTACGAGTTTGAGGTGGTGACCATAGACCTCCATTATACGACTGACAGACAAAAACGGTTTGACCTAAAAATATCAAAACTGGAAATACTGTGGAAACAAAGACACCTACATCTTGGATGCCCTTGAGGCAAGCTAAAACATATCAAAACATATCACATATCAAAAATGAATTTCAAAGTGAACTATTTTTTTTTTTCAAAATAGGATTAACACCCCCTTTTTTCATTTTTATGAAAATTTAGATATTTAGAAAATTTAGCATAAGGATGTCCCATACATATTTGTATATTTATTCTTCGACATTTCAAATTTAATTAAAAAAACAAACATTTTAAATAGTGATTGACTTTTAATTTGTATTTTTTTTTTTTTGCATTGTGATATTACCATTCACATTTAGCATCCCCTCCCTCAAATTCTCGCTACTGTAATGTGAAAAAAAGACGTGTTTACATATAACGGAAGTAATAGTTTAATTACATTTTATCTATGCTGAGTTGAATAAAGTTAATTGGGTTCCAGTATTTTTATTGTACTGAAAAGTCTTTATATTTTGCTCTAAGGGTGTCTGCGATGAGCTTTAGTGCTCATATTAATCTTGCACAACAATATGTTTCTCATCCTCAAGCGCAGTATTGTGTGAAGAGAGCGGAGTGGGAGGAGTCACGAGGAGCCGCTCTGATAGGGCCATTAGTGGATGATTGATGGGCCTCTGCTCCAATAGATGACTGTCATTTCTTTTAGTGATGGCCCTGACCTGTCAGTCATGTGAATGATGAATATGTTAAATGATGTAGAACTGCGGTGACTGAACAGGCATAATTCCAGCCGCCCTCTCAACCGCAGGCAATAAGCCCTCATTCCCTAACATTTATTTACTGCTTAGAGAAGCTCCAGAGCGCCAGTCACACCCCGTTCATTAAAGAGCTCTGCTCTTCTGCACACACACACACACACACAGTCCAGTGGCTTTTTATAGTTTATGTTTTGTATTTTTTATATGTATGTATGTGTATGTATGCATGTATATACAGTATGTAAGTATATATATATATATATGTGTGTGTGTGTGTGTGTGTGTGTGTGTGTGTTTGTTATTTACTTTTTTATCTTATTTTTAACTAAATCTCAAGAACATTTCCAGATATATTCTAGACAATTTCAAATATAAGAAAAAAATTATATTTTAAATAAAGATTAACATTACCACTTTTTGCATTGTAACATCATGTAATTTTATACATAAATCTCAAGAACTTTTTTTGCGTATTTTTTGTATGTATTATTCATATATACACATGCTATATATATATATATATTATTTATTTATTTATTTATTTTTACTTTTTTTAACAATCTCAAGAACATGTCCGGATATATTCCAGACATAATATTTCATTTAAAAATAAAATATATATTTTAATTAAAGATTAAACATTAGTTTGCTTTGAAACTTGCACTTTTTCATGCATAAAACTCAATAATATGTCCGGATTTATTTCTGGACCCTTCTCCCACACTTCACATTTAATAATAAAATTTAAAAAAAAATATTTTGCCTTGTGCTATGATTATCATTAAAATTATCACCCCTCCCCCAAAGTATTGTTACTAATATATTATATTTAAATTGTATTTAGTGTTTATATATCACGGAAGGAAGCAATAGTTTAATTACCTTTTTTTACCGTTAATTGAATTCCAGTATTCGGAAATAAAACTCAAATGTAGTCGAATGCATCCCACCGATTGGAAACGTGAGGGTGTCATATGACCCGGACATGTTTGCACGAGTTTTTTGTGCGTGTGTGTGTAATGATCTTGTTCTTGGGAATGTCACCGGAGCGTCGGTCTCATTAATTATCAGGCTTTGCTCTTCTGGAGGATCGTCCAGCGCTAGATAATAACGTATCAAACTCGACTTGTGTTGTTTCTCATCCTCTCACTATCAGCATAACTCTGTTCTTCAGATGCACACACACACAAATGAAGAGTTGTGACATCTTCTGTCTCCAGGCCTTCAGCGCGATATCTCTCTCTCCGGGTTTGAGCCCGTTCCCCGTGTCAGCGGGTCTCACGAGTTATTGTCTTCCATAATTAACCGGTTATCAAACAAGAACGTTTCATTAAGGTACAATTACAGCTAATTCTGCGGGGGGCGAGCGGCGTGTCACGATTAAGACGCCAACACATGCTCCCGTTACTTCTAATTCATGGCGACCTGCTCCCTCTCTGACGGCTTCAATTGCTAATGAATCCGCTCACTTTGGAATAATTAGAAATCCTTAGGCATGGTAATTTATTTAAGAGCTGCTGTCGTTAGGGCCACTCATTAGTGGAGGTTAAATTAATTTGAAACCAAAGCTGCTGGAAGCTCCTCGGGAGTTCATTACTACACAAAACCACGCCACCCCGTTCAATATTTAACTAGCAACACGCAAGGTCACAAACTTACGTTCGCTGAAGGTATTCGAGAGTCATTTTTGTTCTGTTGGTTAGATTAATCTCCTCAGTGACGGTTCAAACATGCTGACAGATCAACAGTTGCGCTTATCATTTATATCATTTGAAAACTTAATATGGGAGTTGTTTTGCCGTTTTACATTTGTGTATCATGTCAAAGTAACACTATATTGTGATGCTTTCTACTGACTATATTTGGATTGATTGATTAAATTGTTTATTTACGTGTCAAACACCTTTTTGGTGCCCAGCCCTCATGGGCTTATTAGACACAACAGCTTCACACATATCACCAAAATAGCCACGTGATATAAGGCAGAATCTCCAGCAAAATATAACTAAACCATAAAAATAAATATACTAGGGCTGTCAAACGATTAATCGCGATTAATCGCATTCAAAATAAAAGTTTGTGTTTACGTAATATATGTGTAGTGTGTATAATTACTTTGTATATATAAATACAAACACATGCATGTATATTTAAGAAAAATCTGAAAGTATATACTTTATATATATTTATACGTAATTAATATTATGAATAAACATAAATATTTGATATATTAAGAACACATTTTTCTTAAATATATACATGCATGTGTGTGTATTTATATATACAAAATAATTATACACACTACACCCATATATATTATGTAAACACAAACTTTTATTTTGAATGCGATTAATCACGATTAATCGTTTGACAGCCCTAATATATACATACAAATAGAGATGACATACAGGATATCATACGGGATACAGAATACTTTGGCCGTAAACACCAGGCTTTTTCTATAAATTTTGCCAAAGCAAAAACATGATTACCAAACAGCCAGCCCAAAATCTCCCCTTCATATTTCCAAAATATATCAGGATTTTTTAACTGAACTAATTCAAAAAGAGAGTTCCTTAAATCATAGTATAAAGGGCAATAAAAAACAAAGTGAAATTCATCTTCCACAACCTTGATTTGACTATAAGTAACTTTGCAACTAACATGTCCGCTTGTTCTACTAACCCGAACCCTAACCTAACAGCCCACTAATACTCTAATGAGAGTTGTTATATAGAGAGACGTACAGTGGGCGGGTCTTGGGCGCTGTTGCTATTTTACCGGCGGGTAGGGCTGGGTACCGAAGTTCGGTACTTTTTAGGTACCGAACTTTTAGGTAACTTTACCATTGGTGCTTTTTTTACATACTTAAAATATGAGTGTGAAAAATTCAACAACTGAAAAATAAAATAAAAATGTAGGTAATATTATATTGATAAAACTGGTTACATAATATTGGTATCGAAAAAGGTATCGTTCAGGAACCGGTATCGAAGTCAAGGTATCGGTATCGAACATTTTGTTACGATACCCAGCCCTACCGGCGGGATAAATGACTCTTGAGCCCGACGCAAGTTTAAAAGGAGTTGGACTGAAATAGCTTCATTATTCGTAGGTGTGGTTTGGGCGTAATAGGGCTGTCAAATGATTAATCGTGATTAATCGCATGCAAAATAAAAGTTGGTGTTTACATAATATATGTTAGGGTGTATAATTATTTTGTGTATATATATATAAAAATACACACACATGCATGTATATTTAAAAAAAATATATAATTTATATAAAATATTCATGTTTATATATAATGTAAATTATATATAAATCTAGATACAGTACATACATGAAAATATTTCTTAAATATATACATGCATGTGTGTGTATTTATATATATAAATATACATGCACCCACATATATTATGTAAACACAAACTTTTATTTTGGATAAGATTAATCGGTTTTTTTTATTAATCGTAAGATTAAGCGGGGCTTGATTGTATCCCTGAGGAATTGATTGGATGGTTGTGGTTTGCTATTGGCTGATCTCATGTGAGTGACAGGTCGCCCCGCCCACATCATCAGAGAAGAGATGATGCGAGAGGAACTTATTCTGATTCGAGATTATTAACACAATAACGATGTGCACGGATAAATCATTTACGATAATGATAGAAACACTGCAATATTTCCATATAAGAATGGAATTGTCTATTTAGATTTTGGCTCTCCATATAAATAGGATTGCTGTAGGAGACAGAATTGAGATATTAAAGAGATCTCATCTGTGTTTTTATCTTCCTATGGGACTGCAGCCATATTCATCTTGTTAAGTCACATCGCTTTTTTCTCCATTTGCAATTTAACGTTGTGTCTGGAAGCAGCGTGACGTATTTTGTCACCGATTTAAAGCGTGTTTTCCCTCATAAGATGAAATGGTTCTGATGTCCGTCCCAGTTTCAGGAGGGAATTGGCCGCACTCGATGCCAAAAAGAAATGGAAAGCGTAATTCTGGGATGTGAAATGATTGACAAGCAATTACATTAGCCTACATCGCATTTCATTCACTTTGTGTGCTTGAATTCTGTCTTTCTCTCTCCACATCCCCCATCCTTTTCTTCGGTCCCGTTTCTTTGATGTGGGATGTACGCTTATAATTCTCTGTGTGTGTTTTTTTATGCACTTATCAATATCAAACCTTGATATTTAACCCTGTAAAGACTGGCATATGAAATAATATTTTAGTTAGTTTATTAAACCTTTAAACAAGTTTGCATGTGTTTTTTGTTGCTTTCGTGGCTGAAATTGTCTGATATAGTGAGAATATGGAGGAAAAAAATAGCTAAAATTGAGAAAAATATGCAATTTGGTTCAGATGCTGATATTTATATGGACAAAAAGATTCAATTCTGATGCTTGTCACAGCAGAAACTTGCATTAAAGCATATAAATATCATTATCGGCCTATAATATCAGTAAGATGATATATAAATGCGTAGTTTATAGGGCTGAAACGATTCCTCGAGTTACTCGAGTTACTCGATTACAAAAATTCCTCGAGGCAAAAAAATCTGCCTCGAAGCCTCGTTAAATTCCTATGACGCGCACAATATGCGCACGCGGGGATCTGATTGTTTCACGCGGACCGTTGTTCAGGAAGCACACCATAGCGCATGATAATTTTGACTTCATAAATGGCAGAGAATGTTTGAAAGAAGAAAGTTTGGGATCATTATATGTTTATAAAGGGAGAGAACAAGATGCAATGTGTCTACTGCAAAGTATACCTGCCAGGGCTGCCAGCTCTCACGCATTCAGCGTGAGACTCGCGCAATTGAGCTCTCACTCAAGCGATACCCCCGATTTCTCACGCTGAAGTGTCAATCCCTTCAGTCAAATGCTTGAAAGATGAGTTTGCCTAAAGATCTAACTGTTGAGCCACTCGCGATCGACTAGATTTACCGCCGCATATTAATTCGCAAGTTAAAATATCCTGTAATCTAGTAGTGGGAGCGCGCATGCGAGATGTTGAGCTCCTCCTGACCGCGGCTCGCGCACGACGACAGAGAAGCGAGCGCGTGAACCCATGTCTCTCTCACGCGCCAGGCAGACCAATCGCGGCAATTCATCATGCTTAAACTTTTATGTAGTCACGCAACAAACATTTCAGCATACATTCACTGTATACACCGGGACGTGATGGAGGAACAAATATTGTGAGACACACACACACACACTCTCTGATGTTTGTCTTGAGAATACAGTTGAAAAAGTCTGATTCTTATTTATAATTGTTTTATTCCCATTTATTTTTTTTTTAATTGTATACATTTGTGTACCTGTTTGGTTAGATATTTTATATTAATTTATTTGTGTTTCCAGGTGGGTAATTTGCAGAAGGTGCAATCCTTTTTTTTTTTTTTTTTTTTTTTTTTTTGTAATGTTGTATTAAGAAGACAAAACTGGAAAGGCCAAAATGGGCTTTACTATTTAAGTTTGTATTCAAAGTTGTACATGTTATGGGCTACATGTGACAGGTTTTACAGTAAATTGTTTTAACTGTACTGTTATATAATTGTTGGCACTGGCATTTATAAACACTAAATGGGTAAAAATTTAAATAATTAGTTGTGGAGCCAAATGTTGGAGTTGCAATAAATACCTCTATTTTTTTAAAGAAATAAAAGGCAAACACCTTATCATTTTAGTAATACATTATTTGTTTTGGTTGCTTAAAAACACACATTGACAAATTATCCGATTACTCGATTAATCGATCGATTAAGTGTTAGATTAATCGATTACAAAAAGAATCGATAGCTGCAGCCCTAGTAGTTTATGATTAAAGCTCTGTAGTTTTAAAACATAATTCAATACAATGATGATTGAGAGATGAACAAATAAACCTTCCTCAGAAGCCTGATCATATTTGATACTCATTTTTCTAATAAATGACGTATGGATACTCAAGTAAACCAAAGTTGCTTCAGTCCAGTTTAAATACTACAAACAATATCAAAGTTATTATGTTTACTTGATAAAAACACATGTGAGCTGAAGGATGTTTGTGCAATTAAACTAAAAGAATTACTCAGTGTAAACTGTCGCTTCATTTACTGTTCATCATTTAGAGGCCTTAGAAATTTGCATATCAAATATGAAACAGTAGCTTTATGGGGGTTAAACATGTAGTTATTGTAGTATCGACAACTGCATTTACATGCAATAACTTTTTTCTCCAATCTGAGCTAAATTTAGCCTGACTCGCCGTGATGCTCAGCTATAGCGCATTTCATACGTGATTCGTGTAGATGCGTGAGGTTGAAAGTTGTTGACATGACACTGGCCAGGTGCAAAGTGGAGGTTAAGTGCTCATATTCTAGCATTACGCTTGTGTCTGTTTGTGTGTTTATTCACAGTTGTGTTTCGTTCCCTCGCAGGCATATAAACGGAAAACAGAAGCGGCGAAGAAGGAGTACCTGAAGGCCCTGGCAGCGTACCGAGCCAGCCTGGTTTCCAAGGTAACCGGACGGGTTCACGTCTTTGGGTCAGCGCTAATGTTGGGGGGTGTAAACATTAGACTAAAGATTTCAGCACAGTTTCATGGGAAGAGCTGTCAGCACGTGTGTTTTAAAGGGATAGTTCATGCCAGTCCGTCATGTGATGAAGATTTAGAAGATAGTGCTACTTTTATGGTGTTTTTTGAGACTTTTGAGACCGTTAAATTAAATTAAACAAATGAAAAGTACATGAACGAAACTAATATGAGTCTAAAAAGTTCTAAAATTAATGAACGTAGACTGAAAAAAAATGAAGAGGATATAAATTAAAGCTAAATACTTGGGCTGTCAAAAGATTAATCGCGATTAACCGCATTCAAAATAAAAGTTTGTGTTTACGTAATATATGTGGGTGTAGTGTGTATAATTATTTTGTATATATAAATACACACACATGCATGTATATATTTAAGAAAAATGTGTTCTTAATGTATCAAATATTTATATTTATACATAATATTAATTATGTATAAATACATATAAAATATATACTTTCAGATTTTTCTTAAATATATACATGCATGTGTGTGTATTTATATATACAAAATAATTATACACACTACACCCACATATATTACGTAAACACAAACTTTTATTTTGAATGCGATTAATCACGATTAATCTTTTGACAGCCCTACTAAATACAAACGTATAAAAAAAACTAATAAAAAAGTCAAAAGCACACAATAAAATATAATAATAAAAGCTAAAAAAATTATAAATAGTCTAACAGCATACAATTAATCCTAAAATTACACTTTGACAGACATAAGGTGTGTCCCAAATGACACTTATATGCACTTAACCTACGCGCTATACTGTATACTCAACCTTAATAAGATTATGATGTCATTCAACGTCAGTCTGTTAGCCCCTCCCCCTCTGCCATATAAGGAACACTGCAACAACGTTCTAAACTGTTTCTCTTTTCCATCAACATTCTATTTGGAATTTTCAGTGTGAACACAGAAGAACTCTATTTATTCTAGACAATGTCATAGAACAGTGCATAAGTACACTAATTTAGATAGTCATAGTTTATTGATCGTAGAAAATAAGCTTATAAAGATAATTGTAGTAACTCTCCTTTTTAGTCAACCAGCTTTGGAGCTAAAAGATGACAGATTCTTCATTTGTGTGTGAACTCATTCGTCATACTGTTGGCACGCTCGTATACACATTCCCGAAAACAGCATCATTAGTTCATTAGTTTCTGCGGTCACTAACCGCTGTTTTAATCTATCGGATTGCTCAGCCGGACGGCATCGCGCACGCGCGATCCATAAATCGATAGCGAATTTGCCAAAGTGATTTGACAAACTCAAACGAGCAGAAATCAGCATGATCTGCCGTTTCATTGCATACGTTCATCTGCATAATAAAACGCTGCCATTTCAAACCTCTAATTTTACATTCATTGTTTCTCTTTTGAAAAACGCAAATTGCATTTTCATGCTAAACACTCCCTCTTCTTCCCATACCTCGCTCTCCGAGCTCCCTGGCCCAAAACAAGAGCGTTGATTAAGCTGTGAATACAGTATTCATCAAACTCAGAGGCTTTTATTAAACGCCTTTCTCATCCTTCATTGCGTATAATTAAATATTTCGTCAAAATCTGTTTTGGGCAGATGCTTTTGCTTGATGTGTTCGTATACTCTCATGCATTGAAAAGGAGGAAAATATGATGGAAAAAAATTGGTCTAACTTTCATATGCACATCGTTTACACGGCCCAAACCTTGAAACACACACTCATGAAAAGAGGATGACTCTTTTTACTCAAAAATGAGGTTTTTATGCATAATTTAGACTTGGGAAATGTGACGTTTGAGTGTTTAAACTCATGCACCTGGTGCTATTTTATAGTGTGATGCATTATTGTCTTGGCAGTTTTAAGGGTTTGTGTAAAAGTACATATTTTTATATTGTATTTTTCAAATCTGGATGTCGTCATTTTATCCTTACAATGACTTGTAATGTTGTTTAGAGGTTTTATGAAATATGAGGCGGTTAATGGCACCATAAATAACAGTTCTTTTCTGAAACTTATCATGTAGTGTGTGTGTGATGTACGTTCAGGACCTGGACAATCTCCACTTGTTTAATTTAAAGAGAAATGTTTGAAAATGTCCGAAGCAGATGTGCTCGCTCAAACGGTCACGTCCGCATGCTTAGCCTTCGGTTCTCTACGGACACAGATTCAGCCCTCAATCTTTTCATGTTGATCAGTTTAGATGTTCTGCTCAATAAATATGAGGCATTACGAAGGCGCCAGGGTTGTGACGGCTGATGAACACGACCGACTGCCCATCACGCGCTGGCATTTGAAAAACATATTGCCATTTACGATGCGTAAAACGGTAATGAAACAATGCTCTGCTGTAAGCGCTTGCTCTCAATTTGACAAATCAGAGATAGATGTGTTCGTGCGATTGGTGTTTGCTACTGTTTCTCACTGTGGTTTTCTGCTGTTATAAATACTGACACTTGGGTTTGTTGCACGGTCTCCAAAATAATGATGCTCATTTTGGATTCACTGAAGCATCACCTCAAATGTTCCACCTTAAATATATGTATATGAGAGCGCTACCATTAATGTGATCATTTGATGAGAAATGTGTGAGATCATAATTGAAATCTCTGACTTTTGATGGCATGCTTTGGGAAATCCAAGCAATCCGATCTCTTCTAGAGGAGACACGTGAGATTTCTGGGATGTTTTTCTCCCAGAAACATCTGAGATGCTTTATTTTCTAACTCAGCGATGTCTAGGAGAAACAAATGAGATTATATTTCCATCTAAAATCATGCTGAAAAACCTGATCATCGAGTTTGGAGTCCGTGTCAACACTTGAGAACATCTCACGTTTATCTACTGATAATGTAATTCGTATTGACAATATTTAATCATTACGATTAATCGTTAAAAGATGGCGATTTCATATGATCATATTCCTAAATGACAGTGATTCGGCTGTATTTTTATTAAAACTTAGACGAAATCAAAACCGGAACAATCAAATTTGTGTTCTTCACACAGTTTTTTATAGCACTCGTTATTTCTGTACAAGATTTCAAATGATCACAGAAGTACTAGCATAAAAGTTTATACACTGTAAAATAATATTGTTGGTTTAACTTAAAAAATTAAGTAACCTGGCTGCCTTAAAATTTTAAATTCATTGAAATGGAAAAATTGAGTTAATACAATGAAGGAGATTGATTTAATCATCAGAAACTCAAAATATTATGTTATCTGAACTATATCAATTATTTAAGTTGATTTGACAAAAGAAAATATGTTGTGATTACAAATCATGAAAATATTTTTTTACAGTGTAGAAGCTTCAAATAAATAAATATATCACCCTTTGAAAATAACGCGGTGCCTCAAAAAAAGATTGTATCATTACACCATTACACCAGTAGGCGGCGACAAGTGACTGTTTAAAACGTATTCATCATTGAATCATTCATTCAAGAGATTCGTTCAAAAATGCTGATTCATCCAGTAATGTCTTCAAGAGTGAGTCATTGAATCATTCGCTCAATGTAATTTTTTTAAACAAAAAATCAATGAAAAATTAAATATTCTTTTAAATATCTTTTAAATATTATATATTTTAAGTAAAAATTGTCAGAACCTCTACACTGTAAAAAAATATTTTCATGATTTGCAATCACATTTTTCTTTTGTCAAATCAACTTGGATAATTTATGTAGCTCAGATAACATAATATTTCGAGTTTTCGGTGATTAAATTAATCTCCGTTGTATTAACTCACTTTGTCCATTTCAATCAACTTAGAATTTTAAGGCAACCACGTTACTTATTTTTTAAGTTAAACCAACAATTTTTTTTACAGTTTAGCAAATTATATTTTGTTTAGTTTGTTTTATTTAAAAAATTAAAAAAAAATCATGATTCACAATTTATCCAGAATTGTGCAATCAACTGTAAATGTAGAATCATGGAGTGCGTTTTAATATTTCAGTTTTTCCACTTGAAAATATCACGTGTTACCTGCCATTTATTGAATTATGTGTGAACAGGCAATTTCTGAGTGAAAATGTATTCAAAGTAAACCTGTCACTATTTTTTGTTCCCAGTGTATGCATTTAATGATGTGCATATTCTGTCCCTCAGACCTACAGTGACCCGGTGGAGAGCAAAAGCGGGCAGTCTAGCCAGCCGTCGTCACACATGATGCCCCCCAACACCCCCCTGTACAGCGTCCCGCCCCAGCCCTCCTCCCCGTACCCCTTCCCCCTCTCAGACCTCCAGAGCTACGCAGCGGGGGCTCCCAGACACGGCCTGCCCCGCTCGGCCATGCTGCCCGCGCTCAGTGCCTCCCCCCCAGCCTCCTTCCAGATCAGCCCCCCCCTCCACCAGCAGCTCTCCCTGCACCAGGGCTCGCTCCTCAACCAGCCAATCCGCATGCAGCAGGTCCAGTCACAGCCAATCATCTCTCACCAGATGGGCCTCCAGGCTCCACTGCACTCCCCACCCCCAGGACAGCAGGTTAGCGTGCACGCTGGGAGACGCCACACGTGCTTGTGTTTACGGGGTGCCATGTAACACTGTGCGGAATATCGGAAATTTCAGTACAATAAGGTTCATTAGTTTGCGACATTAATTAGCATAATGCCACTTATGCATATTTTAGCTTTTACTAACACTTATGTATTTTTAAAGGATGAATAAATACTGTAACAAATTTATTGTTCATGGTTTGTTCTTGTTAGTTAATGCATTAACTAATGAACCTTAATGTAAAGTGTTACCAAAATTTCTATATGCATGTACTACATTTGCCAAAATGTGCTGTGTAGGCACAGGTACAGTCCCAAAATGCAATGCACTTCATTTCCATTGATTTTTTTTAAATGCAAATAAGCCCTAGAAATAAGTTTAGCATTGCATACTACTTTATTAAATAAAGGAGTATACAATATACAGCATATGTCGCACAATAAACTCTATTCAATTCCAAACATGACCACTTAGTGCACTAGACACCACACATGCTTGTGTTTATGGGGTGCGATGTAACACTGTGCGGAATATGGGAAACATCAGTACAATAAGGTTCATTAGTTAGCATTAGTTTACTACATTAGTTAGCATAATGCCACTTACGCATATTTTAACATTTACTAATACATATGTATTTTTATTAACTAGCATTTACAAAGATGAATAAATACTGCAAGAAATGTATTGTTCATGGTTTGTTCTTGTTAGTTAACTAATGAACCTTATTGTAAAGTGTTATCGAAACAATTTCATGTACTACATTTGCCAAAATGCGCTTTTAAAATGCAAATAAGCCCTAGAAATATGTTTAGCATTGCATACTACTTTATTAAATAAAGGAGTATACAATATACAGCATATGTCGCACAATAAACTCTATTCAATTCCAAACATGACCATTTAGTGCACTAGACACCACACATGCTTGTGTTTATGAGGTTTGATGGGAACGGCACCATGTAACAATGCATTGTATAAAAAAAAATGTGCACAACCAGAACACACTGCAATAAGTACTGTATCCCACAATGCAATGCTCTCAACTTGACCTTCCATTTCCAGTGTTTGTTAGATTTTTTTTTTAAATGCGATGATAACTGAACATCATTTGCTCAGAGAAAGCACACTACCATCAAACTACCATTTATTTCAGTAATTCAACTTAAAAGTTGAAACTACTATATTATATAGACTCATTACATGCAAAGTGAGATATTTCAAGTCTTTATTTGTTATAATTTTGATGATTATGGCTTACAGATATGAAAACCTTGTCACAATATTCTAATTTTGAATTTGGGGTTTTCATAAGATGTATGCCATAATCATAAAAGTTAATTTTTATGTGAAAAAACGTTGATACACATGCAGTTTAAACTTTATACCCTCCTTGTTAATGTTTCGTACAGTGGTATCGCTCAATATTAATAGCAAAATGTTGGGAAAATGTTACCAAAGTAACTTAAAAAAAAAAAAAAAAGGATAGGTCGCCTTTCGCGTGTGAAACGAAACGAAATGAGTTGAAGTGAGAACTGGGGTGGAGGATGTGTTGTTGTGGAGGTGTTGTGTGTGTACTGAAGGTGTGTGTGAAGTGAAAAGGTCTGATTTACCAAAGCATGCATTAGTGTTTAGCACCTTCCTACTGTGAAGCAATAACAAAACACATTTCAGAAACACTTTTGAAGAGGAGCGAGGAACACATGTTAGGTTTAATTATTAAAAAAATATGCTTTACATACATCTACACTTTATTTAATAATAACACAAAAAGGTTCAATTAGTTCATGTATTAACAAACATGATCTAACCATGAGCAATTTATTTGTTAATCTTTGTTAACGAACGGCTGTTCATGTTAGTTCACAGTGCATTAACCAGTGTTGGGTAAGTTACTCTAAAAAAGTAATTAATTACTAGTTACTAATTACCTCTTCAACAGTGTAATTAGATTACTGCTCTAATTACTTTCTCTAAAAAGTATTTAATCACTTTTAATTACTAATTACTTTCAAAATCCCATATCAATCTCAACCAGCTGAATAACACAAGGATAGACATGAATCTGTTTTAATTCTTTCAAATAAATACTATAAAATTGCATGAATTATCCTTAAACTGACCAAGGTGGAGAAGGATACATACGTTTTAACATCAGACAATACATTTTGATGTTAAACCCACTATAGTTTTATGTCTGATCTCATGACATATCACACTTTTTTCATACATATTTTACAATAATTCATACGAATTTGTACGAGTGCGGTTGTACAATTTAGACACCTCATAAAATGCATACGAATCGCAGTGAGATCAGATTGATCTATACACAGTATTTCAGTTACATCAGAAGTAACTGTAATTGAATTACAGATAAATGAAGAGTAATCCCGTACTTTACATTTACTAGGGAAAAGTAATTAAATGACAGTAACTAATTACTTAGTATTTAGTTACAACCAACACTGGCATTAACTAATGATTACACAATTTTAATAAAGTATTAACAAATGCTGTATACGTGCAGTTTTAATTCATGTTAACTAACAAACATAATGGGCCCTATTTTAACAATCTGAAACGCAAGTGTCAAAACGCAAAGCGCAGGTAACTTTTTGGGCGGATCTGTTGCTATTTTCCCGGCGGGATAATGCCTCCTGCGCCTGGCGCAAATCTAAAAGGGGTTGGTCTGAAGTAGCTTCATTATTCATAGGTGTGGTTTGGGCGTAACGGAAATAAACCAATAAGAGCGTCATATCACTTTCCCTTTAAGACCGTGACGCAATTCCATGGCGCAATTCTATTTTAACGGCGCATTTACCAGACGCGCTTCAGCATCGGTTCGCAGCCGAGGAGATTGATGTTCTTGTCAGGGCCGTAAAAGAAAGAAAAGGGACATTGGGGATGGGACAAACCCACCCAAATTAGCTTCGGTTAAACATATAATGATTTGGGTAAATGTGTAGGCTTTATGCCTATTTTTTCCCATTGTCATGGACACAACAATGATTTCCCTCATGTTTATATATTTTCCTTATAATAATGTATCATTTGCAAAAAGTAAAATGCATCTGTGTAGATGAGAGAATCATCTACAGTGTATGCGCGTTGTTCACTCTCTGTTATGGCCAAGCATTCGCGCTTAAAATAGCATCTGAATGTACGCGCAACGCGCCACTGATATTAGACCAGGTTTTTTCTGGTCATTGGCGCAATTATTTTCTGGAACTGCAAAATAGCACTAGGAATTGTTTGCGCCGACACACGCCTCCTTTTTGCGTCAACCCGCCCAGGGAGCGCAAGTTCATTTCCTAGTTTACCGACGTGCGTCTGTGGAGGAAAAAAACCCGCTTTGAGCGAGTGCAAAATAGGAATGATAAATGCGTCAGTGTATAAAGTCATTTGCGCCGGGTGCAAGATAGAGTCCATAGTGTTATCTAAGCATGTGGAGTACACACATCCAGGACACACACTTGCATTGCATTGCATTGGCTAAGCATTCATGTTTGTGTACCTGCATATGTTTCTGGCCTAAAAATGCAAATAAATGTGTGTATTGTGTCTCTCTCAGGGATTCTCTCACTTACAGTCAGAGTATCAGAAGAGTGTGGGGGGGTCTCAGTCTCCTGGGGCCCCGAACCCGGGGGGCCAGAACCCTGACTGGGACAGCGAGTACTGCAACCGGGAATGCGGCGGAAACCACTGCAGGTAAACAGTGTGTGTGTGTGAGAGAGTGTGAGTATGAAAGTGAGATCGAGTGTGAGTGTGAGTGTGTGTGTCAGGGTGTTAACTGTGTCTGTCCCATGAGACTTGTGTCACAGTATCAGGGGACTCTGTAAGCGTGTGCGAGTGTGTGGTTTCAGAGCTGTGTGCATGAATTATTTATTGTGTAATATAACAATGCAATGCAATGCAAAATAAAAAAACAGACAATAACAAAGTTAAAAGACATTCTGTCATCATTTTTTCACCTCATGTCACTCCAAACCTGTTTGACTGATATTTAGCAGAATGTTCACAATATCAAAAAGCTTTTCACATATTTGTTAGACCTTGAGAACGAATGTAAACCTGTTTGTTCACAATTAAACTCCTCAGAGTAGCTACCTTTGAATTTAGCGCCTCGAGTTTAATTATGCTTTTAAAAGGTAATCAGATGAAAATATAATTAATGTACAACAAAACTTGCCTTTTTCTTTTATTTTGTCAAAGAAGCTGCACAACGGAACTGCATAAATATAAAACATGGATGAAAAAAATATCTTGGTTGTATGATATTCCTTAGAAATAATAAAAGTATTATTATTACTTTGAGAATTACATTTTAGCAGGTAGTAGTGATATATTTCTGTCATCATTTCTCCAAATTCAACCGAACTTTAATTTTGACGGTTTGTTGTGAAGATTTTCGTTTCGGTGTGTATTTTTGACGATAGTTTTCCTCAAATAAAACTGTTAAAAGCTTGTGAAGTGACTCATGTGTTCATCTCCTCATACAGGTGCAACTTGAAAAATGTGAATATCATGCAAAAGTTCAGTAATTGAACTCAAAAGGTGACACTAAAATATTATATAGACTCATTACATGCAAAGTGAGATATTTCAAGCCTTTATTTGTTATAATTTTTGTTTATTGCTGGGCATTAATCGTGATTAATTGCATCCAAAATATAAGTTTCTGTTTATATGTGTGTGTACTGTGTATAATTATTTTATATGTATAAATACACACACATGCATATATATATTTAAGATACATCTGCATGCATATATTGTATGTATATTTTTACATAAATTATACAACATTTTATATATAAATAACAAATTTTTCTTGATTCAATTTTGATATTTTTAGGTCAAACCGTTCTTGTCGGTCAAGTCATATAATGCAGGTCTATGGTCACCACCTCAAAGAGCATGCACAGAGAAGTCCAAATTAAACATGATTTAATGACTCGTAAATGTAAGTACACATTGATGGCCTAAGACACGAAACGAGCGATTTGTGTGAGAAAACGAACAGTATTCATATCGTTTTTACCTCAGATCATTTGGACGTGGCTGTGGTTACAAGAGGTAAAAACGATATAAATACTGTTGGTTTTCTCACACAAACTGCTCGTTTCGTGTCTTAGGCCATCAATGTGTACTTACATTTACGAGTCATTAAATCATGTTTAATTTGGACTTCTCTGTGCATGCTCTTTGAGGTGGTGACCATAGACCTCCATTATATGACTGACAGACAAGAACGGTTTGACCTAAAAATATCAAAATTGAAACTACTTCAGACACATACATCTTGGATGCCCTTGAGGTAAGCTAAAATACACCAAAAAATAATTTCAAAGTTTACTATCCCTTTAAACGACATCATTTTAACAGAAGTTCTCTTTAAAAACGCGAGCCTGTGTGAACACTGATGCGTATAAAGAGTTTATTCAATAGGTATGCACGTTTGAAATGTATATATTGGAGTGACACGAGAGTGAGTAAATGATGACAAGATTCTTGTTTTTGGTTGAAAATTTTCCTCGTGAGAACTTTGAGCTTTTAACGTTTTTTTCCTGACGCTAATTTGCTTTTCAATGTTTTGCAGTGGCAGTATGATAGGCAGGGATAAGCCACTCTACCTCACTTGAAGAAAAAACAAGGAGAACGGAAAGAGAAAAGATGAAACAACACCAGGGAGTCCCCCCCGCACCTCTCCACCCTTCCCAGACATCATCAGTTTCCCTCAGTGTCATTTTACATTCGTTTTTAGAAGGATGTGTGTGTGTACGCGTTCTGAAGACTACTAGTGATCCTTTCATTTTTGCCAAGCACTTAAAAATGTACAGGCCTCTGCGCCAGAGACCTCAGAGAGCACTCACGCCATCTCTGAATAACTTAGAAGAAAACAACAAAAAAAAAGATGTATATAACAAAAACGAAAAGGAAAAAAAAATAAAGCAAACTACCATTAAACTGGCCCTCAGGGCAAATGAGCTTTAACTATAACAGAGGAAATCTCTCCTCTTAGTTTCTCAGTTACTTTCCTCCTCGTCTCATTTTCGTTTTATTTTGTTGTTGTACTTTTTTATTTATTTCCTGCTTGCAACATAGCTCTTCTTTTGGCCAAAAAAACAGGTCCGTTACTTTAGGGAAAAGTCTCTCTCGAGGGCGACACGTTGTGAATTTTAGGCAAAAAAACAACAAAACATAGACAAGAAAAAAGAAAAAAAAATGGAAAAATTGATAAATACAACTTCTTTTTGTAAGTTTAAAGACCCGTGTAGGTCTTTGTTGATCTGTCACAGTGTGATTGTAAATATCACTTTTTGGGGGGTCAAATTGGGAAGATGAAGTCCAGATATTTTTTCTTCTTTAATATGACTTATAATTCATTAATTTGTATTTTAAATGGTATTTTGTGAATGCGTGCTGGTGTGAATGAGCGTGTGTGTGAGTGTATTTGTGCGTTGTGTAAGTGAACAGCCTGTGCAGGTGATATCAGAAGAGTGTTTCCACACCACGTACACAATCTTGCATTAAAAATCTGTGCTCACAGATCTTCCCCCCCCCCCCCCAAAAAAAAAAAGATCTATGGCAAAACCCATGACAGACTGCATGACCTGGCTCTCCACAATTCATCGAGCCCCATTTTTGATTTGGAAACGGACTCCTGCAGGACTCTGAAGAGTGTTCACAGCCAAACTCGTGAAGCGATTTGTTGATTTACTCTCAGGTTCTAAATGTGAAGCGTAAATGTTCTGAAGGCGCCGCCAGATTCAGGTCAAAGGTCGGAAACGTACTTTACACAAGTACACCGATGCGAACACACTTTAACTTTAACTTATCATTCAGCAATATTGGATCTTTTCTCCACCCTGAAGGCCCGTACACACCGGGACGAATATCCGCGCGTGTTAATCGTCAGCGTTTTTCAACGCGTTTTTTGAGTTCACATCCAAGCGATTTTCGCTGACGACGAGTCGAGTGAACATGCAAATTCATTCCCTGACATTAGATGGCGCCAATTTGCTCTGCAATGGGCTATAAGCACGCATAAGTTCCGCATTTGACGCAAGGATGCTCGTCCATTTCCGGTTGTGTAGATTAAAGCGGAGGAAAACGGGATTATGGCAGAGTCTTCAAAATTTACTGTCCTCCCGTCTTTGAAACGAAACGTACATACGTTTAGATGTAATTTTACATATAGTTATGTTTATTTAATATAATTTTAAAAAGAAGCATAATTAAAACACAACGAGGGGTGTCTGTTTTATCTGTTTTTGTGACTAACGTTTCTTTAGTATAACCATGGAGTACAAAATTCAATATAAATTCTTGGACTCTACGATCGGCGGAAGTTATCGAGCATCCTTACGCCTTCACCGGAAATACCGCCGTGCATAGAGCCCATACCACTCCATTTCAGTTTTCTTTTATCAAGAAGTTTGTAGTCGCGTTTGTCATATAGTTCTTTAAGTTCTAGCACCAACGAGAACAGCAGCTCTACATTCATCTTGCCTTGCCTTATTTCTTCCTGGCTGTGTAGACGGCGACGATATTGGCGTATATCTTCTTCGCCGTTGTGTGTGTGTGCTCGGCAAGACCGTTTTGAGTTTGAGCGCCCCCAAGTTGTGTTTTATGTAACTTCAGAAGCTCCAAACACGTGAGCAAAAGCGCCAATCTCATTGGTCGGATAGTTTTTGACGCAGTGCGTCAAACTAAAAAAATGAACCCGAGGCGTTTTTTTTTAAAGGGATACTCCACTTTTTTTGGAAATAGGCTCATTTTACAACTCCCCCAGAGTTAAACAGTTGAGTTTTACCGTTTACGAATCCATTCAGACGATTTCCGGATATTTAGAAGAATATCAGTAACAAGACAGTATCTGGTCTCATTGACTTCCATAGTATATATTTTTTTCCTACTATGGAAGTCAATGAGACCAGAAACTGACTGGTTACTGATATTCTTCTAAATATCAGAAAATCATCTGAATGGATTCAAAAACGGTAAAAACCCAATTGTTTAACTCTGGGGGAGTTGTTAAATGAGCCTATTTCCAAAAAATAGTGTAGTATCCCTTTAAGGCCTGTTCACATATCGCGTCTTTTGCACGCTCAAGTTCGTTATTTCAAATGTAGGCACGCGGTATGTGCGCTCATAATGGAAGCGACGCGGTCGCGGTGCGGCGCGCTCGTTTTTTCCAAGCGCGTCTGCGCCGCATCTCAACTTTTCAGAATGCCTCAAGCGCATCATAAGCGCACAGTAGGTCACGTGACAAGAACCAACCGGAGCGCAACCGCCCTAGCGCTTTGGAAAAAGGAGAATGCGGTGCGCCCAGCGTTTTCGGTAACGCTTCCTTTTACAGTCCAGTTACCCATGTAAATACTATGTACTTATTTTACTACAATTACTGGGTAATAACTAGTACTAACCCTGAACCTACCCCTAAACCTACCCCTGTTCCATGTACTTACCTTATATTAGCCAGTACTTTCTAGGTAAGTACACTGTGAGTACTATACTGTAAAAGGAAGCGTTACCGCATTTCCTACTCGTTTTTAGGCGCTATATGTGAATCCGGCCTTACGTGTCGGTGTGCACACTCACATTGGCGCCCTTTGTTTAGTCACGAGGCGTTAAACGTCGGCGAATAACGCGCGCAAAATTCGTCCCGGAGTGAACAGGCCTTGACAGTGACGGAGTGTAGATGAAGAAAACGCACTGCATACTTGGCTTGTGCTGAATCTCCAAGACACGTTTCACATCGTGTACTTGAATAGAGTACGTTTCAAGTCTAACGCAGTTCTATTGAAACCCGGGTCATTTCTTTTGCCTGGTCTTGACTGACATTACAACCACCAATATAACATGTAAAGGTGAACTATAATGTTCTCGATGTGAGATAATACAGCACACAGTAAATTAAATCAACAGTGGGTCTATAGTTTTCTAGTAGCTTTTGCTAGATGTTCTATTGTGTTGATCTCATCTTTAAGTTTTGTGGGAAAAAAATTAAATGCATTTGATCATTTAGTCAAACGTTTTATTTCGAATCTTTTTTTTCTACTGTAGCATACTATTTTTAGTTGAATAAAATAAATAACTTCTAAGACATTTCATTTGTGTACAAACCTGCCAAGTGTAGTTATTTTATTTGTAAAGTCAGCATATTATTTTAAAATTGTTATCAGCAAGTTGCCCATCAGTTAATATTTAATAATGTTTAACAGGTTTCTATTTATGAACAAAATGAGATCAATTTTGCTTATAACTACAATATTTGAATTTTATTGTTATTTTGTTTTTGTTTGTTTTTTGATGATGATGATGATGACAATTGCTTTTATTTTTACTTTTTTGAATACTGTTTTTTTTTCTTTCCTTGCCAGCCAGGTCATTTTGTGTCACTATGCCTTTTTGTTTCATTTTGTCCGTAATAAAAACGTTAAATGAGAGATTTGTGGTGTTTTCTTTTAATGTACATTGACATTCATAACAACCACTTATGAATTGGCCGATATCAAAATTTCACCGATAATTCTTTATACTTGAAAGCCGATAACCGATATATCGGCCGATAAATCTAAGTTTTTATATAATTTTTGAGAGCCAGATTTCAAAATCAAGTCTCATCATTATAATCCACGTCCCAAACACTCAATTATAATGTTCTTAGTATGATTTTATGTAGCCGATATGACAGATATATATATATATATATATATTATTTATATATAAAATGATTTATATATAATATAAATCTATATACAGTATATTCATGAAAATATTTCTTAAATATATACATGCATGTGTGTGTATTCATATATACAAAATAATTATACACAGTGCACCCACATATATTATGTAAACACAAACTTTTTTTAGATGCGATTAATCGTTTGACAGCCCTAGTATTTTCCTTTTTTTGAAGTGATTCCAATCATATTTCAAGCAATTAAAACCCATCGTGCGCATCTGAAGGAAATATTTACCAGCTTTAATGAATCGGCCAAACTTTCTTACTAGGCCGATAACGATGCCGATATATGATGCGGTTTGATGAAATTTGCTACAGCACAAACTCATGTGCCTTAATAAAGTAATTGACCGATCTGAAAACATGCCATACTTTAGTTTGCAATGGTCACTTCACTGTTATAAAAGAAATCCTCAGTCTAGAATGAGAAAGAGAGAAGTATTATGCCATAACACATGAGTCACTCTCACACAGCAGGGAACATGAATGCTAAACGTCTAATGTGCTTTTACTGCGAATCAACATCCATACGGTGTGTTTTAGTGGACTGTGACCTGACAACTCTCGGTTTTTGTGGTTGATTCTAAAAGTATAGACCAACATTTCTCATATTATGCTTTTTTTTTCAAAGCTGTACAGTAAAACTGCCTCGCCGCCCTCCATTTATGTTTTATTCATATTGCGGCGGGTGTTGAATAGATCATTATTGAACAATTGGAACCCAGAACCGCCATTCCGTGCTGAGACACACATTACGAGGAATATCTCAGTCATATAATCTTAATGAAACATACGGCGGTGGAGATGGAAAGATGTCGTTTCATTGTGCAATTGTGTGCGTGTTATTGTTTGTGTGTATTACAATAAAGCAACAAGCAAAACCTTGATATTGCATTGGATGAAGCACCAGGAAGAAGGCCAAAAGTTCAACTTTACATAGGGAATGATGAGATATCTTTAATATTACAATTGCATCTACTACACGATGAGATTAAACATAGACTTTATTTTTCCTGAGACCCCAGTAATCTCAAATGTTTCTCCTCTAGATTATGGTACTAAAGTCATGCAATCAAAAGTCAGTCATTTTACTTCAGCAATCTGTAAAATGTTTATTGAAAGAAGGTGAAAAGGTGATCAAAACAACGCGGATTGGTGTTTTTTAATGAGAAAAACAGAATAGTAAAGGGTAAAAAATAAAAATATAAAGTAATTGCAACTTTTTAATCGCACGATTCAGTCTTTGTAATTCGCAATTGACTTTTTTTTTACCAAAACAAAGGGCAAGAAAGGTCTGAATTGTGAGATAAAAAAGTTGCAATTACCTTTTGTTTTTTTATTTAGTCAAGCTTCCAAAAAAAAAAGAAAACTGACATTTTAGCAGCATGCAGGTAAAACTTTATTTTACTGTGTGTCCTTGTAACATATGTTTGTAATAACATTAAACGACGCATATTCACATGCAACTAACCCTCAACCAAATCCTAACCCTATATTCAGTACTCATTAATTAATATTACTCAGTAGGTCAACTTAAATATATAATTACACTGTATCAAAGTGAAAGCAAAATGCATTCATTAAAAGCCAAGCGTTGCATGTCCGCTTGTACAGTGCGCTTCGATCAGTGGACATCAGGCCTGAACAGTGCAACAGTTTATGACCTGCGACATGGAAACTTTCCACTTCTGCGGTCGAAGCATTTGCGGTGCAACGAGCACTGAACAGACTCTGACAAGAGCTTTTCATCTGGCTTTTTTCTTTCTGTTTCTTGTCATTTTCTTTTCCTTTGATGTCGCACATGTAACGTATGCGCTATGGTTTCCATGTCAACATTTTTAGCTAACGAGACCACATGTGTAACTGGTCTGGTATTCTTTAACAGGGGAGGTTAGTTTAAGTCTTTTTCCTGTACCTTTCTCTCTGACTGGTCTTTTGTTAGAGGAGAGAGAGAGAGACAGAGAGAGAGAGAGCGTTCAGGAAACGTGGGCGGATTTGACAAGAAAAGAGTTTCAGTTTCTGTCTTTTATAAGAGCTTTTTTTTTCTTTTCATGCCTTTCTTCATTATTATTATTTTTTTTTTAGGATCAGCAAAATGAAAAGTTTGAGAAAAAAAGTACTTAAGAAACCCAGGAAAATATTCCTGTGCACAACCAGGCCAGTTTTATTACCAGATTAATCACAAAAACATGTCCAGACTATGATGCACATGCTTTCAACTAAAAGAAATGAAAATTACGGCTATACAATTTGTGGTCAAATTGTGCTTAATTGTCAAAAATTATGTGATGGGCTTAAAATAGTTATGCAAACTATAATGTCGGTCACCTTTGGGATGAAATATATCAGAGAAAAAAAATGAGAAACAAACTGTAAGAAGGGCGTTTATGCTCTAAAATACTCACACAAACATGCATTTTGATCCGTTTTTTGAGATCAAGAAACTGTAGACGAAATTGAGCGGATTGAAAGATTCGTAACAAGTAATAATCACACACACAAAATATAGAAAATGATTTCCAGGTGCTTGATCAGCCGGAAAGGGTTACTGATGAACAGGAAATAGTTATCATTCATTGTTACTGTTTTAGTTCATGCACACTTGACAACATCGAGCAAAGTTCATTTTGTGTTTCTGCAGACCTGTTTGTTTCTATTCTAACAGTAGAATTTATAAAACTATTTTTAAGCATCAGTTTTGGTGACAACCAGTGACACGGTTTAGAGTTACAAATAGATCTACAGCTTAGCTATATGAAATATGATTTTGTCGTTCAAGTCAATGATGTAACCCGTGCTGTTATTATAAACCCTAACCATTAGGTCTTTTTAAGCTTTTATATGAGTTTAAAGTTGAAATACAAAGACTAAAAAAATGTAATAAAAATAAAATTAAAGCTAAATACAAATGTTAAAAAAATATATTAATAAATCATGTTACTATAACATTAAATGTATGGTTTTGTGCATTTTTCAGCATTTTTTGTTTCCCACAAAGAAGCAGTTACATATTACATGTACTTATCATAAGAGCAAATAATGCATAATTACATGCAACTAATTCTCAACCAAACCCAAATCATATCCTACCCCTAGAAGTAATTCATCCTTTAGAATTTAAATTAATATTACGCAGTATACTTAAATATATAATTACACTAACTCAACCAAATATAGAAATGTGTTTCCTTGTAAACTTTCTTCTGAGCGCACAAGGATCATGTAGGCCGGAACAATCCCCAATCTTACCCTGAAAAGTCGATTTTATTAGTATTCATTACGAAAGAGTTTAAAGTTGTGAATTGAAACGTGCATTTCAGTCGCTCATGAATAATGTGGGTGTGGACCGGATGAAAACGAAGCGTCAAAAGTCCTTATCAAGCAGGTGCTCCACCTGAATTTACTGTAACCCCACACTGTCCAGATCGTGCTGTCGATAGCAGTGTGTGTGTGTGTGTGAATGTGTGTTTCCCCTGCACGGGAGGAAGTCCGTGTTGCAGAGAAAAACCCTCTCAAAGTTTATTGACTTTTTCTTTTCTCGTGGCTCTGTTGACTTCAGCTGCCCACATCCACCCAGAGAAACCACCAGCGCTCGAATCGAAATAACAGACATGTTCCAGAATTTTAACTGATCTTGGGTCCCTCATACCTAGAGAGCGAGTCAAAAGCTGTCGCTCGTGGTTTGTCATAACGTGCCGAAGCTCCTTCAGAGGTTAAGAAGGGCAGTTTCTTGAAGGACCTCGTGTGAATTACACACCGATCCCAGCAGACCTACTGATAATGCTTTACTAGACTTCGTTTCAATGTAACGCACATCGCAGAACCTAATATCAGAGAAAACAACTCTGCGCTTATTCTTTAAAATACTCACAAAACAAATCAGTTTTGAGAATAAGAAAAAGGCAGCTGTGCACAACTAGGCCAGTTTTATTGTCGGGTTAATCACAAAAACATGTCCAGACTATGACTATCACATTACAGCAATAAAAATGTGCGGTCATACAAAAAAAAATTTAAAAAAATGTTATTATCCTAAAATAGTCTTCTCTTAAAACATTTTCTTTATGCAAAATATATATTTGTTCGATTTAGGGATGAAATATGAGTCTCTATCAGAGAAAACGTTAAAAAAAACACACAAAGCAACCACTAATGACTGCATTGTACATTATTTGTTTTATATGCTGGTTTTAAATTTTATATTCTACATATGTATGTATTGTGATGTTTTATGTGGTGTATATGTATGTATGTTATTTTATTTGTTTACCTGCCCAGGGACAGCAGATGTAAACTAGCTATTAGTTAATTCTGGTGCAATTACTTTTAATTGTGCATTGCCCCTGTAAAAATAAACAATAAAATGAAATGAAAATGAAATGAAAGGGCACTTGGTTTGCAACCAGTCGGATTTACACAGTTTTGAGGATAAGAAACTTTAGACTGATTTGAACGGCTTCAATATTTACATTCACTCAACATAGAGAATGATTTCCAGGTGCTTGATCAGAAGGTAACAATGATTCAGCAATGATTCCTTCCTTGTAACGGATCATTTTAGCTCATGCAAATCACTTGACAACATCAAGCATTTTGTTCCTTTCGTGTTTCTGCAGAACTGTTTGTCTGAAACACTATAGTTTGTAAGATTGTGGGGGAAAAAAGAAGTTTCAGTCTGGGTGACTTAATCCAGTAAATGGACAAAACAAAAATTGAAATAGACCTTCTCCAGCTCTGCTTGCCTGCATAGATCTGCAACTGGTCATTTTATATATACTATGCTATTTGTGCTGAAACAGACTGTCTTACATGCTCTCACCAGCAGCAGCAATAACCAACAGCAGCAGCAGCAATAACAAAAGCAGCAATAATCATAATCAGCAGCAGCAATAAGAGCAGCAAAAATCATCATCATCAGCAGCAACAACAATAACCAACAGCAGCAATAATCATCAGCAGCTCTAGAATAAAGTGACTGTCCAGCTAAAGTAGGTTTTGATTGATTCACTTTCGTTGCAAAGATCATTAGGTATAAACTTGGGAGCCGCTAACACGACACCGTTTAACTGAAAATCTCGGGTATTTCCATGATAATAAAGTATATGCATATACTTCAATGATAATAGACATAGCCTTTATCACTGTATAGAATACTATGAAATAATATGTTGTGTGCCTTATTCTCTGTAAGAAGCACATCATCTCTCAGAGAGTTCAGCTCAACTGGCTTTATGAAGTGAGTTGAGTAAAAACATGTTATTAAATGTTGTCTTTTGTTGGACAAGAGGTTCCTAAATGCTGATGTTTGACGTGTGTTGCTTTTTCAAATGCATGTTATGAGTGACTCAAACTCGCAGTGCGTTTACAGAGCCGTACTTCACTGACACACTGCACATAAACAATAATCACAACCTATGCGATTTCATCATCACGATAAGCAAAATCGTTTTGAGCGTGACTTCATATTAAATGCGATTAATCGTGCAGCCCTATATATATCTGTTGGTATATACAGTATGTCTATATATATATATATATATATACACACATATACATACATATACATATACATATATATATATATATATATATTAGGGCTGTGCAAAAATTAATTCAATTAATCGCATCCAAAATAAAAGTCTGTCTTTACATAATATATTTGTGTGTGCTGCATATAATTATTTTGTATTAATAAATACACACACATGCATGTATATATTTAAGAAAATGTGTTATTCATATATAAAATATTTATATTTATATAATATAGATTATGTATTTATATATATATATATATATACAGAATTTAAGCGCAAATAATTCTTAAATATATACAAATGCATGCATAGGTATTTATATATACAAAATAATTATATACAGCACACAAAAATATATTATGTAAACACAGACTGTTATTTAGGATGCGATTAATCGCAATGAATTTTTGCACAGCCCTAATATATATATATATATATATATATATACATATACAGTATATATACAGTATATATATATATATATATAGAGAGAGAGAGAGAGAGAGAGAGAGAGAGTATATATTACCCCAAATTAAACATTAAATGAAGATATTTTTCCATGACACAACATGAGGATTATTAAATAAAGACAGTTTTTAATTTCTGGATGATCTATAATCTATATCTTTAAATTTGCACTGTGGGTGTATGTTAGTATAGCTTGAAATCCTGAGAGTCTAAATGTCTTATTAACACACACACACGCACAGACACACACGCTCACAAACTCAAATAAATGAAAATCCTAATCTAATTTAATTACGCTCCTTAAAAAATCCTGTGTGCTCCTTTTTATTGAGCTGTTTTAAACAATGTGATAATTCGATAAATGGGGGAATGTTTCTTCCTGTCACACGGCTCATTTGTGTTATCTTTAATTCAGGTGTGAGTTTCACAGACACAGCACTCAGGAGGAACAAATCTCAAGCCACACACACACACACACACACACTCTCTCTCTCTCTTTCACTCACTCACACATCAAGACTCTTGTATAAGCAAATTGCATGGTCACACACACAGAAACATCTCAACAAACATCTCAAGAGTTCAGCTGAGTTTCAAACTCTGAGTTTAAAAAGAAAATCTATATATGAACCTCGTCACATCAAGACTAGAGATAGAGAGATAGAGAGATAGAGAGAGAGGGGGAGAGAGGGAGAGAGAGAGAGAGAATGAGACGAGAGAAGGTGAAACAGATAGAAGGAGATGAAGGAAGTATTTTTGGAAGCTTGATGTAAACCAGCCGCACTAATACAACCCCTCTCTCTCTCTCTCTCTCTCTCTCTCTCTCTCTCTCTCTGAAACAAGAAATTCCAATCTTTCTCTTTCTGCATTACTCAGAATTCTGTTCACAGCCTCTCTCTCCTCCACTTATAACAGCCTACTTTAAAATTCATAACTACATTTGCCCGAATAAAAGCAGCTAAGATGGAATATTTCCAGGAAGCTTACTTGAGCAAAAATACAATTGGCCCTGGCATATTTAATAACCCTAACCTGCCTCTTTAGTACAGAGAGTCATAATAACAATCATAAAAAAGAGAGGAGGAAAAAAAAAAAAGAGTCAAACCATGTCTTAGCATGAAATGACTACCCATAATTCCAGCCTGCGGCAAAAGCGAAGGAAGGGTGGAGGGAAAGAAAGAGAAACAGCTACTGGTAAAACTGTTTGTCGTCTTTTTACACGAAGAAAGACTGAACTAACGCGCTTTAAAGGAATAATTCAACCAAAGATGAATATTCTGTCATCGCTTATTCATCCTCTCTTTCTTCTATTGAAGGAGATGTTTAGCAGAATGTTCAAACTGCCTTAAAATGACAATATATGACTATTTAAGCAAGAGTTCAGAAGTCATATTGTCGTAATAGCTTTGTGTTTTAGCTCTAAAATCTCATGTCTTTACTCATCTCAACACTTTAAACGAAAACTACATGATTTTCAGGAAATATATGACACAAATGTAAATATTATACGTCATAGGCAACATTTAGAGTGTGTTTTGTATATTTAACACTTGATGATGGTCACTATATGCTTTTCATGTGTGGAAGTTAGCAGTTAAACAAACAGAGAAGTGGTTCCGGTTGAGAAAGATGAAATAATCTCTGATCGACTGTTACTGAGAAGTTGTACTAGTAACAGTGGAAAGAGAAAACCCTCAGCGGATCACAGTAAAGCTCTGGAGAGGGTCGGACAATGACATGGGTTTTCAGCAGTGTGTTAAAGCCTCTCTTGCTCTTTCCTTCCCTTCTCATTCTCATTGTGTGTGTGTGTGTGTGTGTACATGAGCGAGCATTGTGGGATGTCCTGAGTTGAATTAGGTCACCTCTTCAATCTGAGCACTGCTGCTCTACCCCCCCAACACACACACACACACACACAGAAAGAGAGAGACACACAGAAACACACACACACAGGGAAAGAGAGAGACACACGGAGACACAGCGCCCCCTGCTGACAGAAACTGGGGAACAAGGGAAACGGACTAAAGTATAAAGAAAATATTACTAAAAAATATAGCTTATAAAAAGGTTAAATGTTATAATATTTAATGTTTAAGTATCATGGGGATCTTTATAAAATTGATCATTTGAAAGCAATCCTAAAGGGAATGTTCTTAAATGGTTAAATGTCTAGTTTTTATTTAAGAATTATAAAAAAACAAACAAACAAGTAATTTAAAAAAATATATAAAATATTTTTTTAAATAAAACATTTTAAATATTAAGTTTAATTTAATATTTTAGGTAAAAAAAAATCGTATGGGAATATATTTATATAATTTCTTAATGGGATTTTTTAATAGAATATGAGTCTTTTTTTTGTTTAGACGAGTCATATTTTTGTCTGTGCGTTAAGCACACGCAATATGAATCACTTTGCATAAAAGCATCTGCAGAATGAATAAATGTATAAATGATAATTAGCCTGAATGCGGCTGAAATGAGTCTAGAATGACTGATAATGAGCTATGGAGAAATAAAACTATAACCCACCTGTTACAGACGTAACGGTATAACCATCTGTTCTGCGATGAGATGAAGAATAAAATATGAGCAAGGAGTGATCCGTCATCATCTCATGAAGATTCTTCTGTGAAACACAAATGGAGATGTTTAGCTGAATGTTCATGATGCTGTTTTCGACTGAAAGTGATTTACTGCAACAATAAATTAGTCCAAATAGCTCAATTTGGTTAAAAGGGGCTATGTGTAGAATTCAGAAAGCCTTGTTACAACAGACGAGCAGATCAGTCACATTAAAGTCTTATTTTCTTGGCAAATGTTAAGTAAATTCACCAACAAACCAGTTTTTTTAAAGAATTTAAAATGTACCTTAAAGCTTTTTCATCCTCATTAAATAAGAAAGCAGGTAAAACAACCTCAGTTTGTAATGACTTTAATTTTGTACACTATCTGATGTATAAAATAGCCTAATATAAGATCTCCCTCCTCAAAATTTCCTTGTTAGCGCACGTTACTAGATTCAAGGACCAGAAAAAAATTTTCATTCTTCATTTAGAAGTAAAAAAATGACAAAATACCTTTGCAGTGAACATACAGAGACCAATATTTTATTCAATATTATTTTTTATCATTCTTGGGAATCTGTATGTAAAGCACTTTGGTTCAACCTAGGTTGTGTTTTAACAGTGCTATATAAATAAATAAAAAAGAAACAGAATATTTCCTCTCAATAACAAAATAAACACAACAAATGGCAGCTTTGAGATGTGAAGATCTAAACATATTTAGATATACAGGAAATCGTAATGGAAGCCCAATTTCGATAAATCTAAATATGTTTAGTGAAAGGTAAAACTTCAAAAATCTCTATGTAAACCAGGCGTGGCGCACAAGCCCTCAAAGGTGACGCCAAAATGTCTCCATCACCCCCTAGTGTCCGGTCCTAGTACAGGTCATAAACGCCGTGAGACAAAATAAACAATTAAATTATACTTCACACATCCTTTTCCCAAAGATAGTTTGTGTCATTTACTGTAGTTTCTATCACGTTGAGGTAATTTCAAGTGTTTGTTTTTAGTTAGTTATGTGACGCTATAAAAACGGTCGTGTGACGACATGATTGACAGCTGTGATTAACAAGTTCTCAGTGCGAAGACTTGTGGTAAAGTTTGTTTTTCGACAAGCAAAAATAATAAGGCTATACGTTCCCTTTTTCAAAAAGAGCTAGTCAGTAAACCTTGTGTCATTTCCTATTGGTCAAGGTTTATAGGAAATGTTAATTGGAATAAGGTCTGGTTGTTACCTAACAAATATATTATTACAAACAAGGTCAAGGAAATTTCATTTAAGATACTGCACAAATTTTACCCTGCTAAACATTTTCTATCCAAATTTATTAAAGACATTGATGTAAATTGTTCATTTTGTTCTTTACAACCAGAAACTATACCTCATATTTTTTGGCACTGTCAATACACCCAAAGGTTGTGGTGGGAAGTTTCTAAATTTATAAACAACAAATTGGGGTGTAATTTTCTTTTGTTATACGAACATGTAATATTTGGTTTTCTACAATATGAAAAGAGCATGGAAAAGGAAGCATATATTATTAATCTTTTGATTATTTAAGGTAAATTTCATATTCATCGGTGTAAATTTACTAATCAGAAACCTTTTTTTTTTTTTTTTTTCTCTGTGCTATTGAAAGATTTAGAGAATTATATGGTTTCCATTAAGGACAGTACAAATAAAAAAGCTGTTAAAACCATGCATTTGTTAAACACTTTTCAGATTTTGTGAAATGTCAAAGTCTTTTATTGTTTGTTTGGTCAATTTAGTATTGTTTTCATCCAATTGTTGTATGGTGTATTTGTGTATCTTTAACCCTGGCACTTTTTTTTATGTGTGTACCTTTTTGTACTTTTTATTTTTTGTCCATGTTCTGTAATTGTTCTTAATGCAATTAAAAAAAAAAAAAAAAAAGTTCTCAGTGCGAAGTAGCTAGTCACTGAAGCACCAGTGGACTTTTTCATAATGTTCACTATGTGGTTAGTAGTTGTATTTACCTTATTTTATCGAGGTATTGCAATCAGCAGACAACATTGGAGAGGAACGGAGCAGACAGAGGCCATTTAAGAAAGATGCAGGGGTGTGTGCCGTGTGCTTTTGTTTGTTTCAGCGCGGGCCGCGCGGCCTTGATTTCGCGGCTTCAGTACTTCCTGCTCACGACTGCGCATGTCTGGTCCCGAAAACGCAAGTGCGCAGACTGCGCAGACTCAAGATGTCATCATCGCCGTATCGGGGAGCGCGCGTAACCGTCACATTTTAATTTTTCCGGCAAAAACGTCCCGAGTGCAAGGAAATTCGTACAGCCCGTTTTAATATCATAATTTAATTTTAATTCAGCATTTCAAACTTAACTTGTTAAGTGTGTTTACTGTCTGTCTTTAAAAGTAAAATTGACACTGATATGACTAGCCTAGCCCAGAGCCGTTTAAAAACAGAGTTCAAACACTCTCATAGGCTGCCATAGGAACTTTGGAATGCGGAAGTAACGCCTGTCGTGGAGCCGCCAATATTTCCAAACACTGAGGCTGCGTTCCAAACCGCATACTTCCCTACTATTTAGTATGGGAAAAAGAGTAGGCGAGCAAAAAAGTATGAATGAATCCAAAAGAGTAGGCGAGAATTACCTGGGTGACGTAATAATTGTCGCGAGATTCGGACTTAAGTGCGTTCCAATATGCCTACTTTCCTACTATATAGTAGGCGAAAACAGTACGTGAAGGAAGCAGTACGTTCGAAACATCAGTTTTCATAAAAAGAGTAGGGGAGAAGTTCCCGGATGACTTACTGCTTCCGCCCAGATTTTTGAGTGCTTTTCCATGGGTACTCATGATACTCATCTATCCCAGGATGCCACGCGAGCGAGGATACGTTAATATCAACATCGCGGAGATCAGCGATGTTTAACAGTTTTCTCCAAAAGAGATCTTCGAGCAGCTGCCTGGCTCCTTTGTGCAAACATTACAAACGCAGAGGAAAACTGTTCTAGGATGTGCTGTCAAGTTACTGATGTTATGAAGTGTTAGTGCACCTGTCGCTCATATAATTTAAACTTATTACATGCAAGATCATGGAAAGATACTATAGTTTATGTAACAATCATAATGACAAAACAGAAAATATAAAGATCATTGGTTTGTGTACTTCACAATATGACATAAAATTATATTTATACACAGGAAAAAGGAACAATAAAAAGGCTAATATCTTCATTATAGTTCTTCATAATACATAAAAAAGTTGTTATATGTCTTGAGTGATGAAACGAGGTAAATTCATTAAGAAAAAGGAAAACTTAAAGGAGAAACTTTTTGGGTATAAAATAAAGAAATTAACAACATAATCAAGAGATGACGATTTTGGGGTTTCTTAAAAAATATCGTTATAAGAATAACACTGTTGGTCACAATAGTAGCCTAGGGTTTATAATATAACAACTTAAATCAACCCAAATGTATTCACAAAATAAATGGGCAGCTGTTTTTTCAACAATACCACAACAAAATGATTAAGTTTAATCAATATCAAGATATTTATCGATAGATGAATTAAACGTATCGTTCATATATTTTATGGTGTTGCTCTTGAGATAACGCGTCGTAGGTCACATGATAACGTCAACATGGCAGATGACCGGTTCGCATTCATACTCAACGAGATTTGGCTATAAAGTACCTACTCTTTTAGCACTCGATGAGTAAGTACTTATTGAAATTAAGTACCTACTCATTGAGTATGCGGTTTGGAACGCAGCCTGATAGTTCCAGCATTGAACCCCATTCATTTTCACCGCTTCCGACGTACGCTCGCTGGTAAGTTCATTAAATTACTGTATTTTTTATATTTGAACGCATTAGCCGTGCTCACATGAATCTAGTCAGTAGTTGTAATTGATGTAGCCAACTTTAGTTAATGTTTATTGGAAGATAACAAATAATTGAAGCTAGCGAACGTGACCAACACTCCACTATAACGTTAGGTACCAGTCAGAAATGTGTAAATTCAATACTGAGGTCATAGTTAAATGTGATGTTGCACTAGATTGTATTCAGAGTTTTTTGATAAACCTATTTACATACATAAGGTGGTCAGAAAATTAGAAATATATCTGGATATAAAGCAACAGTACAGCAGCACCCCCACATAGGCCTAATTCTTCAATGTTAAAACGTGAAAAGGAATTTACACCTCAATAACAGTATACAAAAAGACCCAGAACATCACTGACTACGTTTACATGCAGCCAATTTTCGGGTTATGGTCGGGTTAAGGTCACTTTTCGGGTTTCTGAAACATTAGGGATAACCCGTTTACATGCGTGAGCGGAGAGAGTTTCTCCTGTATACATGGAATTGCAATATCCCGATGTAAACGGCGACGCGCGGTTAGCATCTAGACGTACGGACAACCTTAAGACGCAAAATGCGTCATTTCCGATTCTTCTTCCTGTATCCAAAGTCAAAAATAACAGCAGTATGCGGATAATGAATAGTTCGGGGCAGATAGCGATCGCCTTTGTTTGCGCTAAGATGCTGGTAACGTTACTGAGCTCGCTCCAAAAGTATGCTGTGCTGCGTCTCGCCTGGTCTCGCCATGTTTACTTCCGGTATACTGCACGCGGATTTTTGTATGCGCCGAGAAGTTTCTCTACTCAAAAGACCAAGATTCCTTGCGAATAGAACATGCGCAGAACACAAATCACTATGGGGATATGCCGATACGCGTTTACATGACCAAAAATTCGGGTTAGAAAAGGGGTACCCCAGGTATAATATCCCGGTTTTTAAAATCCGGGATATGAGCATTTTTCGGGTTTTTGCCGGTGTTTACATGGACGTTCGCGACCGGGTTATTGCTAATATCCCGGTTTTGAACGGGTTATTGGCTGCATGTAAACGCAGTGATTGGCTGCATGTAAACGCAGTGACAGAAAAGCAGAATGTATGGCTGAGCTTTATATGGTATCATAATGCAATGTATGGCTGAGCTTTATATGGTATCATAATGCAATGAAAATATAAAATTACATTTTCCTTAAGTTGATAAAATAATCATCCAGATTCTTCCATAACGTTGTTGTAAGAACAGCAATTTTTATAACAATAGTGGTTTGTATATAGATATTTTTGTTCTCATTTAATTTCAAATTATACAGGAGTAGAGTCAAAATAACAAATCATGATAAATGTAACTGTTAACCGTAGGTGTGTACTCTCAACCTCGTGAAAATGTATAGGAAACATAGGCTTTAAATGTGTATTTAATCTGTCCTTCAATGTATTGACTTCCGTTTCCTTACTTTACCACTACCAGTTCTCTCCAACAGCAATAGGCTTTTCTTCTAGACCCTGTCTCCTCTGGGGCCTATGACACGCTTTGCTTCTGGCAGGGGAATGCTGTCACACACAAATACAAGTAACTATAGCATTACTTGATTGCGTGGAGTTTAAATGCTTTTGTTATCATTGTATGGCTGCTAAGCATTTGACTGATTCTCGATTCACCAGCAGGTCTCCAGATCATCAGCTTCGGGGACAGAGTGTTATGGCTATTGTGAACACTTGTATTCCTTAACTGGATTTCTGCCATCTTGCTCTCCCTGGGAAGTCGAACAAGTTTCTTTGAAGACAAACATTCAAGGAAACTTACTTACCCTCACGCTATAGATATATAATTAAATGTTTTGTTGAATGTGATTGGTTGCCTTGTATACTTTTTACTGTTGACCGAACTTCTTTCTTGACTTAAACTGAGCAGCTTTAATTGATATTTGCTTGTTGTGCAGTTTTATGGGAATGTATTTCAACATAACATAAGGATGTTATTAATTATGACCATAGAAGCACAAGAAAAATATATACAGTGGCTAAATACTTGAAATATACCTTATGGGAGCAGTACCCCTTCCCTCCAAAACTCAAAACACACCATTTTTTTTATTATTCAAATGGCTTTGACATAAAAGTTTCAAGAACAATGTGTATATACACTACCAATCAAAAGTTTTGGGTTGGCAAGATTTTTTATGTTTTTAAAAGAAGTCTCTTCTGCTCACCAAAGTTGCATTTATTTGATTAAAAATACAAGAAAAAAAAAACAGTAATATTGTCAAATATATATATATATATATATATATATATATATATATATTTGACAACATTACTGTGTTTTTTTTCTTCAGTAAAGACATTTATAATGTTACAAAAGACCCTTTTTCAAATAAACACTTCTTTTGAACTTTCTATTCATCAAAAAATCCTGAAATAAATTGTACACAACTGTTTTTAGCATTGATAATAATAATAATGAATGTTTTTTGGGGCATCAAATCCACATGTTAGAATGATTTCTGAAGGATCTTGTGACACTGAAGACTGGAGTAATGATGCTAAAAATTCAGCTTTGATCACAAGAATAAATGAGATTTTAAATTGTATTAAAATGGAAAATAGTTATTTTGAAATTGTCATTATATATATATATATATATATATATATATATATATAAAACTTTATTTTTGGATGTGTATTTTTAATCAAATAAATACAGCTTTGGTGGGCAGACTTATTTTAAAAACATTAAAAATCTTGGCCTGTCCTACTGATCCAATACTATGGTGTAGAGTATGCACACACACACACACACACACAATATACACTCACCGGCCACTTTATTAGGTACCCCATGCTAGTAACGGGTTGGACCCCCTTTTGGCTTCAGAACTGCCTCAATTCTTCGTGGCATAGATTCAACAAGGTGCTGGAAGCATTCCTCAGGGATTTTGGTCCATATTGACATGATGGCATCACACAGTTAACGCAGATTTGTCGGCTGCACATCCATGATGCGAATCTCCCGTTCCACCACATCCCAAAGGTGCTCTATTGGATTGAGATCTGGTGACTGTGGAGGCCATTTGAGTACAGCGAACTCATTGTCATGTTCAAGAAACCAGTCTGAGATGATTCCAGCTTTATGACATGGCGCATTATCCTGCTGAAAGTAGCCATCAGAAGTTGGGTACATTGTGGTCATAAAGGGATGGACATGGTCAGCAACAATACTCAGGTAGGCCGTAGCGTTGCAACGATGCTCAATTGGTACCAAGGGGCCTAAAGAGTGCCAAGAAAATATTCCTCACACCATGACACCACCATCCTGAACCGTTGATCCAAGGCAGGATGGATCCATGCTTTCATGTTGTAGACGCCAAATTCTGACCCTACCATCCGAATGTCGCAGCAGAAATCGAGACTCATCAGACCAGGCAACGTTTTTCCAATCTTCTATTGTCCAATTTCGATGAGCTTGTGCAAATTGTAGCCTCAGTTTCCTGTTCTTAGCTGAAAGGAGTGGCACCCGGTGTGGTCTTCTGCTGCTGTAGCCCATCTGCCTCAAAGTTCGACGTTCTGTGCGTTCAGAGATGCTCTTCTGCCCACCTTGGTTGTAACGGGTGGTTATTTGAGTCACTGTTGCCCTTCTATCAGCTCGAACCAGTCTGGCCATTCTCCTCTGACCTCTGGCATCAACAAGGCATTTCCGCGCACAGAACTGCCGCTCACTGGATGTTTTTTCTTTTTCGGACCATTCTCTGTAAACCCTAGAGAAGGTTGTGCTTGAAAATCCCAGTAGATTAGCAGTTTCTGAAATACTCAGACCAGCCCTTCTGGCACCAACAATCATGCCACATTCAAAGTCACTCAAATCACCTTTCTTCCCCATACTGATGCTCGGTTTGAACTGCAGGAGATTGTCTTGACCATGTCTACATGCCTAAATGCACTGAGTTGCCGCCATGTGATTGGCTGCTTAGAAATTAAGTGTTAACGAGCAGTTGGACAGGTGTACCTAATAAAGTGGCCGGTGAGTGTATATATATATATGAAGAGTTCAGATGCAAAAGCCTCTAAATGCCATTTGAAATTTTCTTCTAAAATGACAATTTTTATCAAGCTTGTATATTTAAGTTCAGTAATTTCACTTAAATGACAATTAATAAGTAATCTTCTTTGCCATTTAAGTGAAATTACTGAACTTAAATATACAAGCTTGATAAAAATGATCATTTTAGAAGAAAATTTCAAATGGCACTTAGAGGCTTTTGCATCTGAACTCTTCATATATAAAAGAAAACCACAATGAACGCAAGTGGTTCCAACTAACGCATGTTGCTAAATGAGTGGAAAAATATCTACAAGTCTCTAAAGGTTCATTAAGACGAGCCCAGAGGATTTCTAGTGCAGGTGTAAGCGAGATGATATTTAAAGACTAATTTTAGACGGCATTACCTACAACAGTATGCTTAAATAACATAAATCTGACGGCCAAAAAGAAAACATGGGGCATTACAGAAGATTTGTTGGGGGGGGATTTTGTTTTGTTTTTTTCTTCAATGCAATTAAAAAAATAAAAACTTTTCCCCTGACTTCAAACATAGGAATAGGATATTCTTGTACTTGCCAGTATTTACCAATGAAAGACTGTAAGGAAGTAGATTAACCCCTTATGATTTACTAGTCTAAATACGATTCCTTAAAGATATAAAAACATACAGTGACATTGAGAAATGCATGTGCACACTTTCATACCAACAGCCTCAGGTCTGTTGTATATGCTGGCTTTCCATTGATTTGTTTCAGTAATTGACTGTCTTGAGAGTCCTCTAACCTGGAACTCGCACCATAATCAGTTTGTTGGTGGGTAATTACTAACACCTGCCCTCGAGCCCTTTGACTCACCTCGCCAGCTTCTTATGAGTCTTCCTCCGAGGATTCCTCTTCATCCAGAGGCGTCTCTGTGCGGCTTACGTGTTTGTGATGATATTATATATGGTATGATGCAGGTGGTTGTCACAGCTTTTAGATTTGTCTCGGCCAACATGGTTGATCCCTCATGAGAGCTTGGTGAGACAAGTTCAACAGACCTGTTGAGTTCGGCACAGGGAGCCTAGATAAATAGAAATCACAGGGTTCAGTTTATGATTACAGGTATCTGTAACCTTGATCTCAGGTTCCCCCCGCCTTTATTTATATGGCGCGTTATAGGATTGTTGTACGGGAACTGTTAAAACCTTGAGATATTTTGTGTGTTTGTGTTTCAGATGGGCATTGCCACTGTTAACCTGTGGAAGACTCTGATTGGTCCTGCTAAGCACCTGACCTAGACATAAGGACCGCCCCTAACTCTCAATGAAGGCCTCATTGACTGTGCTTATGCCATTGTGCTTTGCAGTCAACCTTTATTCCTTTCATCATTTAATTGAGTAAGAGTGTCGTGCCAGAGAGATTGTAATCTGACTTCTGATATTCTCTTTTATCTGACAATTAACTGATTGATTCTGATTTGTCAAGAGACTTTGTGTAAATATTCTTGTAAATACATTTTGCCAGATGAAAGGATGTAGGGGTTTTGACATCAATTTATTTGTACTTTTTTTTTTTACTTTATGGTTATAGGAGTTTACTTTTGAAAAGACTTGTCCATGTCTTTCTTTCTTCAGTCGAAAAGAAATTAAGGTTTTTGATGAAAACATTCCAGGATTTTCTTCATATAATGGACTTCAATGGGAACCAAACGGTTCAAGGTCCAAATGAGAGTTTCAGTGCAGCTTCAAAGGGCTTTAAACGACACCAGACGATGAATAAGGGTCTTATCAAGCGAAACAATCGCTCATTAAAAAAAAAAAAAACATTTATAAGCTTTATAAAAAACATTTAAGATAAAAAATATTTAAAAAACATTTATAAAAAGTTTTATATATAAACTTTATAAAAAAAAACATTTATAAGCTCAAATGGTCGCCTTGCATTGTTCTGTGATGCGTGTTCGTGACTCTCCTGTTCAAACTCGTTCATCAAAATGAACAAATCTTTTTCTGAGTCAATTTGTTTGTTTCGTTCGTTGAATAAACCAAATGACTCGGAAAAAGGATTTAATTTAGACTGAAGAAAGAATGACAAGGGCATCTTGGATGACTTGGGGGAGAGAATTATCAGCATTTTTTTTTTAAGTGAACTACTCCTTTAAGGGAGTAAGTTAAACTGTATTTGTGTTTTTTATCTTTCGTTTGAGGTCATTTAGGCAGACCTGCCAACCTTGAAAAACTTTTTTGAGTAGCAATTTACTGATTTATTGTCGAAGTTCTGGTTCATGAACATGGCGGAACTCACGCGGAAAATAAAAAATGTGCCATTACCACTGTCTGTCATTTTGGCTGGTTAGCATTATATATATAGAGTAATATATTGGCATATATCTTTTGAGAATGCAAGAGACACACACAAACATGTCTTTGTATAAGCATTCGTGTATGCCTATCTTCATAATTCTAGTTTTGACTCCTAAAGTTTTTTTTTTAATTCGATCCAAATCAGACAATTTCACTTGCACTGCAATTTACAGTGAAAGTCCAAAGTTTCAATACTGCTCAAAAACATTTTTTATTCATGATTAATATTGCATTATATAGTATATAATGTGTGCTGGTCAACTAGTCTAGAATTAAGAAACCCCTAGAAAAAAAAGATAAATTGTAATTTATTACCCCAATATCCAAATATGATACTAAATCTCAAAGAAAAAAGAGCTTTTATTTGTGACGTGCTGTCTTTACATTTGAACATTGTACATTTTAAACAGGACACGCATTACTGAATAAATGTCTAATAATAATAGCAAAGTCCAATAATAGCAAAACGAATCACTTATTCTAAAAAGAATATCAAGTATAAGACGAATCCGAAATAACAGTAAACGTCCGTCATTTAACAAATTCTAAAAACAGGTGGGTAATACAAATTTAAACTTAGCCCATCAATTTTACTTTACAGTTATCTTCTCTCCGCGCGTGCGTCAGTGTTTGTGAGAGAGAGCTCGCGCTGCACTGATACAACTGTACCTTTTAATCCGCAAGTAACGAACGTGCTAATTTTCATACAAAATACATAAGGTAGGCCTACTTTAGTTATTATTAACACAAAATGTAACACAAGCAGGCTGCGTTTCTCAATCATGAGAATGAGTAAATAAACACCTGTTTCTCCAGACTCGCGCTTATCAGTCATCCAGAAATCACAGAACTTTCATAATCACTTAACCATAACGATTTATTTCATCAAGATTTATTGCTCAGCATTACTTAAGCATTTTATACCTTTGCATGGCTGAATGTTGTTACCATGAATGGCGGAGTATTTTGAGTGAGATTTATAATCCATGCGATCACTCCCGTGTGATAATCGAATCCAGATCAACCCAATAGCCTCCAATATTTCAACTTTCCACATCCACCCCAGCCCGTTTACCTTCAGTAGTCAGAAGTAACTGTACCGTGACTGTAGTAGCCTACTGTTGTGTCCTCGCTTAAATCAAGTCAGACGGCGGGCCGCGGGAGTGGAAGCGGGATCGAGCGGGATTCTTTATTGCCTTACGCATCTGTCAATCATCCCCGCTTGCTATTTTGGGAAATAATCCCAGCGCTATGATTGGCAAAACTCTTCTTAATTTGCTGTTGATTGATTTGAGGACTGCGCGCGAAAAGATGCGGGTCAGCAGGTTTTTGCGTAGTTTAGAGTGACAGATCGTATCAGCGAACTTTGAGTTCAAAATGCGTAACCGATACGCAAAATGCGTACAGGTTGGCAGGTCTGGGGTTCACTTATCAATTTAGATAGATCAGGTAAGGTATTTGAGAATCTATCTCTAGTGGTTGGAAGGATTGTTCTGCCTGGTCTATAATGTGGCGCAACATGACATATTTCAGCAGTACGTATTATGCAAGTCACCATGTAATGATCAGTGACGTCATTGTTTTTACGGTATAATATCTATATTAGTTGGATCGGTTCCATACGATATAATTAAATCTAGTGTATGATTTAGACGATGAGTGGGACCACTGATGTTTTGTTTGACCCCAACGGAGTTTAATAAGTCTGTAAACGCAGCACCTAACGCATCATTTGTATTATCTACGTGAATGTTAAAATCTCCAACAATTATTGCTTTATCGACATTCACCAATAGATCCGAGAGAAAGTCTGCAAACTCTTTTAGGAATTCAGCATATGGCCCTAGAGGTCTATATACAGTAGCCAAGGCTAGAGATAATATGGATTTCCTTCTTACTAGGGGTGTAAAAATTAATCGATTTGCATCGATGCATCGATTATACAGACGACGATTCAATGCATCGATGCGTTCGCAAGAGAATCGATTAATGCGTTTATTTTACCGCCTGTTTATTTTCAGCATCTGCTCCGACGTGTGCGTGCAACCTACTGCTAAGCTACGGGTGGCGCTACCCTCATTATTGTTGTGATTCACACACGGTATACGCTTCACGTTCACGGGGTTCACACACACATTGTTGAGTCTGACTTTAAAGAACAATGGAACCGTCACAGCGCGCTGAAACTGGGACCCCATTTACTCCAGGTATTAAAATGCGATCTGTAACCAGATAAGTTATCCGGATAATAATAAAAATACGCATGTTGATGCAAGGTGTAAATACGTTGTGATCTGCCTGACCACATCTGGAGGTAGTCTGGCTCGCATTGTGTTCGGATCTTTAGGTGTAAACGCAATCTGGTTGTTGAAACCACATATATTTTACTCCTTCCAAAAATGCTAAAAAATAAACGAGTGAGAGCGTGTTATAGGCTATATATGTTATAGTCAGACTCAGATATGACGGCGCTACTGCGACACGCATCATCGCAGATGAGCAGCTGAGCGTCTATTCATCAAGACGTGCAAACATCGCAAATAAAAGTGAAAGTAAGTCACAGACGCGTAACACACAATCATCTTCAAGTAAAGAAACGAAATGATCTCTTACCAGGGCTGTTGCCACTCTCTCTTTTTGCTGTCTTTGATTTTGAAATTAGCTGATGATCAATCAAATGCAGATCATAAATGTTGCTTTTGGTGGCGTGCAATCCATTAAATCTGCATATAACGCGGGAGTTGAAGATCGGATTTATATCCATTTTGCTAAAACACATTTATGTGGCCAGGTGTAAATGGAATCGGTAAGATCAAAACACTTATAATCACTTATAAATAATTGCAGGGTTTATGTATTTGAAATTTAGGCTGTAGAGGTCAGTCTTTGTTTGTTTTAACAGTGAATAGGCAAATTGGCCATATAGACCTGCACTGTAAGCATTAGACTTAATTATTTTTATTTTGTTCTAATTACAATTTATCTGATGGCACTTTATTGTAACTGTAGATGCAGTAACTGTTACATTTGCTGTTCTATTTGCAGTGCTTTGAGCACAACATGCACACTGTGAATATAAAACTGTTTCTGTATTATCAATAAAAGGCAAAATATAAATTTTTTGTTGATTTATTTGAAACTTAATAGATATCATGTAAAAATATCGAGTATTAATCGTATCGAATCGTATCGAATCGTATCGTGGGGAATTTTGAAGTATCAAAAATAATCGAATCGTTGGCTTAAGAAATCGGAATCGTATCGAATCGTCATGAAGGCCCTGATTTACACCCCTACTTCTTACATCTAAGAGCGTAACATTTAGCACAAGTACTTCAAATGAATTAAACCTGCGACCTGTTTTCTGACTATCATTAAAAATATCTTTATAGATTGTTGCAACACCGCCGCCACGACCGATCAGACGGGGCTCATGTTTATAACAGTATCCTGGCGGAGTATATTCATTTAGACCGAAATATTCATTTGGTTTAAGCCAGGTTTCAGTAAGGCACAGAACATCGAAATTATTATCTGTGACCATTTCATTTACAATAACGGCCTTAAGTGTGAGCGATCTAATGTTTAGAAGACCTAGCTTTAGAGATTGTTTTTGTTCACTGATATTTAGATTTTCTGGTTTAATTACAATAAGATTTTTGCTAGATCCTACACTACATTTATTGTTTGGCTTCACTAAACGAGGAATAGACAGAGTTTCAATATAATGTTCCACACTATGCATATTAGTTAAGTTTGTAACAAAGGGTGTGATGTGGACTTTGACTTACTAGTCATCTGGTCTGTAACGTCTTGGAGATGTTGTCCGACAGAACAGACGCTCCGATTCTGCTGGAGTCCATCTGCACGGTACAGCCTGGGTCTCTCCCAAAACAGATTCCAATTATTTACAAAGAGCAGTTTCTGTTCATTACACAGTGACATTAACCATTCATTTAATGCAAATAGTCTACTGAACCTTTCCTGTCCTTGTCGGTACGTGGGCAGGGTATATACAGTATTCCTTAAGTTAAATTTACTACTTTTTAATACCTTTTTTTACTACCTTCAGACTTTTTTTTAAAACCATCACGACACTGAATCAAGTGTTAATCAGCAGCAACCTTTCTATTATTTACACAGATTTTGACATTTATAACATAAAAATGGCAAATGATCTGCTGCGTGACAGGATTTAATAGGGGAAACTGCGAAAATGCAACTAAAACGAATAATTTTATCAATTTAAACTAAATGTTGGATTCAATATAGTGTTCCTTACAACTCACTAAAGATCCAGTGATCCGTGGATATTGACATGCAGCCAGGAATCGTGTTGCCTGACATTTATGTTTGCCTGATTTCGACACCGGGGAAATAAAAGCAATAGAGACCTAAACATAAAGCAAATTTGCCTGTGAACGCTTTATGTAAATACAATATAGGTAGGTCTAAATCCGGGTGATCACTTGTTCACAGATGATGTCGATCGACCATTGAATATGGCGTCAGCATCAAACATAGACAGAGACGAAAAATCTTTGATTGTGGCTAGATAAACTAAAGCCCATATTTAAACGGACAAACGCAAACACAGAATAGGACACCTGATAGTCTGAAAAAAAAATAATACCTAATTTTTAAAAAATAATACCTCTCAGACTACATTTAACACTTTTAATGGCCTTAAATTTGACAATTTTGATTTATCACTTTTTAATACTTTTTAAAACCCCGCGGACACCCTGGTGGGGAGCGGTCCAGACACGATGATCGTTGCTTCAGGCGCTGTGCTGCGTACCGTCTCAATCAGGCTCTCCTGTAGTCCTTCTTCAGTACCTCAGTCTGCCGCAGCCTGATGTCGTTCGCTCCCGCGTGCAGCACAACAGCTCCGACGCGCTCGTCCCCGTTCAGGATCTCGGGAACCTGTGCAGCGACATCAAGAACACGAGCACCAGGAAAGCAGTGAGTGCGCACCTTACCTTTATCCGAGGTAGCGCGGACATGACGGACCATGGACGGGCCGATGATCACGGCGTCGTCGCGTTCCGGCTCGCGAAGAGGGGAGAAGTGGTTCCCAGTGGAGATCTCGAAGACCGGGAGGGGCGGAGAGGCAGCTCTGGTCCTGTCTCGTGTCTTCCGCTGTGTGATCCATGGTCCATGGTGTCGGTGCCGGAGTGAATGAAGCCTGAGATGATCGCGTCCTCCTGGGCAGAGGAACACGCGGAGTAGAGGAAGTCGGGGTCAAAGAGTTAATGTTACTAACCATTGATTTGTGAGCGTCGGCGCGTGATGCTTCAAGCGTTAAGCGCCGATCCAATAGCTCGGCTTTCTTCACCAGCAGATCACGGATCTGTGTCTTGACGTATTCCAGCTCCTGCTTCACCGAGAAGAGCTCGAATGTGTCTTCACCTGCACTCAAAGATAAAGTTAGACACGCATCTGATACGTTCGCCATTATAACAGATGAACAGTAAATTAGTAGTGATACTACAAATATCACCACTAATTTAGGACAGAAATGCCGGATATAACCCGTATCCTTTCAGTGAAACGGGTGTAAAAGGAGACGGCCGATAGGCGAGAGGCCACGCGTGAAATGCTAGCGGGCTACTGAGTTTACTATACTTTAAAAGCAATTCAGTTTACTTGTTAAAACCATGCTAACCGGTTGCCTTGAAAATAACAAGTAAGCTTTACTCCAATAACTTAAGGCCTATATAACAAGTGCAAAAATTGGCTAAATTCATTAAACAATGAAAAAGAAATGTCTCTGACACACATGCACTTTAAAAAATTAATACATTGGCAGCCTCTTAACTTGCTTAAAAACCTTGCTTGCTTATAAATGGGCTGACAATTATAAACAAGTGCCTTAGTTTTTATTATAATTAATCTATTTCCACTTTCATAAACAAATCAAATGCCAAACATCATTCATTTGATTATGATTACATTCTACAAATACTGCATTCTTACAATCCTGCATACTAACAAATTCACAAAAGACGACCATCTCGGAGAAGAGGAAATAAAAGGATGAAGTGGAAGAGAAAGTAGATAAATAAAACAACCTTTCCATTCACTTCTTACCTTGTATTGTGAAGAATAAAGCTAGCTGGCAAAACTAAGCAAGTAACAGCAAACACTGGCTCCGGCTCTGGAACAGAAGACACTGGCTCCGGCATACTAACAAATTCCTGCATACTAACAATCCTGTAACAGCAAACACTGGCTCTGGAACAGCAAACACTGGCTCCGGCTCTAGAACAGAAAACACTGGCTCCGGCATACTTACAAATTCCTGCATACTAACAATCCTGTAACAGCAAACACTGGCTCTGGAACAGCAAACACTGGCTCCTGCTCTGGAACAGCAGACACTGGCTCCGGCATACTTACAAATTCCTGAATACTAACAATCCTGTAACAGCAAACACTGGCTCTGGAACAGCAAACACTGGCTCCGGCTCTAGAACAGAAAACACTGGCTCCGGCATACTTACAAATTCCTGCATACTAACAATCCTGTAACAGCAAACACTGGCTCTGGAACAGCAAACACTGGCTCCAGCTCTGGAACAGAAGACACTGGCTCCGGCTCCGTAACAGAAGACACTGGCTCTGGCATACTTACAAATTCCTGCATACTAACAATCCTGTAACAGCAAACACTGGCTCTGGAACAGCAAACACTGGCGCCGGCTCTGGAACAGAAGACACTGGCTCCGGCTCTGGAACAGCAGACACTGGCTCCAGCATACTTACAAATTCCTGAATACTAACAATCCTGTAACAGCAAACACTGGCTCTGGAACAGCAAACACTGGCTCTGGAACAGAAGACACTGGCTCCGGCATACTTACAAATTCCTGAATACTTACAATCCTGTAACAGCAAACACTGGCTCTGGAACAGAAGACACTGGCTCCGGCATACTTACAAATTCCTGCATACTAACAATCCTGTAACAGCAAACACTGGCTCTGGAACAGCAAACACTGGCGCCGGCTCTGGAACAGCAAACACTGGCTCCGGCTCTAGAACAAAAGACACTGGCTCCGGCATACTTACAAATTCCTGCATACTAACAATCATGTAACAGCAAACACTGGCTCTGGAACAGCAAACACTGGCTCCAGCTCTAGAACAGAAGACACTGGCTCCGGCATACTTACAAATTCCTGCATACTAACAATCCTGTAACAGCAAACACTGGCTCTGGAACAGAAGACACTGGCTCCGGCTCCGTAACAGCAGACACTGGCTTCGGCATACTTACAAATTCCTGCATACTAACAATCCTGTAACAGCAAACACTGGCTCTGGAACAGCAGACACTGGCTCCAGCTCTAGAACAGAAGACACTGGCTCCGGCATACTTACAAATTCCTGCATACTAACAATCCTGTAACAGCAAACACTGGCTCTGGAACAGAAGACACTGGCTCCGGCTCTAGAACAGCAGACACTGGCTCCGGCTCCGTAACAGCAGACACTGGCTTCGGCATACTTACAAATTCCTGCATACTAACAATCCTGTAACTGCAAACACTGGCTCTGGAACAGCAAACACTGGCTCCAGCTCTGGAACAGAAGACACTGGCTCCGGCATACTTACAAATTCCTGCATACTAACAATCCTGTAACAGCAAACACTGGCTCTGGAACAGCAAACACTGGCTCTGGAACAGAAGACACTGGCTCCGGCATACTTACAAATTCCTGAATACTTACAATCCTGTAACAGCAAACACTGGCTCTGGAACAGAAGACACTGGCGCCGGCTCTGGAACAGAAGACACTGGCTCCGGCTCTGGAACAGCAGACACTGGCTCCAGCATACTTACAAATTCCTGAATACTAACAATCCTGTAACAGCAAACACTGGCTCTGGAACAGCAAACACTGGCTCTGGAACAGAAGACACTGGCTCCGGCATACTTACAAATTCCTGAATACTTACAATCCTGTAACAGCAAACACTGGCTCTGGAACAGAAGACACTGGCTCCGGCATACTTACAAATTCCTGCATACTAACAATCCTGTAACAGCAAACACTGGCTCTGGAACAGCAAACACTGGCTCCGGCTCTAGAACAGAAAACACTGGCTCCGGCTCCGTAACAGCAGACACTGGCTCCGGCATACTTACAAATTCCTGCATACTAACAATCCTGTAACAGCAAACACTGGCTCTGGAACAGCAAACACTGGCTCCAGCTCTGGAACAGAAGACACTGGCTCCGGCATACTTACAAATTCCTGCATACTAACAATCCTGTAACAGCAAACACTGGCTCTGGAACAGAAGACACTGGCTCCGGCTCCGTAACAGCAGACACTGGCTCCGGCATACTTACAAATTCCTGCATACTAACAATCATGTAACACCAAACACTTGTTCTGGAACAGCAAACACTGGCTCCGGCTCTAGAACAGAAAACACTGGCTCCAGCTCTGGAACAGCAAACACTGGCTCCGGCTCTGGAACAGCAAACACTGGCTCCGGCTCTGGAACAGAAAACACTGGCTCCGGTTTTGGAACAGCAAAGACTGGCTCCGGCTCTGGAACAGCAAACACTGGCTCCGGCTCTGGAACAGAACACTGGCTCCGGCTCTGGAACAGCAAACACTGGCTCCGGCTCTGGAACAGAAGACACTGGCTCCGGCTCCGTAACAGCAGACACTGGCTCCGGCATACTTACAAATTCCTGCAACAGCAAACACTGGCTCTGGAACAGAAGACACTGGCTCCGGCTCTGGAACAGAAGACACTGGCTCCGGCATACTTACAAATTCCTGCATACTAACAATCCTGTAACAGCAAACACTGGCTCTGGAACAGAAGACACTGGCTCCGGCTCTAGAACAGCAGACACTGGCTCCGGCTCCGTAACAGCAGACACTGGCTTCGGCATACTTACAAATTCCTGCATACTAACAATCCTGTAACAGCAAACACTGGCTCTGGAACAGCAAACACTGGCTCCAGCTCTGGAACAGAAGACACTGGCTCCGGCATACTTACAAATTCCTGCATACTAACAATCCTGTAACAGCAAACACTGGCTCTGGAACAGCAAACACTGGCTCCGGCATACTTACAAATTCCTGAATACTTACAATCCTGTAACAGCAAACACTGGCTCTGGAACAGAAGACACTGGCTCCGGCATACTTACAAATTCCTGCATACTAACAATCCTGTAACAGCAAACACTGGCTCTGGAACAGCAAACACTGGCGCCGGCTCTGGAACAGAAGACACTGGCTCCGGCTCTGGAACAGCAGACACTGGCTCCAGCATACTTACAAATTCCTGAATACTAACAATCCTGTAACAGCAAACACTGGCTCTGGAACAGCAAACACTGGCTCTGGAACAGAAGACACTGGCTCCGGCATACTTACAAATTCCTGAATACTTACAATCCTGTAACAGCAAACACTGGCTCTGGAACAGAAGACACTGGCTCCGGCATACTTACAAATTCCTGCATACTAACAATCCTGTAACAGCAAACACTGGCTCTGGAACAGCAAACACTGGCTCCGGCTCTAGAACAGAAAACACTGGCTCCGGCATACTTACAAATTCCTGCATACTAACAATCCTGTAACAGCAAACACTGGCTCTGGAACAGCAAACACTGGCTCCTGCTCTGGAACAGCAGACACTGGCTCCGGCATACTTACAAATTCCTGAATACTAACAATCCTGTAACAGCAAACACTGGCTCTGGAACAGCAAACACTGGCTCCGGCTCTAGAACAGAAAACACTGGCTCCGGCATACTTACAAATTCCTGCATACTAACAATCCTGTAACAGCAAACACTGGCTCTGGAACAGCAAACACTGGCTCCAGCTCTGGAACAGAAGACACTGGCTCCGGCTCCGTAACAGAAGACACTGGCTCTGGCATACTTACAAATTCCTGCATACTAACAATCCTGTAACAGCAAACACTGGCTCTGGAACAGCAAACACTGGCGCCGGCTCTGGAACAGAAGACACTGGCTCCGGCTCTGGAACAGCAGACACTGGCTCCAGCATACTTACAAATTCCTGAATACTAACAATCCTGTAACAGCAAACACTGGCTCTGGAACAGCAAACACTGGCTCTGGAACAGAAGACACTGGCTCCGGCATACTTACAAATTCCTGAATACTTACAATCCTGTAACAGCAAACACTGGCTCTGGAACAGAAGACACTGGCTCCGGCATACTTACAAATTCCTGCATACTAACAATCCTGTAACAGCAAACACTGGCTCTGGAACAGCAAACACTGGCTCCGGCTCTAGAACAAAAGACACTGGCTCCGGCATACTTACAAATTCCTGCATACTAACAATCATGTAACAGCAAACACTGGCTCTGGAACAGCAAACACTGGCTCCAGCTCTAGAACAGAAGACACTGGCTCCAGCTCTAGAACAGAAGACACTGGCTCCGGCTCCGTAACAGCAGACACTGGCTTCGGCATACTTACAAATTCCTGCATACTAACAATCCTGTAACAGCAAACACTGGCTCTGGAACAGCAGACACTGGCTCCAGCTCTAGAACAGAAGACACTGGCTCCGGCATACTTACAAATTCCTGCATACTAACAATCCTGTAACAGCAAACACTGGCTCTGGAACAGAAGACACTGGCTCCGGCTCTAGAACAGCAGACACTGGCTCCGGCTCCGTAACAGCAGACACTGGCTTCGGCATACTTACAAATTCCTGCATACTAACAATCCTGTAACAGCAAACACTGGCTCTGGAACAGCAAACACTGGCTCCAGCTCTGGAACAGAAGACACTGGCTCCGGCATACTTACAAATTCCTGCATACTAACAATCCTGTAACAGCAAACACTGGCTCTGGAACAGCAAACACTGGCTCTGGAACAGAAGACACTGGCTCCGGCATACTTACAAATTCCTGAATACTTACAATCCTGTAACAGCAAACACTGGCTCTGGAACAGAAGACACTGGCGCCGGCTCTGGAACAGAAGACACTGGCTCCGGCTCTGGAACAGCAGACACTGGCTCCAGCATACTTACAAATTCCTGAATACTAACAATCCTGTAACAGCAAACACTGGCTCTGGAACAGCAAACACTGGCTCTGGAACAGAAGACACTGGCTCCGGCATACTTACAAATTCCTGAATACTTACAATCCTGTAACAGCAAACACTGGCTCTGGAACAGAAGACACTGGCTCCGGCATACTTACAAATTCCTGCATACTAACAATCCTGTAACAGCAAACACTGGCTCTGGAACAGCAAACACTGGCTCCGGCTCTAGAACAGAAAACACTGGCTCCGGCTCCGTAACAGCAGACACTGGCTCCGGCATACTTACAAATTCCTGCATACTAACAATCCTGTAACAGCAAACACTGGCTCTGGAACAGCAAACACTGGCTCCAGCTCTGGAACAGAAGACACTGGCTCCGGCATACTTACAAATTCCTGCATACTAACAATCCTGTAACAGCAAACACTGGCTCTGGAACAGAAGACACTGGCTCCGGCTCCGTAACAGCAGACACTGGCTCCGGCATACTTACAAATTCCTGCATACTAACAATCATGTAACACCAAACACTTGTTCTGGAACAGCAAACACTGGCTCCGGCTCTAGAACAGAAAACACTGGCTCCAGCTCTGGAACAGCAAACACTGGCTCCGGCTCTGGAACAGCAAACACTGGCTCCGGCTCTGGAACAGAAAACACTGGCTCCGGTTTTGGAACAGCAAAGACTGGCTCCGGCTCTGGAACAGCAAACACTGGCTCCGGCTCTGGAACAGAACACTGGCTCCGGCTCTGGAACAGCAAACACTGGCTCCGGCTCTGGAACAGAAGACACTGGCTCCGGCTCCGTAACAGCAGACACTGGCTCCGGCATACTTACAAATTCCTGCAACAGCAAACACTGGCTCTGGAACAGAAGACACTGGCTCCGGCTCTGGAACAGAAGACACTGGCTCCGGCATACTTACAAATTCCTGCATACTAACAATCCTGTAACAGCAAACACTGGCTCTGGAACAGAAGACACTGGCTCCGGCTCTAGAACAGCAGACACTGGCTCCGGCTCCGTAACAGCAGACACTGGCTTCGGCATACTTACAAATTCCTGCATACTAACAATCCTGTAACAGCAAACACTGGCTCTGGAACAGCAAACACTGGCTCCAGCTCTGGAACAGAAGACACTGGCTCCGGCATACTTACAAATTCCTGCATACTAACAATCCTGTAACAGCAAACACTGGCTCTGGAACAGCAAACACTGGCTCCGGCATACTTACAAATTCCTGAATACTTACAATCCTGTAACAGCAAACACTGGCTCTGGAACAGAAGACACTGGCTCCGGCATACTTACAAATTCCTGCATACTAACAATCCTGTAACAGCAAACACTGGCTCTGGAACAGCAAACACTGGCGCCGGCTCTGGAACAGAAGACACTGGCTCCGGCTCTGGAACAGCAGACACTGGCTCCAGCATACTTACAAATTCCTGAATACTAACAATCCTGTAACAGCAAACACTGGCTCTGGAACAGCAAACACTGGCTCTGGAACAGAAGACACTGGCTCCGGCATACTTACAAATTCCTGAATACTTACAATCCTGTAACAGCAAACACTGGCTCTGGAACAGAAGACACTGGCTCCGGCATACTTACAAATTCCTGCATACTAACAATCCTGTAACAGCAAACACTGGCTCTGGAACAGCAAACACTGGCTCCGGCTCTAGAACAGAAAACACTGGCTCCGGCTCCGTAACAGCAGACACTGGCTCCGGCATACTTACAAATTCCTGCATACTAACAATCCTGTAACAGCAAACACTGGCTCTGGAACAGCAAACACTGGCTCCAGCTCTGGAACAGAAGACACTGGCTCCGGCATACTTACAAATTCCTGCATACTAACAATCATGTAACACCAAACACTTGTTCTGGAACAGCAAACACTGGCTCCGGCTCTAGAACAGAAAACACTGGCTCCAGCTCTGGAACAGCAAACACTGGCTCCGGCTCTGGAACAGCAAACACTGGCTCCGGCTCTGGAACAGAAAACACTGGCTCCGGTTTTGGAACAGCAAAGACTGGCTCCGGCTCTGGAACAGCAAACACTGGCTCCGGCTCTGGAACAGAACACTGGCTCCGGCTCTGGAACAGCAAACACTGGCTCCGGCTCTGGAACAGAAGACACTGGCTCCGGCTCCGTAACAGCAGACACTGGCTCCGGCATACTTACAAATTCCTGCATACTAACAATCCTGTAACAGCAAACACTGGCTCTGGAACAGAAGACACTGGCTCCGGCTCTAGAACAGCAGACACTGGCTCCGGCTCCGTAACAGCAGACACTGGCTCCGGCATACTTACAAATTCCTGCATACTAACAATCCTGTAACAGCAAACACTGGCTCTGGAACAGCAGACACTGGCTGAATTCCAAACCGCATACTTCCATACTATTTAGTATGGGAAAAAGAGTAGGCGAGCAAAAAAGTATGAATGAATCCAAAAGAGTGGGCGAGAATTACCTGGGTGACGTAATAATTGTCGCGAGATTCGGACTTAAGTGCGTTCCAATATGCCTACTTTCCTACTATATAGTAGGCGAAAACAGTACGTGAAGGAAGCAGTACGTTCGAAACATCAGTTTTCATAAAAAGAGTAGGGGAGAAGTTCCCGGATGGCTTACTGCTTCCGCCCAGATTTTTGAGTGCTTTTCCATGGGTACTCATGATACTCATCTATCCCAGGATGCCACGCGAGCGAGGATACGTTAATATCAACATCGCGGAGATCAGCGATGTTTAACAGTTTTCTCCAAAAGAGATCTTCGAGCAGCTGCCTGGCTCCTTTGTGCAAACATTACAAACGCAGAGGAAAACTGTTCTAGGATGTGCTGTCAAGTTACTGATGTTATGAAGTGTTAGTGCACCTGTCGCTCATATAATTTAAACTTATTACATGCAAGATCATGGAAAGATACTATAGTTTATGTAACAATCATAATGACAAAACAGAAAATATAAAGATCATTGGTTTGTGTACTTCACAATATGACATAAAATTATATTTATACACAGGAAAAAGGAACAATAAAAAAGGCTAAATATCTTCATTATAGTTCTTCATAATACATAAAAAGTTGTTATATGTCTGAGTGATGAAACGAGGTAAATTCATTAAGAAAAAGGAAAACTTAAAGGAGAAACTTTTTGGGTATAAAATAAAGAAATTAACAACATAATGAAGAGATGACGATTTTGGGGTTTCTTAAAAAAATATCGTTATAAGAATAACACTGTTGGTCACATTAGTAGCCTAGGGTTTATAATATAACAACTTAAATCAACCCAAATGTATTCACAAAATAAATGGGCAGCTGTTTCTTCAACAATACCACAACAAAATGAGCAAGTTTAATCAATATCAAGATATTTATCGATAGATGAATTAAACGTATCGTTCATATATTTTATGGTGTTGCTCTTGAGATAACGCGTCGTAGGTCACATGATAACGTCAACATGGCAGATGACCGGTTCGCATTCATACTCAACGAGATTTGGCTATAAAGTACCTACTCTTTTAGCGCTCGATGAGTAAGTACTTATTGAAATTAAGTACCTACTCATTGAGTATGCGGTTTGGAATTCAGCCACTGGCTCCGGCTCTGGAACAGAAGACACTGGCTCCGGCATACTTACAAATTCCTGCATACTAACAATCCTGTAACAGCAAACACTGGCTCTGGAACAGCAAACACTGGCTCCAGCTCTAGAACAGAAGACACTGGCTCCGGCATACTTACAAATTCCTGCCTACTAACAATCCTGTAACAGCAAACACTGGCTCTGGAACAGCAAACACTGGCTCCGGCTCTGGAACAGAAGACACTGGCTCCGGCATACTTACAAATTCCTGCATACTAACAATCCTGTAACAGCAAACACTGGCTCTGGAACAGCAAACACTGGCTCCAGCTCTAGAACAGAAGACACTGGCTCCGGCATACTTACAAATTCCTGCCTACTAACAATCCTGTAACAGCAAACACTGGCTCTGGAACAGAAGACACTGGCTCCGGCTCCGTAACAGCAGACACTGGCTCCGGCATACTTACAAATTCCTGCACACTAACAATCATGTAACAGCAAACACTGGCTCTGGAACAGCAGACACTTGTTCCTGCATACTTACAAATTCTTCCATACTTACAAATTCACCAAAGACAACCATCTTGGAGAAGAGGGAATAAAAGTAAATGGATTAAGTGGAAGAGAAAGGAGATAAATAAAACAACCTTTCCATTCACTTATTACCTTGTATTGTTAAGATTAAAGCTAGCTGGCACAACTAAGCAAGTAACAGCAAACACTGGCTCCGGTTCTGTAACAGCAGACACTTTCACCGGCTCAGGAACAGCAGACACTGGCTCCTGTAACAGCAGACACTTTCTCCGGCTCTGGAACAGCAGACACTGGCAGAGACAAAGACAAACGGACAACTTCAAAGTAGACTATTATTAAGAGAAACATTTTAAGGGATAGTAATGTATATAAATTCACTTATTACACCGATTTTTTTTACCACATAATTATGGGGACATATTGAATTTAGATAAATGTGTTAAATCTTACCTTATAAATCTATTTACAGTGTACAAAACAATCTTCCAGACAATTTGATTACAACAATATTATCAAACTCTATAAACAACAATAAATCAACTCTGATTTTATTTCCAATACAATCAAAAACGGAAGACGCAAACGGCAAGTTGTTTTTGAATGAAACAAGAGCGCGCGTACATTGTGATATTGATGTGCGCACTATGTAATAATGCATTGCTATTGAAAACAGGCATTATAAAGAAGGAAATGCCACAGAATGTAATCTTCCTTAAAAAACTGCATTGAGCTTCCTGTTTATTTGTTGTTTGTTGATTTTCAAATATAAAACTCGTTGAAAGAAATGTTTTCAGTGTGAGCATTAGTTCCTTTACAACACTTACATCTCATTTTAACAAAACCATGATAATATTGATAATCGCGATAATTTTGGTCACTATACTCGTGATAAGAAATTTTCATACCGTTCCCATCCCTAAATATTACTTCTTTAAAGGAAAAGTCCTTACCAGTGTATCAAGACCTGCGCTTTGAATGCCACTCAGGAGGCAAGCTGCCAGAAGGACATCTAGGGAAAAAAAAATAATTAAGTTCTGTTTTTTAAGATTACAGACTATGGAAGCTTGTTTCCACCACAGAATGAAAAATAAAAAAGGTAATTGCGACTTTTAATCTCACAATTCTGACTTTTTTTTCTCACAATTGTGAGTTTACATCTCACAATTCTGACTTAATTCCTCAGAATTGCGTGACAAAGTCCCATTTGCGTGTTATAAAGTCAGAAATGCGACATATAAAGTAAGAATTGTGAGATTTAAACTATTCTGAGGGAGAGAAAAAAAATGGTCTTTTTTCCCCCTTAGAATTGGGCTGATAACTCGCAATTCCGTGTTTATATCTCACAATTCTGAGGAAAGATGTCAAAATTTCGACATATAAACTCGCAGTTGTGTGTTATAAAGGCTGAATTGCGAGATTTAAACTCGGAATTGTGAGAAAAAGAGTCAGAATTGTGAGGTAAAAGGCGCGCTTCTGTCTTTTACTCAGAATTGCGACGTTATATGACGCAATTCTGACTTTATATCTCGCAATTCTGACTTTATAACACGCAATTGCGACTTTATTTCTCACAATTTTGACTTCATATCTCGCAATTGTGAGAAATAAGTCGCAATTATTGTATTTTTATTCAGTGGCGGTCCGCGGAAACGCTTCCATAACAGACACATTCCTTGATATGCATGTTCTTCAAGCATTAGCACTACAGAAAATATAGCTAACGTTACCAGTAAATAGTTAAGTTAACGTTACCTCAGTGAAGACAAAAAGTTTTCCCACCTATGTGTTACCTTTAACTGTAAATGTGCGCCATTTCAACATATTTGTAACGTTAATAAATGGGTCATTCCTGGTATGCGGTAACTTTTCCTGTCCCAATGATTTATATACTCATATTTTCTCTAAAATTAGTCACATATTTATAATAAATGGCTTAAATTGTAGATTTAAGTATTCTTTACAATTTAAACAGAGATATTAGACATTAAAAATACTATTTTGTATTTTACACCATTTTAATTGATGTATGCATTCAATTATATCATGTCCTCAGTGCACAGTAATCAACTTCTGCAAAAAATATAAACCATGAAATGACAAAAACCTCAAAATATTTTTTAATTATGTTATAAACTAGGCTAGATTGCATCTAATCATACATATAAATCATGTGAAAATATAGGTCTTTTTCTTAAAATTTTCTTAAATTACTGCGTCCCTGAAGTCATCTTCCACCCTGTTAGTATACTTTTTTGCCTTCCAAATCCGACTGCAATTTCATTGAGTCCATTTTCAAGAAGTGATTTAATTTCTTTTACCTGCTGGAATTCAACTGTACAAACTGAAGTAAGCTTTAACTCTCACTCCTAATTTTTTTTTTAGTTTTTGAGATGTTATCCTGCTTGTCCCACCCTTAAAGTTCCACCCTGTTAGGCTTTGTTATGAAGAATGTTTGTCCTATCAAAAAAATTTAAAAACAAATCTGACATAGTTATAAAAGTTCTATTAATTTGTAAAAGTTTAGCTAGCTAAATGTTGATCACTCAAAGAGCTATGGCTAACTTTGCTCATAATTTTCCACCCTGTTAGGTTCCACCCTGTTAGGTCTATAAACCTAACAGGGTGGAAATTCTAATAGAAAAATTAGTATTTAATGTATAGGTTATTTATATAGTATACCATCCTATGCTGAGATGGTTCTTTAGAGTTTAAAGTTCTTTTCCCCTGCCTTTTTGCTTTTCTTTTTATTTTGTTTGTTAATCTAGTAAGTTGATGTAGCCAAAACACCACAAAGGGCATCACTGTCCATTACTGTTCCTTCTTGTGATGAATTTTGTATTTGTTTGTTAATCTAGTTAATTCAAATGAATTATATCATCTTTATTTTTAATCAAATATAAATAAATAAAAATGTTATTTATTATGTCTGTCTTCTCTAATTTGTAAATATTTCTCTAGCCATCTGAAGAGAGAATTGTTTTGTTTTGCCCCCATGATTGATTATGATGAGGAACCACATAGATATTTTTTGTGTCCCTCCCCCAAAGGAAATTTGGATTTTTTATTTTATTGTTTTGAAACAAAATGTTATTGGTGCAGTTCCACACATTATCAATGGCATCCATGCAGGACAATGACTAAAGGCTCATCCACTGAACCTAATAACACTGGTGTTCCACCCTGTTATACTCTGTTCCACCCTGTTATGCTCCTTTCCACCCTGTTAGACAAGTCATTTTAAATAATTATTTGACAGCAACTTTAAATGTTTGGCATACTTTTGTCTTATTTTGTGAGGTGAGGAGCACTAACAGCATATATATGTTTTTGAGCCAATTTTTATTGTTATTTACCATCCTATTTGCAAAGATGGGCACAAAAAGTACCAGTTTTTAATAATCAAGACATATTCTCTTTATCAAAAATTGTTTTACTTGTTTCAAGAAGAAAAAAAAAATCTAAGATGACATAAGGGACATATACTATCCAAGAAGAGCTCATTATTGTTGAACATTTACATTAATAAAATGTTGTGATAACTATGTATATGTCCCTAACAGGGTGGAATATTTTCATGGACATGTCTGAACAATCTACCCATAATTATTATTTTCAGAGTCCCTGAGCTTGACCAATATGTATTCCTTATAGTTAAATATGTCAATATTTTGGTAGAATGCTAAAAACACGAAAATCATGTCCTTTTTTTTCCAACACTTATGAAGCCAAAATGTCACCGCATACCAGGAATGACCCAAATAGTAAACCAATGGATCAGGGAAACAGTAAAATAGAAAATCAGAATTCCTAATACTTTTTGGACAATTTACATACAGGAACCGTTGTGGTAAGTTAACATTAGCGTTAGCGTTAAGTTACCTCAGAGTAGGTCGAACCACAATATGTAGCTAAGCTCCGAATAATAGCAAAATAATTTGGTACACATAAGAAAATAAGCAAAAATAAGCGACAGACAGTTCAAAAAAACATTCACACACAAGTTTAACGTTATCTTACCTTATTGTTGTTCCAAAAACAAAATTAAGCTCCAGATAAACGCAGTCTGTCAACATCTTTCCAGTTACCTCAGCTGCAAAATTGGCGCCGAAATAGGCAGACTCGGTGCGTTCCATTCGACCGTAAGTGAACTGCGAAGTGGACTTCACAGGGTATTTCGCCATCTTAAGTGAGATTCAAATCCGAAGTGAACGAACATGCTCAGTTGGAAGGGCACTGCAAACGGCGTAGGGAATAAGTGAACATCGATACATCACTTCACAGGAAGTGGAGAGCGGAATCACCCAACTGTCATTGCGCGTCACGTCATCACCAGTCAGAGCGGTCGTAAATAACGATGGAGGAGTTTCAAATAGAAATTGACATGTACTTTGAGTTTTTGATAAGTGTTAAAAATAAGAAAGCTATTTCAGCAACGGAATTATATTCTAAAATATTTAAATGAATATCTAGGATTTATTTCTCTTGTTATAGTTAGTTTAAAAGACTGTCTATTTAAGTTTTTTTTTTAATTTACCTATTTTTTATTTTACTATTTATTTTTTCAATTATCTTATTTTGACGTTTATTTGTATTTTTTTGTATAATTTATGTTTACGAACTGTGATGATTGAATGTTTGTAATTTGTATTTTAATAAAAAAAAAATAATAATAAAAAATAACGATGGAGGAGTTTATGTTTGTGTGTAAGTAAGCATACATTTTGTCATTATTATACTAACTAAGTATTTTTTTAACGGTTATTGGGGTGAATATTACATTTACATATGCTATTTTTTGTATGTCCTTGGGACTTTATAAACGATTACCACAACCATTTACCTCAGAATTTACCTTATCATATTTTTATTTATTATTGTATATTATATATTTTAAATGTGATATTAAATTCAATTGAAATATTAATGTAAGCCTATATCTATTTGTTTTATTATCATAATCTGCGGAACCCCGTACTCTGGCCTAGCCAGAGTAAACATTATAAGCAGGCCTTTGGGGGAAAAGATAAACTGTGAAAAATGTGTAACTGAAGTTCACTTTTAGCCTAAACCATTAAAATTAATTCTACAATAATAATAAAAAAATCACTGAGCTTGAACAAATCTAAACAGACCTCTGTATAGGTAGAATTCATCTATATTTCATTACAAATCAATTAATTTTTAACCTTGAATTCAGCGTTTTCAGCGATTTAAAAACTTCACACATGAACAGAAGCATCGTTTAGAATGAATCAGTGATTCATTTGATTCATCCATATAATGCACACCGACACGTGGCTGCTGGCATGTTTTTAATGCACCAATTTTCTCTCTTCTCTTCGTCCTGAGTGCTTTCCATTTTTTATCTAATCATCTCTCTCTCTCTCTCATCTCCAGCTAAGTGATAGAAACACAGCGGCCTGCTGCCAATCTCTGTTGCCATGCCGACGGTTGTCGGGTAAAGGTGTGTTATGTTTGTTGTGTTGGTTGGTTTTGAGTGAACCTTGATGAATTGCTCTGATAACACACAGTGTGTTATTGTCATACATCAATATTATCCCAAATATAATATAGCCTACCTGCACTCTTCATATCACTCTCTGAATTGTCTCTAATTATTTTCTGTAGGAAATGTTTATTCATTAAAAAAAGATATCAATATGCATGGAGTTAGATCTGACTCAGTATGAAAAGTAAATGTCCTTAAACGTGTCAGTGAAGTCAGAAGTGAATTGATTTGAATCATGATAGATGTGACTCTTTACATTTTTTGTTGTTTATTCATTATCAGCCAATATATTGATGATTTCTTTCAAATCTAATTTTGCCAAATTTGATTCTATTTAATTGTATTAAATTAATAATAATAATAATAGCAGTTGTATTATTTTATTGAAAATTTCTAATGTATTTTTTTTCTAAAATGATGTATTACTTTTCTCATTATTTTTCTATATATTTTCCCTTTAATTTTCTATTTATAATAATAATAATTTTATTAAAATATCTTATTAATTTTATTAAAATTTATTTAAAATTTATTTTTATTTTTTTATTAGGCTATTATTTATTTTTATTTTCTATTTTACACAATCATTGCATTATTCTATTGTAATTAAAATATTTTTCGTTATCATACATATGTAGTTTTTCTCTAAAATAATTTTATTTAATAGTTTTTTTGGTCATTTATTTATTTTCTATGTAATTTTATTATTGAATTTTTTTATTATTTTATTGAAATTAAAATATTATTTCATTGTCATATAGTTTTTTTTCTTTTTTTATAAAAGAGATTTTAGTAGAAACATCTAAAAAACAGCATTTAACTCTGTAAACTAGTGTGACGATACATGTTCCCTCAGTGGATTGTGTGTGTGTGTTTTATTGGGCTTCTTTTTGACCATATATGAAAGAAAGCGTTCCCTGGCCTCTCTTCCCCAGGAAATGTCCCACAACTCAAGAAAACTCCAGCGAGGATGAAGTCAACAGTTATATTTATTGCAATTTTATATACAAACAACCCTTAAAGGCACTGTTTAAATAAGGATAATGATTTTCCTTTTGATAGCTAACATAGGTTGAATATAGTTTAGTTTGAATTATATATTAAAATTTAGTAGAGTGTAAAAAAAGGCCACATGAAGGATATTTTCCACCTCAGCAAGCTGGGACAGTTTGCTTGTAAAAGTTCCTCTCTGAGCAGAAATAACGTGCATTTCACCGTCACAATGTAATGAGACAAAAACAGCACGTTAAACATGTGAAAACCGGAAGACTTCCTGGAGGAATACCATCATTATTCACACAAACCAGTTAGAAGAAGGTTCAAACGAAAGAAAAGCATATTGCATGAAAGCAGCTGTGTTCAGAATACACTGCATACTACCTGCGCTTTTAAAACCGTGTGTGTTGTGCAACAACAAACATGTTTATTTCAGCATGGAGCGTCTGCTTTTCCCAGAAGATTCTCAGAACGTTCTGCCAAGGTTATGAACAAACATTCAGGAACGTTAATATAATGATTATTCAAAGTTACAGGGGAAACTCAAAGATTAGAATATGGTGCAAAAGTTCATTTATTTCAGAAATTCAACTTTAAAGGTGAAACTATAGGCTCATTACATGCAAAGTGAGATATTTCAAGCCTTCATTTGTTATAATTTTGATGATTATGCCTTACAGATATGAAAACCTTTTCACAATATTAAAATTTTGAATTTGTGGTTTTCATATCTGTAAACCATAATCATCAAAATTATAACAAATAAAGGCTTGAAATATCTCACTTTGCATGAAATGAGTCTATATAATATATTAGTTTCACCTTTTTTGTTGAATAAGTGAACTTTTTCACCATATTCACCTATATCTGGTCTTTATTAATGTTATCAAAACTGTTATTCATGCATCATTTATGGAACGTTTTTAAACATTACTATTTGCAAAAGAAACGTTCCCACATCACTTGCAAAATGAGAAAGTAAAGACAACATTAAGGGAAATAATCACATAACCAAGTGTGTGTTTTGAACATTCTGAGAACATTAACGCAAAAATGTCATTGGAAAGTGCAGTGCATTGTGGTATAGAGTAGTTTCTGTGCTCATTTTGGCAATTGTTGCATGTTGTAGTACATACAGTAATGTGTAAATGTACATGCATGCCGAAAATGGACATTGCGCACAGTATATACAGTCTGCTATTCTGAACACATCTGAGAGGTGCGATCACGTGGACTGGACTGCTAGTAACGCTCATTATGCTCACTAGAGGTCAGTATAACTTAGTTATTTAACATCAATCCACAAACTGAATTACAAGCATCTCGGGAAGGTTTGTCCAGTTTTAAATCTGAATTACAATTCTCAGTTTTATTTGTAGTTTTGGCATGTAACATAAACAAAGAGTGAGGCATAACCATATTTCCCTTACAAAATTGCGAATATCAAGCAAAAGTTCATTTATTTCAGTAATTCAACTTAAAAGGTGAAACTAATATATTATATAGACTCATTGAGATATTTCAAGCCTTTATTTGTTATAATTGTGATCGTTATGGCTTATATGAAAACCTTTTCACAAGGTTTCATAAGCTGTAATCCATAATCATCAAAATTACAACAAATAAAGGCTTGAAATATCTCAATAAGTCTTAGTTTCACCTTTTAATTTGAATTACTGAAATACATTTTTCGAGTTGTATCCGGAAGATGACGTATCTTAAAAAAGGTTATGTTTAAAATCAGAAGCAAGTCAAATTAGTAATTTCTCACAGATTTGAGCTTTTCTTTCGCTCGCTCTCAGCTGCCAAACGTTGAAGCCCTTTCCATGATCAGAGCGGCTGCGTTTCTCACAGTCTCACACAACTGGAACATCAACAAAACCCTGAAACACTCGTGTTCAAACCCAGCGAGCCGCTATACACTCAGACAGCGTGTGTTAAGGCATCATTGGGAGGCTAGCAGCAAATTTGAGTACGGAATCACTATCGGGAAAAATCGATATAAAATGGTGATGAGGCAAGAGAAATGTTAATAAATAATTAAACACTGAAAAGTGTTAAGTTATTGATATACAGGCGAAACTCAAAAAAAGTTCATTTATTTCAGTAATTCAACTTGAAAAGGTATAGACTCATTACATGCAAAGTGAGATATTTCAAGACTTTATTTGTTATAATTTTCATGAATTGACTTATAGCTTATGAAAACCCCAAATTCTAAATTAGAATACTGTGAAAACGTTTTCATATCTGTAAGTCATAATCATAGGCTTGAAATATCTCACTTTAATGTAATAAGTCTATATAATATATTAAAGGAGTAGTTCACTTTAAAAAAAGTTCACTTTTGCTGATAATTTACTCACCCCCATGTCATCCAAGATGTCCATGTCTTTCTTTCTTCAGTCGAAAAGAAATTAAGGTTTTTGATGAAAACATTCCAGAATTTTCTCCATATAATGGACTTCAATGGGGTCCAAACGATTCAAGGTCCAAATGAGAGTTGCAGTGCAGCTTCGAAAGGCTTCAAAGTGACGATTCTAGACAATGAATAAGGGTCTTATCTAGCGAAAAGAGCGGTCAATTAAAAAATAAATAAAAAAGTTTAAGTTTTATAAACTCAAATGGTCGCCTTGCTCTGTTCTGTGATGCACGTTCGTGACTCTCCTGTTCGATCCATCAAAATGAACAAATCTTTTTTCGAGTCATGACTCGAAGGGTCCAAGATAAGACCCTTACTCATCGTCTGGTGTCGTTTAAAGCCCTTTGAAGCTGCACTGAAACTGTCTTTTGGACCTTGATCCATTTGGACCCCATTGAAGTCCATTATGGAGAAAAATCCTGGAATGTTTTCATCAAAAACCTTAATTTCTTTTCGACTGAAGAAAGAAAGACGTGGACATCTTGGATGACATGGGGGTGAGTAAATTATCAGCTAAAGCTTTATTTTTTTCTAAAGTGAACTACTCCTTTAGTTTCACCTTTTAAGTTGAATTATTGAAATAAATGAACTTTTGCACCACATTCAAATTTTTCGAGTCTTACCTGTAATTATAATCATTCAATTTATTTATTTGATTTACAATGGACTGTTTTATGTTTATATGTATACTTATTGCTTTATCTTAGCAACATGTCAATGTCAAAACACAATGTTCACATGAAGAACACTCTCATATCAGTTCCTATGTGGGCTCACTGGGTTCCAGAACTGAGTTTAATATCTCGTCTTGTTTCTGTCGCCGCTCTTAAAACATACGATTAATGCGATTATGTCTTTAAACATCCATAAAGTCTAGCCGAGATACAAACCAATAGAATGAGAAAGAATAAGAAGGACAGAGCTGTGAAGAAGTCATCACTGTATGGCTTTCGGTTTGGGCCGTCTGTGACAGTCTGTGATGGAAGATTTGGTGTGATGTCCAGTGGTCCACCGTTACGCCAACAGCCCTAGTCGCTTGACCTTGGCTGACAGGAAAGAGTGAATGATGAAGACGATGGTTTTCGGGCAGGAGTGAAGGTCCAGTTGCTGAAAACCAGGAGAAAGAGAAGAATGACGTTAAATTCTGAGCATAAGACGCTAATAGTCTCACGGTTCAGAAGAGATCTTAATATGAACTCATCAAACTCTGAACGCTGAGAAATTTATAGGAAGTAATTGAGCTGCACAATTAATCGTTAATGATCTCATTCCTAAATGACAGTGATTAAATAGACATTTGTTTGTAGTTCAGATATAAACACTAATGTCTATGGAAGCCATCAAAATAGAGTCAAAGTAGCATGTTGCTTTAAATAATGATTGTATCGATTATCTCGTTACGCCAGTAGGAGGTGACAAGTGACTGTTAAAAATATGTTTGTCAACGAATCATTCATTCAAAACAACTGATTCATCCACTATTGAAACAAGTGAAGTTTTTATGAGCGAGTCATTGAATCATTCATTCAATAGAATCATTCAAAACTACTGATTCATCCTGTATTGAAACAAGTGAAGTATTTATGAGCGAGTCATTGAATCATTCATTTGAGAGAATCATTCAAAACTACTGATTCATCCAGTATTGAAACAAGTGAAGTATTTATGAGCGAGTCATTGAATCATTCATTGAAGAGATTTGCTCAAAACAACTGATTCATCTAGTATTGAAACAAGTGAAGTATTTATGAATGAGTTATTGAATCATTCATTAAAGAGAATCATTCAAAACTACTGATTCATCCAGTATTGAAACAAGTGAAGTATTTATGAGCGAGTCATTGAATCATTCATTCAAGATATTTGCTCAAAACAACTGATTCATCCAGTATTGAAACAAGTGAAGTATTTATGAGCGAGTCATTGAATCATTCATTCAAGAGATTTGCTCAAAACAACTGATTCATCCAGTATTGAAACAAGTGAAGTATTTATGAGCGAGTCATTGAATCATTCATTCCAGAGATTTGCTCAACAACACTGATTGAGTGAGTGAGTCATGACACAAGTGAAGTGAGTAATTGAATAATTCACTAAATCCTCAAATCATTTTTTTATTCTTAATTAAAAGTAATTAAACATTTTAAATAAACTGCAGCAATTAACATTTAGTATGTTACTTTGTTTAGTTGTCTGATCAGAATCATGGGAGAATCGTGATCTCTATTCGAAACAAAATAATTGTGATTCTCAATCTATCCAGAATGCAGCTCTAGGGAGGTGTAATGTTTCATAAACCATCAGTGTGTAAAGTGCAAACTGTATCTCACGATCTCGGCTTCTGGGCCTCCGAAGTCGAGGAACATCATGCGAACGCCGTCGTCCGAGGACATGCGCAGACGCTCGAACGGCTGCTGGAGGAGAATGCTCTTCCTGACGCCGGCCTCCTCCGTGAACAGCGAGAAGCCTTTGTCTATGTGAACGCTCAACAAACACGGCTTCCCGTTCCAGCTGCACGCTGCGGGAAACACAGAAACAGAGGATTTAATCACTACTCAAACCAGTTTAAATAAAGCTGGAATAAAAAATAGAAATATTAGATTAGAAAAACTTTGAAATTTTGCTTTGGGCAATTTACTGAAATAAATTTAAGCTCAAAAATTAAGAAATAAAAATAAAAATCAATGAAACCTAAATGGTAATAAAGCTGACAGACATGCATAACAAAAATGTATGAAAAATAAATTTGAATTAAAAAGAAATAGGCAAAAAAAAAACAAAAAAACGCTGTAATAGTATAAATAAATAACACTTAAATTGTCAAACATTATAACTATCGCTCTGATATTTTATTCTAACCGTTACTCCTGATCGGAGGCTCCCGTAAATATTTAGTTGGAACGTAGAGTTACGTATAAAGTTTAATGGTGCAACGTAAAAATATTTAGTAGTGCTTAAGTTGTCCATTTACGTCAAAACTAAGTTGTAACTTTCGCACAGCTGGTGCAACCGGCCCCTGGTGTAAACACATCACTGAGCCAGCAGAGGGCGATGTGAACCCACACACCTCACACCTGTTTGTCCCCTGATGTATGTCTGTGAGAGTGTTACCTGTGGTGACCTCCTGCACGAGCTCGGCGGCCCCGTGGGAGCCCTCCACCAGCAGGTGTGTCCAGGTGGACAGGTCTTTGGCGGTGTCCACTCGGAACAGGTGCGTCTCCACCCCCTGCTTCGTGCCCAAACGCAGACCGAACGTCAGCTCAGAGTCGTGCACTGACGAGCTCTTCCCCGGGCCGGAGTGAACCAGCCTGACACACACACAGCACATATTACTATACATACAACTCAACTCATTACTCATCAATTACTAAACTGAACAGATGTGGCTCTAAAAATATGAGTGAGTGAGTGAGTGAGTGAGTGAGTGAGTGAGTGAGTGAGTGAGTGAGTGAGTGAGTGAGTGAGTGAGTGAGTGAGTGAGTGAGTGAGTGAGTGAGTGAGTTTGTGAGTGAGTGAGTGAGTGAGTGAGTGAGTGAGTGAGTGAGTGTGTGTGTTTGTGTGTGAGTGAGTGAGTGAGTGAGTGAGTGAGTGAGTGAGTTAGTGAGTGTGTTTGTGTGTGAGTGAGTGTGTGAGTGAGTGAGTGAGTGAGTTTGTGAGTGAGTGAGTGAGTGAGTGAGTGTGTGAGTGAGTGAGCGAGTTAGTGAGTGTGTTTGTGTGTGAGTGAGTGAGCGAGTGAGTGAGTGAGCGAGTGAGTGAGTGAGTGTGTGTGTGTGTGAGTGAGCGAGTGAGGGAGTTTGTGAGTGAGTGTGTGAGTGAGTGAGTTTGTGAGCGAGTGAGTGAGTTTGTGAGTGAGTGAGCGAGTGAGTGAGTGAGTGAGTGTGTGAGTGAGTGAGCGAGTTAGTGAGTGTGTTTGTGTGTGAGTGAGTGAGCGAGTGAGTGAGTGAGCGAGTGAGTGAGTGAGTGTGTGTGTGTGTGAGTGAGTGAGTTAGTGAGTTTGTGAGTGTGTGAGCGAGTGAGTGAGTGAGTGAGTTTGTGAGTGAGTGAGTGAGTGAGTGAGTGAGTGAGTGTGTGAGTGAGTGAGTGAGTGAGTTTGTGAGTGAGTGAGTGAGTGAGTGAGTGAGTGAGTTTGTGAGTGAGTGAGTGAGTGAGTGAGTGAGTGTGTGAGTGAGTGAGCGAGTTAGTGAGTGTGTTTGTGTGTGAGTGAGTGAGCGAGTGAGTGAGTGAGCGAGTGAGTGAGTGAGTGTGTGTGTGAGTGAGCGAGTGAGGGAGTTTGTGAGTGAGTGTGTGAGTGAGTGAGTTTGTGAGCGAGTGAGTGAGTTTGTGAGTGAGTGAGCGAGTTAGTGAGTGTGTGAGTGAGTGAGTGAGCGAGTGAGCGAGTTTGTGAGTGAGCGAGTGAGTGAGTGTGTTTGTGTGTGAGTGAGTGAGCGAGTGAGTGAGTGAGTGAGTGAGTGAGTGAGTGAGTGAGCGAGTGAGCGAGTTTGTGAGTGAGCGAGTTAGTGAGTGTGTTTGTGTGTGAGTGAGTGAGCGAGTGAGTGAGTGAGCGTGTGTGTGAGTGAGCGAGTGAGGGAGTTTGTGAGCGAGTGAGTGAGTGAGTGAGTGTGTGAGTGAGTTTGTGAGTGAGTGAGTGAGTGAGTGAGTGTGTGTGTGTGAGTGAGCGAGTGAGTGAGTGAGCGTGTGTGTGAGTGAGCGAGTGAGGGAGTTTGTGAGCGAGTGAGTGAGTGAGTGAGTGTGTGAGTGAGTTTGTGAGTGAGTGAGTGAGTGAGTGAGTGAGTGTGTGTGTGTGTGTGTGTGTGTGTGTACCTGGTGGTAATTAACGGATAGCTCTTGTCTGGGCTGCTGAGAGTCTCTTTGCTGTCAGGTAGAGATGTGTACAGCAGTAGATCTCTGTCCGTCAACAGCGCCAGTATCGGCCTCTCTGAACCCTGACAACACACACACACACACACACACACACACACACACACACACACATCAGGCTCTGCTGCATGTCTTCTCTCTCTCTCATAGATCTGATGTGTGTTTCTGACCTGCTCGATGATCCAGCCGATGTGCCTGACGTCGAGGCTGGGCTGCAGGGCTCTCAGCTCCTCTTTGGCTCTGCTCAGTAAAGCTGCGCTGCCGGTCTGGATGGCGTTATACCAGGCCTGAGCCATCGCCTGATCCTTCGCCCGCAGGAACACGGACTGCTTTCTGTCGGACGACACCACCTCGAAGTACCTACGAGAGTAGACCACACGACCAGGCTCAATATGACCTCTCGCCGCATACTGCTTTTAAATAACAGGCATTATGCCAAACTAATCATTACAAACAAGTCTATCGTTCCTTAGTGAAATTATAGGCTGATTTTAGTGCATTAATGTAGACTTTGCTGAGCCATGGCGTGATCTTTAGCCCACAAAACACTGACTGCTCTCTGTCTGATGAGACCACCTCAAAATACCTATAGAGAGAAAGATTTTTTTATTTTTACTTCATTGTTATTTTATTATTATTATGTCATTGTATAGTGTGTTTAATGCTTTAATGTTACCTTGCCAATAAAGCTATTTGAATCCTGAATCTTGAAAGACCGAAGACGAGACTTTACACAGGTCTCAATATGACCTCTCGCCGCATATTGCTTTTAAATAATAAGCATAATACCATACTATTCATTATAAACTATTTTTTTTGCCAACTAATATAGTTCCTTAATTGTAGATTGTTTTTTTGGGGGGGTGCATTATGACAGGAGGTTCATTTAATCACAGTATACAATATAATAACTTTAATAATATATTAAGAATAATATAATCACAATATAAAAACAATTTGTTATGGCTTAATTTAAACAATGGAAAATATTTCATAATTTATTAAATACTTTTTTTATATTATTCAAAAGTTTTCTTTAAAATAAATTCATACTTTTATTTATCAAGGACTTGAATTGATAAAAAGTGACAATAAAGACATTTATAAGGCAAAAGATTGTTTTAAATAAATGCTGTTCTTTTAAACTTTCTATTCATCAAAAAAATACTAAAGAATAAAATGTATCAGTTTCCACAAAAATTTCAACATTGATATAATTATAAATGTTTCCTGAGCATCAGATCATCATATTAGAGTGATTTCTGAAGGATCATGTGACACTGAAGACTGAAAATTCAGCTTCGATCACAGAAATAAATTACACTTTACTATATATTCACATAGAAAACAGCTATTTTAAACTGTAATAATATTTCAATTTTTTTACTGTATTTTTGATGCAGCCTTGGTCAGCATAAAATACTTATTTATGTTTTAAATTAAAGAATCATACTCACCCCAAAATTTTGAACAGGAGTGTGAATTATCTATTTTTATTATTATAAAGCGATATACCTGTCTGGGTTTTTTAGAGAAAAAAAAAAACAAACAAAAAAAAACAATACCTGCTAAAGTGGTAAAAACAAAACAAAACTTTTTAATGCATGTATACAATGAATAACTGTTTAGTAATCTGCCATAGAAAGTATTTAATGTTTGAAGTCCTAATGTTATGATAATGAGATGATTTCATGAAACAATAATATGTAAGCTGTGTGTGTGTGTGTCCGTACCGGTCCTCTGTGTCAGGCGGACACTGTTTGCGGGTCACATGACACATTCGGAGCGGGAGGCTCCGGGTCTCTTTCAGCGCGGGGTCCACCTGCTTCTGTGGGGTGGACGGGGGAGAATCCAGCACTGGGGGTCCCGACGTCGAGCCACCCTTAAAAAACGCTGACATCTCCTTAATGTACTTCACTACAGAGAAACACACAGAGAGAAGGTTGTATTAGTGCAGCTGGTTTACATCAAGCTTTCAAAAGTACTTCATCTCCTTCTCTCGTCTCATTCTCTCTCTCTCTCTCTTTCGTCTTGATGTGACGAGGTTCGTATATAGATTTTCTTTTTAAACTCAGCTGAACTCTTGAGATGTTTGTTGAGATATTACTGTGTGTGTGTGTGGGACAATGCGATTTGCTTTTTGCAATTGGCACTGTGTCTGTCAAGTCAAGTATATTTATATAGCGCTTTTCACAATATAGATTGCATCGAAGCAGCACAGATGGTGATGTTTAGATCGGGACACTAGCATTTGCTGCAAGAATAGTTTGTGTAACTGTTTGCATGATGCAACAACTAACATTTTAAATAGTAGTGTTGTCACATGACCTCATGACTAGAAATTAGTTGTTTTGTTAAATGCATGAATAAGATCAAATTATCTAAATTAAATAAAGAAAAATGTTACATTGCAGATAATCTATGCATACAGTGCACTGCACGATTATGCTATTTTGAACGCAGCCTTAGACTCAGTTTGTGGGCACAACCCACTAAACACTGAAATCTTGATGATTAAAGTTGAACGGCCGCCCGCTGATTCAAAAACTACCAATAAAGCAGATGAAAGAGGAAGAGTTCTGCACCACCAAAAATAAAATCAGTTCCTGTAGGAAAGTCTTGCTCAGTCGGTTTCCACTGGAGCTTCAGACCAGAGTCGAGATTACACAAACCAGTGCAGATCCGGACGCTTTAGTTTTACATGTATAAACAAAGACAATGCATAATATACAGTATGCATGCTGTCAAGTTCAAGTTCAATACCTTTATTTGTCCCCTCAGCAATTGATTTCACAGCATAGGAGCACAAACTTACAAATAATGATAATAAATAATTATAATAAAATAACATAATGCACATTCTAATCAATGCATGCATGCATGTATGCATGCTGTCAGAAATAACTAGAGGTTTGAGGTTAATAAATGCTTGACTTGCTTGACTTGGGATTGGGAAACACCTGGAGAACTAAGTCAACATGTAAAACACATGACGGAAACAACATAAATGTAGAATGTAGAACAATAGATGGATGGATGGATGGATGGATGGATGGATGGATGGATGGATGGATGGATGGATGGATGGATGGATGGATGGATGGATGGATGGATGGATGGATGGATAGATAGATAGATAGATAGATAGATAGATAGATAGATAGATAGATAGATAGATAGATAGATAGATAGATAGATAGATAGATAGATAGATAGATAGATAGATAGATAGATAGATAGATAGATAGATAGATAGATAGATAGATAGATAGATAGATAGATAGATAGATAGATAGATAGATAGATAGATAAGTGGAAACATGAGATTACTGGAGCGGAAGACTTCAAGTCTCAGTTCGTTTGTCTGTTCAGGAGAAAACATTGATTTCAAAATGCACAAACAAGCTTACATGAAGGTACTTGCGTTGTGGTATGAACTGCAATCTTGTGCATTTTCATAATGCAACGATGCACAAATGGAGAGCTAAAGCAGAGATGTGGAGTTGAATCTAACAGTTGGTTTGGGTTAAACCAAATCATCCAAAGATGAGCTGTATTTTTCCGCCTGTTACTCATCAGAAAAATCATGACCTCCTCCCTGTTTCCTTCCTTTGCTTTTCTGTTTTTCCTACCGTTTCCATAATGAAAACCAATGGCATTACAAGACCAGACTGCTCCCAATCATCAGAACACACCATTGCTTTTTCATTTCAGACGAAATTAAGACTTTTGTTTAAAGACAATCTGAAAAATGTAGGATGGACATATTCAAACAAAGTCAATTTTAATGTCAAATTAACTTGGTTCTCGGTTGTGTCATGTTCCTTGTTAGCTGGGGTGTTAATAACAACTTTTGCATGTTTCATTAAGCAATAATTTAGGAGAACCGTCTCAGTCAAAGCCGATTCTGCAATGAGAAATGCACGGAGAACTCCTGAGATGTGAAAGAGCAACCTCTGCTCTTTAACGTTTTTCAGGAAAAATGCACATCGAATGGCAATTTTAATTCCACAAAGGCTATTTAGTATCCGCTCCCGAAGGGCTTTTGTGCCGACAAAATCCTTCCGTCTATAAATAGTCCCAGAATCCTCTAATCTAAACCTCTGACCAGAGTCTTTTGTTGATGTGATTAATGTTTGGATGGAGATGCGAGACTATTGAAGACTTGAGAACGCAACAGCAGGATGATGGAGCTCAGTGTGTGTGTGTGTGTGTGTGTGTGTATGTGGCACACATGATGATAAAGGTGATGAGTGTCGTTTTATCTCAGTGTGTTTTGGTTGTTGTCGACTATGCATGAGAATCAAAGACATTGCATCCGTGTAAAAGTGCGTTTAAACAGATGCAAGAACGAAAGCAAATCACAATCCAGTATGCAAATATTGTGATGTCATTAGTGCTATATTAATGCTGAACATTCTCCGAGTCATATGTTCAAATTTTAAAACATAAAAATGTATAAAAACCAAAGGTAGTAGTATACCTCAGACTGAAGTTATACAGAATAAAGACGGATTGGAGTTATTAAGCAGAAAATCAAACTGCAAATTACTTTTTTGTAGTGTATATTGAATACTACAAAAAAAAACTGCTGAACTGCTGAAATGAATGTATTTCCAAAGGAAACAGGATATTCAAATGAAAAATGTAAGAATTAGAAAAACTATCAAAACTGACATTAAACACATTTATATCGTTATGAGAGATAGAGAGACAGAGAGAGAGAGAGAGAGAGAGAGAGAGAGAGAGAGAGAGAGAGAGAGAGAGAGATAGAGAGAGAGTGTGTGTGTGTGTGTGTGGTCAGCAGGTGAAGCATTGAGGAATTCGGACACAACATGTGTGAAAACAGACTGTGTGTGTGTGTGTGTGTGTGTGTGAGATGCTCAGAGCGTCAGGAGTCACTACTGTAAAGGTATTTATAGAGCGAGAGAAAGACTGTGTTTGTCCGTGCTGTGTGTGTGTGCTGAGTAGGTGAAGTGTGTTTGGGAACGAACTGACGGCTGAGACGAGCTCTATTCTGAGCGTGGAAGCCCCTCTCAGCCGGTGTCACTCGCTCAGAAAGAAAGAGAGAGAGAGAGAGAAGTGTTCACACTTCAGCCTTTACAGTGAAACTCAATCCTCTCCCCCATAGTGGCGCCTGCTATCTATAACCATCATGTATGTGTGTGTGTGTGTGTTGTTACTAGCAGTATTGAGGAACTTCACTACATTAAGTATCATGATAATTCACGCAGGTTTACGGTTCACTGAGCTGATGTAATAATTATTCAATAATAAAAATACATTTTAGTTACTGTATGGTAATGCTGCTGTACATCTATCTATCTATCTATCTATCTATCTATCTATCTATCTATCTATCTATCTATCTATCTATCTATCTATCTATCTATCTATCTATCTATCTATCTATCTATCTATCCATCCATCCATCCATCCATCCATCCATCCATCCATCCATCCATCCATCCATCCATCCATCCATCCATCCATCCATCCATCCATCCATCCATCCATCCATGATTATCTAAATTTTGATAATCATCAACATTATAACAAACATAGGCTTGACAGATCTCACTTTGGATGTAATGAAAAATAATATATCAGTTTCACCTTTTAAGTTAAATAACTGAAATAAATGAACTTTGCATGATGTTCTAATTTTTGGAGTTTCACCTGTTTCTTTCACCAAAGGATTGTTTACAGTAAGACAAACAACATTGATACTTCACGGAAAACAATTGCACTTACTGTAAATTTCACACATAATCAGGGTTATTGATGCGTTAGGGTTTGGGTTTAGACAGAAATGGCGTTTTGGGTTTTTCCCAGTGCACTCGCTTGAAGTGTTTGTGGGTTTAACCGTTACACACACAGTGAAGGCAAAAGAAACACCAGATATAAATCTGTCAGTGCTGCCACTGCTGATCTAAACGTCTACATTCCTGGCCTTTGGGACACAAAGCGACAATCCTTTAAAAGACGAGATGCAGATTTTTCCCTCTGGTGACTCGGGTCGTTCTGTTTCCAGGTGCCGAGTCCCGGGTCGGGTGACAGGGAAGCATGCAGTTGTTCTCGCTGCCTGACTGGACAAACACAAGACCCTGGAGCGGCGTCAAAATCAACAGACCCCGACAGCCCGACCCGGGCCCTCTGGTTTCCGTGGGAGCGTCGGGAATCCATCGCATTGGCTACACTGTGACTCCCGAAACACGCTGTGCCAGGAATGCTGCTCATCGCCTACACAAAAATGTTCCTGAAAACACACGCAAACCCACAGGACCGAACTGATGTCGTCCCAAAAAGTGTATGCGCACTTCTCATGGGTAGCTTTCTAATTAGTATTTTTAATGCATTAAGTATGCCTTATAATTCAATTCACATTTATTTGTATAGCACTTTTACATATACTTATATTGCACATTATGATGCATTGTATGATATGATCTCATGAATAACTGTAACCAATGCAATATAAGAATGTAATGCCTTTAGAAAGTGTAATGCATTAAATACAATTTCAGATGTGACAAGGATACAAATATTACCATGCTTTTTTTTTTTATATAATACATTATACATAAATAAAACCTATTTATATACACACCTTTATAATGCAAAAATATGGGTAGCATTCTAAAAGTATTTTTAATGCATGAATTATTAGGCATTGCGTGATCTAATGAATAATTGTACAGTTATAATACATATGATACTTGTGTTTTGCCTTTAGAAAGTATAATTCAAATATAACAAGGAATCTACAATATTACCATGCATTTTTACAATTGTTTATGAAAGGATATAATGCAGTATTATACATAAAGAATACCTATAATGCATTATACATAAAGGCTTTATGTAAAGTGTTACTGAAAGTTTTGCTAACATTCCAAAAAAGTTAAGAAAACATTTGAATGTTCTTTCAACAGACAAAACGCCCAGATTTCTTAAAATTTGTAAAATATATATATATATATATATATATATATATATATATATATATATATATATATATATATATATATATATATATATATATATATAAATAAATAAATGGTTCTGTGAATATTAAAGGAACATTTCATTTTATAATTCTTAAATATTATGGGAATGTTACTTTTGAATGATCTCGGAATGTTCTGAAACAACTAGTTACTTTTTAAAATGTCAGGCGAACGTCCAACTAAAAACTATGTATAAATAATGTTTTTTGCACTAACGTTTTGAGAACATTATTAAAGGGATAGTTCACTTTGAAATACATTTTTGTTATGTTTTATCTTACCTCAAGGGCATCCAAGATGCAGGTGTCTTTATTTCCGCAGTAGTTTCAATTTTGATATACTTTTAGGTCAAACTGTTCTTGTCTGTCAGTCATATTATGCAGGTCATATGGTCACCACCTCAAAGAGTAGATCACTTGGACGTGGCTGTGGTTACATGAGATAAAAACGATATAAATACTGTTGGTTTTCTCACACAAACTGCTCGTTTCGTGTCTTAGGCCATCAATGTGTACTTACATTTACGAGTCATTAAATCATGTTTAATTTGAACTTCTCATTGCATCCTCTTTGAGGTGGTGACCATAGACCACCATTATATGACTGAAAATAACAAAATTGAAACTACTGCAGAAACAAAGACACCTACATCTCGGATGCCCTTGAGGTAAGCTAAAACATACTAAAAATTAATTTCAAAGTGAACTATCTCTTTAAACACCAGATAACTTTGGTTGAACATTCTATTATTGTCACTGAAAGAACATGTGTTCATAACTTTGCGAGAACTTTTGTGAGAACGTTCTGTTAACTGGGTTAAGTCAAGTTTAAAAATATCTCAATGTCAATGCATTTCAGAATCAAGAGACTGAACTGAAGGGTGTGTGTGTTTCCATATTTAAACTGTTTACTTTAAGCGGCGTGTGCTTAGATAAAGTCCGTCACTTAGTAGCCGATACAGGCTTTTCGTTTCATTAGCGTCTCACTTGATCTCGCTGAATTATCTGGAGTCTGTCCAACCGATAGAAACATTTTGTAGAGTGAATATCACACTTTCATCATCCCAGAAATACGGCATGACTTCACTTCCTGACTGAAAGCCATAAAAACAGCTGCAGGCGCTTATGATTTTAATTTAGTTAAGTGCAAATATTCAATTTGGCCCGAAGAATGAAGATCTGAGCTGGAATGAAGCCGTCTCTGGAGAGCGGCAGGAGTCTCGGTATTTCATATCTTCAGAATAGCAAACTACGCACACTAGTATACTATTTTTGCAGTGTACTGTACACAGTTTGTGTCTTGTGTGCATGCATGGGATTCCCGGATGATTGACAGAAATGTGTAGTACATGATCAAAGCACACTGTATCTCACAATGCAATGTGCTTGACTTTGAACGTGAGTTACATTCACACTTTAAATCGCATTATGGCATCATTGCATAATGTGTTGTGTATCATAATGTGTTACAGTAATCAGTATGATATAGCAATCCACACATATGCTGTTACACTACAATTCAAAAGTTTGGAATCAGTAAGATATTTCTTTAAATTAATTTTTAAAGTCCTGCTCACCAATTAAAGCTGCATTTATTTGATCTAAAATACAGTAAAAATTTCAATATTTAAAACAGATTTTTTTTATATGTGGATATATAGTGAAATGTAATTTATTTCTGTGATCAAAGCTGAATTTTCAGTCTTCAGTGTCACATGATCCTTCAGAAATCACTCTAATAATTTTAAATATTTAAAATAATTCTAAATTTAATAATTCTAAATAATTCTAATTTTAAATATTTAAAATAATTCTAATTTTTTTTTGTTTGGTTGGGGTTTTTTTGGTTGTTTTTTTCTTTCTTTTTTTTTTCTTTTTCCCCCCCTTTCCTCCTTCTGTATTGTAGATGTGTCTCACTGAATCTTACCTGCTATGTGTTACTGTTTTGTTAATCTGCATAAAAAAAACAGAAATCACTCTAATATGAGGATTTGCTGCTCAAGAAACATTTATGATTATTCATGTTGAAAACAATTCATATCATTTCGGAAATATTTTATTTTTCAGGATTTTTTTGATGAATAAAAAAGTCAGCACAGCAATAATTTGAAATAGAATATTTTGTAACATTATAAATGTCTGTACTGTCACTTTCGATCAATTTATTGCGTCCTTGTTGAATTAAAGTGTCAATTTATTTCAAAACATGAAGACCCCAAACTTTTGAACCATGGTGTATTTTTTCTGCTGCCATTTGTGTTTGCAAAACTATTGATACAGTGAAAATAATATTTACAGTATATTAGACATGACAATGTATGATTGGCTGAGATTTTGTTGTATTATGCAGCATTTTAACTTCCAGCGAGGCACAGAATCCTGTAACGTGTCGTGTCACGTCTGGTTTTGACACGCTGTTAACATGTGGAATCACAAGGAATCTGTTTAACGTTAAATCCGGCTGGAAATGTGACGCAGAAGATTTTGCACAGAAAGGATCCTTGTCAGCTACAAGAACTCAAAAACACACACACACAGAGAAACCCACAAACACACATATCAATGAAGTCAATGAATTTGGAGCAGCTGAAGGTCACAAACCTTCATGTATAATCTGATTCAAATGTCACAGGAGAATATTCACCCACTCTCAACAAGAACGACAGAACGTTCGAAATGTGTGAGACTCAGTGGTGATCCAGCATGTTCCTGAGAGACAAAACTGGCCAAAAAACGAGTAAAACACGACCAGACCTCGAGATTAAGTCTTTTCCTTCCCTATTGTACCTTATATCTGAGTAAAATCCTTCTGGAAAAAGAACAGATGTGGGCGGGGCTTGATTTTGTCTGTGAGAGATTGATTGGATGGTTGTGGTTTGCTATTGGCTGATCTCATGTGAGTGACAGGTGGCCCCGCCCACATCATCAGAGAAGAGATGCTGCGAGAGGAACTTATTCTGATTCAAGATTACCAGGAACAGGAAGTTAAAAAATAGTGATGCCCCTGGGCAAAACATTTATACTTTAAATGTGTGTGTAAATGTGTTTTTCTGAGAGTTTTTTCTCCACATCCACAGTATTATCCCCTATGAAACGAATCAAACAGGAGTAAATAGCAAATGTCATGGCTAATGTGTGAGAGCAGAGAAGAAAGATGCAGAAGTGCAGCGAGAACCAAACACTCAATTACAGGATCATAGAAAACTCACTAAGCAGAAGAGAGTAAATCCCTGAGCCTGAGCTGCTTGTGTGTGTGTGTGTGTGTGCGTGTGTGTGTGTGTGTGAGCGATGAGCCCCTTAAAAATTAGGCCTTTCGCGCCCAAGTGTGGTGGGAAAATCTGCAGTGGATGACAGGACTTTTAATGCTTGCAAACGTTCTTGTTCTGACTCTCTTAAACTGTCTCTCAAAATCCACGTGGCTTTTTGGCCCGGTAAAAAGGTTTACGTTACCAAAGTTCCCTTGTTACGCTATTTTAAAGGTCCCTCATTTTGTTTTGGAGTCTCCTGCTACAGGTTTACACGCATCCAAGGTCAAAAATTACATTTTTAAATTAATTTTCTCATAATAAACATTACACATTTATGGAAGCTTGTTTCCGCCACTGAATAAAAGTAAATAAATAAATAATTGCCACTTTTTTTTTTTATTTTGTGAGATATGAAGTCAGAATTGTGAGATATAAAGTCTCAATTCTGAGATATAAAGTCGCAATTCTGAGAAATAAAGTCTCAATTACGAGATAAAGTCGCAATTCTGAGAAATAAAGTCGCAATTGCGAGATATAAAGTCGCAATTCTGAGACATAAAGTCGCAATTGCAAGATATAAAGTTGCAATTATGAGAAATAAAGTTGCAAATCTCTGAATTAAAGTCACAATTGTGAGATATAAAGTCACAAATTTGAGAAATAGTCACAATTCTGAGAAATTAAGTCGCAATTGCGAGATATAAAGTCACAATTATGAGAAATAAAGTTGCAATTCTGAGAAATATATTTGCAATTGTGAGATATAAAGTCGCAATTCTGAGAAATAAAGTCGCAATTGCGAGATATAAAATGGGAATTCTGACAAATAAAGTAGCAATTCTGAGAAATAAAGTCAGAATTGCAAGATGTAAACTCGTAATTGTGAGGAAAAAAGTCAGAATTGTGAGATAAAAAGTCGTAATTACCTTTTTTATTTTTCATTCAGTGGTGGATACACATTCCCTCAGTGTCTGAAACTGTTCAATCAAAGATTCAGTCTCTCTAAACCCCGCCTTTCCAAGAGCCTGCTCTGCTCTGATTGGTCAGATGACACAGTCTGTTGTGATTGGTCTATTGCTTACATTAGAATATTTGAATTTCAGCAGAAAACATCATAAACTCGACATAAACAACTCAAACCAAACTCTTCCAGTCTCAGATACAACTACAGTGTCTGAGGGTGGAGCAAAAAAGACTATATTTTTATCATGGCATTGCACAGCATTATATTTAATTTTATTGTCTAATATATTATATTCTTTTTTACTGCCCTTTCCCTATGTACTGTATGTCTGTACTTTTTTCTCATTTGAAGCTCATGTAAGTCCAATTCCTTGTGTGTTAAAGCTCATTATCATTCTGAAATTGTCAAAACATTGATTTGACACCATGAACGCCCATCCAATCGTAATTATGAATTCTGAACTCGTAAGTTGGTCCTTCCCAGAGGATCTGAGAGCAGCATTACATGCAAACACCGCTCACTCTTGCTTCATTGGCTCTTAAGAGACTTCTTAAAGGGGATAAAACGCTGATATGGCATTATGGCGCACACACACACAGGCTCATAAAAACTATATAGCCCATCTTCCATTATGGATTCCATCAAGCTTTTTAAAAATGTGCATTAATCTAATTATCATTCACTGATGTACTTGTACTCAATTTTAGTTCCAAACACTTGTGCAATTACTGAGGTCTCATGGTTTCCCATTTGATCTCTTCGTGTCAGTAAGGTTGCTGACCTCTGCACTACGGGAAAGAGAAAATGGAAACAGCTTGCAAAGTCAAAAAAGTTGCAAACTATAATGCAAACTATATATGCAGTTTGAATACTTGTCGACAGACAGACATTCCCTTGCAGAAAAGGAATTTACTCACTCTCACATTGTTCCAAAACTAAATTACTTTAGTTTCTTGGGAAATTGCTAAGTGGGAACACAAAAAGGTTTGTTTTTGTTATATGTCATGGTCTTTTCAGTACAATGAATGTGACTATGAATTGGGGCTGTCATAGCCTGCAAGCCAGACCCACATCAAGATGTTGGGCCTGGGAACTCCCCATTGGCAGAGCTCAATCCGAAGGGCAGGATAAACGGTTGTCTCTCAAGCTCCCTCTGCATGCAATAGAAAATAAACTAAAGTAATTTAGTTTTGGGACAATGTGAGAGTGAGTGTGTAAGATTCAGCAACGACATGAGGTGAACTAACCCTTTAATGATCATAACTCTGGATCAGACTTTGTGTTCATGGGTCAGATGTCACTACTATTTCTCTAATGAATGCTTAGGAAAGTTACAGTAGGTTAGGATTTTAGATTTCCAGTGAATTCCAGACTTAACCCTCAGGTGCTCTTTGTTTCGGAGTCACAAATTTCGGAGTGCACCAATGCAATTTATTTTTGTTCTATAATATTTATTCTTTTTAATTTAGTATTTTGAGACAATTTGATTGAATTTATTAATATTTATGCAATATTTATGGTCTATTTTGCCATGGAAATATATATATATATATATATATATATTTTTTTTTTTTTTTTTTCGAAAAATTATTAATGCAGTATTTTAGTTTAATATAGAGTCTAGGCCTTCAGAAAAAAATATTTTTTGAAGAAAATTAGCACCATCTGGTTACAGTATAGAGAAAAAAATGTAGAATCATGATGTAACCACTAGATAGCATGTACAGCTCACTATGGAGAAGCATGTGAATTCCCCAGATGTTTATGAACACATTTTTTTTGTTTTTTGGTGGATTTGAATATATAGTTGAAACAATCTTAAAAACGATTTTTTATTTAAAAAATGTAAATAAATTAATAAATAAATAAATAAAATAAAAATTTGTGAATTTTTGTGTTTTTGTCAATTTCCCATTCATTTCCTATGGGTCGGCCATTTTTGAGCAAAGACCATATGTGTGACTATTTTTTTTTTACGACCACTTTTTTTGTATTCACATACATAATGCCATAAAACTCACCAAGTTTCATAACATTCCGATGAAGCTGTTATTTTTAAAAATTCAAAACAGAAAATTTTTCGGTCAGAAATGACCGAAGACCGAAGAGTTTTAATTTCGGATTTTCGTAGACATGAAAATTAACCTTTTGTGTTCCAAGGACCAACAACATGAGAATGACTAAATAATGACATCAATTTCCCTTTTGGCTGAACTATTCCTTCAAGCCAAACAATCAGCTCTGTCTTACCTTCCAGAATGACTTCTTTGCCTGTTTTCTTCAGGGCCTGTACAGCCTCATCGTGAGTGGCTTCTCTGAGGTCGTTCCCGTTCACGGACAAAATCGCATCGCCCACGTAAAGAGCCTCCGTCTGGTCCGCTGCCAGCCCTTTGAAGATCTTTGAGATCAGGATGGGCATCTTATTCTCTTTACCCCCTGTAAAACAACATACAAATGTGGTCAATTTCGGTAGCCACGTTTTTTTGATATGCATACACTAAAATTTCTCTTCCAAGTTTTTACTTGTAGATGAACAGAGAACCATGGGCCAGTTGCATAAACATAGACATATGTGTCTAAAGAACTAGAATGATAAACTATTAAAATAAAAATACTTTTTAAGTAAATAAATTCAATTCTTTCATGCAAAGACTGGGAAACATGAAACATGAAAAAAGTGATATATATATATATATATATATATATATATATATATATATATATATATATATATATATATTGTATATATATATATATATATATATATATATATATATATATATATATATATATATGTATGTATTTATAATATATATTTGTGATATTTTAGACCAGTGCCCTGTCTTCCTATTCTAACGATTCCCTCTCATATCATGTTAATCTGTTGGACTATAAAATACTATGACAGGAACATTTGTGGCTGCACAATATATTGAAATAAAATTGATATTGCAATATGGCTTAATCAAGTGATTGCGATTTGCATGCGTCTAAATGAACACAGCATCACACTGAAACTGGCAGAAAAAATATTTGTCGGCAAACTGCCAAAATAAATAATGATGGTAATGTTTTAAAATAAGGAAATTAAGACATAAACATTAGTGTTGTAATTTTACAGCTGTACCATTTTATTTTATTAAATGCAATTTTCTATTTTACAGTATAATAGAATTATTGCAAATTATATTAACATTTTTATTTAATATTAATCACAATAAAATCACATTATAAAAACTGTAAGCATTTATAGTTACTGAGTCAGTGTTCAAGAGGATGATTCACACCAAAAAAAAGTATAATAATTTTTCAGCTCTGCAAAATTATCAAATTATTTAAATTATTTTATTATTTTATATTATTAAAAATTATTATATTATTTTATATAAAAAAATATGTATTATTATTATTATTATTATTAACGAAGATGCCCTCTCCAACAATATCACCCCAATCATAGAATGATTAATTATTTTCAGATATATCTATCCAAGTAATCCGGTAAAAATTACTGTTCTATTTATATCGCAATGTACTGTATTTAGCAGAAAATACAAACTTTTTGGAAAAAAAGGCAACTGTATATTTTCGTTTATTATATATTAATACAAATATACTGTGACAGATTAATGTTATAAATATGTGAATATTAAGTTTAAAAATGTTTAGTTCCAATTATGTTACATTATTCATTCATTCAACTTACTATAGTACTCCTTTTTCAGTTTTCTGTCCAAACACAGAGGAGACACAACTATTCACACAAATCATGACATACAAAAAGTCTAGTTCTAAAAATGAGCATTCATATGCATTGTTAAATACAGAACAATTGCATAAAAATATGCCCTAAATATTACATTATTAACCAAATGTATTTTTCCAAGTACTTTTCTGTAATGCACGTTCTGCTTTGAAAACAATATGTATTGTGAAAAGCACTATACAAATAAACTTGAATTGAATTGAATAAAAACCCAACTCAGCTACTGATGTTGATGTGATTTATGAACAACACTGTAAACCAATCAAAATTTCATCGGCTTCATCCTTGATCTGGGGTGTGTGCTCCACATATTACAGACCGACACACATATATCTTCTTTAGTGAATGATGGTTCGGTCTGTGGCTTTCTCCAGCATGCGAATGAAATATCCAATGAGAATTAGGCAGCTGGTCTCAAAGGCTCATACTCTTTAAACTTACATCTAGAAATTCAAGGGCATGTGAAACAGCCATCTTGTGTATAAACCATACAACATTTATATGTGGTTCCAGACTGACTGGCCATGTGCTTCTTCCTCACCAGCATCATCAGCGTGTATCAGAAGTGGTCTCGTGTAATTACCCCTAATCTGCTTTCAGGGGTTTTACCCTCTATTCTAGTGACCCTTTGACCCTTAAAGACACATGCGACGCGAATGCGGGTGGGATCTCGGCTCCTGCCAGACTCTGTTGGCAACCTCCGGTCTCTCTGCTGGAGCTCCAGCATGTTATCAATCATTTCTCGCTGCAGTCCCTGCCAGGACGTCCCGCACAAACACACTAATGCTGGAATGCAACGCTGACTGCATCATTCTTGTTCAAAGGTCTGAGAAAACGCTTCTAATGTAGCACTAATCTTTCGATTTCTAAATATATTACATTACCATAACAATTTGAGTGAGTTGAACCAAGACTTTTGTATGTCAGTGTACATCAGAACTGTGTTACAAGCAAGGCTGCATGATTTGAAGTAAGGAAATTTTCAAAAAAAAAAAAAAAAATTACAAAATTATTATTATTATTTTTTAAATGCTCAAGTGCTTTTTTGTAGGATTGCAGAATCAGAGCAACATTTTTGTGATTGATTATACATCAATATAATTAATACAATTTAATGTAATTATTATAAATTAATACTTATTTTATTATTAATACATATTATAAGTGTTATAATATGCAAATATTAAACTAAAATATAAAAATTAAACTAATAAAATATTAAACAAAAATATTAAAATATTAAAATAAAATATTAAACAAAATAAGAAATATTACTATTATAATACTTTTGCATTGTAAGATAAGACATTTTAGAAAAATAGCAGTAAATATTTTAGTAACTGTTAAATTATTAAAATATATAATTATAGAAAATTAGGGAGAAATATTATAAAATACATGGGAAAAAAATAAATAAATAAAAAATGAACAAGGCTTTTGGATGTCAGTGTTATATCAGAGTTGTGTTGGAAGCAGGGATGCATGGTCTCACCATCATAACCACATCACACATGTTATTTCAGAGCAGTAGATGTCTGTAATAATCCTGAGCAATAAAACTAATTCACAACAACATGGCCGAACGTTAATGAAAAAGAGCAGTAGGGCCATCACTTACTTAATGCACTTACATGCAATAAAAACGAAATGTTTGTTTTTGAGGTTACAGCAGCAGCAATATGAAATGTTATGATCATATAAGATGAAATGCCATACCACAGTTAAAATCCCCATATATGACAAAATAATTGCAATAAATAAATGAATAAATGTAAACAGGAAAATGTATTAAATAAAAATTATAAATTATTTAAATAATTTTAAATAATTAACTAATACCGTAGAGTAGGAATGAGCGATATATCGGCCACCATATCGATATCGGTTAGTTTTTTATGTTATCATTATCGGCCCACAAAGAAAATTTGGTTGATATATTAAAGCCGATAAATAATGTATTATTTCCTTCAGCTGAGACGCTTCAGATGCGCACTGTTCAACATGATGGCATTGAATTGCTTGAAATATGATTGGAATCACCGCAAAAAAGGAAAATACAGTGCAAGTCATATAAGCTACATATCACAATGAGAACATCATAATTGTGTATTTGGGACATTGATTTTATTGGTCAAACTTTTGTTTTTGTAAAGAGGCTCTCAAAACTGACATAAATATTTGGATTTAGATTTATCGGCCAATATATCGGTTATCAGCTTTTAAATATAAAGAATTATCGGTTATCGGTATCAGCCAAAAATGTCATATCGGTGCATCCCTACTATAGTAAGTTGAAAAAATTGAATAATGTAACATAATAGAAACTTAATTTTTATATTTATAACATTACTCAGTCACAGTATAAAAGTATTAATACATAATATACGAAAATATATAGTTGCCTTTTAAATTTTCGACTGGGGCTTCATTGCATGAGGATGATCATATTTCGGGGGTCTGAAAGACTGAAAACTAAAGCCTTTTTCTCCGAAAGTGTCCGAACGACGGGTCCAAAGACTGTGCCACTGTAAATATAGACGTACAACTGCACTTCAGACTCAAGGCAAGGTCGTCCCTCTCTGGCTCCCTAAAATAAACAGCACCATACTCTTCTCTGCTCTCGTTCCATAGCTTTCATGTGAAGCCAGAGACAGGCTGAGGAGCATGATGGGTAATTCTCCAGTCAGCTGTCGACCCCCGAGAACACACACATACTGCAGGATTCACTAACCCGTAAATCTGACACGCGACATCATGCAAATCATTAGAAAACATCAGAACTGATATGGTGGTCAAATGTTTTTTCTCTAAGGTCTTCGCTTAATGTGACAGCTGTCACAGTTTTAAGATAGCCCACTAAAAATAACCAGAAACCCAAAAGATGTAGTAGCTACCACCAGTGCAAGAAGATAATAGGCTAATATACTGAAATTAATGTATGGCACTCCAATAAAATTGAGACCATATTGCCATGGATTACATAAAATGAGCATACAAAGTACAATAATACTGTTTTTATTTTAATTTTATTTTTTAGATTTTGCTACCATAGTATCGGAAACCCCATTTAGAACTAGTGATCAACCGTTTTACCGATATTCCCCCGATATTTGCATTAATATTTTTACATAATCAGGTATCGGATTTATTTTAATAGGCCTATTACCATCTCTCACCATAACTTCACCACAAATAGGCTACTTAAAAAGAAATCCATACCCTACATGTCCAAGAAACCAGGATTTAAATAACAATAAATTGTTTTAAAAGCTCTGAAGTAGTTAGTGGTGTAAAGTTCAGCAGCTACATCATATTTATGAATCCCGAATGAGTGTTTCCAAACTCTTCAGGAACAATAAGTTTAATAACACTTTGATAACCGATATAAACTACTCGCCTTACCCTTAATACTTATTCCGAGTCCTCCGACCTCTTGTTTGGTGACTCTGACGGTTCGCTTGACGTTGGTGATGGTGTCCGGTACCGGGGAGGCGCTGAGGTTCGCCGGATCCCCGTTAACAGCTCCGGGCGCGGGTGAGCAGCTGTTCCCGGTCTCATCGCCGGCTTCTCCGGGACTCACGGTGAACGAGTCCTCGCTGAGAGTGGCAAGCACGCGGATCCAGTGGTGAACGGTAACGCGGAGCTCCAGCAATCCGCTCCTCACGGGCTTCACTGCGGCCGCCATGATCAACACATTCCTGGAATACCAGCGGAGCGACGGGCGCTGCAGTCCCGAACTCAACTCACTATAACCCCCTCCTACTCTCTCTCTCTCTCTCTCTCTCTCTCTCTCTCTCTCTCTCTCTCTCTCTCTCTCTCTCTCTTTGCGTAGTTGGTGGACTGTTAACCGAAGTTTGTAGAAATCTGCGGTGTTAATAAGAGAAATGAATTGGTGTTGTTTACTTTTTAAATATACATGTGTGGAAAAGAATATTGTTGGATGAAGTGTAAATAGGCCTAAGTCAAGACTAAATTGTTACAATAAAGGTGTATTTAAAATTCAAATTCTCTCTATCTCTCTCAATTAATTTTTTTTCTTTCAACTTTCATAGATGTTTACAATGACATTTAAAGCCAAACAGGTAGCCTATAACATTGGCCCATCTTACATTGTAGCTACTGAGTAAAGCATTAAATTCTACAAATATTTTTTTTTCAATATAAGAAATGTTTTTATACGGTTCTTATTTATAGTGATTCTAATCAAAATATGACTTTCTGTCATGGAACATAAAATTGATTTCATACATGTCCACTATAGAGATCACCAATGACTTAGCCTACATGCATGTTTATCAGGCATTCTGAAATTATATATACATTTTCCAATGAAATATAAGATATTATTATGAAAATGTTGCCAGTTTAGAACACATGCAATTAGATACAGTGATAAATTGTACTGAATGGCACTACACTTATGGCCATTTCACCCACATACTATGTATAAAGTAAAATGGTATATCTTTCATATAACTGAGAATCATCTTTATGCAAAGTTTGGTTAAAATATTTTCCAAATTTGTTTTTAAGCTCTAAACAATAGGTTAGTGACATGAAAAAATACTAAATTCAAAAAACTTTTTTTTCTTTCTAGTTTTAAGGAAGCTAGCCTATGTTTTACTCCGCCAGGACTCAGTTGTTTAGAAGATAAAAATGTGTGTGTGTGTGTGTGTGTGTGTGTGTGTGTGTGTGTGTGTGTGTCATAACTGATGTCATAACTGGTGTTTTTTGCATAACATTTATAGTACATTTTTAGCATGCTATATTATGTGAGTGTATTATTTTTATCTCTGGATGTGAGCTGTCAGATAAGCACCGCTGAAGCTCTTCATCTGAAGCTCATCTCCAGACTCCTGCTAATGTTGGGAAAGAATCTCGTTTGCATTGACAGCACAGTGTGAAACTATTTGAGCTAATTTCCGAAGAAAGGTTCTAATTAGTCTCTTCATACGCGGAAAAGTTTGGATTGTTCCTCAGCAAACACATATCACTGATTCTGCAAGCTTTGTTCAGTCAAAACACAACTTACTGTACAACAGCAGTGTTGCTTCTGTTCAGTGTTTACAGATTCCTCTCCTCAATAGAAGTAACTGTGTCTCCATCTAGTGGTGAAATCATTTTTCAACCGCACTCACGTGGAAATCAACAATTGATTTACTTTCTTTACAGTCTATGTTAAATACCAACATTACAGTTTTTCTCAATTGCTCAATTGCCCCCCCCCCCCAAAAAAAAGCGTTTTGATTATGCTTTTGTTTATTGTACTAAATATAGACCTACTGTTATACATAATCTATTTAGGCATAGGCCTATATGCACATATATCGAGATTTAATTACATGTTATTTGTGCATATTTTCACATGCATACTATTAGAGTTTGTAAATTGATATTGTTAAAAAAATTTTGTTGTTTGCAATTTTTTGCATGTAAAATGACTATATGTAAAAATACAGAAAACAATGCTTAATTTCTCATTCATCATTTATGTCATCATTCACAATCATTCACAGTCATTCACAGTATTCTTATGAGAATATTCTTTTCTTATGAGATCCTATAAATTTATGTGAATAAAAAACATTTAAACGTTAAAAATAAAAAAGTTCCACATTAATTAATGCTCCCTGTGTTTTGAGTTATGAATAACGTGTTTTCTCAATGAGAATTTTTGCCAGTGTTTTGGTGGAATGAGTTTATTTTGAGACCATGAAGAGTTTAAAAAATGTGGCTTCAGTATTGAACAATGCTTGTTAGCAATGTAAAAAATTGAATATTTTATTATTATATTATATTAATTATTATATTATATATTATATTTATTATATTAATTATATTATATTATATTATATTTTCTGTAAAATATAACAATATGCCATAGTATTTACTTATTCTCCAAAAAAATTATAAACCATATAATATAGCATTGCATTGTGTGCGTGTGTGTGTGTGTGTGTGTGTGTGTGTGTGTGTTTGGGGGTGTTATATGAATATTTGCATTTTTGGTTTGGGTGTTTTCTACCATTCCCATCTGTTCTCATAATCCTTCATGTGTGTCTGGTCTCAGACCTGTCGTACGTCTGTCTGTGTAACTGTGCGGTGTATATCTCTCTTTATCAGTGTGTGTGTGTTTTATGTTTTCAATTTTTGATGTGTTTTTATGATTCTGTGTGTATATGTATGTTTTTATCCATATAGACTTTTTCAGCATTATTCGGCATATCTTAAACTATTTTAATCAACATTTCTTTAAGTTCTTTTAGTCTTTAATTCCTTTAATAGTCTTTTATAATTGTATGGCCTCACAGCAACACTTTACAATAAGATTCATTTGTTAACATTAGTAAATACATGAACTGCAATGAATAATGAAGTTTTAAAACATTTTTAATCTTTATTAATGTTAGTAAAAATACAATTGTATATTTGTTTGTTCACCCCGCAATAGCTTGGTAACATGTACAACTTTTAGTCAAATTAACATTGACTAATATCCATAAATGCTGTATTGTTCATTTTTAGCTTATGTTAATTATATGAATGAATTATCCTTTATTTTAAAGTTTTATAGGGTTTTAGAAAAATGGTGAAAAGCCCAAAAAGAATGGAGACAGTCACAGGATCCTCTCTTTATCCTTATACTTCATATATGTGGACCTAAGATCTTGATGAAAAATATTTTTTTCATTGAAATAAAATATACATAAATATTCAATGAAAAACCTAAAAATAAACAAAATATATAAATGCTGCTTTGGCAACGAACAGAAATAAGTTTGAGCTAAAATTACTGAAAATAAACTGGAAAATGGAATAATATTCAATACTAATAATACTCAAAAAAAAAAAAAAAATAGTCATAAAAAATACACAAAATTAGTAAACACTGAAAATATAAAAATTAAAGCTAATTCTAAATATTAATTAAACAATATTAGCATATATATTATACTAAAATAATACTAATGTGCGGTAAAATTTTATATACAACTTTAAGCACAACTTTATTTCTTATTTTACAGTATTTTCCAACTTATTTTCATTTTTATTTTTAAGTGCCAAATCCAGTCTACTGTATGTGTGTGTGTGTGTGTGTGTGTGTGTGCGTTAGTGAGCGTGTTTGTGTGTTTGCCTGATAAAAATGAAATGTAAATGCATATGTTTGTGCTGAGGAGGAGCTGTGTGTCAGCATATGATAAGCCGTCCCTGGTGTCCATCTGCTCATATATAACCTTACTGTCTCTAAGTGGCACGTGTGTGTGTGTGTGTGTGTGTGTGTGTAGATGTCTTTACCCTGGAGGGTTAACCAGGCGTCTGCCTGCTGACCTCTGTGACCCCGGGCCTTTGCTCAGACCTCAGGAGAACAGCAGGTACACACACACACACACACACACACACACACGCACAGGAGCAGAACAGCAGGAGAATAAGGGCGGGGGGGGGGGGGGGTTGTGATGGAAAGCTGTTGCATTGTGAAAGACCTGCTAATGCACTAAACAGACCACTGACAAAGACACACACAAGCCCAGCTGTCAATCACACACACACACACACACGCTGGCACGAGTCACATCAGCAGGGCGACTTCTGCCATTCGGACTAATGCATTTCTGTCTTTGTTGACACGCTGCTTCATTTGCCCGTTACAAATTATCATCACAAAGGCCTGCTGGGTCACAAACGTGACGCATTCACAGACCACACACTCACTCCTCCGTCTGTCTGAAGCTGCTTTCAACAAATCGCAGCTGATGAGTGGTCAGTTCTCCTCAAGTTCACACAGAGAATCTCATGATGATGTACAAACACAATCTTACAGTCTTCAACTGTTGTTTTAGCACTAAATGTCAGGGGTGTATTGATGCGCTCATGTCCCAATCCAATATACATCACGATACTCAACTCACCATACCATGTTATTACGATACTCCAAGACATATGATAAAAGGTTAGCATCTTTACATACTAAATGATTTTATATTCTGCATCTATTGCATCTCTGTCTCTGCAGGACGGCGGTGTTAATGTGTTGTTGTTGGGGAGCATCTGTCCCGCACGCGTGAGAGCAGGTGGAGACTCACTCGCCAGGGACTGGGGAAGAACGAGAGGCATGTGTTTGTGTGGGAGGCAACAGGAGGAGGGAAAGAGAGAGACACAAACAACACAGGTCAGACCGTCAGTCTGAGATGAACAGGAGAACAGTTTAGAGTCAATGTCTTTGTCAGCTTCTCAAGGACCAATATTACTTAAGAAAGTGTGAAGTGGTGCCTGCAGTGGCAAAACTCACCGCTCGGTTGCTAGGGTGTGGTACATGATTGCATACGAGCCAACAAACACGTCTGTATGATGTTCTGGTGCTGAGATATGGCTTATTCATGTTGTTCAGGTGGTTGCTAGGGTGTTCTGGGTGGTTGCTAAGGTATTATGGGTGGTTGTTAGGGTGCTGCTAGTTGTTAGGACATTCTTGATGGTTGCTAGGTGGTTGCTAGGGTGTTCTTGGTGGTTGCTAGGGGGTTGCTAGGGTATTCTGGGTGGTTGCTAAGATGTTATATTATGTGTGTGTTATATAGCCTATATATATATATATATATATATATATATATATATATATATATATATATATATATATATATATATATATATATATATATATTTAATGATAGTTTTACACTTTATTGATGCAACCAAAACTAGTGTTTTCTTTTGGAAAAAATAAATAAATAATAATATATTTTTTTAATTAAATATATATATATCAGATATATACATCAGATATATATACACATCAGAAACCCTTACATTATATAAGTATAGCATTCCATCAAAACTCATTTACTTTTCTAAAATATAATATACATCAGTGTTTTTCAACTAACTATTTAAAATTGTTTTTTTAATTTTAATTAAAGCTAAAATGAAATATACATACTGGACAGAAAAAAATCACATTTAAAAATAGGCTAATAAACAAAAAAAAATAAATGTAATTTTTTTTTAAATGTTATAAAATATAAGTTTATGGTGATGACTAAATCTGAAATAAACCTAAAGCTAAATAGATATATTTCAAGAAATTAAAATAAAATACATTTGAAAAGATAAAAATAAAAGCTCATTAAGAATATTTAATAAATACTGTACAAGTATATAAATTATAAAATAAATAATACTAAAATAACACAGTAAGTGAACTCATATTGATTGAGAGCCTGTATGGAATATTTATTCTTTTATAACCTCAGTTTAATATAATAAAAAGTGCACTTTCATATATTTAATATATGCCATGGTCGTGAAATTCACATAATGGTACATGACCAATATAAGGAACTGAATTATCCTTGAATTCGTTTGTGAAGAACATTTGAGGACATGTCCCATGGGTTTTCCATGTTTTCTGGGAATAATAAGTGATGCAATGGCTTAATGTAATCATGTATTATGGTATAAGACACAATAATCATTCAGTAGGCTACCGTAATATACATCAAAGTAACATCTGGTAGCATTACTGTACCATATCACCACAGATCAGATTCATTGTAAGAGTGTGTTTAGATTGTAGCTCCTCCTCCAGAAATAAACATGCCAGAGATGCTGTCAGTGTGTTCAGACCCCCATCAGACCCACACACACACACAAACACACCACCGAGTCCGTGGAACTGTAGTAAAGGAGACTGGACTACAACACCACTCAACACACAGACACACACACACGCACACCTCGGCTAGAGTCTGTCAGCGCGCGAGAAGTGTTGAGAGAAGATGGTCGGGATTCCGGGCGCGTTTCAATGTGAGTACACTAGTGATTCGTGTGTGTTTCTTAGCATTTTAAGGCGTATTGCGCCATATCAACAGACAAATATCAACAGAACAGCGAGAATAGCACATATTTAGAGGTGTTATTTTCCCATCTATGGTTGTAGGCCTGTACAATTATTACTGTCGCTGTTGTTTTGACTGTAATGTATCGTTCTCTCAAAAAGTGTATTATTTTCAAGTCTGGCAGTCTGCGCATGCGCGTCATACGTACGGCGCCTCTGGGTCACGAGCGTTCGAAACGGCCGCGTTCTTCATTTGTTGAACGTAACGCGTTCTGTGTAAATATTAAATAAAATAAATGGCACTTCACAACAAAATGAACATAATACATTCAAATGGAACGTCAGTTTATGAAGCTTTCGAGATTTTTTTTAAACTATGGTATTTTAGTGACAACTACCGTAAAGTCTTTTTGTTTACTAGCCTATATCATTCAATTGGGTTAAATTGTGCTCTTTTTATCCAATTGCCAATACTTCGTACAATGTTTATGATGTTGTCAGAGCCTAATACCACAGTATGTTAGCTCACCATTGATTGCCATATTCATATATCTACAGTAAATGGTAAAATAATATTGTGCTTTTAATGTTTATATAGGCTATCACTAAAATTAATAAACAATGTTTAATTATTAATAAATCATGTACTTAAAATACCACAGTATTTCTATGGTATGCTTATAAAAATCCATGGTTCTTTTCTGTAAGCACCATATGGTATTACTAGTAGTATTCTTGGAGTGATATGAAGTACCTTGATATCATCACCCTAGTTTTTTGTAAGGATGGTGTTGCCATGGTTGCCAATGTGTGTGTTGCCAGTGTTTGGACACTAAAATGATGGGTATATCATGGTATTCTCTGAAGTGCTGTAATGAAGCACAAAAATAGTGGTATATTTTCATGCTAATGCAATGGTTTGTGTTTGGTAAGGGCAAGCTGTCTGTATAGCATGGTAAGCCAGCTCTAATCTGTTTCGAGGGTCCGAGACGGACCCTCTCTTGTGTCTCACTGGAGGATTTGGTGTTAATCCCTTCAGCAAAGTTTCACACCATCTGGACTTTAGTGCTGCTCGGTGGACTGATCTACAGGAGCACTGTGTGTGTGTGTGTGTGTGTGTACAATGAAATGTCATGGTGCCACAGCAGTGCTGTCGGGGGCACTCGTGCTCGAGAATAACGCATGCCATTGTTTTATCCCTGGGGTTTGTTTCTTTGGCCTGAATAACTAATGCATCTAATAGCTGATGATGTTGGAGATCATGTGATGATCATGTTGACCACTGGAGGGCGTGATTGGCTGTAGTTGAAGATTGGTTGGATGTTGGTGATCGACTAGTCATGAGCTGAGAGTCAACACTGCCTGTGTCCAGTTTGTTTACTAAAACATCTGCCATTATATTTGTATGTAAATACAATGTCACATATATTTGAGTATACCATATATCAAAGTACCATTGTAGGCCCTATGTATGTATATATATATATATCTTTTTCATTATTATTTATTTATTTTTTCCCAAAAGAAAACACTAGTTTTGGTTGCATCTATAGAGTATAAAACTATCTTTATATATATATATATATATATATATATATATGCTATATAACACACACACACATAGTGTAACAACTTAGCAACCACCCAGAATACCCTAGCAACCGCCTAGCAACACCATAGTAACCGCCTACCAAACACCCAAGCAACCATTGTATTATTACTGTGGTCAGTATTATTTTAGCACTATAGTATTTTTTATTTTTTAATTATTAATTGTTTCAGATGGCAAAAGCATGGTTCTTTGAAATATGCCATGGTACTGAAACTCATATAGCATGCTATTCCACTGACCCAAAATGTCCAGAAAATGTGCTAATACTTGGCCAAAATCCATGGTAGTGCCATGGTACCTTTTGTAAGTGTTCTTTAAAAAAACACATGATTTAAAAAACATGGTAATACAATAGACTATTTCCAAAATATCAGATTTACAGTTTTGTATGCCAGTGTCCATCACTCATTAATGAGCCTCTCATGAGGTTCTGGTGCATAATCCATTTGAAAACGTAAATTTTTAGGTGTAATTTTCCCCTTTTGTAATTTGCCTGGAGCTCTTAAAAGATGGGAAGTGTGTGTGTGTGTGTTGGGGTTGGTAGATTCCGATCCTCTGACTTGAAGAAAGGAAACACAGGACAAAAGGGCCCTTCAGGTTTGAATTAGCACTTTAATTGCTCTTGGCTCTTGCTGTCGGGGTCTCCAGAGCTGGCAACACGGCGCTCCAGTCCGGTCGCGTGGGAGAGTTTGTGCACGTCAGAAAGAGAGAGTAAGAAGAGTGGGGAATGAGGCATGGGTCTCCACTTGGGTTTTAGCAGCTGTTAGCGTTTAAACGAGGCAATCTTGGCCCGCTTTTGGCTTCACGGTTCTCCTCTTATTAAAGCTGCTGAGAGCTGCGTCCTATTAGCAATTAGCCAAAACCCTTTGAGTCCCAGCCATAATAAAATGCTCCGTTCACACAGTGCAAATGCTAAATCAGAAAGTCCTCTTTAGGTGGTTGCAATGCCATAGATTCATAAAACAGTGTTAAATAGTGTTGAATTTGACTCTTAGTGTGTGTATGTGGACGCCATCGACCCCGTTCGTGTGTTTAGCCACTCACCAGGCTGTTTTTTAGTGGGAGCGTCAGCGTGTACGCGCTTGTGTGTGTTGGATGGATTATCTCGGAAGGGAAACACAACGCAGTAATTGACATCAGCTCCACCAGATGTTTCTCGTCGCCCACCGCTGCGAGGACAGGCTGTGGAAGATTGAATCCAGATGTCGAGGCTCCACAGCGAATAGTTCTCTCACCACCAGCGAGCGACTGTTGCCCAGAATGTCATTTTTTTTTGCTGGAGACACGGATTATTACAGGACCGGACCGTCTCTGACCCCGTTTAGAAAAGTCCATTTCAGATTTACGTATGCGCGGCTGATTCATCACGAATATTAACCTCAAGTGTTGACAACCGCCTTTGTTTTGATACACTTCATTTAGCCTAAAAATGAAAAGTCTCATCATTTAGTCATTATTTTTACTTGCTCTGAAGTCAAAATCTGGCCGTCTTGAATCTCATTTGTCTGGTTCAGATTACACGATTTTAACCTGATTTTGGCGCGAGTGTCGTGGGATTCGTAAACGACAACGGGCGTCCCCTGACATTGAATAAACGTGGAAACATGACATCGTAACAACGTTGATCTGACATTGTTTTGCTCATCGAATTAACGTTGAACCAACGTCAGACGCGTCATTCGTCAAAACTAACGGAAAAATCAACTTGAAATCAACGTTGTTTCAACGTTAGGAAAGCAAACCAATTTTCGATTTTCATTTAGCTTTGAAGAATGCCGCGTCTGACGTTGGTTCAACGTTAATTCGATGAGCAAAACAATGCCAGATCAACGTTGTTTCGATGTCATGAGAGACGTCGTTTCCACGTTGATTCAATGTCAGTTTGCTGTCTGGGTCGGGACGCAAGATTCGATCGTATCATCTCGTATATTGTGTCATAGTGGGCGACAAACTGCGTCTGCGATGCTTCACAACATCACGACAAAAACACTAGCATGTTTCTATTTTTAACGATCGTCCACAACAGTTCCGTCACATGTATGAGGTTGACCAATAGGAGCACAGAAGCTTTTCCATACACAACTTTCAAAAATGGCGAAACTAAAGAGAGATGATGGTGCTAACGTTAAAACTATTATAAGAAAACAAAATTTTACCTCAAGTTCTCTTTGGAAGATTTGACTGCCCATACTGTCCTCTTCGAACAATCCAGGAACGTGTCCATTGTCGTTTTTTTTTTGTTTGTTTTTTTTTGCTTTTTTCTTAACACAGGACAGCTTCATCGCTTCATCCATTGTTTGTTTACGTTCGTTTCGCTACTAGTTTCGCCTTCTCGATGACATCACGCCACGCGCGTCATTTCGGCATGCCTGGTCAGGAAGCAACATGTAGTCTGACATGTTTCTTGTCCATGACACGACAAGATTTTAGGAGTCAAAATCGTGTAATCTGACACAGTGACTATCGTAACAAACAAAAAAAAACCGCAAAAGCCGAATCCTGGAGATTTTGGGCGATCTCGAAACACATTTTCGGGCAGACTCATCACGGAGACTCACTAGTAGCCTAGACTTGTTGTTTAACTACTGCGCTCTGTGACCTCCTAGGGCAGCGAAGCAAGTGAATTCTGGGAGTTGTTGTCTTTCATCCACATAAGCCAAAAATACATTTTCTGGCTTTTTTCAGTCTAGAAAGCTCCAAATTTAAAAATAACTTCACATTTCTTCTACATAAATGACCCATTTTAAATACACATTCATCTTTCCACTTTCCAGAGGTGGAGTGTCTCTTTAAATGACTGCCCACTGAACGTTCCATGAAAGAAACCGATGGTGTGTAAATGATAACAGAACAAACGTATTTTTCTGTGAACTATCCTTTCACAGACTTCTTCTCAGATTCCTCGAGCATCGGTGCGTTTGAATTGTTCTGCGATCGTCTGCAGGGGCTGATGGTTATCTGCTATCAGCTGATCTGCCTGTTGCGAACACAAAGCAATGTGAGTTTTGAGGGTTTGGGGTCTTTCCCCTCCTGCACGTGAGTGTGGGATTATTTCGGGACGGCTGATCGTGCTCTGAACTTTCTTCTTCTTTCTGCACCGGTGGGAGTTTAAAGAGGGACAAAGACGGCAGTCATTGAGGAGTCTATCAGGAAGGAGCGTTTAAGAGCTTGTGAAAGGGGCTTATCATGCCATTAAAGCTTTTTAAGACCCCCACCATACACACACACACACAAACACTGCTTGAGAAAAACCCCTCCACCTCCTTCAGCCACATTTCAGTGGAGTTTAGGAATATTTTCTGGACCTTTCTGAAATCTCAGAAACTTTACATTAAACCAAACCCATAGAGACGCTGATGCACAGTTGAATCTCTTGATCAAATATCCAGGAATTTTACCTAAAAAATAAACAAGAAATGATATATTTCTCTGTATTTATATTTTATGTATTTATTGTAACATTGTTTAATTGACAATAATATAAAGTTGTCTTGCCCAGATATAGAAAAATCTATATGTAAAATACACTGTGAAAAAATATTGTTGGTTTAACTTAAAAAATAAAATAAAATAAAAAAAGTAACCTGGTTGCCTTAAAATTTGAAGTTGATTGAATGGGAAAAAGTGAGTTAATACAATGAAGGTGATTGATTTAAGCATCAGAAACTCAAAACATTATGTTATCTGAACTACATAAATTATTTAAGTTGATTTGACAAAAGAAAAAATGTGATTACAGATCATGAAAATATTTTTTTACAGTTATTAACTTTAATAAAACAAATAGTACCATTATGTATACTTTACAATTTAAATAATGTAGCATTTATTTTGCTTCACAATAATGAGAATGAGTTTGTTTTTTTGTGTGTGTGTGCATTTTTATTTTATTTATGCAAAATGATTTTTCCGTAAGATTTTGGTGTGAAATATTAATGTTTTTACAATGTATCTTTGAAATATTCTTGACAAGTTTTTTTGTGAGATTCCCCCATAGATTTTAAAACTGAAAATAAATCTAGTGGTTTACATTACACTATTCCTATGTTTTCATTTCTTCCTGTCTCTTTAATTCTTCTCTCTCTCTGTCTGATGGGAAATCCAGCTGTTTTGTGGCTGTCAGTGGCCCACGGACTATATATATAAAAAAAAGAGGGGATAAAAATTGCCGTGAGTCCAGACTGTGAGAACTGACCAGAGCGTTGACATTGAGACCTGATGTGTGTGTGTGTGTGTGAGAGAAAGAGAGTGTGTATACTGTGTAACTTTCCCATGCTTCAGGCCATACGGCCACATTAAACAGGATGTCTGTCACATTTCAATGATCCATTATATTTCTCCTGTAGAATTGGCAGTGGCGCTTCTGAATGAACGTGAGAGTGAATGAGACGCTTTATTTGTGTCTGTTTTTGTGAGTGATGATTATGATATCTCCCCCATGAAACACTCCCGTGAATATGAGTGTGTTTTCCAGCATGTCAACATGAGTGAACGAATCAGTCCTGTGAGTCGGTTCTTTTCAGTGAACTACTTTTTGTGCCTAGAGGATTGTTTCTGTCTGAGAACAGCAGCTATAGTGCCTTAAATGAACCCTCAAAAGTTAACATCTGTTACAGTAAAAGCTAGATAGGCAGTGTAAATAGGTCATTAGGCTTTGAAAATGTGATAATGTAAAGTATCGGATGAATCATTTTTTGAATTGGTTCATTAAAACAAACTGTTTCAAAGAACCGATTCACTAAAATGATTCAGGCATTCCATCACTAGTAACCCCATGCCAAAGGGATTGTGGGAAACGGTGGTCTGGACAAGCCAGAACAGATCCTGCAATCCAACCTTAGGACACACACACACACAAGATCCCCTTTCCCTTCTTATCTGCACAACTATAATTAAGTCCTTGGTTTACATTGTAAAAAGCCCCATGGGTGCTCTCTTTCTGTCTCTCTCTCTGTCTCTTTCTCTCCAGGTGTTCTCTATACATACTGCATCAGAACCACCTGCAAACACAGGTGTGTGTGTGTGTGTGTGTGTTTGTGCCAATAACACAGCTGCTCTCATGCCTTGAGGCCAAAAATGGACTGAGAATTCAGAATAAACACAGGTGTGCTGGAGGAGAACCAGAGATATAGACTTTTATCTTGTTTTATGCTGTTTTTCTGTTGCTCATACTATTTATGATGCATGCATTATATTTGCAAATGCAATATTTTTGTGCGTTTATATACATGCACATGCATGTTTGTTTGCATGTGTAAGTAAAAAAGAATTAGTGAGAATAAATGATGAATAATTTACTGGCATTGTGTGAATATGCAATTGTAAAAAAGCAAAGTAGTAATGTAGCTGATTATGAGTATTTTGTATGGAAGCGAATTGCATTCACTTTAAGAGTTTTTGAGATAATCAAGTCATTAATTCAGAAAAACAGAGCAAAAAAAATCATGAAAAATTATCTTGTAATTCTGAGATAATTAACTCGTTAATTCAGAAAAACAGAGCAAAAAAATTCATGAAAAATTATCTTGTAATTCTGAGATAATTAACTCGTTAATTCAGAAAAACAGAGCAAAAAAAATTCATGAAAAATTATCTTGTAATTCTGAGATAATTAACTCGTTAATTCAGAAAAACAGAGCAAAAAAATTCATGAAAAATTATCTTGTAATTCTGAGATAATTAACTCGTTAATTCAGAAAAACAGAGCAAAAACTTTTTTCCATGAAAAAAAATTATCTTGTAATTCTGAGATAATTAACTCGTTAATTCAGAAAAACAGAGCAAAAACTTTTTTCCATTAAAAAAATTATCTTGTAATTCTGAGATAATTAACTCGTTAATTCAGAAAAACAGAGCAAAAAAAATCATAAAAAATTATCTTGTAATTCTGAGATAATTAACTCGTTAATTCAGAAAAGCAGAGCAAAAACTTTTTTCCATGAAAAAATTATCTTGTAATTCTGAGATAATTAACTTGTTAATTCAGAAAAACAGTAAATTTTTTTCAAGTGAATGCAATTCGCTTCCATAATTTAAAATGTAATATTAAAGCACACATTTTTTTGGAATCTTTTTATGTAATCCGGATCAAATGTGATCAGTCATGTTATTCCAAACATGCTTGACCTGCTGACTGCTTTGGCTAAATACAGTTTCACATATTCATTTTAATGGCAGGATCCTACTATTTTAGTCCGAACACAGTCTCTTTCATCGAGTCTCTTTCTCTCATCTTGTCTTAGATTTCGTTCGGCATGCATCCCGACACACAGCTCTTTGTGCCTCGCCATTACAGCTGTGTTATCTCTTCCATGCTTTCATCCCGCTCGGATGAGATTACGGATGTATTTTTTTTTAATAGTGCAACTTGTATATGATACATGCACCTCCATATCAGGCTCAAGGTCACTGCCTACGTCCTTCTTTCTTCCTCAGACATGTGAATCACACCTTCAAATGTGTGAATGAATTGCACTAGGAAAGTAAATTAAAAATAACTAGTGAGGACATACAGGTTTCTCATGCATTTGAATGGATTTAACCTAAAAGTGTTGATTTTATGCCCACACGTTCATAATTTGATAATATTTTGTATTAATAAAGTGTTGTTCGGACGGCTGTATGTCAGTTATTTGTGTTGACTAACTGATTAAAGTGATCGTATGGAAGTCTTAAATATAGTCTGGAGGTTGTTTACACTCATCAGACCTGGTTTGGGACTTGACCTCTTCGGTATGGAGCGGTGTGTGTTTCTCTGATCTACTTCACATCAGTTCTTCTCTTGTAAAACAAGGCAGTGAATTCCTCTTCGTCACTTTAAAAGAGACACACTGACGAAACATTATTGGTGCAGAAGTAAATTTCACAAAGAAATGGCAATTGTTGAATTGAACCTGGAATTTTGAAGTAGATTGAATAGTATTTTTGTGTATAGGCTGTACTGCAAATTACTCACTTCCATTTTGGCATCAAACAGCTTTGTATTGTACTAGTTCTGAGGGACAAACATAATAACGTTAATTATTTGCATGCATGAACAAATATGATGGTTATATCATGTTTAAGATCGAGAATGGATCAGGGTTGCTGTGTATACACTGGTCATTTGATGGTCATTATATCTATCTGAACGTGTGTGTGTGTGTGTGTGTGTGTGTGTGTGTTGTCTCTCTTCTTGGCTGCCAAAGTGGAAACTTTAGGTTAGTGTTGCCAAGAGAGAGTGTGACCCACCTCTCATAAATTGTAAGTGCAGACTCGTGCACACACACACACTCGGACAGACGCAGTGTTGGGGAGAAACTAACTTCTAACTTAGCAACACTAAGCCAGTATAGCGTGACAGTATACGAGCTGAACGGTTTGGGGGAGGGTTTGAACACTGTTGCAGATGAAATGAAAAACATGCATACTGGACCAAATACTGCATGGCAAATTTTTTAAAATCATTTTATCAGTTGCATGCATTTTTATGCATTGCTGTCTAAAACTAGTGACTTCAAGTTCTCATGGAAGCTTGTTTCCGGCACTGAATATAAAAATAAAATAAATAATTGTGACTTTTTATCTCACAATTCTGACTTTTTTTCTCACAATTGCGAGATAAAAAGTCAGAATTGCGTGATATAAAGTCGCAATTGCGAGTTATAAAGTCAGAATTGTGAGATATAACGTCAGAATTGCGCGATATAAAGTCAGAATTGCGCGATATAAAGTCAGAATTGCGTGATATAAAGTCACAATTGCGAGTTATAAAGTCAGAATTGTGAGAAATAAATGAGAAATAAAAGAATTGCGATTCTGAGGAAAAAAAGACAGAAGTGCGACTTTTTATATCACAATTCTGACTTTATATCATGCATTTCTGACTTTATAACTCGCAATTACGACTTTATAACTCGCAATTCGGACTTTATAACTCGCAATTACGACTTTATAACTCGCAATTCGGACTTTATAACTCGCAATTCCGACTTTATATCTTGCAATTCTGACTTTATATCACACAATTCTGACTTTATATCTCGCAATTCTGACTTTATATCTTGCAATTGTGACTTTATATCTCGCAATTCGGACTTTATAACTCGCAATTCCGACTTTATAACTCGCAATTCCGACTTTATATCACGCAATTCTGACTTTATATCTCGCAATTCGGACTTTATATCACCCAATTCTGACTTTATATCTCGCAATTCTGACTTTATATCTTGCAATTGTGACTTTATATCTCGCAATTCGGACTTTATATCTCGCAATTCTGACTTTATATCTCGCAATTGTGACTTTATATCACACAATTCTGACTTTATATCTCGCAATTCTGACTTTATATCTCGCAATTCTGACTTTATATCTCACAATTCGGACTTTATAACTCGCAATTCCGACTTTATAACTCGCAATTCCGACTTTATATCACGCAATTCTGACTTTATATCTCGCAATTCTGACTTTATATCTTGCAATTGTGACTTTATATCTCGCAATTCTGACTTTATATCTCGCAATTCAGACTTTATATCACCCAATTCGGACTTAATATCTCGCAATTCCGACTTTATATCACGCAATTCTGACTTTATAACTCGCAATTCTGACTTTCCATCTCGCAATTCTGAGAAATAATGTCAGAATTGTGAGATAAAAAGTCGCAATTACCTTTTATATTTTTCATTCTATGGCGGAAACAAGCTTCCATAAGTTCTTAAAGCGCTTTATGCCACGAAAGACAACTCATTTCGCTATATATACTGTATATCATTCGAGTATAACGCACGTGAGTTTAGAACTAATTGGGCTTCAACGGTCAGAGAAAACGCATGTGCATCAGTATTTTGGATCTGTGAATTCACTCTTAAAGTAACAGCAGCCTAATAAACCTGCTGCTGTCCGTGTCATTAATGTGAATCAGACAACGAAAGACAATCAGAAAATCACTCACTGCTTCTATGATGTTTTTCAATTCATTATATTACCGGATGACCCCAGCTCACTCACTTTAACTCACTTCTGGGGACAATTTGGTCCCCAAACTATAAGTAAACACACGCACAAAACTCTTTCACACACGTCTCTTCACTTATATACAAACTCACTCTGTCTGTATGTCTTGTAAGAGGAGTCATGTGTGTGTGTGTGTGTGTGTGTGTGTGTCAGGCTTTACTTAAACTAATGGCTCCCAGGCGTGCAGCGCGGCCAGACACACTGGAGCCGAGAGCCGAGCAGGAATGCCACTACAAACAGAGAGAGAGAGACTGACGGACGCAGAGAAGTGCTTGGAAAGAGATTTTGGTGTGGAGGAGATTGGATGTGGATTTGGAACAGCAGTCCGCTCAGTGTGTGTGTGTGTGAGTTCAGGGCGAGTGTGTCCACATCTGTCGCCCTGCTGCGTTACGTCCACAGATGGAGGAAACGTCTTACAGATGGAATTGAAGGATTGTAACGATTTGGATAGAAATAGGCTCCTGTGCTCTCTATAATGTGTTTAAAAGAACATTTTCACCCAAAATGAAACAATGTGACTCGTGCACTTTACATGTGCTCTCGATAAAGGCTCGATTTTTTTAAATTTTTTGGTGTCAAAAAGAACCTTTCAGTGAACAGTTCTTTAAGGAGTAGTTTTGCTGATAATTTACTCATCCAAGATGTCCATGTCTTTCTTTCTTCAGTCGAAAATAAATTAAGGTTTTTGATGAAAACATTCCAGGATTTTTCTCCATATAATGGACTTCAATGGGAACCAAACGGTTCAAGGTCCAAAAGGCACTTTCAAACGCTTTCGTGACTCTCCTGTTCGAACTTGTTCATCAAAATGAACGAATCATTTTCCGAGTCAATTCATTCGTTTCGTTCGTTGAATGAACCAAATGACCGTTTGTTCATTTTGAGTCAAGTTGGAACAGGAGAGTCACAAACGCGCGTCACAGAACAGAGCAAGGCGAGCATTTGAGCTTATAAAACTTAAACTTTTTTTTTTTTTTTTAAATGAGCGATCGTTTCGCTTGATAAGACCCTTATTAGTCGTCTGGAATCGTTTAAAGCCCTTTGAACCGTTTGCAGTTTGTACTGAAACTGTCTTTTAGACCGTGAACCGTTTGGACCCCATTGAAGTCCATTATATGGAGAAAAATCCTGGAATGTTTTCATCAAAAACCTTAATTTCTTTTCGACTGAAGAAAGAAAGACATGGACATCTTGGATGACATGGGGGTGAGTAAATTATCAGCAAAAGTTTTTTTTTTTTTTAAAGTGAACTACTCCTTTTAAAATATATATTTTTTTCTTCTTAGTGTAAATAATGTTTTATAATCCAAACAAAAAGCGTTTTACATTATAAAAACTCTAAAGATTCCATGGATGTTACTGTAAAAGTTCTTCATTGGAACCGTCAATGCCTAAGAATCTTTCAAAACAAAACAAAACAAAAATCAATGCTGTTTTAAGCCAAAGATATTGACATTTATTTTAACATAATACTCCTAATAAGCCCAGAACATTTCACTCGAATCATTAGCTAAAATAGTCCAGATTAGCGTTATTCTCTTGCTTTGCCTGCTATCTTAGATGTTTTTCCACACAGTCACAGTGCATTTTGCGATTGTCTTCAACTTGACGTATTAGAATTTGGCTAAAATAAGGCTTTTGTTGCCTTAAAATGCTCTCTAGGTAGGCAGCACACTTTAGCACAGAGCTAGTCTTCTGTCATTCCCAGCACACACACAGTTTTTCATTGGAAACAGGCCTTCTGTGGCGTCTCCATATGTGGTGTAATGGCCACACACTCCTTTCAGATGCGTTTCTGAGCAGAAAGTCTTTTTTTTGTTTAAGCCAAGCTTTATAGATGTGCATTGACATGCAAATGAAGCGAGCTGGTGTTAACACTCATCAACTCAAGTAGCGTCCCTAACACACTCCCTAAAGAGCACAGATCACTGTTTGTTCACAAGCAACAGGTTTTACATCACTGATTTGATATTTACTCTCGCTATGCATGCAATATTTATGATAAACAGCAAACAATGTTGTTACATAATGATGTTACATTATATTTACTTAAAAAAATCTCAAAATTCACCACAAAAGCTAGCTGAGTGATGATTTCTTGGCCAGGTGATAATCTCTAGTACTGACTGATTAATCAGGCTAGCTGATGTATTATCGGTCTTTCACTAAACATGACTAAGTTTTGTTATTCCTGCTCGGATCATGTTCCCTTCTCTCTCTGTGATGCCGAAGTGAGGTCATGCATTTTTTACTTTTCTTTTTTGGACAGGAGGAGAGATTGGCCGCTAGTCAGGGTTTTGTTTATTTGTCCTGAAGTAGATGGAGAAAGAGATGGAGAGCATGTGCCACACGACACCATATTGTGTAGATAATGTTTCTTATTACATGTCAGAATTTATTAAACTTCGCCTTCCTCGCCCCAGGTGAAAAGAAAATGATCTGACATCATGCACATGAAGGATTTATTAATAATCCTTCGTTTAGAAAGTTTAAAATGTCTGTCCCGTCAAACAAGCAAACAGATAGATAAACATATTATTGGTATATTATAAATTTACGAACATAAAACACACATACAGTCACAAATCCAACCCCTAAACCTACCCACATACACACTAACCCGACCCCTAAACCTACTCTTTGATTGATTGATTACTTTTATTATGCCCTTAGGGAGATTATTGTTGATTATGTTTTAACACGCGTACATATATACATATAACAAAATAAACAGATGTAAAATAAAATTAAAAAAGTTTTTTTTTCCGTCACACACACACTAATCCGACCCCTAAATCTATCCATCACACAAAACTTTCTGCATTTTTACATTTAAAAAAAAAAAAAAACTCTAATTTTGTATATATATATATTAGGGCTGTCAAAACGATTAATCGCGATTAATCGCATCCAAAATAAAAGTTTGTGTTTACATAATATATGTGGGGGCACTGTGTATAATTATTTTAGATATATAAATACACACACATGCTTGTATATATTTAAGAAATATTTTCATGTATATTCTGTATATGGATTTATATATAATTTATATTATATATATATATATAAATATTTTATATATAAATAATATTTTTTTTTTCTTAAATATACATGCATGTGTGTTTTTATATATATACAAAATAATTATACACAGTGCCCCCACATATATTATGTAAACACAAACTTTTATTTTGGATGCGATTAATCGCGATTAATTGTTTTAACAGCCCTAATATATATATATAATACCAGATTAATAAATGTAGATTTTTTTTTTTTTTACAAATTTGTCCCCAAAATATAGTTAAGTTGGTACACTACACTACACACACACACACACACACACACACACACACACAACAGACATTATAAGTATTTCTAGCTCTGTGCAAGTGTGCATCAACAATTGATTTCTCCCGGGCAATCTTACAAGAAGCATGTAACATCATTTAGATCTCATGGGCAATCTTTGAGCAATAATAGCAGTTTTTGCATGTGAACAGGGCAAGATGTTGAATAATTCAGGCTATAGTAACGGCACACACAGTATGAGGTGTGATGGGTAAAACTACTCCCTCCCTTTAACTGGCATGCACTTTGTTTAGCCTTTGAGTGCCAGAGCAGTTAGTTATGTTAATGAGTCTCCTCTAGGTTTAATGCAGAATAGAGCAGCGGTTGATTGGCCAGGAGCCACACAGGGGGCGGGACTTGGGCGGTGACATCATCAGCAATGCAGACGGCTCAGCGAGAGAGAGAGAGAGAGAGAGAGAGAGAGAGAGAGAGAGACTTTGTAAGTCCCATAACCCATCTGGAGTCCATCTGTGCCTCGCTGGCGGTGGGAAGGACTCGACTGCAGCGCTCACACATGTGACAGAGAGTTGGAGACACATGCCTCACATATGAGAGAGAGCAACCACAGTGATTTACATTGTTTGGAATAAGACACGAGCAGGAGAGGACTATCGTAGAGAGGAGGTGAGCTTCATCTGTGTGTGTGTGACTCACAAAGCTGCAGAAATCAAGTGCTAGTGCTTATGTTTTAAGGATATCGTCAGCACGATGTTATTGTACTTTTACGTGTGGATTTAAGGCTCTGTGGAGAACTCTGTGTTACAAACACGCTGAAAATATGCCATGGAAAACCATTAAGTTATAATAGTATGGTTTATTATAAGAAAATACCATGGTATTCTCGGAAGCATCATTGTAAATAACATATACCATCACTTTACTACGGTACGTCAACAGTTCTTTCTTCACAGTAAGAGTTTGTACTTTTTGATTTAATCATCTGACAGACGTGAATATGGTAATCATAATGGTTTAAAAATACACACATGCACTGCTGTCATAGTCCATCTGTTCAGTGCATCTTAAATATGTTATTAGTATATATGCCGTATTATTATTATTATAATGCAATGTTTAAAATTACAATAATTGAAATGGGGTTAAATTAATGCTTTATTCGATATATATATATATATATATATATATATATATATATATATATATATATATATATGAAGAGTTCAGTTGCAAAAGCCTCTAAGTGCCATTTGAAATTTTCTTCTAAAATGATCGTTTTTATCAAGCTTATATATTCAAGTTCAGTAATTTCACTTAAATGACAATTAATAGGTAATCTTCATTGCAATTTAAGTGAAATTACTGAATTTAAATATAAAATCTTGATAAAAATGATCATTCTAGAAGAAAATTTCAAATGGCACTTAGAGGCTTTTGCATCTGAACTCTTCATATATATATCCATACCATATTCATCGCGTAAATAGTGATTTAGGGGCTTTAAAGAGGTCAGACATGGAAATGAAAAACATCATGGAAAGTGTTTCTGCTCCTCTGTAAAATATTTCATCATCTGGAACTGCAATTGCTTATGTAATCTCTCTAAAATCCCTTCATCGTGAATCCAGTGTGATGGTTTGTGTCCCGGTCCACGTGGCAGAAGCTTCAGGTGTGCTGAGATGCCAGAGGAGAGAGGTCGAGTTCAAGTCTCGTTTAACTTGAACGAGTGTGCATTATTAGTTTTGTGCAATCAATCAATTATGAATTAAAAGTGTGATGTTGCTCAGGAGACTCAAAGCAAATCCACACAGTGAGAATATAGAGCTATAAATCATGTTTGAGATGATATTGAGATCTCTGGCGTTTCATTGTAGACTTTGGCAAATCTGAGCCCAGTTTTTTAATCTCTTATGAAACTCTTGATTCGATCACATTTGGAGATATTTGAGATGTGCTCTGTGTCTGAGCGGTGTGTGATTCTGCAGGTCTGCTGTGTGTCACTTTAACACAATCTACAGCCCGAGGGCGACTGCACACCGTCATACTGACAGCACAGTGTGTGTGTGTGTGTGTTTTATTTCTTTTTTCCCTGTAGACTTGCTGTCTGCTTTTCTGTACAAACTCACAGTTTGGACTGCAATCCAACTAGTGCTGAAAGCACATTTTAGCACCATTTCTAGTGTTTTACTTCAGTACTTTGCTTGAGATATGTACTGTACCCTAGTAGATCAGTTATCAGGAATCAGATCATAATACTTCTGTGTTTTTATATAGGCCGTCTACTACCGTTCAAAAGCTTGAGGTTGGCAAGCTTGTGTAATATATATTTTTTAAAAGAAGTCTCTTCTGCTCTCCACTGCTGCATTTATTTGATGAAAAATAAAGTAAAAATGGTGAAATATTATTATAATTTAGAATAGCCATTTTCTATGTATATATGTTTAAAAATGTAATTTATTCCTGTGATTTAAAGCTGGATTTTCAGCATCTTTACTACAGTCTTCAGTGTCACACGATCCTTCAGAAATCATTCTTAAATTCACATTTAATATATCCTTTATAAATACTTTAAGTACCAAACATTTGAACAGTAGTGTATATTTTTTTAATCTCAGAATAATTTATATTTATATAAAAGCTGTTTTCAATTTATTTTTAGTTTTGTTGCATGCATTTTTATTAGTGTCTAATTTTAAGTTTATTTTAAGAGTTATTAATATTTTAGAACTTAAGCTAAAATAATAAATATTGCACTGCATATTTAAAAAAAAACAGTTAATGCTCATTTAATTTCAAGTAATGAAAATTATTTTAGGGTTTTAGTAAATGAAAATATATATTTTTTTATATTTTAAAAAATATATTTTATATATTTTAACAGTCTAAATTCTAGTTTGTATATCATGTTCACCTACAAAAACATACCAACAAGTACTGTTGTATATGAATATGATGAGGTCATGACACACACACACACATCTATAGAGCAGCTGCTGAGTAACGCTGAAGGCAGGAAGTTCCACATTAGCTCTGCTAAAGCAACGCTAACTGTCGTCTTGTCATCAAGGCAGCGACGGGTCCGAGCGATTAGCCTTAAAACAACCGTTTTACTGTTGCGTCTGATGGAGGTGTGTGTGCGGCCGGCGCTCAATCACACCATTGTCCCGCTTGCCGTTAAAACCTTTGACCTCCTGTGTGGTCCGAGGGTCTGTGGGACATCAGAACAGTCTCTCGTAGCCCTAGTGAAGATGTAGCGCTGGGTGGCTTGTGCTCGATGACCTCGAACAGCACTTTCTGGAGGCCCTCGGGGGCCCCGCAGGAGTCTAGCTTCAGACGTTTTGTCTTTAAGGGCCCCATAATTAGAGGAGATCTATCGGAGCTCGACCCAATGCTTGTTGTGAGACGTGAGAGCGATGCTATCGAAAGCATGGCACGTTTTAGATTTACTATGCTACTAAATATAGTAAATATAAAATATATAGATGTTTGGTAGAATTATGTTTCAAGTGATTTATGCTATTATAGTATCAATTAATTTGCTTTAATTTTTTATTTATAAGTCATTTTGGTAAGTGCTTTTATCATTTTTATTAAATGTCTTCAATTTAAATTTTTTTTTTAGTAAATATAAAATATATAGATGTTTGGTAGAATTATGTTTCAAGTGATTTATGCTATTATAGTATTAATTAATTTGATTAAATTTTTTATTTATAAGTCATTTTGGTAAGTGCTTTTATCATTTTTATTAAATATCTTCAATTTAAATTTTTTTTAGTAAATATAAAATATATAGATGTTTGGTAGAATTATGTTTCAAGTGATTTATGCTATTATAGTATCAATTAATTTGCTTTAATTTTGTATTTAAGTCATTTTGGTAAGTGCTTTTATCATTTTTATTAAATGTCTTCAATTTAAATTTTTTTTTTAGTAAATATAAAATATATAGATGTTTGGTAGAATTATGTTTCAAGTGATTTATGCTATTATAGTATTAATTAATTTGATTTAATTTTTTATTTATAAGTCATTTTGGTAAGTGCTTTTATCATTTTTATTAAATATCTTCAATTTAAATTTTTTTTTTAGTAAATATAGAATATATATAAATGTTTGGTAGAATTAAGTTTCAAGTTATTTATGCTATTATAGTATTAATTAATTTGCTTTAATTTTTTATTTAAGTCATTTTGGTAAGTGCTTTTATCATTTTTATTAAATATATTAAATTTAAATTTTTTTTTTAGTAAATATAAAATATATAGATGTTTGGTAGAATTATGTTTCAAGTGATTTATGCTATTATAGTATCAATTAATTTGCTTTAATTTTTTATTTAAGTCATTTTGGTAAGTGCTTTTTTATCATTTTTATTAAATGTCTTCAATTTAAAATTTTTGCATCTAATGTGCATATTTTATTTTCAATTTTTAAAAGAAAATAGTTTGTTAACAGTACATTGACATCTATCAGATATACACCGTTATATTTAAATGCTACATTAATTCATGTGTCAATCTCCATAAGTGACACAGATATTGTTCATATTTAGTCCCGATAGTGGACGGCGTGTGTACATCTGGACTTCAGGCCTGAGACGTGATGCAGCTGGTGCAGGGATAGTTGTGTCTGGAGACTCTGGTTATATCAGACATTAACATTTCAACAGACTCTTATCGACTCCGCTTGATCTCTGTGTTTCTAAATCAAGTGGAATGAGCCAATCAGAGCAGCCGCTGAGTGATTGATAACCCGGCCAATCAATTAGTCCCACTGAGGTCAGAAGGGCAGCAATTCAATGAGCAGATGCTTCCGATGAGCCAAGGGACAGTGACTTTAGTCCTGACACACACACACACACACACACCGGATGCCAAAGCTTTTGTACAAGCAGTTTCCTATCAGTGGACAATACTGTTATCATCAGTGTGTCAATAACTGTTTGTTTCCTTCACTTAATCATGCAAATGTGCATCTGGAGTGTGTGTGCGTGTATATATATATGTATATATATATATATATATATATATATATATATATATATATATATATGTATGTATATATATATATTTTTTTTTCTGAAAACTTCTTTATATGTGAAGCAAGTCAATGCATTTTGTTTTATGGATGTTTAGATTTTTTTACTGTAAAACAAACCTTTTTTTATTGATTTTTTTTTTTATTGTGTATCAACCAAAATACTGATTAAGCGAATGATTTTGTGCAAAATATCCTTGAATCAAGATTTTTACAGAACATTAGTGTCAGATGGTAATATTTACCATGGGACTGAAATTCATGTACTATAAAATTTTAGTATTTTTTCACAAGGTAGGCCTACCTTTGTGTTTTATGTAACATAATACTGGTTTTGTCAGTGTGAAATGGAAAAAAAACTCAAGTAAACTTCAAAAATCACTACTTTGATGTTTTTTTTGTGTTTACCATATTTATTCAACATTGATAATAATCATAAATGTTTCTTGAGAATCAAATCATCATATTAGAGTGATTTCTGAAGGAGCATGACACTGAAGACTGGAGTAATGATGATGAAAATTCAACTTTGATCACAAGAATAAAATACATTTTTCAATATATTCACATACAAAACAATATAATTAAGATTGTGATAATATTTGTTGATTTTTACTGTATTTTTGATCAAATAAATGCAGACATGGTGAGCAGAAGAGACTTCTTTAAACAAAAAAACATTAATGTTTCTCAAATTATTTTAAGGCTACTAAGTTTGTTCAATCGCTGGACTAAGTTCATTCTGTTCATATAACCTCTAAAGATTAAAAGCGGCAGTAAATCAGTTTGCGATTAGTGCACTTGACGGATGTGAATGCTCTGCAACTGTGAAGTCAGATCAAGAGGTTGACGTTGATGAGCTCAGGGTCGAGGCGTGTTTTAATTGAAAAGCTGAGAGGATTGAACATGTGCGGGCGGACAGTGACGTGTCTTTTGCTCTGTTGTCAGGATACACAAGGCGGCTTCAACCTGTTGCATGCTGCGAGAGAGCAGCAGATGTGTGTGTGTGTGTGGACTGATAGGCACCAGGTGCAGCTTTTGTTTTGCCTTCCTTTCTTTAACTCTCCCCCCGCCTCCCTCTCCTCCTGTCAAACTCCTATTTCCCTCTTTTCTCCCCACAGGAACTTTTATTGCTCAGATGTTGCTCTTTCAGAGATCGGGAGACTTAATAGACTTATTTTTCAGTTTCATATTTCTTTCATTCTCAGATGTTTCTCCTACAACTCTTTAAATGAGACTCGAAGAGTTGTCCGTATAAGAAGAGTTTGGAGCTTTAAAATGAACAGCGATCATTTGAGTTTATATTGACGTTCGAGTGCAGGGTCTCTGAGAACGTTTTATTACATAATGCATTTTATTATTTGTGTTTAGTAGTATTGTTTTTGCTGTTCGCAGCCCATCAGAACAGTGTCTGGATTCAAGTAAATTGAATTTAAGATGGATTCCAAGAAGTTCGATTCCAAGAAGTACATTTCTGAAAAAATATTTTCTTAAGAACAAAAAAGACAGGCTTTGGTTTTTTGTTTTCAGCAAGAGGTGATGTCACACACATAATTATGAGCAATTATTATCAGTCATTGGTGTCACTTCAGATTGACAACTCAATGTCACTCAGCATAGATAGATAGATAGATAGATAGATGGATGGATGGATGGATGGATGGATGGATGGATGGATGGATGGATGGGTGGGTGGGTGGATGGATGGATGGATGGATGGATGGATGGATGGATGGATGGATGGATGGATGGATGGATGGATGGGTGGGTGGGTGGATGGATGGATGGATGGATGAATAGATGGATGGATGAATAGATGGATGGATTGATGAATAGATATATGGATGGATGGATGGATGGGTGGGTGGGTGGATGAATAAATGGACAGATGGATAGATGGATGAATAGATGGATTGATGAATAGATAGATGGATTGATGGGTGGATGGATGGGGGATGGATGAATGGATGGATGGATGGATGAATAGATGGATGGATTGGATGGATGGATGGATGGATGGGTGGGTGGATGAATAAATGGATGGGTGAATGGATGTATAGATTGATGAATGGATGGATGAATAGATGGATGGATTGATGAATAGATAGATGGATATATGGATGGATGAATGGATGGATGGATGGGTGGGTGGATGAATAAATGGATGGATGAATGGATGTATAGATTGATGAATGGATGTATAGATTGATGAATGGATGAATGGATGTATAGATTGATGAATGGATGGATGGATTGATAACTAGATAGATGGATATATGGATGGATGAATAGATGGATGGATGGGTGGGTGGATGAATAAATGGACGGATGGATAGATGGATGAATAGATGGATTGATTAATAGATAGATGGTTGGATGAATGGATGGATGGACAGAAAGACAGATTGATCCCGATGAGACGCTTGTGAGATTACGTGGCTCTGAGAATCAGTAAATCTCAGTCTGCTCTCTATTTAATGTCTCTAGAAACAGTTTTGAAAATGGTTTTGTGAGTGTTCTTGTGCGGTGTGATTTGGACACAGGTGATATGGAGATATATATATAATCATCACTGTTGATATATAGATATATGGACTGTTGAGGCTCCATCTGTCGGTTTGCCCCCCCATCATCAGCTCCATATGGTGGAAGAACAGAAGGAGACGGAGGGGGAAGGGGAACAGAAACATCCGTCCCAGCTCTTTATTTCTTTCTTTCTCTCTTTCTCTCACACACATAATGATCTGATAGGTTAACCCTTTTGTGTCCGTCTCCCTCTCTGTCTCTGTGTCTCTCGCCCCGTGTGGGTTTGTTTTGCTGATGTGTGGCTGGAGGCGGTGCGTTTCTCTGCTCTATTGTCTTGATCTCTTTAAATGATTTCTAAACACTCGGTTTGGCGGCATTGAAGCGCTTTTAATGGAAATTCATATATCATTTTAAACAAAGACAGGCCGGGCTTTTAAATCAGCTCTGTGTGCCTCAATGTTTAACGTTTTTGGGGGAGTAAACCTCTCTCAGATTGGTTATATTCTCAGAGTCAGCGCATGTTTTCACAACCAAATCAGCCCACTGTTTTTTCATGAGATGTTTAGGAGAAATCACTTATATATTCATATACATTTTCATGTCAGAAAGCTTATAAAGGACCATTTCTGTCTTATTTCAGTTTATATTTAAAATATACATCATAATTTGATTATAATAATAGTAGAAAACATTTAAATTGATTTCCATTATGCTCACAAACAACTTTAATTAAATATATCAGCATGCAATTTCAGGACAGTGTGAGAAGTGTCAGCTGACCACAGTGACATCATCAGTGATATCTGTAATGAGTTTTTCCTCTTTATTTGAGCTTTATGAGTATGAGAACAGGTGGCCGTCAGAGGAAGCTGCTCATTTGCTGTTAGCAGATCAATATTGATCCGCACGGATATCTCCGAGCTAACAGACCCGTGTTCTCTTCCACATGGATCGCACCGCAGCTGTGTGTTTACTGTGGTGTGTGTGTGTGCGCTGGACTCAGGTGAAGGCAAGGATGTTTTCAATTCAGTGACTGATAAAGATGTCCACACCTGAGACCGCAAAAAAACACTCGTAGTATCAACAGTTAATTTTTTTTATTTTCAGTTATGCATAATTATTCATAAATGCATAAAATATGCATAAATGCATAAATAAAAAAGTAATGTTGGTGCATATGCAGGGCAGCCAGTGTAATGCCACATTTTTCTTATTCTGTAAAATTTAATGAAATGCACACACAGTTGCTAAAAAAAATTTAAAAAAATTGGTTGGACCAACATTTTTTATTTTATTTAACTATTTTAATGTTAAATACGTAAAACATAGGCTACTAGAGTAAAATAAATTGACAAAAAACAACTAAATTGTGTTGACCCAACTAAACAAATTTATTTTGAACTATTGAACTATTAAATTGTGTATAAAAACAATTCAGGAAGGGTAATTAATTATTTTTTTAGTGTATTTACATAAAAGTGGAAAAAGACTTTCATCATATATATATATATATATATATATATATATTAGGGCTGTCAAATGATTTATCGTGATTAATCGTATCCAAAATAAAAGTTTGTGTTTGATAATATATGTGGGTGCACTTTGTATAATTCTTTTACATATATAAATACACACACATGCTTGTATATATTTAAGAAATATTTTCATGTATATACTGTATATAGATTTATATATAATTTATATTATATATAAATATTTTATATAAAAAAATATTTTTTAATAAATATACATGCATTTCTGTGTATTTATATATACAAAAGAATTATACAAAGTGCACCCACATATATTATGAAACACAAACTTTTATTTTGAATGTGATTAATCATGATTACTCATTTGACAGCCCTAATATATATATATATATATATATATATATATATATATATATATATATATATATATATATATATATATATATATATATATATAAACGATTATTAAGTATTATTAAGACTATTAAGTAATTTTACATTGCTTATATCTACTGACAGTTATCCTTCAGTTAAACCTTGTTTTGTCAGGTTGGTTGAATAATTAGTATTTATTTTTTAATTTCAACAAAACCAGTTATTGTAGATTTTACCACACGAAGTACATTTTCGAAGTTGAACTGACAATTTGTTTTGTTGCAATTTTTATTTTACACAATATTTACAAAACAAATGTTTAAATTGAATTTGATAATTATAATATAACAACAAGCTTTATTGATAATCTCAAAACTGCCAAGTTTTAAGTTTCTGTAAGTTTCAAACTTAAAAAACGTGTTTAGCTTTACTAGGTAAACTCTCTCTCGTGTTTCACAAGTTAAGCTGCAGTTCTCCACAGGTGTGCCGATAATCTCTGCTAACAGACGGGTTGTGTGTGTCCTACGGTGTGGCTCAAACCCAAATGGCATGGGCTTCCAGTTTCTCCCACGTTCCCTCTTCCCGACTCCTGGGGAGGAGACAGGTGTACGTGGAGGGGGAAAATGTGGCACATGATTTTTCAGTCAGGCATTAAGAGAGGCAGCCTGAAGGACCCGGAGCGGGGCTCAGGTGCGCCCGCTAACCACAAGATTTGTCTATGTGTCCGTGCGTGTGTGTGCAGAAGTGTGTCGCACCTGTGACTGCTGCGCTTTCGGTTAGTGTGGCAAGATGAGGATTTGTTTGAGTCTCAGTCACTAGAAAAGCTCTTTTAAACTAAAGCTTAAATCTATTTTAAGCTTAAGCTATTTTCTTAATGCAAAATATAATTGCTGGAAACTAGGGCTGTCAAATGATTCATTTAAAAACGATTAATCGCATCCAAAATAAAAGTTTATGTTTACATGATATATGTGGGTGCACTGTTTATAATTATTTTATATATATAAATACACACACATGCTTGTATATATTTAATAAATATTTTCATGTATATACTGTATATAGATTTATATATAATTTATATTATATATAATTATAAATATTATATATATATATATATATATATATATATTATATAAATAAATATTTATTATATATATAAATATTTTATTTAAATGATATGTGGGTGCACTGTTTATAATTATTTTATATATATATATAAATACACACACATGCTTGTATATATTTAAGAAACATTTTTATGTATATAGATTTATATATAATTTACATTATATATAAATATAAATATTATATATAAATATAAATATTATATATATATATATATATATATATACAAAATAATTATACACTGTGCAGCCACATATATTATGTAAAAACAAACTTTTATTTTGGATGCGATTAATCGTGATTAATCGTTTGACAGCCCTACTTGAAACATTTTCACTTCAGAATACAATGCAATCGTTCTTTACAATGCAAAACATAATTGTTTTTCTTTTTCCCATAACCATGCATACATTTTTGTTTTATTTATATATTGTTTAGTGGTTTGATTTTTAATAATAAAAAAAATGCAGTATAAGTATATTGCATAAGAATAAGTAAACAATGATGCAAGCAATCAACGTAATAGCATAGAGACAACATTTGAAAGGATTTCAGGATAATTGCGCTCAACTCTTCTGCTACGTGTCGGACTCGTTCAATATGTCGTCTGTTTATCGCGAACGCACAAATGAAGCGCTATAACAATCCCATTAAAACCCGCCTTACTTTTCATTGTTAAGTGGAGAGGCCCATTTAAAACCTATACGGCGTAATCCCTCACGCATTCACTGCATTAGTTTCCCATGAATAAACATTAAACAAAACACGCTTTTCACCCAGAGAAGCCCCGTCTATGAAAAGTCGTCTGGTAAGAAGCGTTTCATGACCTTTGACAACTCGATCTGTGTGGGTCTATTAGCCGCCTTTGTGAAGGCGTTTTCAGCGGTCTGATATACTCGAAATGAGGCCGATCGCTTCTCTCACGGCTCTTTCAGAACAACAGCACCTCTGATCTACGACTTTTGGGCCTGGTGGTCCATTGAAAAGCAGAAAGTATGCGTTTAGCTCTTGACGGCTTTTGTGAAGCCTAGTTAGCGAGCGTGAAATGGCCCGATTCTCCATTCAACGATCAGCCTTTCTTTCCCGAGGACAAAACCCGCTTCATTTGCACTTCAGCTGTCGGGACTCCACGGTTCTTAAACAAGGGCGGAAAAACATCTGGTGTTCACCAGAAAGGAGATGATGGGTTTAAGGGTTAAGATTAGAAATCTACGCCACTTTTAGAGGTTTGGGCTCAATTGGATTGTCCGACATGAATTGCATATCAATGCATCGATTGCATATCAATGCATGAGCGCGATATCCAAATTCATTCGTTTGCATTTGTGCTTCGGTTAATGGTTGTATAAACGATGCACTTGTTGTGGGAAGATGTGAACGAGTTCTTTATGTGATTTTTATGTCTGACCGAATTAGATCTGAGATGTCATTGAGTTTGAATGGAAATCTTGACTATTATTACATACAAAGAAAATGAGTGCTGTGTCAATCTCTCCAGCTCATTGTCTCCGGCTCTGGTTTTCAGACAGTGCAGAGAAGAACGTTCCTGCCATGCCCGGATCCCCAGTGGATGGAAAGACTCATTCCAGACCAACCGTCTCCGTCATGCCTCCTCTTCCCTCCATCAATCCCAGCGGACCTCGTCCGGCGGCGTTCTCCACCACAGCACGTGAGAGTCACTCAAACCTGCATGCTCTCATTGCCATTAGCGTCCCTTATCATGACATGCCACCATTTTCACAGTATTTAATTTTTTTGCATGCATGGAAATCCCAAAAAACTATTGCACATCATAATTTGCAGTATGCAGCGTGCACTGCCGATGAATAAACCAGAAGTGAAGTCATGTGACGGCAATGTGGCATACTAGTTGTTTGAGATTTCCATTGCGGAATCATGCATTTTTGTTCTGTGTACTATTTTTAGTTGGTATATAGTGTAGACTAAGAAGTAATCACTCCTAATGATACTCAAAATGTATCAAAAGTTGATGAATCAGAGACTGAAGCTATAGTTATTAAATGTATATTAAACCATAAAACAAGAAAGAATTTCAATGCAATTTAGTTAATATTTACACAAACAGCATGTGACAGCATTTGTGCATGTGATAAAACTCTTAGTACATAATTGAAACATTCACATATTTACATTCAGTACATATTTTGAGTGCATAGCAGACCATTTACATTGAATTATTAAGCATGCATTTGTATACGAAACAACTTAAAAACGGTAAAAAGCAATTTACCCTGGTAAGAGTCTTTATTCATGATTGTTGAGTTAACCAGTAAAACTGTGTCTTGACTTAAACAACAATTCACAAATTCTTTTAATTTGTAGAAAAATGTATTTAGTGAAAAACAGGGTATTAAATATTAAAAATGTGTGTTAAATTGAAATAAAGATACAATAGAATTATGACATTAACTTTTAAGAATTAAATAACTGGAAATAAATAAATTAGGGCTGTGCAAAAGTTGATTGTGATTAATCACATCCAAAATAAAAGTCTGTGTTTACATAATATATTTGTGTGTGCTGTATATAATTATTTTGTATATATAAATACACAAACATGCAAGTATATATTTCAGAAAATGTGTTATTCAAATATAAAATATTTATATTTATATAATATAGATTATGTATTTATATATATATATATATATATATATATATATATATCAGAATTTAAGCGCAAATAATTCTTAAATATATACACATGCATGCATAGTTATTTATATATAGAAAATAATTATATACAGCACACACAAATATATTATGTAAACACAGACTTTCATTTTGGATGCGATTAATCGCAATTAACTTTTGCACAGCCCTAAAATAAATGCTAAAAAAAAAGAATAAACTTTCAACTAAAATTAAAACTGAAAACTACTACTAATAATAATTACTAAATGAAACTAATAATAAAAATAAATAATTATAAGAATAGCTATAAATATAAAACGATAATTATATAATACTAAAATAGTGTGTTTTCAGGTCATTCCTAACATCACCAGTCTAATAACCACATTCCCTGTTCATGCAGTGACCAATGGGATCAACCATTCCCCCCCGATGCTCAACGCAGTTCCGTCTCCGCCTCAGCGCTACAGCAACGGGCCGTCTTCATCATCTTCCTCTTCACTGGCCAATCAGCAGCTTCCGGCGACCTGTGGCGCGCGCCAGCTGAGCAAACTGAAGCGCTTCCTCACCACTCTACAGCAGTTCGGCAACGACATCTCGCCCGAGATCGGGGAGAGCGTCCGAAACCTGGTGCTCGCTTTAGTGGTACGTCTATTACATACATAATACTCGGCAAATTAGAACATCGTACAAAAGTATTTCAGTAATCCAAATTAAAAGGTGAAACTAATATGTTTAGTATACATGCATGATTATACTTTTCAGAGGGCAGACGTTTCTGCATTTAAAATCATTTTTTAATTGATTTCATGTAATATTTTAAATTTCTGAGGTTTACATAAGATGTAAGCCATAAATTATAACTTTTGCACAATATTGTAATTTTTCACGTTTCACCTGTATATACGGTTCGGTCGAATGCGAAACGGGTTTACTAGCGATGTCTTTTTTTCCCCCATAGAATTCCACCGTCACCATTGAAGAGTTTCACTCCAGACTGCAAGAAGCCACAAACTTCCCCTTAAGGCCCTTCGTCATACCATTCTTAAAGGTAAATGGCCAATTAAGGAATAGATTGTCATTTACTCGCCCTTGTGTCGTATCCCAGCCTCCCATTAAAGGAGTAGTTCACTTTTAAAAAAGCTTTTGCTGATAATTTACTCGCCCCATGTCATCCAAGATGTCCATGTCTTTCTTTCTTCAGTCGAAAAGAAATTAAGGTTTTTGATGAAAACATTCCAGGATTTTTCTTCATATAATGGACTTCAATGGGGTCCAAACGGTTCATGGTCGAAATGAGAGTTTCAGTGCAGCTTCAAAGGGTTTTAAACGACACCAGACGATGAATAAGGGTCTTATTAAGTGAAACGATTGCACATTTAAAAAAAACAACAAGCAAAACGATCGCTTATAAATCTTAAACAAACAAAGTTTAAGATTTATAAGCTCAAATGCTCGCCTTGCTCTGTTCTGTGATGCGCGTTTGTGACTCTCGTTTATCAAAATGAATGAATCTTTTTCCGAGGCAATTCGTTCATTTTGTTCGTTGAATGAACCAAATGACTGGAAAAAGATTTGTTCATTTTGATAAACGAGTTCGAACAGGAGAGTCACAAACGCGCATCACAGAACAGAGCAAGGCGAGCATTTGAGCTTATAAAACATAAACTCTTTTTGTTTCTTGTTTTTAAATGAGTGATCGTTTCGCTTGATAAGACCCTTATTCATCGTCTGGTGTCGTTTAAAGCCCTTTGAAGCTGCACTGAAACTCTCATTTGGACCTTAAACCGTTTGGACCCCATTGAAGTCCATTATATGGAGAAAACCCCGGAATATTCGGAATGTTCAAAATGAATGTTCAACCACTTTTATTTTTCTGCAAACATGGAATGTTACTTTTGAATCTTCTCTGGACATTCAAAACTAGTTGTACATTTAAACAGATGTTAGACGAGCGTTCAACTAAAATGTTTCAGAAAAACACATTCCATGAACGATGTCTAATATTTCTGTCTTAAAGACCTGCTAACTTCCCTGTAAACAAACGTTTTATTAACGTTACCGGAAGAACTGTCCTTGTTAGGCACAGTTTAGAGAGCGTTCCCTCAAAAAAGCCAATAAAACACTCCATATGACAGCAGTGTTGGAGATACTAGTCAATAAAACATGTGAAGCTGCTTGAATTCAATGATTTTAAAGCGCCATGCATGAGAGGGATGCTGAACAGAGAAAGTGGAAGGTATCTAATATTTCATTTGGTGATTTATGAAGCCATCGGAGACTTCCGAGAATTCCAGGCGGTCGGAAGTGTGAAACACGACTATAAACCGTTGCAGGTTGTGTTTACGGGGCCCGCGTAACATATGGAGCTCGGCAGCGGTTAACACAGTTGTCCGGGAATATTTGCTGGCGCAAAACGAGCGAACGTGAATGACAGGCAGCATATGTGAGAGGAGGGCAAAGTTAATCATGAACAGAGATGTTTGTCGTTCTCATAATAAAAACTAGAGATTCTTGTTCTCTTTTAGGAAACATTTGAAAGCATTCCAGACCCTTTTCTTCGGGCATCATGTTTAATAGACTCCATGAACAGGGAATTGTTGTGATTATCACCAGTACTAAATTATTTTGTGATTGTGATGGCATCATCAGTGAATATGACCAATATAACTAAAATCAGAATCATTTATATAATTAGTAGTTCAAAAAACTTTCGCTGATAATTTACTCACCACCATGTCATCCAAGATGTGCACGTCTTTCTTTCAGTCGGAAAGAAATTAAGGTTTTTGATGAAAACATTCCAGCATATGTCTCCATATAATGGACTTCAATGGGGACCAAACGGTTCAAGGTCCAAAAGACACTTTCAGTGCAAACTGCAAACTGTTCAAAGGGCTTTAAACGATTCCAGACGACGAATAAGGGTCTTATCAAGCGAAACGATCGCTCATTAAAAAAATAAGTAACATAAGTTTTATAAGCTCAAATGCTCCTGTTCGAACTCGTTCATCAAAATGAACGAAACTTTTGGTTCATTCAATGAACGAAACGAACGAATTGACCAATCGACTCGGAAAAAGATTCGTGGACATCTTGGATGACATGGGGGTGAGTAAATTTTTGAAAAGTTTTTTGAAAAGTGAACTACTCCTTTAATGAAAGCACATAAAATGCTGTGTGAATAATTTTTTGTTGAACTGGATTATTGAAACGATCAGATTTGGATTAGTCTGTCGGACTGTTTTTTTTAGTGTGTTTCACACGTCAGCCCTAGTCGGACAGCGTCTTTTACAGTATTTATGTATAAGAGGAACAAAAGCGGGCCTAACACAGAGCCCTGAGGAACTCCACAATTATTAATTGTTTACTCAGAGAGAATCCCATCAATTTCGACCCTCTGAACTATCCCAAAGATGTGTAAATTACAATATCAGACTTATTATAAATTAGACTATTAGAAAAATAAAAAAAATAGACTGTTGGTTTATCAAACGAGTCCGTGCACAAGAATAAAAGTTCAAATTTTACGTCATCTTCGCAACAAACATTTATACTAGATAACTTTTTTTAGTGATTGTATTCAAAATAAGTACCTATATTTCAGAAACTGCCTTGGTTTCCCTTTTTGAATGATGAATATGGACTATTGATGCCTGCTGATAGTCGTTTCCTTACACACATATGCTAGTTGACAGTCGCCTGTAGTCTTCACGGCGTCACCGCTAGTTGTCTTGCTTTGTCGGTCTGATGATGATGTCTAAATGAATTTATGCTTTTGAAAGGGTTTACTTGAGAGAGTATTTTCCCCTTGTGTTTGCCAGATGGTTCTGATATTCCTCATAGGTTCACGTTAGTAATCAATCTCACATGCTCATCATATAAGAAACGGAGCCCTGGGTCTGTTTTGTTTCATCTGGGCGATTGTTTCTCATCCTCCTGTGGCTGAAGTGTTTTCATACGAAAGATTTATGGACTATTTTGACGAGATGTTGGTGAAAATTGCAGTCTGGAGCTTTAATAGTGAGCAGAACATGCAGTGATGCTGAGCAGACGCCTCGGGCTCGGGAGTTTTCATGCATATCGCGGCTCCTCTGAGTCTGTCCAGGAAGAAATCTTTTTGACCTTTATCTCCACTCTTATCAGGAAAAATGCAAAAAATGTGGTGCTAATTGATTATTTTAGCTTCCAAAGTGGGTTCCCAGCATGCAATAGCCGTCATTTCACCGTCTCGGTTAACTGTAGACCCGATACAATCCGCCAAAATAACCTTGAATTTTGTTACATGTCTTTTTGCCCAAATAACGTGTGAGATGAATGATATTCCATCATGTAAGCAAAGTCAACAGTGATTACAAGGTGTTTGGTTTCATATTTTAGATGACTAGTTTGTTCTAGGGCGATGGTTAGATGTCTGTTAAAGGGATACACCACTTTTTTTTTTTTGGAAATAGGCGCTTTTTACAACTCCCCCAAAGTTAAACAGTTGAGTTTTACCGTTTTCTAATGTATTCAGACGATTTTTTGATATTTAGAAGAATATACTGTCTTAGTAACCAGGCAGTTTCTGGTCTCATTGATTTCCATAGTAGGAAAAAAATATACAATGGAAGTCAATGAGACCAGAAACTGTCTGGTTACTGATATTCTTCTAAATATCAAAAAATCGGCTGAATGCATTTGAAAACGGTAAAACTCAACCGTTTAACTCTGGGGGAGTGGTAAAATCAGACTATTTCCAAAAAAAAAAAGTGTATCCCTTTAAATTTTCACTGACTGTTCAGATATTGCCTTGTTTTAGTCTAGACGTCTGGGCTGTGTTGGGACGGCTATTAGACGTCTTTAAACGCAAAATTGCTGGCTGGGTTTGATTACCTGCAACTTTCTGTTCAGTTGATGCTTGTTATGCAGCCAGATTTACCGTAATCTGACCGCAGTGTGTTCTTCACGCAGGCCAACCTGCCTTTACTGCAGAGAGAGCTTCTTCACTGCGCTCGGGCTGCCAAACAGACTCCAGCACAGTATCTGTCCCAACACGAACACCTCCTGCTCAGCACCAGCGCCCCGTCTCCAGCCGACTCCTCTGAACTCCTGCTGGACCCCAACGACAGCAGCAAACGACACAGTCCCAACCGGTAGGAGACATGCTCTGAGAAATAACACCCACAAATAAAGAGCCATGGCAGCACTATATTAGTTACTTCTATACTTGTATATATTCACATGCACTATTTTACATAGTATTGCAATAACATGAGACTGCTGTGACAAGAACAAAAAATGTTGGTATTTTTATGGTACCATGAACAAAAAACATTTTATGCTATGGTGCATGAAAAAAAATTGTATTTCTATGATCCACTGTTCAAAAAAACATAGTATGACCGTGATAATTTTTTTGTAAGTGCGCTCACTGTAACAAATTTGGTGTAGAAACAATATTTGCTCAGAAATTGCAACAGTATTGCGCACGCAAACATGCTCTGAGAAATAAGACCTAACAATAAAGAGCCATGGCAGAACTACATTGAAATGCTTCCTAACATAGAAATGAATTGTTTCCTACACAGAAATGTTATTTTGGGTGAACTACACACAATACATATTGTCAGTGTCCATGATAAAAATTGTTGCATTTTTGTATTGTGATATATTGTGACACGATATATATCGTGTCACAATATATCACAATACAAAAATGCAACAATTTTTTACAGATTCTACTATATTTTATAATACATTTTAATGTTTATTCACATGCCATGATGTTTACATAGTACTGTGAGGTATCTCAAAAATACCATGGTATTACTGTGACAAGATTTCCATGGCACATAAGAAACCCCGGTATTTCCATTGGACTATGTCAAAAAAAAAAAAAAAAACCATGGTATGACCAAAAAAATTGGTGTAGAAACAATTTTTTGCTCAGAAATGGCTAGTAAATTTAACAATTTCACAATTTTAAGTAAATGGGCTGAAATAGTATTTTCTTGAAAAACCTAGTCTTTGCTTTATTTACAACTTTGAAAAATAATTTAAGCTATGTTATAAGATAACATAATAGTTTAATATATGTGGTTATTCACATGCCATGATGGTGTGATATCATACCATGATATTAGTGACAATAAAATATGATTCAAAAAACGTGGTATTTCCATGCTACTATCTACTATGAGAAAAAACAACAAACATTTTAATGTCATTCATAAGAAAATGTAAACATTTCCATGGTACAATATCCCAAAAACATTTGTAAAAAAAAAAAAATTAGAAAACATTATTTTAGTTTTAAACTTCAAAATGTTACATTTAATTCAATGTGTTACTTGCTGTTTCTTTGTAATTATTAGTGAAATTTAATAGTAATTTCTGAGCATTTATCATCGTGCTTTGCAATTTAACATGATGGAACTGAATGGTTACAATATTCATATACCATGGTATTTACTGCAAGGTACTTCAACAAAACACCCTGGTACTGTCATTGTACAGGTCCAAAAACCATAGTGCCTTTCTAAATGTTCTTACTCATGATGTTGTTATTATCTCCAGAAGTAAAGAGAATGGCTTTCACGATCGGCCTCCCGCCTCCCTGGAACCTCCTGCCAAACGGATCTGCACCATCAGCCCCGCCCCCAGACATAGCCCCGCCCACCCACTCCATCTCCCGGCCCAGATCCACCCGACTCCGCCCCCTCTGCAACACTACGCGCTGGATGACATCAGCACACCTCAGCTGTACCGAGAGCCTCACCGAATCCTGGAGCTGAGGGAGCTGAAGGACAGGCCACGACTGCCAGGTACTTACTCTTCCTTCCCTTTTTGACCCGGAAATCATTTTTGAAGAAGTGTGTGAAGAAGGACTTTTGTCACGCATGAACCACAAATACGCACACACAAAAAATGTAATGGATTCGAGGAGTTTTGTGGTTGAAATTTAAAAAAGTAACAAATCCTTCCCTCACTGGTCAATTTGACTCCCATAGGAATGAATGGAATGTGAGGAATGGTTCAGTACACAGAAAAATGCTCAAAATTCTAACTAAAAATGCTAAAACTTTACCAAAATATTATTTTATAATGTCTACATGTGTATCTGAATGCATACTGAATGAACTGACTTTAGGACCCAGCGGAAACAGCTCATTTGCTCCATATAGCTGTAAGGAAATAACATGTTATATTATTTTTATTCCACAAGAGGTCGGCAAAGACACCCGATGTAAGATATTTTGAGTTAAATTAAAAGGTTCATGCATGAAATTGTGCGTTATTTTGAATTTAAGTTGAAAGAATGTGAGGAATGTGTTTTAAATTACTATTTATTTATTATTTATTGATCAAATCTAGTCATTTAAAGGTAAATAAAATAAAAAATAACAGAAAATCAAAAAATAAATTGCATTTAAAAATTTGAAAAATATTATCAAAATTAAATAAAATAAGCTTTCTGGACAACGACAAAAAAAAAGAAGTATCATTTTAGGGCTTCGGGTCATTTTGACCCGCGAGGAAGGATTTGTTACTAAACGCACAAGAAAAAAAATTGAAAAATATTATAATTTTTAAAAAAAAATATTATCAAAATTAAATAAAATAAGCTTTCTGGACAACAACAAAAATAAGAAGTATAATTTTTGGGCTTCGGGTCATTATTGACCCGCAAGTAAGGATTTGTTACTAAACGTGAGAGAAAGATGAGGGTTTTAAACTGCTAGTGAATCTCTGACGGGTTTTTGTGGTCGTTTCCAGGCAGTAACGGAGGCTACCGCGAGGAGCCTGTCGACCACAGACTGACGGAGAGAGAGTGGGCTGAGGAATGGAGACATCTGGATCATGTGAGATTGCATTTATTAATAATCCTAACAAAAAAAGTACTGTGCCGACACCATGGTAAAGTAGTGGTATTAGATGGTGAATCTCACAAAACCTGTCAAAAATGGGTCGGCTTTGTATTTCTCTTGAAAATTGAGAATAAAATATATTTTTTTATTACTATCATTTATCCTCTATTATGGTATTTATTCAGATTTATATATATAATATTTGTTCAGATTTATTGTAAGCTTTAATAATAATAATTTTGTTATGTGATTTTTTTTAATTAGTTTATGTTTTAATAATTCTATTTAGCTGTAATTAATTCATATTTTAGTTTTAGTAATTAAATGTATTTCATGTTTCAGCTTCAATCAATAAAAAAAACGTTTGAATCATTTTAGTTAGTAATAACACTGATTTCCTTTAAGAAAATAAGTGCATTTTACTGTTTTTTGCATTGAAAAAATAATTGAAAAATAATAATAAAATAATTTAAAAATAATTTGAAAATTAAGAACATTCTCCAATGAAACTCATTATTGTAATGTCTCATTCTCAATACTTTAATGCAAAAATGTATATAATTTAAACTTAGTAATTTTTTACAGTACTTAGTATATATTTTATATATATATATATATATATATATATATATATATATATATATATAAAATAAATGAACAAAGATATATATATATCTTCGTTCATATATATATATATATATATATATATATATATATATATATATACATATTTATACACACCTCATGTAGTAAATATCTGTCATCTGTGTGGTTGTAGGTGCTGAATTGCATTGTGGACATGGTGGAGAAAACCCGTCGTTCGGTGAGTGTTCTGCGGCGCTGTCAGGAGTCGGACCGCGAGGAACTCAATTACTGGAGGAGACGCTCAAACCCGCACGACGACGCACGCAAGAACGGGACCACATCAGGGAACGCCCCCTTCAACAAAACACACAGTCCTCTGTCGGCAGAGGGAGTCAACGCAGGTGAGTCATTTAGTGAATCATTTAGAGCGCGAACTGATTGAACTTTTGCCCTTTTTGTCGCTGACATTTCAAAGCACAGCCAGACTTTCAGAGACGCATTTCAATTTAAGGTCATTTCACAGAGTTTGAGGACATTTTTCAGACTTAAAGAAGTAGTTCACTTCTGAATTGAAATTTGCTGATAATTTACTCACCCCCATGTCATCCAAGATGTCCGTTTCATTCTTTCTTCAGTCGAAAAGAAATTAAGGTTTTTGATGAAAACATTCCAGGATTTTCTCCATATAATGGACTTCAATGGGGTCCAAACGGTTCAAGGTCCAAAAGCAGCTTTGAACAGCTTCAAAGAGCTTTAAACGACACCAGACGATGAATAAGGGTCTTATCTAGCGAAGCGATCCGTCATTTAAATTTTTTTTTTTTTTAAATTAAACATTTATATACTGTTTAACCACAAATGCTCATCTTGCACTAGCTGTGACGCGACACACATTACGTAATCACGTTGAAAGGACAAGCGTGACGTAGTAGGAAGTACCGACCCAGTGTTCGCAAATATTTAAACATCCAGGATACGAAAGGATCATTTTAAACAATAAACTAACACAAACACATATAAAGTTGTGTCATTTAACATATTAACTTATGAATGGTCCTCCTTCTCCACACTTGTAAACACTGGGTCGGCTCTTCCCCCTACAGTACGTCACTCTTGACCTTTCAACCTGATTATGTAATATGTGTCGCATGACATCGAGTTCAAGATGAGTATTTGTGGTTAAAAAAGTGTATTTTGTTATAAGAAAGGACTTAAGAAGGAAGGAAGCTGCATTGAAACTCACATCTGGAGCTTCGACCTTTTGGTTCCCATTGAAGACCATTATATGGAGAAAAATCCTGGAATGTTTTCATCAAAAACCTTAATTTCTTTTCGACTGAAGAAAGAAAGACGTGGACATCTTGGATGACATGGGGGTGAGTAAATTATCATGAAATTTGAATTGTGATAAATCCTTTAAATCAACTTCCCCCTAGTGGAGATGCTGGTGAACTACAGTAATAAGTTACTCATCCTCTCCTAACAGACAAAGCCGTGTGCGTGTGTGTGTGTGCGCATCTCTATACAAGTGTATTCTGTGTGTGTGTGAGCCTGCTGATCGAGCAGGTGTTGTGTATTTGAGCCCAATCTGAGGGAATGTCGTCTGAAACGCTGCGCTCCTCAACGCCATCTGTGACCAAACGCTGCCCAAGAATCCCGAAGCGTCCGTCCTCCCGCATGCTTCCATATCCGCCACTCCTACATGCTTCTGATGGTAATATATTTGTTTTTCTCTCCTGCAGACTCTCAGAGGGATCTTCCCCTGCGCGCCGGCTCTGGCTTCGTGCCTGATGAGATATGGAGGAAAGCCGGTAAGGGCGGAAACCCAGATGCACCCTGGGAAACCTGTTTTGTCCCCTACCACCTGTCTTGTTTTTCAGTAATCACTTTCAGAAACGAAACAAGCTCTTTGTTCAATATGTATATTGTTTTGTTACAAGAAAACGCAATGAAACAATGCAAATATGCAATGAATTCAAATTCTCATTATTCATCTCAATTCGGTTCTCAACCGATAGCGTCAGTGCCGAAATCAATTATATTTCTGAATATTAAGTCAAGTCACCTTTATTTTGAGCTTTTTACAATACAGATTATTTTAAAGCCACATTTTTTATGTTTTGTTGTAAAAAAGTTATTAATTTAGTTCATATATATATATATATATATATATATATATATATATATATATATATATATATATATATATATATATATTAGGGCTGGGAAACGATTAATCGCATCCAAAATAAAAGTTTGTGTTTACATAATATATGTGTGTGTATTGTGTATAATTATTTTGTATATATAAATACACACATATGCATGTATATATTTAAGAAAAATGTGTTCTTAATATATCAAATATTTATTTTATGTATAATATTAATTTTGTACAAATATATATAAAGTATATACATGCAAATATTTCTTAAATGTTTACATGCATGTGTGTGTATTTATATATATATATAAAATAATTATACACACTACACACACATATATTATGTAAACACAAACTTTTATTTTGGATGCGATTAATCATTTCCCAGCCCTAATATATATATATATATATATATATATATATATGTATTAGGGCTGTCAAAACGATTAATTGCGATTAATCGCATCCAAAATAAAAGTTTGTTTACATAATATATGTGGGTGCATTGTGTATAATTATTTTATATATATATAAATACACACACATGCTTGTATATATTTAAGAAATATTTTTATGTATATTCTGTATATAGATTTATATATAAATATAAATATTTTATATATAAATAATATTTTTTTCTTAAATATACATGCATGTGTGTTTTATATATATATATACACAAATTAATTATAATAATTAATAATTATACACAGTGCCCCCACATATATTATGTAAACACAAACTTTTATTTTGGATGCGAATCTATTAATCGCGATTAATCGTTTTGACAGCCCTAATATATATATGATGTGTGTGTATATACAATACAATATATAGTTTTTATTAAACAATGCCAATGTGGGCAGATCAATAATATTGTGGAATATTAACTGTTAAATGTAAGTGAAGTGTTTTTTAAACCTGAATCAAGCAAGCCAAAGGCGACTGATTATATATGTGACTGATTATATGTGACTGTGTCCTGCAGAGGAGGCGGTGAACGAGGTGAAGCGGCAGGCGATGGACGAGGTGCAGAAAGCCGTGGCCGAGGCCGAGCAGAAAGCCTTCGACATGATCACAACTGAGAGAGCCAAGATGGAGAAAACCCTCGCGGAGGCCAAGAGGAAAGCCACAGAAGACGCCATCCAGGTCATCAACGAGCAGGAGGACTCAAGTGAGGTGAGACACACCAAACCGCCCTCCGCTCCATCACCGTCTGAACCGAAGCAATGCGCTTCCGAACATAGGGAACTGTTAACAGCAAGACTTCACATTACCCTCATTCCTGAATGTTTAAGTAAAAGTCAGACATGTAAACGTATCAACACATAAACTGAGGGAAAATAAAGTCCTAAATAAAATGTACTTGATAACAATGCATACAAATTATATATACCTATGTCATAAACCTAAAATGTATATACACACATACTTAAAGAGAAATGTGCAATACTTATTCTTACACATCCACAAAATATTTAAGTAACAAATGTTACTTAAATTTTGTAAAATATTAAATGACAATATTATACACTACTGTTCAAATGTTTGGATTTTAAAAAATGTTTTAAAGGCATTTTTGATCAAATATACAATAAAAACAGTGAAATATTATTATAATTTAAAATAGCTGTTTTCCATGTGAATATATTGAAAAATGTAATTTATTCCTGTGATCAAAGCTGAATTTTCAGCATCATTACGCCAGTCTTCAGTGCCACATGATCCTTCAGAAATCACTCTTAGTTGATTATTATTTGTTGAAAACAGTTGAGAATTTTTTTAGGACTTTTTTATTTGAAATTGAATATTTTGTAACATTATATTATATCTTTACTCTCACTTTTGACAATTTCAAAAAAATAAAAATATTTATTTTTTATTATATATATATATATATATATATATATATATATATAAAATAAAAAAAATAAAAATATTTATTTTTTTATTATATATATATATATATACTGTATATATTTTCACATTTGCTGTGTGCACACACAAAAAAATGATGGACATGATAGGAAAAGGTTAAATGATTCTGAAAACAATATTCTGTCAAGTGTCATCTTTAAAAAGACATCAAACTTCAGTCTGTGTTCCAATGCATTCAAGATTTCTGACATGTCCATGCTCACAAAGTGAATAAATGGATTATAACTGATATAATTTAGTACCATAAAATCCCCTAAAAATACTAAATATTAAATAAAAGATATTTTCAAACTAAAATATAGTACAATAATTTCACTGAAATGACAGTACCAGAGGTTTAATGCATTTTGCAGAATAATGGTATTGATAAAATTGTGAATTTAATATTTATATCGTAATGTTGGTAACACTTTACAATAAGGTTCATTAGTTAACATTAGTAAATGTATGAACAAAGAATAAACACTACATTTATCAAAGTTAATCTGTTAATGTTAGTTAATAAAAATCCAGCTGTTCATGTTAGTTCACAGTTTGCAAATACAACTTTTTTTAACAATACCTTTTTTTCATAATTTTTAAAATTATAATGTATTTTAATAATGTATTAGTAAATGTTGAAAGATTACAATAACTAAATAACTAAGATTAGTAAATGCTGTAGTATTGTTCATTCTTAGTTCATGTTAACTGATGAACCTTATTGTAAAGTATGACTGTTTAATACTGTACTATTGGCAGTGATTAATTGAGCCATGTGTGTGTGTGTCAGTGTTGCTGGAACTGTGGTCGTAAGGCGAGTGAGACGTGCAGCGGCTGTAACGCGGCGAGATACTGCGGCTCCTTCTGTCAGCATAAAGACTGGGAACGACACCATCTCATCTGTGCGCCGGGACTCCAGAACCAGCCCAAACCCTCGTCTCTGAGCGCGCGGGTCCTGGCCAAAACCCCCGACAGCGGCCCCGTCCCGAGCCCCGTGCCCGAGAAAACCTCCCGCGCGTCCACACCCGCATCGGACGCCAGCGCACACTAGCGCACACACACACCGCTTCATTCGGGAGCGGGACGCTCAGACACTCTTCTGCGAGTTTACCCCACAGGACCACGAGGTTTTGCAGCAGATCTGCGATCGCTTTCACCCGCACAAACTGTTGTCAGTGTTACGTCTGTCCGCTTGTGTGTGTGCGTGAGTGTGTTTCTGTGCATATCAGAGCAATATAAGACTGATGGATTCACCAAAGCTGTCAATGAATGCTGTGACATGTTCATGTGTCGGTTTATCATTATTTTATGACCATTAGTGATGCACGATATATCGGTATCGGCCGATAAATAATCATTTTTAATGTTATCATTATCGGCCCGAAAAGGGAATTTGGTCGATATATTAACCCTCTGGGGTTGTTCGTTTCAGAGTCACACTCGGGGTTCGGGTCCAAATGGACCCAAAAGGCGGGATTCATATTTAAAAAAAAAAATAAATCGTGATTTTTTTTTTTACTCGTTTTTATAATATTTTTCTTTTCTTTTTTGGTGTTTTGAGAAAATTTCAAAAATAAAAATTATAATTAATATTAATGCAATAATTATGACAAAATTTCCCCCCATTGAACATAATAGAAAACATATTTTTTTTAAATTTCATTTTAGAGTCAAGCTTAGGCCTCATAAAAGCAATTTTTGAAATGAGATGGATGCCATCTGGTGGACAAACTGAGCATTTTAAAAATGCAAAACATGTATAATCTGAATTTTTTGGTGTGTTTGTGTATAAAAGTGTGTTTGTGCATGTGTGTATGTGTCTGGATGTGTCTGTTTTGCACTCTTGGTGTTTTATAGATTCACCCCTTCACTGTTGTGTGCTTTTTTTCAAGATCGTGGCTGATTTGTAGATTGTACGCACAAAAAAACTCAGTATTTTCACATTTTTGCCAATTTCCCATTCATTTTCCATGCAGGTCCGTTTGGACCCGAACACCCCAAGTGTGACTATTGTTTTTTACAACCACTTTGACTACTCGCATCCTGTCCCAATTTTTTTGGGGTGTTCAAATACCAAATACCAACAAAGTCACCAAATTTCGGACCATTCCGAGGAAACTGTGATTTTTAACATTTTTTTATTTGAATGCTTCGGGTCCATTTGGGCCGAACAACCCCAGAGGGTTAAAGCCGATAAATAATGTATTATTTCCTTCAGCTGAGACGCTTCAGATGCGAACTGTTCAACAAGATGATTCTGAATTGCCTGCAAAAAAGGTAAATACTGTGCAAATACAGTGGGAACCTTATAATTGTGTGTTTGGGACATTAATTATAATGATGAGACTTTTGTTTTTGTAATCAGGCTCTCGAAAATATATACAAATTTGGATTTAGATTTATCGGCCAATATATCGGTTATCGGGTTCCAAATATAAAGAATTATCGGTTATCGGTATCGGCCAAAATTTTCATATCGGTGCGTCCCTAATGACAATATTATCAGAGTTTTAGATGGAGAATCGTGTCCAGATTTGGGTCAGATTTGATCAGGGTCGGTTTGTACAATCATCATCTTCCTGTTACAGATCCCAGAAACCATACATAACTGAACCAGTGTGTGCATCAACATGCAAAACTCAATCTCAGGAGGATATGTACATAATTTGATGTTTGTTCCACATGTAGAGTCTGTTTCTTTTCTTTTATTTCCACTTTGACGTCTTCAATTACCTGTTTCGTACGGTACACAACATGGTGATTTATTTTTTCATGATCAGAATGTGTAAAATATAATGGTGCAAGAGAATCTTTATTTAGTGAGCTACTCTGTGACATTCATTTTTTTCCTTTGAGAATTCTTGAATATTGGTATGAAGTAGATATTAAAAAATAAAGACATTACCATGGCTTCTGTGGGCGTTGTGTTTGTGAAGGTTGGTTTATGAATTTGATCTTATGGAGGTTTTTCTATAATATTGAAAATGTGGAAGAAGTCACATTTACAGGTTGTCTGTTTAATAGTAAAGTTATTGCATGGATTTTTTAATAATATAGACCTTATGCACCAGAGAAACGTGGGCGCCGTCATCTTTACAATATTGTCTTTGAACTTCCGGTTCTGTATATTTCTATGGCATCGCTGTCGAGGAGTAATTAGCTGGTGAAGTGGATTTACTTATTGTAGAGTTAACAAAAGTTATCATGAGCATTGTAATGTTTATCATAAGCATTGTAAAGCAGATGTCTTAACAAATGTCGAACGGGATTTTTTTTACGAGCAGTTCATTCATACCTATGCAAGATCGCTGTGTGGAAATACAGACCGGAAGTCAAAAGACAACGAGGCGAGCGCGAGCGCAACGCTGAAAAGGGGCGGGTCTAACTATAGAATAGAAACTCCTCATAAATGTAGGGTAAGCATTTACTGTAACTTATGCTGAAATATGACATTTAAAGAAGAGTAAAATACAATTTGGTTGCATATGGAAAAACGCATTCCATATAACAAATACATAGTTCAACATATAATAAATTAAAACATCACTATTATGAACATTTAAACCTCAAAACTGGGGTGAATAAATCACAAATGTTGATTTCCAGATGGGAAATATTTTAGGCCCATAAACATTCAAGAAATTTTGCGACGAGAGAGGGACATTTTACCCAATTTTACCATGTTTACTCGACAAACATTATGGAAAACAGATTATTATTAGTATTAATACCTAAATATGTCAACATTGTTCCATGGTAGCGTCACAATATGAAAGATTCTGAACTCAATCCAGCATGGTTTTCCGGTAGGTAGCTGATGTTTCCAGTAAGTGTTTTGAACTGTTCCTCCACTAGATGGCAGAAACACACTGGTTTTCTCAGATCTAGGCGTGTGGATTTACTAAACTAAAGGAACTGACCCACACACACACCTCCTCTGTCATCATGATACTCGAATAAAGCTGCTTGACATTTAAGAGTGTTTTGGAAGAACACAACTTGATTAAATGTATGACAGTCACGCAACACAAAATTCAGTCCAGAAATAAAGTCTGAATGCAACACCACAGATTATACTTGCTTGACTTCAGCCAACACTTTAACATTTCTGCCTCAGAGGGTTCAGATGTCCGTCACTCACAGCGAATCCACATGCTGGAAAACTAATCTCTCTCTCTCTCTCTCTCTCTCTCTCTCTCTCTCTCTCTCTCTCTCTCTCTCTCTCTCTCTCTCTCTCTCTCTCTCTCTCTCTCTCTCTCTCTAATGTGACTTGAATAGGGTATAGAATAGGCTATATATATAATGGTTATATATAATGTCCAATTATTTTTTTTTATAGAATTTCAAGAATTACAATTTCAGTCAGGGGTACATTGAATAAACAGACATGAAAATACAAACAAAGCAGTGACAAACTTAGGTTAAACAAAAATGTGAAAATGTTTACATATACATACACATTTTGCAGCTTTTTTATTTTTCAAACCCAGTATTGTTTTTAGGTATTGCTGAATTTCTGCTCTTAAAATTAAAAACAAAGGCTTGTTTCCTCCAAATTTACATTTATGAATGACGTCATTACTGGCGTGGCGGCCATGTTGGCAGCATCGAGTTCGCGGCTTCGCGCATGTATGATGTAAACATGCAAGTCGAACCAGGAGAAGCAGCAGAGTTGAGATAAAGAAAAGAAAAAATATGATAAAATACCTAAAAGGAATATTCCCTTGTGGAATTTACCGGGATATGTTTAACAGGTAGTGATGGCCAAATGAAGCTTTTCGAAGCATTATTGCTTTCTGATACTATTGTGTCGAAAATGGTTCATTACTCGAAGCTTCATTCAGATAGAAATGGCAGCACCATCTCCTGGTGAAGTAAATGTAATGCAACAAAGCTGACAACCATAAAATGCAAGTAGGCGTGTGTTAACGCCCCGTTTATGACGAGTTTACCGAAGCGATCAAAGCTGAAACAGTGCTGTGAAACTCATGTAGGTGAATTTTACAGATACGGATGAATTTCATGTGTTCACCTTGATATTAAAACAATAATGATGATGAGTGTGTGTAATTATTTCTTTAGACAAGGACAGAAGATCAGACCAGCTTAAAAAAAAAATGGAAACCGTCACAGAAATTCTAATGGTTTCAATTAAAATACCAATAAGGAACCATTTTCTTTTACCATTTAAACCATGTTTTCCATGAGTATTGAAACCATGACATTAGCTACTGCTTCTTTCCTATGGGAACCACCAGAAATCTGTAACTTTACTGGTGGGACTGATATTTTTTTATGTTGAAAGGATGTGCTTGTGTAACTGGTTGAACTTGAATAGTGAATATGGAGAGAGACAGAAACTTTAAAAACCCTCTGCTACATTAGATATGAAAAATATTTGTATGCAGAAATGTCAAAGAACTAATCTTATTCGGGAAAATAAGTTTAAAGTGTTCCCAAACTTGCGAACGACTTTCTCGATGGCTCCATCACAACACTAAAATAAACTCAATCCACTCTCAATAATAACGCCAATCCAAACACCGACTACTAACCCACGGTGTTGCCATGGTTTGGCTTCACTTTTATGAGAAATACAGCCGCCAGGTTTCAAACCTCTCAACACTGGATCGGGCTGTCAAAGCAGTCACGCGGTTCATTACAGGAGCGAAGCAGTGTGTTTGCTTCAGACGTCATTTTCACGTGACTAGTGACGTAATGATACAAGCTCCGAAGCAGTGGTTCATTACAAGGACCTTTCGAGTTTGAAGCAAGCTTCGGAGCGTCGGTGTCAGACGTAACATCACTATTAACAGGGAAGCCAGTGACCGGTATGTGGACTAAACCGGCACTTTTAACTGTTTGGATCCATATGAAATTTCCAACAAAGAGTCACCAAACAGCGGGAACACAGTAATCCGGATAAAGGTAACGTTAAGTAGCACTAACTGTTAGTGGTAACAATCATTCACACGTGTACTTTTAACTATGTGTTTCAAAAGTGTAGTTAGTAACGTTAGCTGTCAACCCTCAAGTTTTTTCCTGGTTTCTCACCCCTGTCTTTCTGTTTTAGTATTTTCCTGTAAGATATCCCGTATTTTAATATTCACATAACATTAGTCTCGTTTACATTTGCGAAGCTGTCAACATGGCCGCCACGTCCCAGAATGCAACGCGCATAAGCATCTTAACAAAACACTGAAGTGTCATTACGAGAGCGCGAAAGCATCTTTACTAATTATTTGAAAAAAATGTAGCTATAATATTTCTGACTTGTCGTCTGTCATGCTGCTACTTTATACACAGATCATGCACAAACATATTAAAAAGCTCAAATGATTGAAGAACAAACCCACACAGAGAATAATCATTCGAGTTTTATTTTCATTTAATGGACCAATCCACATACAGTGAAAATCCTAAAGCAAAAAGGTCAAGTTTCTGTTTTTCAAATAAGATGCATGAACAGTACAACAGCTAGCAGGTTTCCATGATTATCAAACAATTAGACAGTCAAACCAGGATCTTACAGAAAACTAAAGACAGATCACCCAGAAATCATCATTCACCAACGAGTCAGAATCGTCTCGTGTTTATTCAGATTCAGAAAGGACTCGAGCGAGTAAACGAGGCCAGAACGGGTTCAGGAAGATTTAAATTACAATAACATCTCCAGGAAAACTATATTCTATTCACAGTCTGACTCCTATTCCTCATGAGAAATAATTGTTTGTTGCAAATCAACTGACACTATAATCTGCATGCAGTTTTTATCATGTTTCGGAATCCGTGTTCGACTCGAGCAGCAGATCGTTTTGCTATTATCATAATGATTTATTTACAATTAAGAACACGTGAATCTTCTTGTTATTTAGCTCTGAAAGTCGCTGTATCTGGCTTGAAAAGCTTCCTCACGGAATGGAGCAAAACACGCGTTGATTTTCTATACATGCGATTAGAATATCACACCGATGTCTGTTAGCGGCGAGTCGAGCAGAGTTCATTCACAACTGAAGATTCGAGAATCGGTTCCTTTGAATCGGAACCGAACATATCAGCGGGGCGCAGCTAATTTGAGAATCCCAAAGAAATGCAATACAGTCACACAGAGGAACTCCATTAGTCAACACAAGCTCTAAAACATACATATTTACATCATTATTTTTTTGACTAATTATGTTTATTCATTCCCTGACACAGATGCATTTTCTTCTCAGCTGAGCAGACTGATCTAAACTAAGATAAATTGTCAAAATAAAAGCCTTCAAAACAGATCTTAATTTTGCTGAACGGCAACAAAAACGGTCCACCGTTCAACTTAAAGATAAATACTACAATCAAAATATGAATCTAATATTAAGTAAATTCCAGGAAATATTCTTCCACTGTGGTCAATAAAAAATGTAGCTTATCAATATAATATTATTTAAAATACTTTAGCATTTATATTAATTTCTTTGCGGATCATGGTTATTTTAACTAAAACTGCAAAAAAAAAACAACAACATTTTGTTAATTGAAATAATGCTAAAAAGACTTAGAAATGTTGACTTAAGCGATAAAATGATTAACTGTAAATAATAAAAAGAAAGCAAAAATGAATTAAACCTCAACGGAATGACAAAAAAGTACTACATTTAAATTTAAAGTAATTATATTATAACTATAATAAAACTAAAAACTGATTCAAATTCAATATCTCTGCATCCGATTTCCAATCTCAATTCAAATTCATCAATTAAACTTGAATGAGAAAAGCATCTGAATCCACTTCTGAATGATGCACAACCCTGCTTGTTTTCTGTGAACTATAAGACAGACATTATCTAGAAAATGCAACACAAAAAAGGTGTGTGTGTCGCACGTACAGATGATTCATCTGATTTTTTTTTAGAGCTCGTCATTAATTCAAAGACACAATGGGGTCATTCGTTTCAGATGGGGGTGCGGTGGTGTTTCGGGGGGCTGTTAGTTGTTTGTCATGATCCACCAGGAAGCTGTGAGAATCAAACAGGCAGATATTAAAGAGATGAAGCATCATAACTCCTCATTAAAGACTGATAAATGATGTGATGCTCTCTCTTACCTGGCATGAGCATCGTGGACACGATCTCCGGGTCCTCCAGCATGTCTATGATGCAGCGCTGGAACATCTTACTGGCGTCAGCCTGCAAATAACTGGAGACAAACAATCTCATATTACCAGAGGATGTAATGAACAACATCCTCCAGATGAAAACGGCCGGCTGCTTCAGCGCACGGGAGACTAAACTGAGGTTTGAGTTACATTTCATTTAAGTCTCAGACATCTGACGTTTCGATCATGTTTGCAAACTTATTTATTTGTGCAGTCCCATTAGATGCCACTAGTGGTGCAAGAGCGTCACATTTCAGCTTTAAATATAAGCAATACATCATGAAAAAAAAAATATGTATCACGGTATCCACAAAATCTGGTTTCTACATTGATAATAATCGGAAATGTTTCATCAAATCATCATATTAGAGTTATTTCTGAAGGATCAGGTGACACTGAAGACTGTAAAATAAATTCTAAATTAAATAAATAAATTAAACTTTACTATATATTCACATAGAAAACAGCTATTTTGAATCATAATAATATATCACAATTTTTTTTATGTATTTTTGATTAAATGAATTAAGTGTTGGTGGGCATACATACAAATATAAAACAATCTAACCACCCACAAACTTGTGAACGGTAGTGTAAATAGATGCAACAAACCTGAATATTCAAGCAATACGTTTGGATTTATTAATAAATGTCAGAGCTTTTTATCTTTTTATTTCTCTGAAGGTGAAACACGCCATCTGCAAACTTCCTCCACAGAAGATAATAACATTATAGGATTATTCACTGCAAGTTATGATTGATTTCTGAAATGATTTATTTCTTAAATTAGATCAGTGTATCTTTAAGGAGGCGTGTGTAGCCTACTTCACAGCGCTGTCATGAGAAGCATCACGGGAAACATGTAAGATTTACACGTGATGGCTCATTAATCTCAGTCGTAGATCAGCGTGATCGTTTGTGAAAGTTGTGTTTCTAGATGAGCCGTCTGCTAATCTGAACTGAGTCTCGTTAGACCCTCAACAATCTGGTTGGAAAACATTAGAGGCACACACACACATTCAGGCATGAAAAGTCCTTCGAGTCAAGCCCAAAAACATCATCAAGACTTTGTAACAAGGGTGTAATATGCACTCTCAGAAAAAAAAGGTACAAAAGCTTTCACAGGGGCTGTACCTTTTCAAAAGGTACACTTTTGTACCCAAAGGCTGCATATTGGTACCTTAATGGTACATATTAGCACATTAAATGTACATATTACCACCTAAAAAGGACATATTAGCTCATGAAATTGACATATTAGCACCTAAAATGTACATATTAACACTTAAAATGTACATATTAACACTTGAAATGTACATATTAGCACCTAAAATGTACATATTAACACTTAAAATGTACATATTAACACTTGAAATGTACATATTAGCACCCAAAATGTACTTATTAACACCTAAAATGGACATAATAGCTCATGAAATTGACACATTAGCTCCTGAAATGGACATATTAGCACCTAAAATGTACATATTAACACCTAAAATGTACATATTAACACTTGAAATGTACATGTTAGCACCCAAAATGTACATATTAACACCTAAAATGGACATAATAGCTCATGAAATTGACACATTAGCTCCTGAAATGGACATATTAACACCTAAAATGTACTTATTAGCTCATTAAATGGACAAAAGTGTACCTTTTTTGAAAAGGTACAGCCCCAGTGACAATTGTACCTTTTTTCTGAGAGTGTGGCCTCTTTAATGGGAAAATGACTAAATGCTCTCAGAACAGATTTTGGTTTGCTGGGAAATCGATGTTTTACTGTGTAACTGTTGTGATTGTTGTGTTCAGAGCAGAACGGAGGTGATCGTGTTCCTGACAGCAGGAGCTCCTGACACGGAGAACTAGCAGGAGGCTGAACGAACCCTAACACCAGAGCGTGCTTCACTACAGCTCGGGAAAATACACTCCATTAGGATTTGATTTACAAAGACCCTTGAACCGACTCTCTAAATCATTATGCTGCTCAACACACACACACACACACACCTCATCCAGGATATACGGTCCTCCCAGAACTCATAGATGATGTAGCAGCTCTTCTCGGGAAGCTTCTGGATGGACACACTGAACGAGAGACACACAGTCAGCGCAAGCATCTTCTGGTGAGACATCTGAACATGATGGTCAGTCATAACTGGCATTATAGTTATCACACAGCAATAAAAGCAAACTATATCAGACCTCCACACGATCAAACTCAATCTCCTTCAGTCATTCTATCTCACACTGTTTTAGCGAGTAAAAGTCTCTAAGTTTAATTGTACACACATCCTTCAGCTCGAGCTTCACGTGTCTTTATGATCTAAAATCTTTATTGATTTTTATCAAGTAAATGCAAGAATAACTATTAATAATATTTCAAGCTGAACGCTTACTGAAGCAACTTTGGTATCAAATATGATCATCAAGAACGTTTATTGGGTCATTTCTCAATCATCATTGTATTGCATTGCATTGTTTTAAAACTACAGAGCTTTGATCATAAACAGCATTTAAATATCATCTTATTCTTACAAAGACATATTGGCAGATATTGATATTTATATTAGGGCTGTAAAACGAATAATCACGATTAATCGCATCCAAAATAAAAGTGTTAACATAATATATGTGTGTGTAGTGTGTATAATTATTTTGTATATATAAATACACACATATGCATGTATATATTTAAGAAAAGGTGTTATTAATATATCAAATTTTTATATTTATGTATAATATTAATTTTGTATAAATATATATAAAGTATATACATGCAAATATTTCTTAAATGTATCCATGCATGTGTGTGTATTTACTTATACAAAATAATCATACACACACACATATATTATTTAAACACAAACTTTTATTTTGGATGTGATTAATCGTTTCCCGGCCCTAATTTATATGCGTAATTATCTGCTATACTGTTTTAAGATCTCATTGATTTACATTACAAGCATCAGAATATCATCATTACTTTTTCTCCATATAAATATCAGCATCACCAAAGTGCATATTTTTGCATATTTTGAGCCTCTGAATAAAATTAAGCAATTTTCCTCCTCGAGTTTGAGCTCCAAATTCTCACTATATCACACAATATGAGCCATAAAACCCTGATGTATCCAATATGAGTACTTTTTTGAGTCTTTTCATCTAAAGGATCTATTTAAAAAATGGATTTCAGGCTTTAGGGTAAATATTACGGTTTATTCAGTATCTTGATAATAACTTCATAATATGGTGTGTGTGTTTTCCTCACTGTAGGTTGTCGTTCTGATTGGCAGTGGTGTCGGCGTACGTCTTCAGAGCCTTCTGGAACTCCTCGACGTCATTCTCTGTCACGCTCATCTGTCTCTGCACCAGCAGAATGTTCTGGAGAAACACACACACACACACACATTAAATTTGACTAACTGGAGAACGAGAACTAATGCTAGCTTCCGGTTTCATAATCATAATGCAGAATCTGTTCATCATTAGCTCCTTCACCCTCATGTCCTTGTGTACTATATAAAATTTTATAATACACTGAAAGTGCTGACACTGTCCCTAGTGAAAAAGAAGTGTGTTTAATTATAGTGAATGTGCATATTTTTGCAAGTAATATAATATTGATGCAATAAAAGTACTTAGAGAGTTCACATTCATGGTTCTTCTCTGATATTAATAATTTTGTGATGATGTCAAGTTAAGTTATCTTTGGCATGGCACAGACGTATGCTTATTTTAATGTGACTAAACATATCAAGTCCTACAGATGTAATATATATATATATATATATATATTAACGTAATATCGACGGAACGCTAAAGACGGAACTCTGAAGCGCGGAAGTGCAGTGCCCGGACCGTCTGTGGCGTGCACATAACAAAGACACGATGGCGCGCGAGATCCAAACACCTTCCTTGTTAGGTTAAAAGCTGACGTGTGGAAATATTTTGGCTGAAGTTGAAGGGGGATCGGCGCTGGACAACAGCCACACTAGTTGTGCTTTGGAGAATAAAACTAACGACGGAAACACGACAAATTTGAGAAGCCATATGACACGTTTCCAGCCAGAGGAGGAAAAACACTCGGCTGTACCGGTCCGGTCGTTAAAATATGACTACAATACAGGTATGCTCCTACTTCAGGCACACATTTATTTTCCTGTCGGTTCTTTGCAGCAATGTTATTAAAATATATTGTACGTTAATTCTTTACGGGTCATTACTTTGTACTTTTAAAGCAAAGTAGTCATACACAAAAGATTCAGATAATCGATTTGGAATATTATATTGTCTTTACTGTAACCTTTGACCAACTTAATTTATCATTTACGAATAACAGTATAGATTTCTTTTGTTTTTCGCCCAAAAATGTAAAAAAAAAATCTTTACCGACTCCAAACTTTTGAACGGTATTGTTTAATGTTACAAAATCAGATAAATGTCGTTCTTTTGAATTTTTGGGTGATTCTCTCAATCGGGTCCCCCAAACTTGCTTCAAAGATTTTCAATTTAAGGAAATCACAAAATGCATTTTAATGCTGTCAATTAATAGAACCGGGTGCCTTTGCATTATAATGCAACACAATTGGTTATGAAAAAAAAAAAATTAAAGAGAATGGTTTGCCTAAGAAGTAGAAAGCATGTTTGCATGTCACTAACATTATCATTACATTTTCATTGAATATCAAACAAATAAAAAGTGCAATTAATACCAAAATGCTGCTGCTGCTAATATGTTGATCTAGTGTATTTTTGTTTACTGTTGTGAAATGGAAAATCAATAATCGCTAATCGAGAATTGTTAAAAATCGAAAATCGACTGTAAACGAATCGGGACTTATATAATCGGAATCGAATCGGGAAATCAGGCAGATTGACCACCCCTATTAGTAAGCACTTAGTTTTTAAAAGGCACACAAAATCACGAAATCATTGTTTGCAATGCAAATTCTGAAATTTAGAAACAGACTGAAAATGAAATTGTTATTCACTGATAATGTTCACTGAGAGTGGAGCAATCAGAGCTCAAAAGAACGATTTTATTTTATTTTTTTAATTGGACATATTTTGCCCGTTGACTTATTGCATTCACCCATCACTGATTTTCATCAAACATATTGATTTTAATCTGACTGGCGTTTAACATGGCGAGTTCTTGCATAATGATGGAGAATCTTTGAGCTTAAACAGACATAAAATACGGACTGGATTTTTGAAGCGCTGGATCGGAGAACTCACTGATTTGTACGTGCTGGCCAGTGTATCTTCTTTCAGTGGCTCCAACTTTGGACTCTAGAAATGAAAAGCAAAACACAATCAGTTTGTAAGACATGCTATCTTGATAAACATGCTCGAAACAATTATTGTGTGAACGTATATTTCGATTTATTCACCTGACACTCCAGTTTGTCGATGAGCTGCTGCAGTCTGTTGATCTGAGAGCACCAGTTTTCATCTGTATCTACGGTAACGCCTGAGACGCAACACACACCATCACTCAGAACATCAGCAGCAGGGTTATTACTGTTAAAACTATTAAAACATTTTTGCTTATAAGACATTTAAAGGACACTTCATATTCAATAATATCAGATTAACTAAACTGAGACTATTAGATGAGAACAAAACTTAAAATACATTCTGTTGGATAATAACACTATTGTTTTCTGTGGAGCTGCTTTATAGCTGAATCGAATTAATTTAATAATGAATAAACTTTGCACTATCAGCACTTATGCAACTGAATCGAATCAACACTGACCTGAATTGAGCTGAATAATAACACTAGAGCTGCTTTGTATTTTAATAACTGAGTTTACTTCATAATTAATTAAAAAATTTAATAAACAAATTATATAACTTACGAATATTGCATCACTTTAAACTAGCTTTACTATTTAGTAGGGCTGTCAAACGATTAATCGCATCCAAAATAAAATTTTATGTTTACATAATATATGTGGGTGCACTGTGTGTAATTATTTTATATATATAAAAACACACACAGGCATGTATATTTAAGAAAAAAAAATGATTTATATATAAAATATGTATATTTATATATAATATAAATTATATATAAATCTATATACATGAAAATATTTCTTAAATATATACAAGCATGTGTGTGTATTTATATATGTAAAATAATTATACACAGTGCCCCCAAATATATTACATAAACACAAACTTTTATTTTGTATGCAATTAATCGCGATTAATCATTTGACAGACCTAATATATAGACATCGGACTGAATGAAAGGCCTGATTTAGTGCTGGTTGCAGTTACATAGTCACACCAGTAGGTGGCGTAAGCGATTGCATTACTAAATATTGAATTAATAGTCTAATTCATTCAATCGATTCACTTAACAAATTGCGAATTGTCTTTATGAGTGATTCATTCAACCAATTCTTTCAACAACAATTGGATCATTCAGAAATGAAACAAGTCTTGACAAGTGAATCACAGAATGGAAAAAGGTGTTCATTAGTCGTTAGCAAAAACAAACATAACTTGTAATAAATGTAAGTCTAAAATGTAAGTCGCTTCGTAATTAATAACTTTTGCCGAGTTCACACTAAATAATATTGAACTAACTTGAGCTGAATAATAACACTATTGTCTTTTAAAATGCATGCATGTGTGTGTGTTACCGGTAGTGAGAATGCCCGAGTACGGATCAGTAGGCGACAAACACATATTCTTCTGCACTCGACGGCCACATCTTCTGTTGTTCTTCTGTATGATAAGATGCTCCGGGACTTTAACTTCAACCCTATGGAGAAAAAGAGCCCAGATCCTCAGTTAATGTTCTGGATCATAGAAACATATAAATATATTTAAGTAAAATGATGTTGTATCAGTAATACTATTGCGCTTAAAGTCCCTCTGTGGTCAATCATTTTATCCAAAATGACATTTAAACTAGGGCTGTCAAACGATTAATCGCGATTAATCGCATCCAAAATAAAAGTTTCTGTTTACATAATATATGTGGGTGCACTGTGTATAATTATTTTATATATATTAATACTCACAAATGCTTGTATATATTTAAGAAATATTTTCATGTATATACTGTATATAAATTTATATATAATTTATATTATGTATAAATATAAATATTTTATATTTAAATAATATTTTTTTCTTAAATATACTAGGGCTGTCAAACGATTAATCGCGATTAATCGCATCCAAAATAAAAGTTTGTGTTTACATAATATATTTGGGTGCACTGTGTATAATTACTTTGTATATATAAATGCACACACATGCATGTATATTTAAAAAAATATTATTTATATATAAAATATTTATATATATATAATATAAATTATGTATAAATGTATATACAGTATATACATGAAAATATTTCTTAAATATATACAAGCATGTGTGTGTATTTATATATATAAAATAATTATACATAGTGCACCCACATATTTTATGTAAACACAAACTTTTATTTTTGATGCGATTAATCGTGATTAATCATTTGACAGCCTTAAAATATACATGCATGTGTGTGTATTTATATATATATATATATATATATATATATATATATATATATATATATATATATATATATACAAAATAATTATACACAGTGCACCCACATATATTATGTAAACACAAACTTTTATTTTGGATGCGATTAATTGTTTGACAGCCCTAATTTAAACCCATTAAAATGTCTTCATGGCTTAAAGTAGCTTGAATGTAACTCGACGCCCTTGCCTCATTTATTATTCACGGTTCTATGAATATGCAAATGATCCCCGCCTCCACCCACTCACTCAGCTCAGAGATCCACTGGTTGACGATCACACGTTGATCTAATTGGTTACAAGGTCGTTTGTGACGTCCAGCGATTGAAAACCGTGTATTTGTCGACTTATGAATTTACACATGGTTTGTCTTAAAGCGTATTAAAAACATCACATAGACATAAACAACATTAAAAGCTGGATTTTCACCACATTTCAGTGAATATCCTGCAGAAGACAGTGAGTGGATGGCAGATTTGAGAAAGCACAGCTGGATGAACAGCATCTGTGTGTCTGCGTTCACTGCCAATAGTTGATGAGCATAAGCGAATAGCATCTAATGTGAATAACCTCGTCAATGTCGTAACCCTGCTGACGTCACACACACATGTTAGTTCACATGAGTCAGAAGTCTCTCTCAAGGCTGTTGTTGACCCACTTCTGCAATTATCATCAGATTCACATTTCTGACAGACCACTGACTCAAAAACGTGTGGAAAAACCTTGAGATTTCTGAATGGGCTGCGTGTTTAGCTGGAGATCATCTGCATATGTATTGATTCTCAGTATGGCACTGATGCTTTGAGAAGTGTTTGCAGCACTAAATAATTCATGAGATCAGCTACGTAACGAGAACAAAACAGACGTTCACAGAGCCGAACACAATTACAAAATGTATTATTCTTATTAATTAAACATTACGAAAATACATTCCTACAAAACAAATTATATAACTTACGAATATTACATAACTTTAGACTATATTTGGACTGAAGGAAAGGCCTGATATAGTGCTAGCTGCAGCAATACAGAAACGTTCAGGAACAAATTGCCGTTACGAGTGAGTCAATGAATCATTCACTCAACCTATTATTTCAACAATGACTGAATCATTCAGAAATGAAACAAGTGTTGTTGAGTGAGTCATGACTGAATCATTCAGAAACTAAACAAGTCTTGATGAGTGAGTCAATGAATCATTCACTCAACCAATTATTTAAAAAATGACTGAATCATTCTGAAACAAAACAAGTCTTTATGAGCGAATCATTGAATCATTCACTCTACCAGTTATTTCAACAATGACCGAATCATTCAGAAACTAAACAAGTCTCTGAGTGAGTCATTGAATCATTCACTCAACCAATTATTTCAACAATGACTGAATCATTCAAAAATTAAACAAGTCTTTATGAGTGAGTCATTGAATCATTCACACTACCAAGTATTTCAACAATGACTGATTAATTCAGAAGTCTTGATGAGTGAGTCATTGAATCATTCACTCAATCAATGATTTCAACAATGACCGAATCATTCAGAAACTAAACAAGTCTTGATGAGTGAGTCATTGAATCATTCACTCAACTAATTATTCCAACAATGACCGAATCATTCAGAAACGAAACAAGTAATGAGTGAGTCATTGAATCATTCACTCAACCAATTATTTCAACAATGACTGAATCATTCAGAAACTAAACAAGTCTTCATGAGTGAGTCATTGAATCATTCACTCAACCAATTATTTCAACAATGACCGAATCATTCAGAAACTAAACAAGTCTTGATGAGTGAGTCACTGAATCATTCACTCAACCAATTATTCCAACAATGACCGAATCATTCAGAAACGAAACAAGTAATGAGTGAGTCATTGAATCATTCACTCAACCAATTATTTCAACAATGACTGAATCATTCAGAAACTAAACAAGTCTTGATGAGTGAGTCATTGAATCATTCACTCAACTAATTATTTTAACAATGACTGAATCATTCAGAAACTAAACAAGTCTTGATGAGTGAGTCATTGAATCATTCACTCAACCAATTATTTCAACAATGACCGAATCATTCAGAAACTAAACAAGTCTTCATGAGTGAGTCATTGAATCATTCACTCAACCAATTATTTCAAAAATGACTAAACAAGTCTTGATGAGTGAGTCATTGAATCATTCACTCAACTAATTATTCCAACAATGACCGAATCATTCAGAAACGAAACAAGTAATGAGTGAGTCATTGAATCATTCACTCAACCAATTATTTCAACAATGACTGAATCATTCAGAAACTAAACAAGTCTTCATGAGTGAGTCATTGAATCATTCACTCAACCAATTATTTCAAAAATGACTAAACAAGTTTTTAATTGTTCACTAATTCATTGCCGAATCATTCAAAAACACTTCAGCTGTGGTTTCATTTGGAACTATTGTCATTAGTGGAGCAAAAACATACATAACTTCTAATATTATGTCTAAAATGTACGTCACTTTATAAGTTCTTGTTTATTGAACTGCAGTATACAAGCAATACCATACTCGCAATAAATAGCATTTTGCAACATAAATGTGTTTGTAAAAATGACACAATGAAAACGTGAATAAAGGATCTGAAGTTCAGCCGAGCGAGAACAAAAATCAGAACATCAGTCACCATTATTGGTTGCAATTGTGCGATCCTGAAGCTCTAACATCCAGAAATGAGTCTGAGTTTCCCAATAAACTGCGCTCTCGTTGTGTTCATGAGTCTCCGCTGAACCGTACAGTGTTATGAAATGGTCCTAATGGAGCTTTTCTGTTCGACAAATGGGAATTACAGTCTGAGAGAAATAACAGCAGAAATGTTCTTTGACTTACTGAGCGATTATAGCAAACAAAAAAACATATGCAAACATTTTCCTGTTGTTTCCATCGCATTACGAGCTCTTCCGAGAACAGCGGCATGTTTCTGTGACAGCTGCTCTGTGAGGAAGAAAATACCCCACGGATAAACAAGACAAATGTGCTTCATCACCAAGAATACATTACAATTACTTCTGCTGCACTCTGTGTATCTGTTTCTCCCTCTTTCTCTCGTCTCGTGTAAATGCTGAGACGAGCAGAGGCTACATCCTAATAAAACAAAGCATCTTCAGTGATTCTGTGCTGCACCCGAGGCTCGCGGATACATCTTCAAATCAAGAACCATTTCTGGGTTTCTAGAGATTTTAGAAGAACTCTTTTAAGGTTCCTTTAATGCCACAGTTCTTATGATGTCTAAAGACATACAAGGCTCTTCTTAAACATCATAGAAATATTAAAAAAAGGTTCTTGTAAGCAAATCAATTGGGGTGGAATTTGTATGAAAGAAAGTAGAATTATATTACAACCTTTAGATTGGATTACAGTAATTAGAAAACATTTTGCTGATAATTTACTCACTCTCATGTCATCCAAGATATCCATATCATTCTTTCTTCAGTCAAAAAAAAAATTAAGGTTTTTGATGAAAACATTCCAGGACTTTTTTCCATATAATGGACTTCAATGGGGTCCAAACGGTTCAAGGTCCAAAAGACAGTTTCAGTGCAAACTGCAAACTGTTCAAAGGGCTTTAAACGATTCCAGACGATGAATAAGGGTCTTATCAAGTGAAACGATCACTCATTTAATAAATAAATAACAAAGTTTAAGTTTTATAAGCTAAAATGGTCGCCTTGCTTGCTCTGTTCTGTGATGCGTTCGTGACTCTCCTGTTCGAACTCGTTCGTCAAAATGAACGAATCTTTTTTCGTGTCATTTGGTTAATTCAATGAACGAAACGAACGAATTGACTCGGAAAAAGATTCTTTTGGACCTTGAACCGTTTGGTTCCCATTGAAGTCTATTATATGGAGAAAAATGCTGGAATGTTTTCATCAAAAACCTTAATTTCTTTTCGACTGAAGAAAGAAAGTCATGGACATCTTGGATGACGTGGGGGTGAGTAAATTATCAGCAAAAAGTTTTTTTTAAAAAGTGAACTACTCCTTTAAAGGGACAGATGGATGGTTATTCTCTATATCAGTGTTTCTGAACTCCTGAAACGCCTCGAGTTTCTTGCGGGATCGAACACGTCACAATATTCCTCATTATAATAATTATGCGCAGAATAAAGGGGTGGGGCCTGGTTGAGTTAGCTAGTAGTGTGTTAAACTGTTGGTTACGGAAAGAGGCGGGACTTTCCCAAACACGCTCGAAGCGCTCGACCAATCAACAACACACTGCTCCAGGCGACCAATCAAAGCACATCATGCTTTTCAGAAGGAGGGGCTTCATGGAGACAGGAAGTAAACAGAGCGTTACTGACAGACTGGGAAGAGAGGAGCCGCAACAGTGGAGAATATGAGGAGAATAATCAACATTCAAGCAGGAAAACCTTTTCTAGTAGAGCCTGAAAACATCATCAAGAGGTTTTCCTCTCATCTGAAAAGTGATCTCCTAAGGCGCCGCTGGAACTCCTTTAATTTTAGGAGTGCAAGACAGAAAAAAAAAGTGTGTGTGACTCACGGAGCGGTGCTACTTTGCGCCTCCACGGCCTCCATAGCGCACTGGAGAGACATCTGGAGCGACAGCAGCTGACTGGACGTCTCCCTCAACATGAAGCGGGTCACAAACTGACCCAGGACAGAGGAACCCTGGTACTCCTGCAGGAGAAGATGCTCACTGTGTCATTACACAAACACTGCGCTTTCTTTACCTGCAGCATTAGTCATCATTTACCACCTTCAGTATTCAAAATGATCCTAGTTTCGTCATCAGTGCACAAACATGATTAAGCTGCTGAGGAACTCAGTTACTGAGCATACATGACAAGTAATGACCGTCTGAACTAAATTAAGGCCCACTTCGTCCTGCACTCACAGAGACGGGATACAATTACTGCCCTTGACACAGTACAGATCACTGTTGGCGGACAGAAATAGTCAAGTGAGTCTGAGTTTTTGCACTTATAATTTCAAACCTATGAGTGTTTTTGCATAAACAACATTTTAAAGCAATCATCAATATGGTGCAGTGCAACAAAACAGATGTGCTGCTGTTGTTATTTTAGCATTATTTGTTTCTTTTTGTAGTTTTTATTAATATTTTGAATTTAATTTATTTAATTTTTAGTAATTTTATGTGCTTTTGTCATTTTAGTTAAGCTATTATTATTATTATTTTGGTATTTTAGCATTATTTGTTTGCTATTCCAGCTTTTATTAATATTTTGAATTTAATGTATATATAATTTTTAGTAAGTTTATGTGCTTTTGTCATTTTAGTTAAGCTATTATTATTATATATTTTGGTATTTAAGCATTATTTGTTTGCTATTGCAGCTTTTATTAATATTTTGAATTTAATCTATATTTAACTTTTAGTAATTTTGTTATGTGCTTTTGTCATTTTAGTTAAGCTATTATTATTATTATTATATTTTTTGGTATTTTAGAATTATTTGTTTGCTACTGCAGTTTTTATTAATATTTTGAATTTAATTTATATTTAATTTTTAGTAATTTTGTTATGTGCTTTTGTCATTTTAGTTAAGCTATTATTATTATTATGATATTTTTTTGGTATTTTAGCATTATTTGTTTGCTATTGCAGTTTTTATTAATATTTTGAATTTAATTTATATTTAATTTTTTAGTAATTTTGTTATGTACTTTTGTCATTTTAGTTAAGCTATTATTATTATTATATTTTTTTGGTATTTTAGCATTATTTGTTTGCTATTGTAGTTTTTATTAATATTTTAAATTTAATTTATATTTAATTTTTAGTAATTTTTTTATGTTTGTTATTTTAATCAAACAATTATTTTATTTTTTTATTTTTTTAATATTACAGGTTTGTTTCAATTTTATTTTTTTATTTATTTCCAGTTAGTCACTTTAGTGTTTCAATGTATTTCAGTTAGTTTTAAATGCAATACTTTTCATTTTAATTCACGTTTTTTGTATCTAATAGAAAGATTTTAGTTTTTAGTTTATTTTGTAGTGCAAAATATTTTTAGTAACCAATAATAACCCAGGATATGATGTGACCTCATTCGAATCCTGACAAAAACATGTTCAATGAACGTTTTGCTAATGTTCCCAATAAGTTATTTCTGAATGTTTTCTGAATATTCCGATTTTTAGTTTAGTAGTTTACCTCCTTCGTCTTGTCCATCGCCTTCAGGACGGCGACATTGAGTTTCTCTAACGCTGACAGAACGTCCAGATATTCTCCAAGATGCTGAGAAAAGTAATCTAGAAAGTGCAAGAGGATGAATTATGTCAGAATCAAAATATGAGTCATATTCTTTCTCTGGTGGATTTTTTAGCTGTGCGTTTATGCATGTTTACTGAGCTAATATTAACCTCTTGCACACACTTTTTTAGTTATAAAAATGGTCAGTTTAAACTGGAAACAATGTGGGGGAGAGAGAGAGAGAGAAACTGACACAGTGTGAGAGAATTATATGTCAAAACACAGAATTTGTTATATGGCTACAAAGTCATTAACCACAAACGAAATGAAGAAGTTCAAGGACATGATGTCTGAAACAATCAAAGCTTTGCAATCTGTTTTTATCACCAGATCATCCACACACACACAAGCTTATAAACAGGTGACTGTGGCTCTTCAGCGACGCTGTCAATATCTATATCTGAATATATGAGTCAGTGTGTTTTGTTGCTGTGCTGTTCTGGGGACTAGAAGGTTTATTAAATCATTATTTGTCATTTAACATGACCGCCTTTACTCTCTGGACTCACAGAAGACTCTGCGTTTCAATTCATATATTATATTTTTTGAGTCAGCACACAGTTTTATAGCGGCCTTGGTGCTATTTTCCTATTCAGTTTCTCCATGCGGATCTCAGAAAATAATATAATAAACAGTTTTAAGCCATAAAACCCACTAAACTAAACAGAAAACAAAAAAACAAAAAACGTTTTAATACATACAAATATCCCTGTGGAGAAAATGCATTGAAATAATTTTGCTATGTCATAATCTTATGCATTGACATCACTGACTACTGTTTTGCATCAATGACTAGCTTAACTAATTAACTTAAAATGTATTACTCTCAAAACATGTATGCACACTTCAAAAATCCACCAACACCTTTGAAATACCGGTAATATACCAGCTTTAGTATGCAAATCAGGATGCATTAATATTGCACACTATCCAAGACGGATAATATTCAAAACTATTTGCTAAATGTTCCTTAATATAGTTGATAAGCTAAAATAAATAAAAGGAAATATTAACAGACTTTGCAAATAACAAACCATTGTGAAATGTGTGAAGAACAGGTACATTTCTTTTTTTTAATTACTGCCACATCTTTATTTTTCTATCCGATAATTGAAAGGAATTGCCCACACCTACCTGATAGTTTGTCTGTATCGAGGTTACTGGAAAAGGAAGAGGAGAGAGAATTAAATGAGTCATAAGATGAAAAGTCTTAATTGATTTGGAGAAGAGTCAAGGATTTGAAAGCGGTGTCGTTAGAGGAGTGTGTGGGCCGTCCACCGCTTCACACACTTTTACACTGTAAACGGTCCAATTACGCTTCAGTGTGTGAACATCGCAGGGCTGAGGTGATGTGTCTCAGCAGATAATGATCTCGCTAGTGTGGTCATACAACAAAAAATATCCTATACTTAAATGCCTTATGATTTACAAACTCAGATCTGCACTAAAATGATTTCAACCAGTTTGATATCATGTGCAAACAGCGGGTCTCTATAGCATTGACCCGCAAAAATAAAGCAAAGAACAAGTATAATAAGTATTTTCACAGTATAATACTTATATTATATGCATATTGTGTAAACTTGATTGTCTATTTTCTAATTTATATTTTAAAATAAAATAAAAACACTTTCATTTCTAATTCTAATGTGTATTGCAAACTGTTGATTTGTTGCTATCAAAAATTCAATATTATGTAATTTATTGTAATAAAATATAATACAATATTAAGTTCCAGCATTGTAGTGACCTTGCAGAGGATAGAGCGGTTTATAATATAATATAATATAATATAATATAATATAATATAATTTTAAGTTCCAGCATCCCAGTGACCTTGCAGAGGATAGAGCAGTATATAATATAATATAATATAATATAATATAATATAATATAATATAATATAATATAATATAATTATATATATTATATTATTATAAATTCTATATATATAATAATATTAATATTATATATATATAATATTATATATATATTATATTACAAATTAAATTATATAATATAATTTAATTATATATAATATAATCATAGAGTGGTTTATAATATAATATAATTTTAAGTTAATTTAAAATATAATATAATATAATATAATTTTAAGTTCCAGCATCCCAGTGACTTTGCAGTGGATGGAGTGGTTTATAATATAATATAATATAATATAATATAATATAATATAATATAATATAATATAATATAATATAATATAATATAATATAATATAATATAATATAATATAATAATATATATTATATTATTATAAATTATATATATATATATATATATATATATATATATATATATATATATATATATATATATATATATATATATATATATATATATATAAAATATTATATATATATTATATTACAAATTAAATTATATAATATAATTTAATTATATATAATATAATTATAGAGTGGTTTATAATATAATATAATTTTAAGTTAATTTAAAATATAATATAATATAATTTTAAGTTCCAGCATCCCAGTGACCTTGCAGTGGATGGAGTGGTATATAATATAATATAATATAATATAATATAATATAATATAATTTTAAGTTCCAGCATCCCAGTGACCTTGCAGAGGATAGAGTGGTTTATAATATAATATAACATAATATAATAGGTTCCAACATCCCATTGACACTACAGAGGATAAAATTTAGAATATATTAAATTTAGAATTTGATAAATACATGCATTTATTTGGAAATAATCACATAATAATCCATTATATAATGAGATGACCCTAAAACCAAAGATGCAGATAATCTCCCAGAGTTTCTGGTATGGAGTGAACATGCCAAAGAATAACATGCCTCGCACAATCACACCATCCCACAGCTCAGACCAAAACAAATCTAAACACCCCGGTACGTGCTGTGTTGTCACATTAAATGGCCCTCGCAGCCAAAACACAATTATGAACACTGTGTAGTCTCAGACGCCATAATTGGCTGAATTTGCTTTAAGTGCTCCCTGATAGCATTAATGGACTTTTAATATTTCGCTGAGACTGAGGGACGAAAAAAGCAAAAGGAGAAAAGGGACTAGTTGAATGAATTGGGTAATTGAATTGCATTGTGTCCAAACTGGTGTCTATTAACACACTGTTATCCACAGACTGATGCTGAGTACATGTTTTCAGCCTCATCCGTTTGGCATACGGTGTTGTGGTGTTCGTAAACGACGATAGGCGTCAAGATGCAAGAATACGGAAAGGGACAACATTTTGGCCTTGATTCCATAAGAATCAATCGTTTTATCTCATATAGTGGACGACGACCAATGCGAAGTCATGACAGAAAGGCTAGCATGCTTGTTTATTTATTTGGGTCTGCTACGTCTGTGATGTTGACCAATAGGAGCACAGAAGCTCTTCCGTACACATCTTTACAAATACATTTATTTATTTTTTATTTATTTATTTGGATCCCCATTAGCTTCCACAATGTGGTTGCTAGTCTTCCTGGGGTCCAAGAGTAATTATATTTCCATTTAAATTTTTAAATAAATGCATGTATTTTTCAAATTTGAATTTGAATGTGACTTTTTATTTTACAAAGGACCATGACCATTAATAAACATGAGCACTCAAGTCTATCATGTAAATGTGCCAGCCATACAGGCTATTTTTTCTAAATGCATTCTAAATTATATTATATTTATTATATTATATTATTATATTATATTGGGTGGACAATGCATAATCTGGCTGAGTGACAATTGCAAAAAATATTTAATGTTATATGATATTTAATTATATTATTTTATATTATATTTTATTTTTTATATTATAAACCTCTCGATCCTCTGCAAGGTCAAGGGATGCTGGAACTTAAAATTATATTATATTATATTATTATATTATATTATATTATATTATATTATATTATATTGGGTGGACAATGCATAATCTGGCAGAGTGACAATCGCAAAAAAATATTTTATATTATATTTATTATTGTTATATTATAAACCGCTCTACCCTCTGCAAGCTCAAGGGATGCTGGAACCTAAAATTATATTATATTATATTATATTATATTATATTATATTATATTATATTATATTATATTATAAACCACTCTATCCTCTGCTGCAAGGTCACTGGGATTCTGGAACTTATTTATTTATTTTTTTAAAGCAATTTTTTTTTTTTTTTTTTTTTTTTTTTTTAAGTGAACTACTCCTTTAATACATGCCTCTGGAATAGGGCCACTTTACTGATGTATTTGGATAGATTTTATCCATCTGGAATTGACTGGATGGTGAAAAGTGTATATATGGCAGAATGGATTGGTTAAGCTTAATCGTTCATAACAAGACTTGCAATACTTTAAATTTGATTCCATGTTGACCTTAAATAGGAAAAAAAATCACATAATCTTTAAAGTTTCTGAAAGTTAGCTGTACAGTACGACCTATTCACACCCACTAACACAAAATCAGGAACATTTATGCATGGAATAAAGAAAAAAATAAGGTCATTTTGGCATTGAATGTTTCCCTGGGGTCTGCAAATCAACAGACCGGTTTAACGGCGTAATGAGGACGGGAGCTGTTTAAAATGAACCGATATGCACACTTTACATGAAGCAGACCTATTTTAGAGTCTAACTTAATTCACTATGGGCTTCTGGATACAGTAATTACCCAGTGACCATTCTGACTGATTGCAGAAATATGCTCCATTTTCACAGGAAAATCTGAGCTTGAAACTTTTGTGTGTGTGTGTGTGTGTCAGCTCTGCAATGCAGCTCTTTGTGAAGTCAAATTTGCAGCTTTGTTCTGTGTATTCCTTGGCTTCCTGGAACGCAGTTCTCCATGCTTTGATTCATCCACGCCACCTCAGGAAACACTTTGATCCTCCCGCGCGTCAACGTTCGAATGCTTGTTCGTTTCGTTCCAGATGCTTTAAAAAGCTACGGCGTAACATAATCGCACCTCTCTGAAAGGCGACTAATTAGGGAACGAAAATGTAAGGTTGCTAAGGATACAGGTCACCTAAACTCAGAGATAAACTGTGGTGGGAGTTCATATGAACTGCACGCTCTGTTTGCGATGTTTTGATTCACTAATGGAATCATGCAAATCAGATAACGATGCGAAAAGGCTCTAATAATTAATGCAGGCCAGGTGTGGAGGAAGCAACAATCATGTGACTTTAATGTGACTGTGGCATCACAAAAACACCTGAATAGCTCAATGGTATTACTGTATATGGACTCGCAGAGATGGATTATTTCCTTAAAAATCTTCATTTATCTGAAGTCAAACACACCAGGAATGGCATTAGGGTGAGTAAATGATGAGAGAATTTCATTTTTAGGTATCTCTACTATCTCTTAACTCGAGCTACACCTTCTGAATAGATGTTTTCTCCACATATTGCAATGCAAACCGCTGATTTATTGCAATAAAACATCTAATTTTTCATTAAAAATGCAGACGATCTTTTTAAAATAATTAATTAATTAATTATTAATTGCACTAAATATGTTGCAATATATTATAAGCCTAATCATTTAAATCACAGCTTTTAAATGAGACTTTTTGCACTCTTATACTTTTTGAGTTGTCTTTGTGTGTGTGATGGTTGAAGTATGTACTTTGTTTGCCGTCCATCGATGGAGTAGAACAGCTCCCGCAGCTCGTCGGTGGTGAGAATCCCGTCTGCGAAATAGGCTTTGAACTCCTCGAAGGACAGCTTGCCGTCGTCTGCAAGAAGACACGAGAGAATCAGCAAACACAGCTGTTGCCAGGTTTTTTTGTGTGTGTGTGAAATAGGTTTAGCACATTAAAAATGTAACTGATAGGACATTTTATGTCGATACTTGGAATCACTTTTCATCTAAAAGCGCTTTAAAGCAATATATCCATTTAGACAGAAATAGATGGACATGCTAAAGGACCAATCACCACAATTTCTGCTTTTATGTGCATTGCGCAAGTCCCTTGCTGCGTCCCAATTCGCATACAATCCGTCCTAAATAGTATTCGAAAATAGAATTAGTGCGTGCCAAACCGTAGTATGTTGAAATGAGTATTTCACAGATACCCGGATGGTCTACTTTTTCCGGTCAGAATCCGAAGTGTAGATCGATGCACGGTCTAACGGCTGATATTGACCACAACCCTTTGCGCGTTGAACGAGGATTCGGTTAGAACTACAAACACAAGTAAAAAGTGTTAAAAAACTACAGACACAGAGGACGCGCGAGTCCCGCGGTTATGTTGAGAGGTTTAGATAAAGAGCTTTGAGTGATTAATTAACACTATCTGACCTGACGAAATTAATTTATTCAATGTTCTCCACATTATATTGCATCTGCAGCAGCTTTGTGAACTTTTGTAAGGATACGTTTAGCCATTACTTTTTAAATGCATCATTATATTCAAATTGCAAAACACGAGGAACATAAAAGACCCATGACTGGCAGATTAACGTGCTCCGATACGGTAGGAAATCAAACTAGATTGAATGGAGGATTTTAACTGTGACGAGATGATTGACAGGGCAGTTTATGGTGACAGGATGCACGCAGCATGCGACAGAGCCGTGATAGTACGTCCCAAAGCTTGCCTACTTTTTTGCTACGTACTCAAAAGTATGTACTTTTTCTTCACAAAAAGAGTACATACTTTTAGGGTGTAGTATCTGAGTTTTTGCAGAACTACGCCCCCTCTGGCGACAAGCGAAACTGCAACCAGAGGTGTGCACGCTCATGGACACCCACACACACTTGCACGAGCTGTTCATAACCAAAAGAGCATCAGTCGCACAAATCTTTTGTTTCAGTCATAATGTCTTCAGAGGTAATAAAGTTATAAACCTGCAAGTCATTTTAAATATATGAAAGGAAAGGCATTTGAGTAAATTATACACTTATGTGTGTGTGAGGGGAAAACGAGGGTCGGTTTTTGTTTCCAACTATCTCCAAGTTGAACTGTTTTATGTGTTTACTGTATCCACTTATGATTGTATCATTATGGAAACACGTTCATGAACAATATAAGTTATTACTATCCCGTTTGAGCCGACCGGAGATCTCTCCATTTGTTGAAAGCTTCCCAATAAATTGAGGCGTAGCTTGCAATGTTCACAAGATCTTTCCAGTTTTGTGTGCTTTACACATCAAAAAGTTGGTGAATGGAGCAAAAACGCTGACTGAAATATAGGTCTTTCTCAGGTCGGATAAACACCTGGCAATGCTTTTCACTGACGGCAGATGTCGTAGATCAAGCCTGATCTGTGAACTACCATCTGCCGTTAGCGCACAGCTCTTCTTATTATTAGGTAAAGTGCAGAACGTGTCATCCATCAAGAGCCCAAAGAGAAGAACGGGGAATTTACTCGCCAATATGTGACCGCACTCATTCATGGCTGACAGATCGTCTACATCACTTCCTCTCACGTCGCTGAACATTCGGCTCTCTGACAGTTATCGGCCTCCCGAAAGACAGCAGATTCTTTTAGCCCTCTTGTGCTTTTGTGGTTTGCTGACACTTGAGCTCGATGTCAATGGTGATGTTTGTCTTGACTATCAGAACGTGGACAACTCTCTAATATACATATATAAAAACTTATCTAAAAATCAAGCCAAAATTAACTAGAGAATGATGTGTAAAAAGGATTTAGGAGAGATGTTTTGTTGCCGTAACTAAATCTCTATACACTCTCAGAAAAAAAGGTACAAAAGCTGTCACTGGGGCTGTACCTTTTCAAAATGTACACTTTTGTACCCAAAGGTTGCGTATTGGTACCTTATTGGTACATATCAGAACCTAAAATGTACATATTAACCCCTAAAATGCATATTAGCACTTAAGATGTACATATTAAGACCTAAAATGTACATATTAGCTCCAGAAATGTACATATTAACACTTAAAATGTACATATTAGCACCTAAAATGTATATATTACGACCTAAAATGGACATATTAGCTCCTGAAATGTACATATTAACACTTAAAATGTACATATTAGCACCTAAAATGTACATAACAACATAAAATGGACATATTAGCTTCCGAAATGTACATATTAACACTTAAAATGTACATATTAGCACCTAAAATGTACATATTACAACCTAAAATGGACATATTAGCTCCCGAAATGTACATATTAAAACCTAAAATGTACATATTACAACGTAAAATGGACATATTAGCTCCCGAAATGTACATATTAACACTTAAAATTTATATATTAGCACCTAAAATGTACATATTATGACCTAAAATGGACAATAAAATACCTTGAACTCTGCAGGGCCAATACACTGAAGTAAAATACTCATCATTTATAAAGCGCATCATTCTGAGCTAGGCAAAAAGAACAGTAATTAGACTGATCCTGACTTAAAAGTTTATATTTATACTTGGGAAAAAAACTACAGGCTCAAGTATAAGCAGGGAGACTTCTTCAAATAACCATCTGATCCACAAATATACAATTTCACGGCAGTGCATGAATGAGCTTTGAATGTTATTAAGTTAAAAGCAACATTTTTGTGGCCAAATGGACACTTAATAACACAGGAGGCTTAAAGCGACAGTGAACATATTCAGAACATTGGACAACTCTCTAACATCTCCAGTTCGTTCAAGAGCAAATTTAATGGCCATATGCGTTCAGTCTCTTCACAACAGACGGCATCGCTGACCAGAATCATCTGTCTTTGGATCATTAAAACACACACTAGCCACTAGCCAGCCAAAGATGCACTTAAGAAGAAAAACAAGATCATTTACATCTTGAAACTTAATTAGGGTGAAAGCAAGAAAGAGTCCAGGTACAGTCTCTGCGTTTTTTTTTCTCTCTGAGAAGAACTTCGGTAATCTCCAAGGCATGTTTAGATTAGCATCTGGATGCTAGAAATTTAGTGGGTCACTGAATTGGGTTATACACAGATATCAGACACAAAAGTAAATGTGATATTTCTGTTTATGTATAACAGCGAAAATCACATCTGATCTCAACTGAGTTTTCAATCTGGGTCACTTGCATTTCATATCATCCATGAAGATATGGATCTGTTTGCAATCTATGAAATATTACACAAGAGTGATATGCTACTGTTCAAATGTAGGATCTGTAAGATAAAGAAAATACTTTATTTAGCAAAGCATTGGTGTAAAGTGATGCAAAATGACAATAAAACATTTAAAATGTTACAAAAGATTATATCTTATTTAATATATATTAAATCAATTATTTAAATTTTTATTTAAATCAATTATTTATAATTATTTAATATATATTAAATCAATATATTATATTATTGTCATCTTATAGTAATCAAATAATAATATAAATATAACAACATATTTTTTAACATTGATAATAATTATGTTTTTTGAGCATCAAATCATCATATTACAGTGATTTCTGCGGGTCATGAGACACTGAAGTAATGATGCTGAAAAATAATGAAATAAATAAAATAATCAAATAAATGTAGCTGAGTGAGCAGGAGTGACATCTTTCAAAACATTAAAATTTTCCAAATATTTGCACAGTAGTGTATATTCATAAATATATCAAATAAAATATCAAAAATACATTACATTAAAGAAATTTAAAAAAAATATATATAACCAATATATAATATGTACATTATTGCACATCTCAAATGTTGTGATGGTGAAAGTCTATTAAAAGTATGTTAAAATGTTAATACTAATGCACATAAAAAAGTACAAATCATAACATTTTATAGTACACAAAAATGCATGTCATTGTCTATGATGAAGTGTGCTTGTTTAGTATTTAAAACATCCACTTTTTAAAAGATCAGAGCACTTTGTGGTCTGAACGTAGTTTGTATCATTGATTCAATCGTATGGATAGTGAACACTTGCTTTGTTTTTTGCCAAACACCGGCAGAGGGTAACAGGTCAAAGTTGAACTCTGAGTGATATCTGAAGTCTGCAGTCCGCTAGATCGCAGCTCTCGTGGTTAATGGAGGCGCTGGAGAAAACAGTCCGGCTCTCAGGAGACTTGTATCTACTCTGCCGCTCTGCCTTATTTAGTCTCAAACTAATGTGCCATTCTGTGCTGTTGTCTGGGGATCAGCATCCTCTAGTCTAATGCATCTTCCTAAGCCTTCCCCACAGATTCAGTGCTGTGCTTCACACACATTTCCTCCAGCAAGGGTGGAGCAATGTGACAGAACCTCGTCTGTACAGTTACTTCAGGAATTTGTCCTGTTAAAGCCTGATTTGTTGTTGAATCTGCGCTTCAAAAATGCTTAGGCCTTTAAAAACGTTTAATGACACTGGCAGCAACGTTTATTCACAGGGCGGTTTCACTAAAGGACAAAGATGCACAAAATAATTGCAAATTGCACCAATGCAAAAGAGATGCAATGCGAATTCGTCCTCAATATTTTCACACACTAAAAAAACAAACAAAAATGCTGTGCATCTGCAAGCCACTAAATCTTCTCATGGCTCATCGCTTTAAAGTTTTTTTTTTCGTTTTTTTTGATGGTGCAACAAAATTAGGTATTTTTTGCATTGCACCAGAATTAGCATATATATATTCATATGCGCTGCATATTAGCTCTCCATGGCCTGGAGGTGTTTAGCGGATAAACCTTCACGTCTCTTTTCTCATGCCCACGTTTGTCCCTCACCGGAAGGATCCAAAATAATAGCTTAGGGTTTCTTTGAGGATAAAACATACATCACATCTCACTGTCATGGCATAAACTCTGAGTGTGAATGGACCTTTAAAAGTCATTTTCTTTATGATGGTCTAACAGAAAAGAAAAAGAGAGAAAATGATGATTCATACATCTCTGCATGAACACGAGCTCAAAGAGCATGTTCAGATATGCAGGTGGTCAAACTTATTTAAATGCATTCATTGCAATTGTAAAAAAAAATAGTCCAAGATGAAGAAATTGAAATAGTTTTTGAGCATTTTGGATGCAGAATTATTCATTTATGTATGAGTGACACAATTGCCCTGCAGTAATGAGGCAGTGCTTAAAGAAGATTTATTTCCACAGGAAAAGACAGTATCATCTGAATATTTAAACGAGGCAGTATCATTCCTTTTACAAAGAAACCTTTTTTTTTTTTCTCTAGACGTGCTTCAAAAGGAAATTCTTTTAAATTAAACAAAGTTGGAATTCACAGGACAGTCTGTGGCTTCTGCCAATGCGATGCTTTATTTCAGCACAAAACCTCCAGTCATCTGCTTCTATAAGCGATTTCTCATTCAGTTGCTCTCGCTGGAGAATTGCAGTTTTCACATGTAATTTTTCATCTCAGTATGAATCTCAGAACTATAACAGATCTAAAAAAGTGCAATCCTCACAGATAATTCAACTCGGGTAAGATGAGAAGAAAGGCCGTACCTCAGATGAAAAAAAAATCAATAGTGCAAAAAATAAAAACGAATATTACATACAGCACACGGTGAAAAGGACATGGGCAACTGGATTAGCACAGAATAGTTTAAAATCTAGGGCTTGCGAAATACTTTTCGCAAACTGTTTTATCATAGACAAGACAGACTGTTAAATGCGCTAAGAAACACACCCCTAAATGGCTGTTAGAATGCTCTGTTGTGTGTTTCCCAAAAGCATCGTTAGCGAACTATGTTCTCAAGTTCCATTGTTATCAGCAGTTCAACAAGTCGATGTTTCCCGAAACCATCGTTCCAACGAACTTTCAAAAACAGCATTGCAGAGTAGAATGGTTTTTAGAATGTTTTGATTGATTTTTAGAATGTTCTTAATGGTTTTTAGAATGTTCTGAATGGTTTCCAGAATGTTTTGATTGTTTTTTAGAATGGTATCGAGAATGTTCGGAATGGTTGCTAGAATATTCTGAAATTTTTTAGAATGTTTTGCATGGTTTCTATGTTCTAAATGGTTTCTAGAATTTTCTGAATGGTTTCTAGAATGTTCTAAATGGTTTTTAGAATGTTCTGAATGTTTGCTAGAATGTTCTGAATGGTTGCTAGATTGCTTTGAATGTTTTTTAGAATGTTCTGAATGTTTTTTAGAATGTTTTGATTGGTTTTTAGAATGTTCAGAATGGTTTTTAGAATGTTAAGAATGGTTTTTAGAATGCTTTGATTGGTTTTTAGAATGTTCAGAATGGTTTTAAGAATGTTTTGATTGGTTTTTAGAATGTTCGGAATGGTTTTTAGAATGTTATGAATGGTTTCTAGAATGTTCGGAATGGTTGCTAGAATATTCTGATTGTTTTTTTAGAACGTTTTGCATGGTTGCTATGTTCTAAATGGTTTCTAGAATGTTCTAAATGGTTTCTAGAATGTTCTGAATGGTTTTTAGAATATTCTAAATGGTTTGAAAATTCTGAGTGGTAGCTAGAATGTTCTGAATGGTTGCTAGAATGTTCTGAATGGTTTTTAGAATATTCTAAATGGTTTGAAAATTCTGAGTGGTAGCTAGAATGTTCTGCATGGTTGCTAGAATGTTCTAAATGGTTTCTAAAATGTTCTGAATGGTTTTTGGAATGTTCTGAATGGTTTCTGGAATGCTTTGGGTGTTTTTTTAGAATGTTCTAAATGGTATCTTGAATGTTCTGAATGGTTTTTAGAATTTTCTGAATGGTTGATAGAATGTTCTGGTTTATAGAATGTTCTGGATTCTGGTTTCTAGATACTGAATGTCTTGGAAATCTGATCACGTAATAAAGTAACAGCACTCCTCTCCTCAACAAATCATTTGTTAAAACACAACTCAGAGAAGCCTCAAAGAAACGTATGACCAATTCAATTTTTCATTCCCTTTTCTCTTTCTGTGACATGATTAACTCTTAATACAATCGTCTCCTTTCTCCTCTTTCCTGATACTTTCAGCTCCTGCATCCTCATTAGCACACTCATCTTTCCTCATATTTCTTCATCTCGAGTTCTGAGAGGTTTGCTTCTCCACTAACTCGACCAGCAGTGCTGTCAGATTGAGTCAACAGATGCAACGTGAGCAGACAAACACTCTGAAGCCCCAGCCAATCTGTCTGTTTCTCTGATCGCTGAAAGAAACAGGAACACGCAGAGAGAGAGAGAGAGAGAGGAATAAAGAAGGGATTGAGGGGGAGAGGACGAGAAACAGGGTTTAAAGTCCAGGAAAATGATGAATATGCAGACCGAAAGCTAGAACATTTCCAAACCGGCTAATCTGTGCAAGGAAAATGCACAAGAGCAGAAGGGAACGTGCTGGTTGCATGTGAAGAGACAGTCGCAGTGGGCGTCCACAGCCTGTTTTGTCTCTCTCTTAGGCCTTTTTCATTACAGTCCCCAGGTTCTCGTTCGTTATTGTGTCTGTGCTGACAGCTCCAGTATTTCGGGCCCTGCCGAAGGGGCCGTAGACGTGCTTGACGTGCCGTTTGTCGTTCGATTGGCCAGCAGCGACGGGCTCAGGCAGATGCTGAAACTGACCTTCTTTCAGGCAAAATGATTCAGTTACGCAACACGCACGAGTCGACTGTGGGGTGACACAGTTAGAAGAACAAACTACAACCAGAATATTCAAGCAGTTACTTGAATTTAAGGATGCAGCATGTCATTTCAAAGTTGGAGCAAAGAAAACAGGCCCTATTTAACGATCTAAGCGCTTGGTTTGCGCTTGGTGCGAATCTTCTTTTGCTAACTTAATAATGGGACAAATATGTGAAAAATAAATATATAAAACAAAAGAATATGAAACAAAATAAAGCATTACTAAAGCAAAGCAAACGCTTAGGTCATGTACTGAATTAACACAAACACTTATTGCATTAATACTCAAAAGTTAATTAGCAGCCCTAATTAGACCAATCTCTTCCTCAAAGTGTAACAGACACAACCTAGATAAGTTGGCTTTGGAAATGACCAGCACAAATCCATTCATCAAACACAGGCCTGTGGGAGAGAGTTTATTACTGTTAGTGTGAAGCAGGGCGGGCAGCTTTTAACTCATCGTCTAATCTTTAAATAATCTCCCTTCAAGTCACTGACCTCAAAGTCTACACATGAGAGCTGAAACTCGACTAAAAGCTTGATATACTCTCAAGAGGAGAATACCAGCCAAACTCTGTTTATATTTCCCCAAACTCAATGTTCTACTTAGCAGCCGTGCTCCAGTTTGACACCAACAGCTCACTGAGATGCTTTATGATATAATGCAATTCGATTTCTAAATATACTGAGAAGCTTCACATGTGCAAAACTGCCCCCAATGCATTTTATTATGGTATCAGGTTCCTGGTATCAGGTTTAAAGTCCCCCTGTAGTGAAAATCCAGCTTTTAATGTTGTTTATAAGTTGACAAACATGTGTAAATTCCAGCCCGTTCTCATCCCAAAGCGCCATATACGACGCTTTTGCAAAAGCGTAAATATCGAACGCACATGGCACCCTTTAGCGCCAAATGAGACGCAGAAATATTGGGTCCAAAAGCGCCCCCTAGTGGTCTAACCCTAACCCCACACCCTACCTAAACTTAACCATAACCGAAGCGTCTAATTAGACGTTAAAGGGTGCCATGAGCGCCGTATTTTTACGCTTTTGCAAAAGTGTCAAATATAACGCTTTGGGATGAGAATGCGTTGGTAAATTCATAAGTCGGCTGCTTAAAACTGCAGTGAACCAAAGACAGTCTCAAAAACACGCTTTGAAATCGCTGGTGTTTCTGACGTCACAAACGACTTTGTAACCAATCAGATCAACGTGTGATCGTCAACCAGTGGATCTCTGAGCTGAGTTAGTGGGGGCGGGGCTCATTTGCATATTCATAGAGCCGCGAATACTAAATGAGGCAAGGGTGTCGGGTTACATTCAAGCTACTTTAAGCCATGAAGAATTTTTTTTTTTCAAGGAAAAACGTTTAAGAGTCATTTCGGTGATCAAAAATGAGTTTTAAGAGATAAAATTGTTGACAACACACTAAAAATGTTACTGCTATTTAATTTTAAAAAAAATTTGGTAACAAAATTACTAGGGCTGTCAAAACTGTGTTTACATAATATATGTGGGTGCACTGTGTATAATTATTATATATATATATATATATATATATATATATATATATAAATACACACACATGCTTGTATATATTTAAGAAATATTTTCATGTATATTCTGTATATAGAATTATATATAATTTATATTATATATAAATATTTTATATATAAATAATATTTTTTTCTTAAATATACATGCATGTGTGTTTTTTTATATATATATATATACAAAATAATTATACACAGTGCCCCCACATATATTATGTAAACACAAACTTTTATTTCGGATGCGATTAATCGCGATTAATCGTTTTGACAGCCCTAAAAATTACACATAATATTTTAGAGCAGTTGATTTCTTTCATGGAATATACCTGAATAAGTCATGTAAAATACCCTTAATCATTTAGTCTATGATACAATGAATTTAATATTTTTAGTGAAATATGCTTTTTTATTTTAAGTTGACGCTCAAAAGTGTGTGAATTAGAGTGAATAGATATATAACCTGTTTATATTTGACTTTGAGTTAAATTGCATTGTTAAAAGACTGTTTGCCGCTATCACGGCACATAATCAAACTTGCTACAGCACTAACATTGCAATTAAGTTTTTGCTTAACCATACATATCAATACATGCAATTATTCACAACCTTACTATAAGCCCAACTTCAACATAATAGAAACTCTTTCAAATGTCAAACATAACTAAACATTAAACATTAACAGATGTTTCCCTTCACTCAAAAACACATAAATAACACTTAATGTCAATATTTCCACTCCATTACCATGTGCAAAGCATGCTGGGAACTAACAATGGTGTCTCGAAATAAAACCGCATAACTGAGCTAATTCTCTTAAAATAAATTGGTAGGCTTTTTTCCTTCATTTATCAGCTTAATCAGGTCCTCTATTCAAGCCTCAAAATTGTGTAGGTTTCCTTAAAAAAAATGAGGAAAATGTATCTTCACAGCACAAACACAAGCTCTTACTCTCTCTCTGACGCTCTTATATTCTCCCACTCCACTTCTCTTTCTATTTCTCTCTGTCCTTGGCAATGATGAAGTGGCAAGAAGGTAATTGGCATTCTGGAACAATGGTAATGACCTCTGAAAGGACTCGTGCTGTCCCAGCGACAGACACTCATTTCTGATTTGTTTGGACAGCGCATCATTCTGTTCATTTCGCCCTCTCTCTTCGCATGCATTAAAGTCCTTCTGAAGAATAAACAGTGTTTCGTGTGGCACAGAGGAACCAGCGGGACTCAAACTCTCAAAGATATCATGCATTCTGTGAGAAATGAAAAGTTTTGGGTTTTTTTTGGCATCTGCTATATTCGCATTTCCAGAAATGTTTCCAGAAACATTTTCCGCTTAGACAATCTCACAAAAGAATGGCAAGTAACACAGCGAGTTAAAAGTGAAGTTTTGAAGTAGAAAACTGGAATAGTAGTTTCTAGTAAGATCACATTCAATCAACTTCTATTCAGTATTAAAATAAGACTGAAATATTGCATATCTAAAATATTATAATGTTACAGCCTTTAGATAGGAATGAAGAGGCAAATAAAGATCATGGCAAATAAAGATACCATGATTCAGGAAATGCATAATTTTAATCAAATGTAAATATTTAATGCAATGTGAATAAAAGCTCAAATGCATAAATGCGGAGATCTTAAAGTGAAAAGGAATGATCTGAGCTGCAATTCACATTCATTTTTTTAATGCATTACTGTCTTTTTTTATTTATTTTTAAGGAATATTATTTAATGTTGATATGAGCTATAATAACAGAGCAATAAAATCTTCTGTTTTTTTATTACTTTTCTTTCAAATTCATGCATGCCCAGAGAGATTCACTCTTAGAAAAAAAGGTACAAAAATTGTCACTGGGGCTGTACCTTTTCAAAAGATACACTTTTGTCCATTTCATGAGCTAATAAGTACATTTTAGGTGCTAATAAGTACATTTTAAGTGCTAATATGTCCATTTCAGGAGCTAATGTGTCAATTTCATGAGCTAGTATGTCCATTTTAGGTGTTAATATGTACATTTTGGGTGCTAATATGTACATTTCAAGTGTTAATATGTACATTTTAAGTGTTAATATGTACATTTTAGGTGCTGATATGTCAATTTCAGGAGCTAATATGTCAATTTCATTAGCTAATATGTCCATTTTAGGTGGTAATATGTACATTTTATGTGCTAATATGTCAATTTCATGAGCTTATATGTCCTTTTTAGGTGGTAATATGTACATTTTATGTGCTAATATGTACCATTAAGGTACCAATACGCAGCCTTTGGGTACAAAAGTGTACCTTTTCAAAAGGTACAGCCCCAGTGACAGCTTTTGTACCTTTTTTTCTGAGAGTGTTGTTAACTAATGCATCAGGTTATTTTTTGCAAAATAAAATGCAAAAGTTGTATTTACAGATAAATAAATTGCTTTTCGACTCGTGGTTAAACCGCTGTGTAAAACGAGAAACCTTTTAAATGTGATGCAGCAAAAGGTCAGATTCACACTCACCGTTTTTGTCAGCTCTGCGGAAAATCTGTGAAGAGATGAAGATGAAAAAAACAGTCAGTCAGTGACGGTTTATTAACGTGAGCAGCATTCAGAAGCATTGAGGATTGATGGAAATGAAAAGTGGAGAGCGCGATTAAACATCATTTGGCCTTTAATGAACTTCCCCTTCAGAGCTCTATGGTGTTCTCTCTTCAACACTGATGGAACGTGACATTATATCTGAGATTTCTTCTTAAAGCCTGTTAGTCACACTAACAAACTTCACATCACCTCAAAAACCATGCAAAATACACACTCTCTGTCTCTCGCTCTACTTTTGACCTCTATAATCATAGACTTTCACGAGGAGGGAGCTGAGGTGCATCCTGGGATGCTTTTAAAGGGATTCTATGCAGTTTTTTAGCTCAATAGAACAGCTTGAGAGTCATTGAAATGGTTATATGACTTCTTTTGGGTTGAATGGTGGCCGTCTTTCAACCCGAAAAGATGTCATATAACCATTTCAGTGGTTCTATAGAACCATTTTTTTTGGTAAAAGGTTCTATTGGTTTGACTTCACATCTATATATATATGAGACTTCTTTCCAAAACATTTTTAAGCTCTCACAGACTAAAAACTTCTGAACTATACACTTTTATGAATTAGTTGGCATGAATTGTGAAGTATGACTCCAGTGTTATTAAAGGGGCACTACACTCTCAGAAAAAAAGGTACAAAAGCTGTCACTTGGGCTGTACCTTTTCAAAAGGTACACTTTTGTACCCAAAGGCTGCATATTGGTACCTTATTGGTACATATTAGCACTTAAAATGTACATACTAACACCTAAAATGTACATATACGGTACAAATTCACATACGGTGAAATCACAAAACCCTAATGCACAAAAAAACGTGTCCCTGCTTGATATACAACCACTAATAAACAATCGGTTTTGATGAGGAAAATAAACTATACAACTAGTAGGGATTAGAAGTTAAGTACCCAGAACCTCTGACACGCTTGGCAAAACTTTTGCTTCTGGACCATTCATGGGGATAATTGTCGGATCTATGTATTTAATCACGTGAAAATTCGAAGTCACCACTAAAAACATATATTAGATCACATTAAATGACAAATTAAACACAATGTACTATTGTATACTATGTAACACGTCACGCAATTAACGTTCGTTCGTTCAATTCAAGTACTCCACAGCGACTCTAGGGGTCGCTGTTTGACAAAAACGGGATTCCTACATACACTCTCAGAAAAAAATGTACAAAAGCTGTCACTGGGGCTGTACCTTTTCAAAAGGTAAACTTTTGTCCATTTTAGGTGCTAATATGTACATTTTAAGAGTTAATATGTACATTTTAGGTGTTATTATGTACATTTTAGGTGCTAATAAGTACATTTTAGGTGTTATTATGTACATTTTAGGTGCTAATAAGTACATTTTAGGTGCTAATATGTACATTTTAGGTCCTAATATGTAAATGTAGGTGCTATTATGTACATTTTAAGTGTTAATATGTACATTTTAGGTGCTAATATGTACATTTAGGTGTTAACATGTACATTTTAGGTGCTATTAAGTACATTTTTGAACGCTATGTTGATCTGTTCAGCAGAATCCTTTTGATCAAAACATGTTTAAGAGTATGTGAGAACCATACATTCTGGTACTCTGGATCATAACAGAGAAAATGGATGCTATATTCTCAAGGGAAACTAATCCTCTCATGATCTGGCAAAGTCTCTCAACTGGTTTTTTGTCCCTCCACTGGCTCTTCAGGCCCAAACTTATCACATTGTGAAGGCTTGAGACTCATCTGAGTAGATTTCTGAACAGTTTGCCTTTGAGGATTATGTAGGTGTTGACAGTACAATGATCTAGTGGCTAAACTCGGCTCATTCACACCTGGACGGGGTCAGCACCCTGTTATAGTTTTTATTTCACTCCTCAAGTGCTTTTTACACCATCTGGCCTTCACTTCTGATGGGCAAAAGTTACTGTCAATACAAGTCGAGTCCATTTACAATCTTCAGTCTTCACTTATAACATGTGCCTCGGTTCTCTGATTATTGGGTGATTATAGGGTTTATGAGTGAACATAAAGAGGTGTATGAGTACATGTGTCTAATTTATTTCTACAACACAGATCCATATGTTTTTACAGAATAATAGGTTCTGGGCCAGAAAAAACGCCCAAATCCTTTCTTGTTGCACCTCTTTCTTTATAGTGGAAAGAGGTTCTTCAGATTGTTAAATGATCTTCATGAATTTTATTCACTTAATTCACTGAAAATCAAGTTTTCAGAACTGATCACTGAGAGTTTCTTCTTTGGACAACTAAAACGTTTCTTCTATGGCTGTGATCGGAAAAAATGAAACTCATTCAGATGATTTGGTTTAACTTGTAAGCAACTGTTTAGAGGTTCAATTGTATTATTCTTATAATCCAAAAGATTTAATAAAAATTGTTCTGATCAAATCACTTCCAAATGCATTGCAACCTTCAATAATCAACATGTGTATCTCAACCATGGTGACAATAATAATCCTTGTTGCCACCGATCACAACTCATTAATGGCTCCCATCATGCGTTGTGGTATGAATAATTATGTAAAAAAAAAATAATTATCTGAATTGTCTTAGTAATTTCCTTTTCCTAATTGAATATTCTGTCTGTCACCATTGTTGAGATGCATACACTGATTCTTGATGTCTGTAAGTGCCTAAAAGAAAGATTTTTTAAAAAGCAACTTTTAAGAAATCCATTATATTATATCTAAAATTCTGGATATTTATGCAGAATCTCAGTTATGCTGTAACCAACAGAATAAATCACAAACATAAATTTCAAATCATGAATGTCATACTACAACCAACAAAGTCAGAAAATCAGAATTGTGAGATAAAAAGTCACTGAAGCTGAATGAAGATCCCAATTTTCTTTTTCTTTTGTGAAAATAAGAAAATAAAATGTTCATTATTGGATAAACTATGCTTTATCATTTCTGTAACAAATGTGCATTTTCACAATCTTATTACTGTAAAATACAAACAACTTTAAAACACAGCTAACAGGCTTGCACAATTAAAATGTCCTTCAGACAAACGGAATTAACTAAAACCAATAGTAGGATTTTCATTTGGCTGAGAGCCACGCATGCTGACACATCTCTTCGGAGAAGATTCATCTAAGCAAAACGACACCCAGATGGAGATTAAAAGGTGAAATATACTCGCTTTATGTTGATTCTTCAGCTTTACACTACACAACAATGTTTGTAAAAGCCAGATGTGCAATAGTGCATTGCCAAAAGATAAGTGCAGGATAATGCATCATTAACAATGTCCTTTAAAGGTCATCTGAGCTTCATGCTGAGAGATCGTTTCCAATGGCTCTCTGGCAGGTGTTGAGTCAGTGGGGAGACACGAGTCCAACCGACTGGAGAACAAACGACTCACAAAGCACAATATCAGTCGAGTCACGCTTTCTAAAGGCCTGACAGCATCTTAGTTAATCCAAATCTCGTTTTCCATCAGAACCCACGGTTCAGTATCAGCGGACAAGAGCTTCAAACGCGGGCCGAGGGAATTATAACAGGCTCTTCTCCTGTCAGTCGGCTTTAGAAATTTCGAAGAGACAGATTCGGGAAAGATGATTAGAAACGATCGCCTCGGGGAGCGAATGCAAACCTCCCACAAATACGTCCTCTGTCCGTCGTGGTGCGTCAAGAGATATTTTAACAGGACCCACACTGTCTCGTTTAATGGCAAAAGATGCTCTTAATCTAATTCAATGTTTTCATTAGTACCTCATTTATTTCAATATGGGTCAGTGAGCACTAGGGGAAATAATTTTCACTTAAAAATGTGTACTTTGCCCTGTAATCTACACTCTATAATCATTTTTGCATAGTCAAGCACCAAAATCTCTTCATAAAATATAAATCTCCATTTTGGTGATGTTGTATGATTTCATGCATAATTCTACATCATAAAGATAGATGTTTTAACACGATCTAAAATGCAAGGCAAAAGACAGCAACATTAGCAATCTTCTCTTCAATTAAACGTCGAAACAGAATGGAAATTTGAGCGAATCGCATGCTGAGAAGAGATTAAACCCTTCAACATTAATCATGACGCCCATCAGAACTGTCAGAAAAAGTCTCTGTTATTTCTGTGATGATCAAAGACACACACGATCCCGCTAAAGGATGAAAGCGTGAGACACAAACACGATATTTGGACTTTTTTGTATCTCCCAATGGCACACACCGAGCTCGTAATTTAAGACAACAAGAGTGCTTGAAAAGCTGGTGCTGCGTGTAAAGCAACCCATAGGCTGAATTCCAAACCGCATACTCAATGAGTAGGTACTTAATTTCAATAAGTACTTACTCATCGAGCGCTAAAAGAGTAGGTACTTTATAGCCAAATCTCGTTGAGTATGAATGCGAACCGGTCATCTGCCATGTTGACGTTATCATGTGACCTACGACGCGTTATCTCAAGCGCAACACCATAAAATATATGAACGATACGTTTAATTCAACTATCGATAAATATCTTGATATTGATTAAACTTGCTCATTTTGTTGTGGTATTGTTGAAGAAACAGCTGCCAATTTATTTTGTGAATACATTTGGGTTGATTTAAGTTGTTATATCATAAACCCTAAGCTACTAATGTGACCAACAGTGTTATTCTTATAACGATATTTTTTTAAGAAACCCCAAAATCGTCATCTCTTGATTATGTTGTTAATTTCTTTATTTTATACCCAAAAGTTTCTCCTTTAAGTTTTCCTTTTTCTTAATGAATTTACCTCGTTTCATCACTCAGACATATAACAACTTTTTTATGTATTATGAAGAACTATAATGAAGATATTTAGCCTTTTTTATTGTTCCTTTTTCCTGTGTATAAATATAATTTTATGTCATATTGTGAAGTACACAAACCAATGATCTTTATTTTCTGTTTTGTCATTATGATTGTTACATAAACTATAGCATCTTTCCATGATCTTGCATGTAATAAGTTTAAATTATATGAGCGACAGGTGCACTAACACTTCATAACATCAGTAACTCGACAGCACATCCTAGAACAGTTTTCCTCTGCGTTTGTAATGTTTGCACAAAGGAGCCAGGCAGCTGCTCGAAGATCTCTTTTGGAGAAAACTGTTAAACATCGCTGATCTCCGCGATGTTGATATTAACGTATCCTCGCTCGCGTGGCATCCTGGGATAGATGAGTATCATGAGTACCCGTGGAAAAGCTCTCAAAAATCTGGGCGGAAGCAGTAAGCCATCCGGGAACTTCTCCCCTACTCTTTTTTTGAAAACTGATGTTTCGAACGTACTGCTTCCTTCACGTACTGTTTTCGCCTACTATATAGTAGGAAAGTAGGCATATTGGAACGCACTTAAGTCCGAATCTCGCGACAATTATTACGTCACTCAGGTAATTCTCGCCTACTCTTTTGAATTCATTCATACTTTTTTGCTCGCCTACTCTTTTTCCCATACTAAATAGTATGGAAGTATGCGGTTTGGAATTCAGCCGTTATGTGACGTTATGGGACAGGACTTGATTTAATCCATCTGGATTTGATTGGATCATGAAAAGTGGGCATTTTATATTGTGGTTTGCAATGGAAGATCAATTTGACCTTGAAAGCATCTCCTATATCATCCCAGTGGTGATGCTTCTTTTTCAAATCAATCATTATCAGTCGATATTATTATAATTAATCTATATTATTTCAAGCCATCAGCATTTCCAGTCTCACTTTCGTAACATCCCTCATGTGTTTCCCGTACAACACCATAACTTGATGCATCATTGAAGAAATCAACTAGCTAGTCACGACTGTTTCCCAAAACCATTGTGAATGTTCAACCATGTTGGTTTATGACATCACACACTTGGTGGAGTAATTACTTATTTTAATGAAACTGTTTGAGATCGAATTAATGCTAGATGTTTTGATATAAGTTACAGACATGGCATCTGAGGACTATTTCTAATTTTTCTAAGTTATTTCCAGATTCAATCATAGATTCGTTCTTACATAGTAGAGCACGTTCACACATGCGCACTCTTCCAATACAGTGCTTTAAATCTCTTGAAAAACTCCAAGACGTAAATGACACTTGTATGTATTCTAAATAAAGACACAGGTTGCACTGAATGTCAGCTTGCTTATTTTGCTCAAGATAAGGATTTATTAAGTCCACATGTCATGCAATCTAGAAACTGCTTCTAACCACAGCTCGAGATCTGTCGTTCCAAACACACAACTCTGCGAAGCTGTTTGCGATTGTTCGTTGGAACGATTCAAATGGTTTGGGAAACATCGACTCGTTGAACTGCTGATAACGACGAAAATTGCGAACATACACTCTCAGAAAAAAAGGTACAAAAGCTGTCACTGGGGCTGTACCCTATTTTTGGTGCTATAAGTACATTTCAGGTGCTAATATGTACATTTTAAGTGTTAACATGTACATTTTAGGTGGTAAAATGTACATTTTAGGTACTAATATGTACATTTCAAATGTTAATATGTACATTTTAGTTGCTAATATGTCCATTTCATAAGCTAATATGTCCATTTCAGGTGGTAATATGTACATTTTAGGTTCTAATATGTCCATTTTAAGTGCTAATAGGTCCATTTCATGAGCTAATATGTTCATTTTAGGTGGTAATATGTCCATTTCATGAGCTATTATGTCCATTTTAGGTGGTAATGTACATTTCAGATGCTAATATGTACATACCATGTGCTAATATGTACATTTTAAGGTGCTAATATGTACCACTAAGGTACCAATATGCAGTCTTTGGGTACTAAAGTGTACCTTTTGAAAAGGTACAGTCCCAGTGACAGCTTTTGTACCTTTTTTTTCTGAGAGTGTACTTGGCTAACGATGCTTTCGAGAAACACACCCCAGGTTTGTAATGGATTTGCATAATGCCAGTCTATGGTTTTCGTTGGCTGCCCGCGAACAACATCAACTTTTCCCCGCCCACAAACACTAGTTGTAGCAGAGACTGGAAGAACTTCGTGCTGTTGGGAAGATGCTGTTTTCTGTGCTGGGAATGAAAAGAATGAGGATTTGTGCTGGAATTGATAAGGTAAAACCAATGCCACCGTTTCCGACTCACACTGTAAGCGGTAGACCAATCACAACAGACTAGGCCATCTGACCAATCAGAGCAGAGCAGGCTCACGAGACACTGAATCTTCGAACGAACCGTTTCAGACTCTTTGAGAAATTATGATGTGCAATTATTGTAATGCATGCACATATTGTAGGAGACTCATAAATAACATTAGCAAGTTTTTAAATAGCATAAAAAGGGGCACTTTAATACTTTTAGATTAAAGATTGCACTAATGAATCAAGCTAAATAAGACCAGGAACATGTGTTAAATGGGCCATTTTGACTTCAGGTTGAATTTAAAGACAGAAAAAGATGAGCACACACACACAAACACACACTTCACCTCTTTTGTCAGACCCCCTCTATGACAACTTAACCCTGCTGAGAGAACATCTGCAACTTTCTATCTGTCACTAACAGTCCTAAACGAATGTGTGTTCCTGAATATACCGTCACCTTAACCCTACATTAAACGTCAACAAAACAATAAACATTAAAAACAGATGAAATATAGGAGAATTATTTATAAGAATGCAATGCAATATGACTACCCTTGTAATATAATAACCCTTGATTATATTTGAACTACAAGCAGATTTCTAAACTAAAAAAAATCTTCAATCAAAATCCAGGTTTGTGCTTAAAATGTATATGAGCACAAAAAGCAAACATGCAAACAAAATCTATCTAACCATAAAGAGAATACATCACATTGCATTTTGGAAAAGAAGGAAATCATGAGAATCAATTCCCTCAAATATGAATCACCAGCGGCTGCTGCAATTGTTTAATTGTAAAGCATAAATGCACAAAATCATCAAAATAAAGCATAAATGGCAATTACAGTGAGTCACAAAAAGGCATTCTATTTAGAATAAATTCCAATAAATGAAAACAGATGACATGTTCATTCGTTGCCACATGCTATCTTATTTAAATATGCAAATGAGCTATATACAGTAGCACATCTAAGCATAAGCTTATGCATCCACTGCATTATTGACTCCCCAAACTGCCAACCAATCATGTTTTATAGCATAACCCATTTGAAGACTATAGATTTTCACATGTGCATAACCTTCTCTCTCTCCCTCTCTGTCCTAGAAGTGACACACTGACTTGTGTTGAGGTTCAAGGTGAATGTTTGCATGGTGACCAATCGGTGGGCTCATTGACCGAATTATTGTGTACTTACATCGTGAAAGATGGACAGTCCGTGGACGGAATCCTGCATCTGATGCTGCTGCAGTTTGGAGCGGAGATGCTCGCGCTTGGCAGACTGGAGACACATCGTGATCATTTCGGTGCACGCCAACATCTTTAAACGAGCTGATCAAGAATTTAGAAAGAAAATATGAACTTGATGACTCCGATAGATATGCAGATCTCCGAGTAAATGAGATCGGAGCTGGTGTGTGAGTAATCTTCTGGACGAATGCTGCTGCTGATGCTGAGGATGAAATACTTGTGAGCGCCAAAGAATCGTTCTCTTGATCGAATCTGTTCGTTTGAACGAATCGATTCGGAAAAGCGCTTGTGAATTGGTCTGTAAGGAAAATTGGCTTTTTTTTTTCCTTTTGTGTGTGTGTGTAATGTTATATAAATTAAATAAAGCAGACTGGAAAGACTTCACATCTATTCTGTCGATATGCTGGGGGATTTGTTGATTCATCAATATTTTTGGATTTGTGGGGTATAACTAAAAGTTATAGTTTTTATTTCTAATTTTATAAAATTAGACCCTTGGGGTAAGATCTGAAACCCAGGTTTTGCACAGAAGGCAAGTTGTTATTTTGAAATGTAATATTTATTGTAATTAATGTGGTTATTATTCAGTATTTCTATGAATAAGATGCTCATTTCAGACATCTTCGCTTTCATTAAAACCTATAAGTTAGTCAAGTGAAATCATTCAATTTGCATTCTTGCTATTATAACATATCTTCAATTAAAATATGGGCAATTCAGTAAGTAAATATTCATGTCTGTATAATTTTACCTTTCAGATGAATCTCTATTACTGCGATATTGCTTTGTATTTCATTGGTTATTAAATTATTATCAACTAAAGTGTCAAAATAATTTTTTAAAGACAACAGTTTCTTTAGTATTTTACATTATTGACACTTAGCATTTATGAGAATGATATCAAAAGTAATACATTCTGTAAAAGTTTATCCAGTAGGGGTCATCTTGCGCCTCTTTTAATTTTTTTTTTCATTTTGTAGGCTACTATAAAAACTAATTTAGCAAATGTTTCTATTTATTTCCTAATAACATTATCTGATGCATCATCCAGATTCATATTCCTATTCATTTTCATCTGAAGGTTTGTATGGGTTTGTTCATATATCATTTGCCTAATTTATATGAAGATTTCAGATGCAAAAGCCTCCAAGGGCCATCTGAAATTATCAATGATTATTTTATCAAGCTTGTATAGCTATTTAGATTCAGTAATTCACTTTAATGACAATTAATAGGCCATTTTCATTGCGGTTAAAGTGAAATAATTGAGCATAAACATATAAGCTTTATAAAAATTTTCAGTATAGAAGAAAATTTCAGATGCAAAATGACTGGTAGACAAAACAAAAAGAAAAGAATCGATGTACAATTTGAATCGCAATGAACCGTTCGAACGAACCGATTCAGAGCAAGTTCTTCGCTCTCTGTTTCTCCACCTCCTCGGATGCTGATTGGTCCAGCAGTAGTTCCATAAACATCACTGCTTTGACTCACTTTTGACTCAAACCCATTTATATCTATCATATTATATTAGGCCTATATTTTAAAAATAAATATGAACATACTATAAATAAAACGCCTTCAATGTCATCGAAATTGAATTTAAATCTCAACATAAATAAAGGGTCACCATTTGGACTTGTCCTGGCAAACAGCGCCATCTCGTGAAAGTACAGTCATTACATCATATTAATCCCTGTGCTTATTTGTAATAGTGGCACATTATCCAAAAGGACGCGCGCGTCACGTGACGGGGTTGCGCAGTGACGTCGTCAATCTGACATGGAGCCAGTGCTGGTGGCGGACGTTTGTTCAACCGGTTGAGATGGAGCAAAGTTTATTTTAACGACGGGAAGATGACCTCAGATCCCGTTAAAACTGAGATCTAGAAAGATTTCCCTTGATCATAAGACGGTAAGATATAAGCGACACACGCGTTTAGAGGACAATATGAAAGAAAAACAGCCGTGTTTTGATAACGCGCTAGCTTGTTTGACCGGTGACTGACTGACCGTTAGACTGTGTGCGGCTGATGATGGTTTTGACAGCTGTTTGTTAAATGTACGTGAAACGAATAAAAACTATCCGTTATCGGGTTCAAACAGATAACGTTATATGCATTTCATTGACTTGTAAACGGTCGTTTTTGTAGCTGCGACACCGTCAGAAAACGCTACGTGACGTCACTTCTGTAATGCCCTGACAGCATCATAATAATAACAGTAAGTTATAAAAGTAACACCTGATACCATGGTACTTATATTTACGTGCCAGTGCCACGATATATGTATGCTACACTAAGCTAACGTTACTTCCATGAATACAACGGAACTGTTATATAATTATTTCTGTGGTATATAACGTTACGTCAAAGTACCTTGAAATTAACTTACCATGGTATCATCTCTGTACCGTGGTAAAACCACAGTGCTTTTGTAAGTGTATGTACAAAGGCAAGACACCACTGGGTATAATGGTAATGGATAGCACCATACTTCCCCAGTTAATTATTCACGCTACTTTAAAACAATTGTTTTATCTTACAAGGTTTGTGACATTTTATGTTTAAATTAGGCCTGTCAAAACGATTAAATCGCTATTAATCGCATCCAAAATAAAAGTTTGTGTTTACATAATGTATGTGGGTGCACTGTGTATAATTATTTTGTAAATATATAAAAATACACATGCATGTATATTTAAGAAAAAAAAACATTTATATATAAAATATTTATATTTATATATAATATAAATTATATATAAATCCATATACAGAATATATATGACAATATTTCTTAAATATATACAAGCATGTGTGTGTTGTTTATATATCTAAAATAATTATACACAGTGCCCCCACATATATTATGTAAACACAAACTTTTATTTTGGATGCGATTAATCGCGATTAATCGTTTTGACAGCCCTAGTTTAAATATGCATACATTATCTAATTAAATGTGCACTAATTTTCATGCATTTCCTGAATGGAAATATGAGTATTGGATAAAGTCATGTTCACAATTCATTTCATTTGGTTGACTAGAGTTTATACAGAGTTTTTCACCTTGTTTTAAGAATAAAATGTCATATAAACCGGTTAAATGATACAAAACGCAAGCGGACGATATGTAATAAAATAATTAAACACTTAAAGGTGTATATTGGATGGAAGCAAAATAGCCCAAAATCTCAAAAATTGACCAGTGCATGAAAAAAAAAAACATTGTAGTGTCTTATCTTAAAAGTAAAACCACAGTTCACATACATTTGTGAACTATTCAAATCAAGTAGTTGATTTTTATGAAGTGCTTTAAATTCTTTATAATTTTTCATGTGGCTGACTAATCTCTGACAGTGCAGACGTGAGCTTTTATTGAGCTTGGAGGCATTAAAGATGGTTTTGAGGAATATCAAACCTGTTATAATGAGTAATAGCAATGGACAACGTTTTATGTTCTTATCGGAGTTTGACAGCCTCACTACCCATTAACTTTCATTGCATTGTAAAGAGCAGAAAGAACCTTTTCCTTTTGTGTTAAATAGCCTAGAATATGAAGGTCACACAGGTTTGGATTTGAGTTAATAATGACAGGCCTTGTGTTTTCGGGTGAAAATCTAACCGTAGTCTCTGTTTATATCAGTGCTTTCTCTCAGTGGAGACTTAGAAACTCATTCCCTGTAGTGTCTGAGAAACATGGTCTGCCCTTGAATTACATCATCTGTAATCTGCCAAGGCTTACTGGAGACTTCGGTTGTGAGATTAGCCGTTACCGCAGGGAGGTGTTGAAGACACAACTACGCCATACATCACACACCAGTACTAAACGACATACAGCACTGATCAGAGGTCAGGTGTGTCTATATACAGTGCATTTGGTGACTGATCAGCCAGAAAACCGATCAAGTCATGAAAGCAGATCCAGTTTCGCTTACAAATGTGACACATTATAGAAGGAAAATGGCTTGTGAATGTTATATAATGATCTTTTCCACTATTTACTACCGTCCCAGTTGACATGTTTTTGTTATGATCATGGGACCTAACCGAATTAATCAATCTACATTCATTCAAACCAGAAATTATTAAGACACCAGAATATATTTTTATTTTTTTACTAGTGGGTGCGGGACACTGTAGTTCATTTATCTAAGTGAGGATGGTAAAATAAAGTAAAATGTGACATATTATACACAATTATTCTTCATACAGTGACTACCAGTAAAATCTGGGACCAAATATTAATCCTCCACTTTGAGCTGATGTTTTCTTCAGTGTGTTTTCTGTAATTGCTAATGCTCTTTTCACACACAGACTGAACAACATGAAGCATCGCTTGGTCACTGGTTGAGCTAAACTGGTATTATCTAATTGTGTAGTTAAATTTAACAAATATTCAGATGCAAAATTCATGTGAGATTCGAACAGAAGGACGGACAAAACCAGTGAAATATCAACCCATTTAATAACTCTGAGTTCTGCTCATATTTTAGATACCATTTTCTATCTAAACTATAGCGAATAAACTGTGATGATGTGAGAGACCTTGAAGATGTCTGAATACATTTTGGTTTGACTATATATGCTTATTTGTTTATTTCAGATTTGATCCTTTTAATGGCCGTATCATGAAGTCTCAACTTCAGATAACAGGTGAGCTAAAGGGATAATCTCGATTTCGTAATTGCAAGACTTCACAATTGCAATTTGGGTTACACACATAAATTGCAATGTAGAGCTTTCATTTTGAGATGTCATTATTTTAAGATGTACGCTATCTGGATGTCATGAATAGTTATGTGATTACATTTGTCATCTTTGGTTAGTTCTGTCCGCTAAGCTGCGGGACAGTAAGAAGAATTGGTTTGGGCCCAGTCCTTACGTGGAGGTGTGTGTGGACGGCCAGTCCAAGAAGACGGAGAAATGCACAAACACTCACAGTCCCAAATGGAAACAGTCTCTCACTGTGTAAGTGAGACATATGAACTAAAACGAGTGACTGTTGAGTTACAGAGCTGATCCAGAATCAGTATTTATTATCGTTATATTGTTCGGTGACACTTTACAATAAGGTTCTGTTTGTTAACATTAGTTAAATACATTAGTTAACATGAAAATTCTTCTAAAGCATTTGATAATCTTTAGTGTTGATTTCAACATTTACTCATACATTAGCAAAATCGAAAATTCCTTGGACTAAAGTAAACTAAGAATTTAAATTTTTATTAACTAACATAAACAAACAGTACTAAATACTGTAACACATGCATTGCTCATTGTTAGTTAATATATTAGTTAATGCATCAACTAACATTAACTAATGGGACCTCATTGTAAAGTGTTGTCTATTGTTCTGATCTCTCTCTCCAGATTAAATGTGTCTTGTTATTCACATAACTACTTGATTAAAATATAATGACTATTTCAGTCAGTTTTATTCTAGTATTTTTGATATACCATTATATTATGTATTCATAATGTTATATGTTAATAATGAGTTTTAGTAATTTTACATTTTCAGTTTAGATTTATTAGATTAGTTTTTAGTAATTTTAGTACTTTTAACTAACTTTTTGTCAGTTAGTTGCCAAGTGTTTTTCATCTAATATTTATATATTATTTATATCTCGACTGCTCGCTCAGTGCACTTGAGATTTTATACATCATAATACATGATTTAATGATACATAAATGTGTAGTGAATTTTTTTTCTTCTTTGGTTTGTCTTATATATTCTCATTATTTTATTTGATATAAAATGCATAAAAATATAGCCAGATTATTGATTGTCAGCAGTTAAATTATGGAATATAAAACTTTTAAGTCAGCTTTATTTCAATAATTTTGAATAGTTTTAGTTAACAGTAACATAACTACTCTGTTGCTCATATTCCCTGCAGGATCGTCAGCCCTTTCAGCAAGTTAATTTTCCGGGTTTGGAGTCACCAGACACTTAAAGCCGACATTTTGCTGGGCTTGGCCACTCTGGAGGTCAGCGAGACCTTAAAAGCCAACAATATGAAGAGTGAGTTTCCATATTGTTCCTTTTGTGAATCTTATTATTCAGAGTCAGGTCTGTTTGGTGTGTGTGTGCACTCAAGAGTTAAAGATATAAAGAAAGAGGCAGGTGAACTGACTCATAGTATCAAACAAAGGGTTTTTTCAGAGACTTTGGTCATGTGGTGATGGTGTGACCGCTCACCGCTGATGTGAATTATAGAACTGAGATTGAGTTGAGGGTGTTGATTATCCTGGAACCAGGTTACTATTTTCTTTCCCTGTGACCTGAAGTGATGCTGTGAGCTTGCTTAGTGAAGCCAATTTAGCAATTTAGGTCATCTGTGAACATGATTTACCTGGTTTTAATCTTTAAAAGCTTATATTTAATCTGCTTGATATTGCATTTTTGGTAAAACATGTTACCAAGCCTTAATGATGTGAGTTTCATCAATTCATGACTCGCTCTATGAGTCATAAAAAAAAAAATCATTATTTAATAAGCAATGAAAAAACCAAGATCAAAAAGTGTTGGCATCAGGGTACTGCTTTTATAGGCTGTCAAAAAGCATTTTTCAGTTCTGTAAGCAGTGTTATGTTGAAGATCGTGTGTTTGTGTGTCTGTCTCAGTTTCTGAGGTTGTGCAGACGTTGCAGTTGAGTTCAGACAGAGTGCGATCGGAGGTGGTTGGAGATCTCTCAGTGTGTCTGGATGGACTACAGATGGATCCCGAGACTTTTGCTTCAGAGGAACAAAAGCACAGTGAGACTTTCTTTATCTCTGCTGTTTTTTGGATATCAACACTGATGTCTACTTCGGAAGTAGAAGAAATGACCTTCTGAAAGTAACATGGCACTTCAGATAAGGTGGCGACAAGTGACTTATAAAAATATATTTGTCATTTAATCAAGAGATTTGTTAAAAAAAACAAAAAAAACGCTGATTCATCCAGTAATGAAACTAGTAAAGTCATTGAATCATTCGTTCAATTAAAAAAAAAAATTATTCATTCAGATTAAATAGACATTTTAAATAGTAATTAACATTTTTGCCTGAACCTCTAAAAAATTCCATTATTTTGTTTAGTCGTCTGCACAGAATCGTGGGAGAATCTTGATCTCGTTTTGACTCAATTTCAGGGTGTCCGCGGGGTCTTAAAAAGTATTAAAAAGTGATAAATCAAAATTGTCAAATTTAAGGCCATTAAAAGTGTTAAATGTAGTCTGAGAGGTATTATTTTTTAAAAATTATGTATTATTTTTTCTTCAGACTATCAGGTGTCCTATTCTGTGTTTGCGTTTGTCCGTTTAAATATGGGCTTTAGCTTATCTGGGCACAATCAAAGATCTTTCGATCTATGTTTGATGCTGACGCCATATTCAGTGGTCGATCGACATCATCTGTGAACAAGTGATCACCGGGATTTAGACCTACCTATATTGTATTTACATAAAGCGTTCACAGGCAAATTTGCTTTATGTTTAGGTCTATATTGCTTTTATTTCCCTGTTGTTGAAATCAGGCAAACACAAATGTCAGGTAACACGATATTGCATGTCAATATCCACGGATCACTGGATCTTTAGTGAGTTGTAAGGAACACTATTGAATCCAACATTTAGTTTAAATTGATAACATTTTCGTTTTAGTCGCATTTTCGCAGTTTCCCCTATTAAATCCTGTCACGCAGCAGATCTTTTGCCATTTTTATATGTTATAAATGTCAAAATCTGTGTAAATAATAGAAAGTTGCTGCTGATTAACACTTAATTCAGTGTCGTGATGGTTTTAAAAAAAATTCTGAAGGTAGTAAAAAAGGTATTAAAAAGTAGTAAATTTAACTTAAGAAAACTGTATATACCCAAAATTTATTCAGAGTCGTGCAGCTTTAATTCTTTACTGTTTAAAATGGAGATTTGTGTAATGTTGTTGTTTCTCTGCAATCACAGATTCGGCTGTAAATGGAGAACCCATACAGAACGGGGATGTAGCGGGGAGGTAAAATAAAGATTACTCAACTCTACTGTGCAGTTTCTGATGGAATATTGCCACATTATGTGCAGAAAGAGCTTGTGTCTTTCTTTGAATCCTTGATTAAATTAGTTCTCAAGGGAAATATCTTGATTGCTCACTCAGTGCATTTTATAGATCATCATAATACAGGATGTATAAATACATAACAGCAGCGTAAAATATTTCCCTTCTTTAGTTTATAATATACTCTAATTTATTTTCTTATTATTTTGGTTTAAATAATATGCATTAAAAGATTGCCATATTATTAAATGTTAGTGGTTGATTTGTGGAATATAAATAAAAACCTGCCAGGCTCATAAAACAGAAGTGTTCTAACTATGTACTTTTAGCCCATTTCCTTTAAATTATGAATGACAACTATTGATGTTAAACAGATATTGTATAAGTTGAAATTCACACTTTGCCACAAGGTTTCATTTGTTACTTCAGTACTTCTAAAGGATTTATCAGCATTTAGTAATACATTTTTGAGATCATAAATTCTATCTGTTAACATTAGCTAATGCACAGTGAACTTGCATGAATATGGACATTTTTATTTAGTAACATTAACAAAGGTTAATAAACTTAGATTGTTAACTAGAGTTAACACTTGAGACCTTATTGTTAAATGTGTTACCGTTTTTGCTTTGCTATTTATTTTACGCTAATTGAATTTTGATAGTTGTCTCTGTTTGTTGTTGGTCTAGTCGAGATTCGTCCCCATCCAGTGACATCACTGATGAAGCGCCACTGCCCAATGGTCATGCAGTGGGAAGTACTGAGTCTTCCTCTCCATCCGCAGGGGCTCTGAGACCACCGCGTCCATCTCGACCTCAGCGACCGCCTCCTGCCTCGGCACATAAACACACTTCCTCCACAGGTAGACAACCTTATCGATAGGGGTGTAACAATATGGTTTCACATGTGTACAATATGTTTACATGCATCCAAGGTCAAAAAACACATTAATCTTCTCATAATATACACTGCAGCATCAGCTTTTTTATCATAGTGTCTGAAAAAGTTCGATTAAGGATCCAGTCTCTTTAAACCCCACCTTTCCGTGAGCGGACTCTGCTCTGATTGGTCAAATGGTCCAGTCTGTTGTGATTGATCTGCTCTGATTGGTCAGATGGCCCAGTTTGTTATGATTGGTTCACGGGCATTGTTCAGTGAAGACCATAGACTTGCATTTTGCAAATCTGTTTCAAATCTACCTAGGTTTGTAACAGGAAGTGACACTGGAATTATTATCGACTCGTTTATCTGCACTTTGATCTTTAAAACTTAGCAGACCAGTTACATTCACAAACAGCTGTATTACACACTACTTGAAAGGTCCTATCTGAAAAAAAAAACATAATAGCGGCACTTTAAGGCGAAGTTCCCTACCTATTGTTTTTTTTTTAGCATCCTCTGCTGGCTCTACTCCCACACACGGCAGCAGAGCTCCCAGCCCGGAGGCGTCTCCACGAGTGTGTGTGAACGGAGAAACGGAGAGTCAAGGGTCAAGCTCAGGTTCAGGGTCAAATCAGGCCCCCAGTGCCAGTCCAACACCACCCGTAGCTTCGCTAATCAACAGCAGCCCTCTTCCTCCTGGGTATGTGACATCAAAAACCCTTTCTACTTTTTTTAGTTTAGATGAATTATTTTCTAATTTTCTTGCTATGGTAAAGCTCACAGTGACATGTTCTCATATGTCACCACTAATAAGAGCTTATGCTCCTGCTGCATGTCAGAAAGCCTGTAAGGATTTAAGTCCCGTATGTTTAATGGAATTTCTTTTTGTATGGTGTAGCTGGGAGCAGAGAGTGGATCAGAACGGCCGTGTTTACTATGTGGATCATATTGAGAAAAGAACCACATGGGAAAGACCAGAACCGCTACCACCGGGGTAACCATTGATGCAGAGATGCTTTTATTTATTTATTTAATATTTTATTTGAGAGGGACAAATGCATAAAACATTGCTTTATAATAAATACAAAGTAGATGCCACGCCATGACTAATTTGCTATATAAATTTATATTTGTTATATAAAGCAATGTCTGACTGATTTGAGTCATTATGCCCCATTATTTAGTGAAGTTTGATAAGCTCCTAAACATTCAAGAGCATCTGAAAACGGCATTTAAGCTGGCGTTCGATTCATATATTTTAAGCGTTTTTTTGGTCAGACTTTACAATAAAGTTCATTAGTTAATGTATTAACTAACATGAGCTAACAATGAGCACTACATTTGTTACTATATTAGTTCATCTTTGTTAATGTTATTAAAAATACAGATGTTCATTATTTATGCTAGTATATTAACTAATGTTAACATATACAACCTTTGATTTTAATAATGCATTAGTACATGTTAATAAATGCTGTAGAAGTATTGTTCATTCTTAGTTCATGTTAACTAAGGTAGTGTTACTGACTGATTTTTTTTTTTTTTTTAATAAAATGCCATTTTTTAATGCTTTTTTAGTTTCTGACCTGTGAAACCCTTTTAGCTGCATTTTATGTATGAAAGATTAATGCTGCTACTACTACTACTAATAATAATAGCCTACTTTTTATTATTATTTGTTGTTGTTGGTATCAGAAATCATCCAAGGTTTTGGATGAAACAACAATCAGTTGTTTAGAGAATTGTGTGTGTGTTGTGTGGTAGTTGGGAGCGTCGCTTGGACCCGATGGGCCGTGTGTACTACGTGGATCATATAATCAGAACCACCACATGGCAAAGACCCACACTAGAGTCGGTCCGAAACTACGAGGAGTGGCAGAACCAGCGCAGTCAGCTGCAGGGAGCCATGCACCGCTTCAACCAGAGATTCATCTATGGGGTGAGTAAATATGTCATAGATAATCAACTTTTTCAAGCTCTTTCAAATGAAAAGATGCCGAGCTGAGGATATTTAAGCGGTCCTCATTCCTTCTGTCTGCTCATCTCTTCAGCAGCAGGACCAGCTTGTGCCTGCAGCTAATAAAGAGTTTGACCCTCTGGGTCCTCTGCCGGCGGGATGGGGTGAGTCATATTTATACCACAGAAATCCTCTCATAATAGAGTGGCTCACATTCTCTTTACTTGTGTATCACCCTCAACTTCCTGCTTGTGTGTTGTTTGGCTCACAGAGAAACGGACAGACAGCAATAGGAGGATGTATTTTGTTCATCATCCTACAAGATCCACGCAATGGGAGGATCCTCGCACACAAGGGTGGGACAAAATCACAACCAAAGCCACTGTTATTTCATTTATTTTATTTTTTATTTTCATTTTTTTAACACCCACGCGAACTGATTTCTGAATGACAGTGATTCGCCTCTGTTTATTAAACCTTTGACAAAATCATACCGCATCTTTTCTATCACAGTTAAAAGTTTATTTTTCAGATATAAATAGAACAGATAAGCGTATATAAATAGAGCAAATCACCTTTTAAAAGTAACACGACGCTTCAAAAATGATTGTATTGTTTACATAGATAGGCCAGTAAGTGGCTGTTAAAAATGTATTTGTCATTGAAACATTTATTAGTCTATTACTCTATTTGTAAAAAAAAAAAGTTATTCTCAATTTATACACAATCGTGGAGCTCTATTTTTTTCATATTTGCTGTTATTTTTCATTTTTTGTTTTGTCCTTTAGCCATTTTTTTAAAGTTTTAGTTTTGAGTTATTTTTTAGTTTAGTTATTTTAGTTTGTTTTTATCAGTTGGTTATTTTAGTTCCTTGTCTTAACCCTATTTCAGGCAATATGTCTAATTTTAATTCAGTTGAAGTTTTAAAGCTAATATTTATATTTTAATTTTTTATTTCAGCTTTTCATTTTTAATTAACAAAAATATTTTTTATAGTTTCGTAGTTGTAGTTAACGACAATAACCCTGAACACAGCTAAATTGCCTCCTTGCTATATATTATTATTTGATATAACATCACACAACATATTATTTGACAACATCACAGAATAAGCTGACATGGAGAATTATTGCCTGAATGAAATGTTTTTGTTTTGTCAGGTTGTTGAATGAGAAGCCTTTGCCCGAGGGTTGGGAGATGAGGTTTACGGTGGACGGGATTCCCTATTTCGTCGATCACAACAGGAAAACGACGACATATATCGACCCTCGGACTGGAAAATCCTCCCTGTAAGCCCTTTTAATGGCTTAATATATGAAGGGAATGTCTTTTGTGACCTCTGTCGCTGTGTTTGTAGATGTTCATAATGAAAGCATAGACAGTGTTCCTGTCTTAGGATACAAATATGTTCACTTATGTTACATAAGTCAAATGCGGTTTAATACAATTAAAAGTTTCATGTTTTTTTAAACAATATTGTCTGTTAATGTATTACAACCAGGTTTTGGTGCAGTTTTACAGTCTGTTTCTGTCTTTGTGAACCTGCAGTGAGAACGGCCCTCAGATCACATACGTACGAGACTTTAAAGCCAAAGTGCACTATTTCCGCTTCTGGTGTCAGGTGAGACCAAGTTACTTCAGTTAAAAACTCTATTTTTTAGTCGCTTTGACTCTAAATCTTCAGAAAATGAACTGGATTTTGTTAAAAACCTGCTACTGTTCTTTCATTAGGGTTATAAATGTTTCATTCAAATTTTGTATGACTTTGAGTTAATCAGCAAAACACCATAACAATAACTGAACAAATGTTGTCATTTTAATTATTGGCAATTCAGTAGCAGACAATGCAAGAAACTTGCAGTAATGTCAGTGAAGATTGTTTAAAAATGTGATCTGTTTTTAAATAAAGTAATATATAATTAATTTTCTATATATGTATAGTATATATAGTGTATATGAAGAGTTCAGATGCAAAAGCCTCTAAGTGCCATTTGAAATTTTCTTCTAAAATGATCATTTTTATCAAGCTTGTATATTTAAGTTTAGTAATTTCACTTAAATGGCAATGATGATTACCTATTAATTGTCATTTAAGAGAAATTACTGAATTTAAATATACAAGCTTGATAAAAATGATCATTTTAGAAGAAAATTTCAAATGGCATTTAGAGGCTTTTGCATCTGAACTCTTCATATATATATATATATATATATATATATATAACAGGGCAATATTTGCACATGTGATTAATTGATTAAAATTATCCTTTTAATACCATAGCAACTAGCAATGCCTCAGCACATTAAGATCCACGTCAGTCGCAAAACACTGTTTGAGGACTCATTTCAACAGGTGAATTATTTTTTTTTACATTTGACAAGTCAATTCTGGGTGACGTGAGTCATCATGTGGCATATAAAAAGAAATTAAAAATTTGTAATTTGATCTGTTTAGATTATGAGTTGCCATCCACAAGATCTGAGACGGAGATTGTGGATTATTTTCCCAGGAGAGGAGGGTCTTGATTATGGAGGCGTGGCAAGGTATATTTACATAATTTACAGGAAGTGATGACTTGAGTTGTTATATGTGCACACGCACAATAATGTTGTGTGTTTCTGTCATAGGGAATGGTTCTTCCTGCTCTCCCACGAGGTCTTGAACCCCATGTACTGTCTGTTCGAATATGCTGGGAAAGACAACTACTGTCTGCAGATTAACCCCGCGTCCTCCATCAACCCCGATCACCTCAAGTACTTCAAGTTCATTGGACGATTTATTGCAATGGTATGACGCTTTAGTCATGACCAAATAGCTAATGCCTGTACTGGACAGACTGCAGGATCATAGTTTGGACTTCAATTAAAAAGTCTGAATATCTCTTTCTCTCATAGGCTCTCTTTCATGGAAAGTTCATAGACACAGGCTTCTCTTTGCCCTTTTATAAGCGAATCCTGAATAAACCCCTGGCTCTGAAAGACCTGGAGTCCATCGACCCGGAGTTTTACAACTCGCTCATCTGGATCAAGTGAGTGAGGATGAGGAAGAAACGTGAATTAGGGCTTGTGAAGATTAAAACTGTGAAAATAAGGGATAGGAGTTATGAGACAATTAACAATCCCAGTGACTGATTTTAATTACGAAACAAAAACAGTGCTATTTTTGAGCATGTATTTTTATATGCAATTTGACAATGATTGGAGATAATGATGTTTTTTCTATAGGGATAATAATATAGAGGAATGTGGCTTGGAGATGTTTTTCTCGGTGGATAAAGAGATTCTGGGAGAGGTCACCACTCATGAACTCAAACCTGATGGAGGAAACATTCAGGTGACCGAGGAAAATAAAGAGGAGTATATCAGGTAGGAAATCTCATTCATAGTGCATAGATGAATATTATATATATATATATAGTTAATATATACATATCATTGTGTTAGGCGAAAACCTTGTATCACCAAAAATGCTACTTTTCAGAAAATGGATAAAACATATTTTTTTAAATAATTAAGTTGATATTGTGGCTTTATATATGGTCAGACATTAGCACGAGTCCTTATATTATTAACATTTTACCAGCGATTTTTTTTAGGATGGGTTTTGTCAATCATTAGAACAGTCGCATTGAAGTTAGTAAGTGCATTGTTTTACGTTTTCATCAACTTACAGGTTATAATGTTTACTGTAGCTAAATGGCCACTCAGTTTTTTCTGTCATTTGCCCGAAATGTCATGTTATTAAAGATGAAGTTCTTCGACACACAGGCTATTTAAGGCAGTATTGGAAATGGCTCAATGACAGTCTTCTCCGCTCCTCAAATACATAAAACATTAGCCTATATATATATATATATATATATTAGGGCTGTCAAATGATTAATTGCGATTAATCACATCCAAAATAAAAGTTTGTGCTTACATAATATATGTGGGTGCACTGTGTATAATTATTTTGTATATATAAATACACACACATGCATGTATATATTTAAGAAACATTTTCATGGATATATAAATATATAATTTATATATTATATAAATATAGATATTTTATATATAAATAATATTTTTTTTCTTAAATATACATGCATGTGTGTGTATTTATATATACAAAATAATTTTATAATTATATAATTAATATATATATAGTATTTCTTGAGTAAAAAGTGCTGTACTTACTCAAAGTTCCAATTATTTATTTACCCTTGCACTGCAAACAAACTCCGATTTGTGTTTTATAGTAATGATTTTGGACAGTGTATATACATACATATATATTAAAAATATTGTTAGCCACTGAGACTGTAATATCTAGTGAAAATTCAAAGTATTGATATGGTATTGATTAATTTTCCCTCTTCTTCAGCATATTTTGAAAATAAGTAATCAAACATAATCAAAATAATTCCAGATTTCAGATTGCATAATGCATTGAATAGAATCTTTTCACAGAGCAAATAGCTCCGCCCCTGTTATTAGCGCTAATATCTGTGCCTGATTGTGAAATCCACCGTGTGACAGGTTGGTTGCTGAGTGGAGGTTGTCCAGAGGTGTTGAGGAACAAACTCAGGCGTTCCTCGAGGGCTTTAATGAGGTCTTGCCACAGCAGTACCTGCAATACTTTGATGCCAAGGAACTGGAGGTACAAACTACAACTCATAATGTTCAAAGGCTTGTTTTGTGAATCATAGATCGTCGATGGGCACATTTAACCATTTAGCAGACGCTTTTATCCAAAGCGACTTTAATGAGGAGAGCAATAGAAGCAATTAAACCAACAATAGGACAACAATATGCAAGTTCTGTGAGCCTTCCCAGTTTAGTCTAACACAGTATATGTCATTTAAAATAAATAGATATAGAATAGAAGAGAAAAAGAAAAGAAAGTGTTCGTGGTAATGGATCGAGATGTGTCGTGTCTTGAAAATGGCACAGGCCGATAGATCAGGAGTTTGTTACTTATTTTAACAGGAGGGTTGTTTGTGTTTAAAGCCATAACCATTGACTACATGTTGGGTGAGCAGGCTGTCTTTAGCTGTTGTTTGGGACGTCATGGTGCATTATAGTTAACACTACAAAATGTGATTTGGCCACATGCATCTCTGACCTCCAAATGCACAAGAAAGATGCATTCGGCTGTTTTTATGTTACTATCAGGTCTAAATAAGGCCATAGTTTCTAGATCCGATGTCTTCTGTATGTTCTGATCCTGTAATTGTGGTGTAGGTGATGCTGTGTGGGATGCAGGAGATTGATCTGGGCGACTGGCAGAGGAACGCCATCTACAGACACTACGCCCGCAGCAGCAAACAGATCGTCTGGTTCTGGCAGGTTAGATCTCACACACTATAACACAAATCAAATCACACCCACATGATCATAAATGTGGAGATGCTGCCATATTGGTGTCGGCGTTCCATCGTCTGTTGTCTTTTCTGTGTTTAGTTTGTGAAGGAGATCGACAACGAGAAGCGAATGCGACTGCTGCAGTTTGTAACCGGCACATGCCGACTTCCTGTCGGGGGATTCGCTGATCTTATGGGTAAGGGTCATGCCAAACCATAGATGATATTAAAAATGTTTCTGTTCTGAACAGGGTTATTATAGTACTAAATCTAAAAACATAAATATACACGTTCATTACAAACATTATAGAATATTTAATCTGCGTACAATTTTCTGAAAACCCAAAGAAAGATAATGTTTAATTAATAAAATATTAGAATGAGGGTGAGGAAATGATTATGAAATGTGATCTTTTGTATAATCTGAATTGTAATATATATAGTGTAATATATGATGATTTCAGATGCAAAACACCATGTTTGCTGACATTTTTTCTTTTTTAACTTGCTGTTTATTATTTGTTCATGTTTGTTCAGAGTGCATTAACTAATGTTAAGAATATTTTAATAAAGTATTATTAAATGTTAAAATTAACATTAATAAATGCTTAGGGCAGTGCAAAAGTTAATTGCATCCAAAATAAAAGTCTGTGTTTACATAATATATTTGTGTGTGCTGTATATAATTATTCTGTGTATATAAATACCTATGCATGCATGTATATATTTAAGAATTATTTGCGCTTAAATTCTGTGTATATATATATATATATATATATATATATATATATATAGATAATCTGTATTATATAAATATAAATATTTTATATATGATTAACACATTTTCTTAAATATATACATTCATGTGTGTGTATTTATATATATATATATATATATATATATATATATATATTTAAAATAATTATATACAGCACACACAAGTATATTATGTAAACACAGACTTTTATTTTGGATGCAATTAATCGCAATTAATTTTTGCACAGCCCTATGCTGTATAAGTGCAGTTCGTTATGTTCATGCTAACTAATGAACCTTATTGCAAAATGTTACCGAATATGTTTATTGATCAGAATGTGTGTTTATTTCTGTAGGGAGCAATGGGCCACAGAAGTTCTGTATTGAGAAAGTGGGAAAAGAAAACTGGCTGCCGAGGAGCCACACATGGTAAGATCTGAAATCAGATTTCATTACCGTAATGTACAGTATGCAGGCCTGTTTTCACATAATCTGTATTGCATCAATGACCAGTGTGCAATTCATTCACTTCACAATCAAGATGAAATCATTTACTATCTTCAAGCTAAACACATAGCATTCTCAAACCGTATTCACTTTATAGCCCTTAATCCAGTAATTGTGGACAAATGTGGGCACAGAGGTGTGATCCTAATTTTTATTTATTATAAATTTTATATCACTGTCTTCGATAAAGTTTTGTCTACCCATTTATGGTGTTGTTTTTTTATTTTGGGGGTATTCTTGAATTTATTTACTTCAAAAAGTACCATATTTTCTATGTAAATTATGCTTATTTTTATGTTTTATTTTTTTTAACTACATTAAAATATCATTCCAATAAGTTCTTAGAGCTAAAACCTAAAGATGAAGTGACTTTGCTGTCACCAGGTGTCTTATTTTAGGATGCTCTAAATTACAGTTTTTCCCATTCATTTCTATGGGTGCCCATTTTTGACCCAAATACAAGATAAGGAGTTTTTTCACCCACTTAACATTGTAGAATTGAGTCAAAAAAAAATGTGTGTGTTCAGGAGGCAAACTTAGGAAAAGTAGCCAACTCTTGAACCACTCAGATCAAGGGAAGTATTTTTAAAAAAATAAATCAAAACTATTTTGCCCAAAAACTGTCCAGAATACAGTTTTAGGGTTAATGATAATATCTAAAACACAAGTTTCTTTTATTGTTCACCCCACCAGCTTTAACCGGCTGGATCTGCCGCCCTATAAAAGCTACGAGCAGTTAAAGGAGAAGCTGCTGTTCGCCATCGAGGAAACCGAAGGCTTCGGGCAAGAGTGACACGTGCGCATGAGTGACGACACACATCGGCTTTCACCATCATATCAAAAGCTGCTGCCGCTGCTACTTTAAACCAGGAATCGAGGAATAAACAGTGTTTTGTCGGAAGGAAATCCGCCGGCTTAGGCTTCCATTTCCAGTTTTCTGATTCATGCTGCCTTACTCAATGATCATTGGCCAGACGTCGGCTCACTCTATGCACACTGTGATCCTCTACCTAATAATGACTGCCGCTTGTCTCGACTCTAGTAATGCACATGCAACAGGCTCCCTCTACGACTTGAAGTGTGAGTTTGCATGGTATGAGTGTTGCGTGTGCAAGTAACACTTTCATTACTTTTTTATTGCACCTGAATCCTTTTTAGACATGGGTTAACCAGTTTAAAAGAAAGGTTTGCACTTTATTAGTGAAAACACTGGCCTGGTGATTATGGCTAGTAGTACTTAACATGCAACAGGTTATATTTCACATCAGAATCAAAGGAAATTAGAAATATTGCATGAGCAACGCGAGACGTGCAATTTTTAGTTTTCACACCTAATGCAGGAAAATCTCATTCTTATTGCTGTGACGGTTGCAAAGGATAGGCTTTGTGTTTTTTATGCAAATTATAATTTCCTTTTTAGTTTTAGGTGAGCTGTGACCTGGAAATGCCTACATTGAGAGTATGTTTATGCATGTGTGGTTGGGTTCACATACAGCAATAGTCCATCAAACCATCTTCACACGCCACTATTAAATATTCACTTTCCTACCAGAGTTCACAAACTAATGCTATAATCTTAGATGATTTAGTGTGGGCAAATTCACAGCCTGAAGTCTTTTATAACTTAAAAAAAAAAATGATGTTGTTCACCAAAATCACTAAATTCGTGCAAAATGTGCTTTATTTTGGAAAATAAAAAAGTGTGTTTGTGTTGTAGAGATGTTATGCTGAAGATTTAGTCCTGATCTCATGGATATTCTGTGTGTTTCAAAAGACTTTTCTTCTTATTCATATGCAAAACACAAAACCAGGACTGTAAATAGTAATGTACAAAGAATAACTTATGATCATAACAGATTTGAACAAGCAAAGTAGTTTTTGTGTGTTAGCTTTAGCACAGATTGTTTTCCAGAACTTGATTTTGATTCATTTGTGATGTGAACTCCTCGGTAAACGGGTTCACTTCACGTTAAATTAAATCTGTCATCAGAAACGGCAATAGCGTTTGTTACTAGGTCTTGCTACAGGGCACTTTATTTACTTTATACCAGATTGTTCGGGTTAAAATAACTGATGGATATAGGTCAAGATTCATCTTTCATGTCTTAAAGCATTTTGTAGGTCTGAATATGTAAAGGCTGAGCTCTTTATTTTCTTACTGTACGTCATTTATTGATTCGCCTGCTATCTATAACACATTAACATTGAGTAAAGCTGTGTTTAATGATTTGGATTATATTTATTTTTCTTAAGTGAATGTGTACAGTTGAATGATTAATTATATTATATTATATTACTTTATTCAGGACTCAAAAAGAAAGGTCCATAGTACAGGTTACAACAAACAATACAAAAATTTAAAATACAACGTTCATTACCTTTCATTTGCAATATACAAACAGGTGCGCCAATGTCTCCACAGTCTAGATGTAAACCTAACAGAGCTAAAATTACTATGGGCTAAAGCTTGTATAATCCTGTTTTCAGAGACAGAAATTCGACACATGTATCGAAAAATAAAATTTCTTATTAAGGCAGTACAGGTAAGCACACCAACATTTACAAACATCTGACTGGCACTACTCCATCTTGGTTGTTTTAAAAGCAGTCTCATACCATCGTTATACGCAACAATCAGTCTCTGCATGTTCTTTTTGCTGTACGACCGCCACAAGTGGGCAGTATATAGAGGTGTACAGAATGCTTTGAATAAAGCTACCTTAACATGAGCAGAACACATGCCAAATTTACGAACCAGCACATTAGCCTGACCATATATCTTACGACACTGTCTAAGATAATATAAAGATCTTATATTTAATAAGATATATTTAAGATTTAATATAAGATCTTATCTTTAATATAAAGATAGCAATTTATTCTCAGCTGAAGAAATAAAAAAATGAAATAAAAAATATTTTCTTCTTATTTAATCTATGTTTAAGATTGCCAGTTTGCCAGAGTCCATTTCTGAATAAAAAAAAAAAAATGAAACATGCTTTTGAACATGTTTTGATTGAAGGAGCACAGTTTTGGAAGTATTTAGAATTATTTAGTAATAATTCATAAGCTGTATATAAAAGTGTGTTTTGTAAATGGCTCCAGGTGTATAACAACAATATTCTGTGTTCTGTTGTGGGCAATTGACCCCCTTAACTTTTAAGAAAGATGAAACAATTTTAATTAATATAAATATCACGACGTTACATTTTTAAAGTAAAACATAACTACATAAGAGAAATCAAGAATTAAGTTAACAAATTATGATATATGCTATTGTTCCTTTATTTATTTCACATTTTTGAAGACACTTTATCGTAAAACTAACAAACAAGAGGAAGGGACCGTTGTTGATCGTGTTCCGTGTTTCCGGTCGGACTCTTTTCGCGTCGCACTCTCTTCCCCTTCGCCTCCATTAAAGGACCCAGCGGCGCTTCGCGGGTCAATTTTTAAACCTTGTTTGGCAGAATCCGATTTTAATCGGAGCCATCCTAACAGCAACCATGGTAAGACTTCATTGTTTAGCTATTTAATGTGTGATTAAACGGTGACCTTAATATTTTTTCTATTGATTATTTAGAATTTTGAATAAAAAATGTCTGCGTTCCCAATACGTTGTTGATACGTAGAGCAAAACCGCTTGCAGTGTTCTAAGAAAAAAGCAGCCGGAAACTCTAAAATTGTGATTAAAGCACGTTGTTTATGGTAGTTTATACTTGAAATGTTTGTAGAACAAAATACAGAAATGTATCTCTAAAATCCAGACAGGAGAATGAATGAGCGGCGTTTGTTTGCTCTTGCAGCCAAACTTCAGCTTAAGGCTTCGAGGTTTCGAATTAAATGCGTTATTTAGCCGTTATTACATGAGTTTGGGTGCAATTTAATGATTTATGTTTTTCATGACGTATGTTTGGTTGTTTAGCTGTATAAATTTATTGTTTACGTTTTCATGTCCTCTGCTCAAGTCGGTTGTGTGCAGCTCTAACCGGAAGAAGACTTTTATTTTGCTTAAACCTCCGTCGTCGCCAATAGTTTGTTTATAGGCGGATTTCATTGCTCTAAGCGTTCACATTATATAAGTTTTGGTTCAATTTCGTAAATATGATCTGTAGTACTTTTTTTTCTGCTGTAGTCGTGTGTGGTTTACGTTTTCATGTACTCTGCTTCAGGCTGCGAGTTTTGCGGCGGTAACTGTAAAAAGACTTTTATTTTGCTCAAACGATCATTACGGTCACTTTTTGTCTGATTTCAATGCTTTAAGCATTCATAATTAAGTATAGAATTGTAAATCAGCCACCAAAACGCATGACGTGTACAAAGTATTGGTTGTTTTTCCCTTTAATTTGTTATAAAAAGTCTGCGAGGACATTTTTAATTTTCTAGCCGTATCTGCAAATACTGACAATCAGCAGGCTAATGTTCATATTCTCATCTCTTACTCTTTTCTCTTTATTGTGTTTCAGACGGTCGGCAAGAGCAGTAAGATGTTGCAGCACATCGACTTCCGGATGCGCTGTATCCTGCAGGACGGGCGAATCTTCATCGGCACGTTCAAAGCGTTCGACAAACACATGAACCTGATCCTGTGCGACTGTGACGAGTTCAGAAAGATCAAGTGAGTCGTTGAAACTTAAAGGGTTATGTCATCCAAAAAATTATTCCATATTATACTCGCCCTCAAGTCATCCTATGTGTACATGACTTTCTTCTTTCAGTCGAACATAGTCAGTTTTACTAAAAATATCCTGGCTCTTCCCGGTTTTATAATGGGAGTGAACAGAGCCTGAGATTTTGAAGGCCAAAAAAGTGAATCCATCCATTATAAAAGACTCCAGAGCTTCATATCGGCCTTCTGAAGTAAAGCCACGCATTTTTGTAAGAAAAAAAAATCCATATTCATGGATGAATGTGCTTTTTTGGCCTTTTGAAATCATATCCTCCATTCACTGCCATTATAAAGCTGGGGAAGAGCCAGGATATTTCTTGATTTAACTTTGATTGAGGGTGAGTAAATCATGGATTAGTTTCATTTTGGGTGAACTATCCCTTTTAAGTCCATCCATTATGAAAATTAAGTGTCTCAATCACGTCCTTCACAGACCCAAGAACTCCAAGCAGCCGGAGCGAGAAGAGAAGAGGGTGTTGGGTCTGGTTTTGCTCCGAGGAGAGAATCTCGTGTCCATGACTGTAGAAGGACCCCCTCCTAAAGACGTGAGTCAATCACATTTATTTATACAGTGCTTTTTATTTAATCGGGTGCTTGTGTTAAATTGAGCTTATTTCAACTATCTTTGATCAAACTGATTATGTTTAAAACAGACTGGCATCGCCCGCGTGCCGCTGGCTGGAGTGGCTGGAGGTCCTGGTGTCGGCAGAGCGGCGGGTCGAGGTGTTCCCGCTGGAGCGCCGATGGCACAGGCTCCCGCTGGACTCGCAGGACCCGTCAGAGGAGTCGGTGGCCCATCACAACAGGTGTGCACTGTGAACAGGACATGAGTCTGTGTGCAGTCAGTTGTCCTGATTTGCATTGTTTACCTTTTTATTTTAGGGTTTTAAAACTTAATTTTTAGGGCTTTTCTTTTTTTCTTTTTTTTACATGAATCTATTGCACATTTTACTTGTGCTTGTGTATCTTTGCACTTGTACACATCAATTGCAGCATTTCATGATGCATTTAATCATTTCATTTTACTTTTTTTTTTCCATCGACTTTTTTTATTTGTTCTGTTGGTGGTAGTGCACCTTTTTCTGAAGATGACAATTTCTAATTATAGCTCTTGCTACATTACATTCACTAATGGTCCAATAAGAGAATAATTGGGCAATCCAATAAAATTCTCAGAAATCTTAATACAAGTTATTTTATTAATTTTAATTTTTTTTGGGTTTTTTTTATACGGGTAACATGAAAATTAGGTTACTTTTAGTGAAGTTTTTAACATGGATTTTTCACTAAATAATAATAATATTAAACATTTATTTGTATAGCACTTTTCATACATGGAATGCAATGCAAAGTGCTTTACAGGCATAGAAACATTCACACGATGCCAATATAAAATTAAAAATGAATAGCAGATAAAATAAGAGACATATACAACATTCACATAATATTATTATGCTGATAAGCAGCTTTAAATAAGCATTTCTGCATTTGTTTTCATTATTACAAGCATGGCTGATAAATATTTAATATTTGTCCATGGAACATTTCCACAGACATCTGATGTAATATTTTTTTTGTGAAGTACTGGTTTATTTCATTAATATATTGATATTTAAACTTATAATTTGTCCTTTTTATTACAATTTTTGGATGGTTTTGCTTTTTTTTGTGCCTTCGCTCAGAAACCCAGCTGCCCTTATTCCTATTCCACAGACATTTGATGCAACTAATTTTATTTGCGCCTTCCCACTTTCTCTGCTACATTTGTTTATTGCATATTTTTTCCTTTTATTTGATTGGTTTTGCTGTATTTTGTGGTATGGAAACCCATCTGTCCCTCTCTTGATAACACTGCATCTCTCCCTGTGTCAGGTCATGACCCCTCAGGGCCGAGGCACGGTCGCGGCGGCCGCTGCTGGTGCCAGTATAGCCGGCGCCCCCACTCAGTACCCTCCCGGCCGGGCCGGGCCCCCACCGCCGATGGGCCGAGGCGCTCCTCCTCCAGGTGAGAACGTCTCCGTGTTTCTCAGTTACGGTGTGTCTTTCTGATGGCCGTGCTGATTCGCCAGCTGTGATGACAGAAATGTTCTCTGAGGCCGATGACGTGTCCGCTGATGTGAAGCAGGATTACACTGAGCTCAGAATCACATGGGGGTGGAACAACTCTCCTCCAGTCGTGTGATGGTTAACGCTCACCCTTGTGCTTGTGCCTCCTCCGCAGGGATGATGGGACCTCCTCCAGGCATGAGGCCACCCATGGGACCCCCGATGGGAATGCCACCCGGCCGCGGCGCTCCGATGGGAATGCCTCCTCCTGGCATGAGGCCGCCGCCGCCTGGAATGAGAGGTAAAGCCTGTTTACTGAATCTGAATGAAATGCATGATTGATTTTCACTTTATTGGATATATTTTCAATTTTCTCAAGAAATCAAACATACATTCTGATCTATTCGCTAACTTTACAATAAGGTTTGTTAGTTAACTACAATCATTAAAATGATCCAAGAGCATTTATTAGTCTTAGTTAATATTAGTTTCAGCTTTTAGTAATACAATATTAAAATCAAATGTTTTATTTGTTGACATTAATGCACGGAGTACTAACATGAACAGCAAACTAAAATGAATAAATACTGTAACAAATGTTTTGCTCATTGGTTAACACTTTATCTAACTGTGTCCTTGTTACATGTATGTATAATGAAATGCATCTTAACCCTCAACAAAATCCTAACCATAAAGTACATGTAGTTGCACTTTAACAATAATACCTATACATTAATCATGTTCGTTAATACATAAACTTATGTACCTTATGGTAAAGTGTCTCCATTTTTCGACTTTAAAAAAAAATGTATTCCTGCTCTTCCTCCAGGTCCTCCTCCTCCAGGCATGCGTCCTCCCAGACCGTAAACCTCTGGGCCAATGCGTTCAGATCCGTCTTTTCCTTGTACAGGAAAGTTTATCTGCAAGTTCTTGTATAGTTTGATTTTTGTATTGTTTCTTTTTTTTTTTTTTAATAAAGTGTCAGTTTGACAGTTATGTTTTAATATGACTTGTGTTTCTCTTAATTAATGCCGGTTAAATATCCAATAAATTGCTATTTTACTACTTGATGCAACTAATAAATGGCCTAAAAAAACATGCATTATAGAAATGAATCATGCAACTTCATAATGCATCTCTCAAACTAGCATGTTTTCGTAATGTTTATTAATAAATATGCATATGGTTCTTTTAGAATATACAGTATGCAATTACATTTGGATGATGCATATAGTTAATATTAAGAGTTTAGTGATGTGTAATCAAGAACTGTTAAAGTAGAAAACTATTGTTACACATTTGTTCAGATTTTCTTTTTTTAATTACTGGGTTAAGATCCTTTGCATTAAGAGTCTTTTCCAAAAAAGACTTAGTTCTGCGTTTAATGGGTTCATTTAAACTGAGCTGGTCGTATATACTATATACTGCATATATAATATATATATATATAAATTCTGCATGTATTTAATCAGGTTGTAATATAAGGTCTGGTACTTTTAACCACATCAAAATGATTTTCCTGAAAGTAAATGATTGTAAATCATATTTTGTGTTCAGAGATGTTTATTTTAGATCTAGACCCTCTAGTCTCAGCTAACTTAAATGGGAAATTAAATGGGAAATTTAAAATATATTTATAAAAAAAGTATAATTTATATATTATAAAAAATATAATGTATATATATATATATATAATATATATTTATATACAATTTAGCACATAATATATATATTCATATATAAATATATTTTTTAATTATTATAAATATATTTTTCATTTCCCATTTCACACTGTTGTTGGCAGAGGTGGTTTCTTAAAGCGATAGTTCACCCCCCCCCCCCAAAAAATAAAAAAAAATAAATAAAAAGTTGTTCCAAACCTGTATAATTTTCTTTGTGTTACACGAAGACATTTAGAAGAATTTACATAACCAGGCATATCTTGCCTTCATTGACTACCATAGCAGGAAAAATACTATTGAAGTCAATGGGGGGTGAGATATCTGCCCGGTTACATCCTTTGTGTTCAGCGGAACAAAAACATTTATACAAGTTTCTTTGCAACAATTTGTGGGTGTAGTAAATCACTAAACTTTAATATTATGGGAGAACTCACTTTAACCAATCGTCTGTCCTCCGCGCCTGTAGGTGTCAGTGCAGCTTCCTGCAGAACCACGTGAGAATGACGCACTTCCGCTGCTTCACTTCAGCGACACACGTGTGTGTTTATGAACAATCCGAGCTGTTAGTGTGTCAATCAGACACAGTTATATATTTATGATTTGTGAGAATATATGACCTGGTCTCTTATGTAGATCAGAATATAAGTTAGTTTCCAATAATAGTTATTAGTACACTGTTGTCGTTATCAGCCTGTGAGGTTTACAGCACACATGATGTTTTCTGATATGGATTTGATCAGAACTATTGATGATGATGTTGAAGTGCCAGATGAGCCGGATTCAGCGTCGGACAATGATGATGTAAGTTCAGTTTACACTTTAGAAACTATGAAAATTCATGTTTTTGTGGGCTTGTAACTTACCGTAATAGAGTGCCGAAGTTACGACGTCACTCTGTAGGCCAAAACGCGGAAGCGAGTTAGCATTTTAGCACTACCGGTTCCCTCGCTCTAAAGTCTATGGGATTTTTGAATGGATTTTTGCAAAATCACCTGAAATAAGGTCTGTGTTTAACAAAGCCTCTAAATATTTTCACGTTTTGATCTTTGACATAGAACACACAGTTATAACCTGCTTGTGGTTTTTTTCAACTTTATTGTGTCTGATTGTGTTTTTTAAAATCTTTATATAAGCTTCAAAATGTATAAATTTTGGATTAACTTGCAAAGATTATCTTGATAGACAAAACGTGTAAGGGTCACAACTCTTTGTTAAACACAGATCTTATTTTTTTGCGATTTTCCAAAAGTCTATGGGGAAAATGCATTGCTTTTTGACTGAGGGAACCCATGCGCCGCTAGCTTCCAAGCTGTCCTACAAAATGACGTCATCACTTCGGCACTCTATAATGCATTGTTTGGAAGTGCATCATGGTAATAGTATGTTGTTTGAAGGAGTTGTGCTGTGTTTTGGGGAACATACTGTGGTAATACCGTGTTTTTTGATCCGTGTCATTATAATACTGCGTTATATGGAGATTTACCATGTTTTTGAAGCACATCATGATACTACTACGTTATTTGGGATTGTGTACTATGGTAATACTGTGTCAATACAATGTTTTGTGATGTGCATCATGTTTTGAGAGTGAGGATGTTCCATGGCAATGCTATTTTTTTTGACAAATAGTAACAAAAACCATAAAAACAAAAAAACACAAGCATTTCACATTTGCATGTATTATAACTTTATGTGCTATATTAACTCAAAGTAAAGCTGAAATATTAAAGTTACACTTTCTTTAAGATCACATTTATTTACTCACTTAGTATAGTGTAATGGTTAGGGTTTGGTTTGGGGTTAGTTACTTGTAATAATGCATACTTTACTTATACTATATTGTTACTAACTTGGTCATCTTGAAATAAAGTGGTACCTAAAAATGAATAAAGAGATAGACATATTTTAAAAGCTTGAACTTAATTCTGTAAATAGATACGAATTAAAAATAGGGGTGTAACGATACCCTCATGTCACTATTCAATACACCCTAAACTCACGATACGATATTATTGCAATACTCCAAGACATACGGTAAAAGGTTTACAAAAAATGCACTGTTGATTAAAATGCTAAATTTGATATTACATTGTGGGTTTAAATTTGGACTTGGTGCTTGTATCCAAGGACAATCGTGACACCAGAATAAAAATATTCATGATTCTGAAGCTGAAAATACAGAATTATTTTAGATGAATATGCTTGTGTTGTCACTGATTAGATATATTTAAAATAATGTCAGACACTTTTTACTGGTAACATCAGACATTTGGCATTACAGGACCCATGAATAATCCCACATTGCATTATTATTCATTATAATCAACATTATATATAGTAGTTAAATGTAGTACTTACACTAAAACTCTGAAAACTATTTTGGGGGGACTATCCACGATACATATTGTCACTATCCAGTATCCACGATATCTATTGTTGCATTTTTGTATTGCGATTATATTGTTACACCCCTAATTAAAAATAATAATAAAAATAATAATAGTATCTCAGTTAGGCTATGTATTAAAATAACACTACATGGTACCACCATGGTATATTTGTTAGAGAAATTGACAATCTCGTTTTTGTTTTCTTAAAATATAGATCACAATTCTGAATTGACAACCAAGCAAAATAACATATAATTTACTTGCAGTTCTGAAAATATCTTAATTGCTTATTAAAAAATACAGTTAGCGTTTGGTTGAGGGTTAGTTGCATGTAATTATGCATACTTTACTGTTAGTAAGTACATGTAACATATGGAATCACGTGTGTGTGTTCAGGATCAGCCCATCGTGTTGAGCAAGGAGAAGCGCGCACTGAAGGGCCGCACAGGAGACTTCAACGCTGGTTTCGAGTTTGGCGAGCGGGATGGCCTGTACAGCGGAGACTGGGCGATGGATGACGTGATGGCTCAGCTGAAGAAGAGGGTGAGTGACGTTCACACCGACGGACGGATACGCGCGGCTCGTGTCGGATCTTCATCTCTTCTGTCGCTTGTTTTCAGAGAGCGGCCACGACTCTGGACGAGAAGATCGAGAAAGTGCGGAAAAAGCGCAAAATTGAGGTAAGACGGTGTTGAGTCGAGTCACCTTTATATAAACTAGAGCCCGACCGATAAAGGATTTGAAGGCCGATACCGATACAAATATTTTTTGGTTTTAAAATCCGATATATCGGCCGATCTTTTTTATTTCAGAACGGCGCAACAAAACATTAACAGATTTCCCTAACATTAGTTATTTATGAGTTTTAACCAAATGCATTTTAAAAAGAAACTTTCTAAAAGTTTCTTTTATTGTCACAACAGAACAGACTGATGATGGTGGCATTAGCTAACTTTATGGTTAGCTAGTCTATCATGAACCATAATTTAGCAATGGATTACGTCATACTGCAAATTGTAAAACATACATTTTCAATATAATTGGCCAAGGAAACTTCCGCCGACCACAAATTTTGTCATGCTTATTTGAGTTAAGAGAACCGATTGAGATGTTTTTTTAATTATTATTCAAGCAATGTATGTATCGTGACCAACTCAACGAGTGTTGCCAACAGGAACGGTGTAGACGGTGCCCTCTGGTGGACAAACTACACAACACTCATGACATGGTTCAAGCGTGTTTCGTCCGTTTTTATGTTGTTTTTGAAATATTCATTTATCGGCCATTATAACTGCCGATACCCATAGTTTGGAAAATGCCTAATATCGGCAGATAATATCGGCTTTATACACAGGGTCCCCGCGGGTCCTTAGAAAGCCTTAAAATGTCTTAAATAAAATTTTCACTTTTTAAGGTATGAAAATGTCTTTAAATCTGAAATTTATGATAAGGAGGTCTTAAATTTCACGTACGCACCTTAAATTTTAAAGTAATGACTAAAAGTTGACAAAAAAGTATTGAATTTGTCGACTAAAACTATGAAAGACAAAATTACTAAAATGTGACTAAGACCAATAAGCATTTTCATCTGAAGACTAAAACAAAAATGGCTGCCAAAGTTAACACTGTCGTGTCGTGCTGAATATTTTCCTTTTTTTGTCGTGGTAGTCTTAAATTTGCCTTTTAGAGGACTTAAAAAGGTCGTAAAAGTCATTAAATTTGCTGTTAAAAAAATGTGCAGATACCTTGTATACAATATATTGCTTTAGAGTAATAAACATGCAAATAGCACAAGCAATGATGATGTTTATTCTTGTTTTATTATGAGCTCTGTCTCGTTCTCTTTTCTCCAGCAGACTCTCCTCTGTTCTCACACACACACACACACACACACACACTCAACTAACCCCTGATACTGATACTTCTTTGTTTTTGAATCTTTTAAACTCACTTTTATGCTTCTGCAGGAGAAAACTCAAAAAAACAAGAAAACAGAAGCTCCCGCCTCTAAACCAGAGCAAGATGATGAAGATGAGGATGATGATGAAGAAGAGAATGATAAAGAAGAGGATGAAAATGACAATAACAGTAAAGAATCTGCTGGAGAAGATGATGATGATGATGATGAGGTGGATGAAGACGAGTTCTCCTCAGGTGATGAAGAGGTGCTGAAAAAAGCCGGTATGTGGAAGAACGACACCAATACAAACACCATTTGTTTATCATATTCATAATCCATTTTTATTTTTATGGGTCATATTATTTCTCTATGAACATGTTTGATTTATTTCATCCTCTTCTTTTCTTCCAGACACTGTGAGAGAAAAACAGAAGAAGGGCAAGAGGAAAATCGTGAGTGTCGATCAGTTTTCTTGTTGTTTATGGCATAAATCTCCTACGATTATGATCATAATGTGTGCAACTCTTTATGATTCTAAAGATTATAATTATGATTATAACTCCTGCGCTCTCTTCCAGCCTGAAGCCTTTTTTGAAGACGCTTCCCAGTATGACGACAATCTCACCTTCCCGGATATGAATCTATCCAGACCCTTACTGAAGGTCAGACTGACGGTTAATTATTCATATTATTTCATATATGCACTTTTATATCAATATATATAGCAATCATGGAACTTAAGTGACCTTTTGAGTCATTACGGACGCTTTTGACCTAGTAATGCTGGTTTAGGCTGCAAAATGATGTAAAGTAGCTCGTACAAATGCTTTAGGGACTAAACATGGAGAGTTTATTGAGATAAATACATGGTGTGATCAGAATAAATGAGCACTTTTATGAATAGTAAAGAGAAACATAACTAAAGCCGTCAAAATGAAGGAGGGAATAGATATCGGCATGAAACTGCCCCATTTGATTACTGACATTAAGATGCATATCTTTTGTATTAAAAGTTTTTAGAATATTTACTATTCAAATATGCAAATTGGGTAAGATCTCATTAAATATGTGCTCATTTGCATACATTTCCAGAAGAGAAATCTGAACATTGGATAAAGCCAGATTCAAAATTGTTGTTTAATTTTGTTGACATATAATAAAGTCAAATGTTTTTACGCAGGGGGTCTCTTTTTATCAAACTGTCTACAGCCATAAATTCGTTTTCGCCTCGTTTTTAGGTATAAAATGTTGGATTCTGAATGATATATGAACAAACTCCTCTGTAAAAACCTTAAGAATATAGATGGGAATACATCTGTAAAGTTTGGTTTATGTAAGTGCAGCTGAAGTGGAGATTTCTGTCTCCGAGGATGAGGAATAAAACACATTTTGAGAAAACGGCCTTTAAAGAATTGAGATCAGCCAATGAGATTTCACTTTTAGAGTTAAATGCCCCATTGTACTTCACGATTGGTTGCTGATAAAAAAGGAAATGACCATATTTGGATCCGACAACATTGTACAGAAGATAGAGAGCTTTCCAACCGCATACAGATGAAACTCGAAAAATTAGAATATGGTACAAAATTATTCATTTATTTCAGTAATTCAACTCAAAAGGTGAAGCTAATATATTATATAGACTCATTACATGCAAAGTGAGATATTTCAAGCCTTTATTTGTTATCATTTTGATGATTATGGCTTATATGAAAACCTAATTTTTTCTTAAACTAATCTAATTTTTGAATTTGGGGTTTACAATAAGGCTTGAAATATCTCACTTTGCATGTAATGAGTCTATATAATATATTAGTTTCACCTTTAAGTTGAATTACTGAAATAAATGAACTTTTGCATGATTTTTTATGTTCATCTGTATGAAATGTATTCAACTTTTGTTGAATTTAGGAGAAAGCCACAGACACAAATAGACAAAGTATAGTAAAATAAAGACCTACATCTGTAGTTTGGGCTTTTTTTCACCACAAGTCTGAAAGAGAAATCCAAAAATCTCAAAATTGACCAGTGAAAAAACCTCAAACATGCCTCAAACATTCAGTAGAAGACACTCGGTTTCATCTCACGTCCTCTTCCTTGTGTTTCCTCAGGCCATCACTACTATGGGCTTTAAGCAGCCCACTCCTATTCAGAAAGCCTGCGTCCCTGTGGGGCTTCTGGGAAAAGACATCTGTGCATGTGCCGCCACTGGCACTGGTAAGACTTCCACTGTCTGTGCTTGATTTGACCAGAACAAATATGAATATTTTTGATTTATTTGTTTGTTTATTTAACGGGGACAATACACATGGCATTGTTACACACAGACAACCGATGCTGTGTACATGTGGCACATCCAGGTGAAACTCGAAAAATTAGAAACTCGTGCAAAAGTTCATTTCTTTCAGTAATTCAACATTTCTGTATTTAAAATCCTTTTATTTTGATTTTTTTTTTAATTTCATGTAATATTACAATTTTTTGAGATTTTGACTTTGGGGTTTTCATAAGCTGTAACCCATAATCATCATAATTATATTGTAATTTTTCGAGTTTCACCTGTAGCATAAAGATAATGTGCGGCTCTTGTCTCTGGTTAGGCTTTTGCATCAAATCAAAACATCTAAAATAAAAATGTGTGTGTGTGTGTCTCAGGAAAGACTGCAGCCTTCATGTTGCCGGTTCTGGAGCGTCTGATCTACAAGCCGAGAGAGACTCAGGTGACGCGAGTGCTGGTTCTGGTGCCGACCCGAGAGCTGGGCATTCAGGTGCACACCGTGGCCCGTCAGCTGGCCCAGTTCACCAGCATCAGCACGTGTCTGGCCGTGGGTGAGAGACACACACACACACACACACACACACCACTACAGGATGTACTCACACTTCCAATTCGCTTTTATATTTGAACTGTTCATTTTTCAGTTTAAGTATCATCAGTTTTATGTGTTTCTTAATTATAGATCCATTTATCTTTTTAAGTATAAATAATTTTAGTAATTCACTCTAAACATAATTTATTTCAGTAAGTTGCCAAGGCATTTCTAATTAAGTTATTCATCCAATTACTTTATTTTATTTCAGCTTTATTTTTGTAAACTATTTTCAATAGTTTTAAAGCTTTGGTAGTTTTATGTTTGTGTTTTTAATACTTCTTGTTGTCTTTTATTTTTTATTTTCGTAATTTTAGAACACAACCTAAACTTGTTTTATTTCAGAAAGTTGCCATGGCAACATTTCTAATTTAAGATTTCTTATTTTTTTCAACTATTTCTTTTTAAACCATTTAGAATAGCTTTATATCTAATTTCTGTTTTTTCTTTCATTTATGTCAGTGTTTTTTTTTAATACTAAAAAAAAGTATTTTATTTCAAGAAGTTGCCAGAAAAAACATCTCTGAATTTTAAGGTTTTCATTTAATAATTATATTTTGTTATTTCAGCGTTTTTTTTTTCTTTTTTAACAATTTTTTATAGCTTATTTTAGTTTTGTATAGTTTTAGTAATTTTATATATATATATATATATATATATATGTGCATGTATACATACATACATATATGCATATATACATTAATAAATAAAATAAATAAGGGCTGGGCAATGATGCATGCATGAATATATTTAAGAAAAATGAGTTATTAATATCAAATATTTATATATAATATTAATTATGTATATGTGTATATATATATATATATATATATAAGTATATACATAGAAATATTTTACATGCATATGTGTTTATTTATATATACAAAGTAATCATACACACTACACACACATATATTATGTAAACACAAACTTTTATTTTGGATGTGATTAGTTGTTGCCCAGCCTTAAAAAAAATGTGTGTGTGTGTGTGTGTATATATATATATATATATATATATTTTAATACCTCAGTGTTGTAAATGAAGGGCTGCATGATTGAGGTGTTTTGTGACTGTCAGGTGGGCTGGACCTGAAGTCTCAGGAAGCGGCGCTGAGAGCGGGTCCAGATGTCCTGATCGCCACACCGGGACGACTGATCGATCACTTGCACAACACGCCGTCGTTCGAGCTCAGTCAGATCGAGATCCTCATCTTAGACGAGGCGGACAGGTGAGAGGGAAACTTCTGTGACTGTGAAGGGTTTGGTTGGTTGTTTAGACGCGTGTTAGACTTGCTATCATAGTTGGTGTTGATTGTGATCAGAAACAACACCGGCTACATCACTTGCCCAGAGTGCCACCGCCCCCACCGTCTAAATTATTTAGTTCAGTGGTTCTCAATCCCACAGTTCTGCACATTTGATATGTTTGCTATCTCACACACACAGTTCAGCTCATAGAGCTCTTTCCTAACGTGTGTTTTCCTTAACGCATTAACCGGTGAGAGAATCTCCTCCCGTCACATCCCTAACGCGTGTGTTTTCCTCAGGATGCTGGACGAGTACTTCGAGGAGCAGATGAAGGAGATCATCAGGATGTGTTCCTATCAGAGACAGACCATGCTGTTCTCAGCCACCATGAGTGAGGAGGTGATGATGCTCTGCTTCAGCTTTACTGCAACCTCATTACACTGACAGTCGTGTGTTCTCAACGAAGGCTTTATGGATCCAGTGTTGAAGAGTTTGAAACCCAACACATTATATTGTGATGGATGGATGGATGGATGGATGGATGGATGGATGGATAGACAGACAGAGGGATGGATGGATAGACAGAGAGATGGATGGATGGATGGATGTATAGACAGAGAGATGGATGGATGGATGGATGGATGGATGGATGGATCGATAGACAGAGGGATGGATGGATGGATGGATGGATGGATGGATGGATGGATGTATAGACAGAGAGATGTATGGATGGATGGATGTATAGACGGATGGATGGATGGATGGATGGATAGACAGAGGGATGGATGGACGGATGGATGGATGGATGGATGGATGGATAGACAGAGAGATGGATGGATGGATGGATGTATAGACAGAGAGATGGATGGATGGATGGATGGATGGATGGATGGATGGATAGACAGAGGGATGGATGGATGGATGGATGGATGGATGGATGGATGGATGGATAGACAGAGAGATGGATGGATGGATGGATGGATGGATAGACAGAGAGATGGATGGATGGATGGATGGATAGACAGAGAGATGGATGGATGGACACATAGATAGAGGATATGTAGATAGAGGGATGTAAGTATAGATGATGTATATGGATGTATGAATGTAAGGATAGATGGATGGATAGAAATGGTTAAATACATCAAAATAAATGCAGACAAATTCCAATAAATAAATACAATTAATAAATCTAAATAAATATCAATACCACTGTTTCTATTTTAATTTCTTTACTGACTAAATCAATTAAGATCTTCTCATTTTGCCATAAAAAATCATCCAGTTCCAAACCGTGCTCATCATATTAGTCTCGGAAAGATCTGTTGTTATAATTGGCTGTGATGTATAACACTACTGTTGGCTATTAGTCTGTTAGCTCAACATCTCCACATGGGTGTGTTTGGGGTGTGTGTTTCCAGGTGAAGGATCTGGCGTCGGTGTCTCTGAAGCAGCCGGTGAGGATCTTCGTGAACAGTAACACAGACGTGGCGCCGTACCTCAGACAAGAGTTCGTGAGGATCAGACCCAACAGAGAAGGAGACCGAGAGGCTATTGTTGCAGGTAAAGAGCCCTAGTGAGGGCTCTCGGTAGTGTGCTGTCTTTTAAGTGACGGATTTCAAGTGCTTTTCATGGACGGCAAGTCCTCACGTGAACCTTACAAGAGTGTGGCATTAGTGTGTTGCTCTAACAAAAAATATGCACAATCACATGCAAATATGCACTTTTTTACATTGCATTCAAAAATTTACTATCTCTAATGAACATATTTACATGTTTTTTTTTATGAATTTATAACATCTTCCCTTGAAACCATCAAACATCTTTGAAGAAATTTGTTCTTTTTATCGCCATCAGTGTTTTTTACATTTAATATTTATATTTAATTGCACATCAGCTTCATTTAAAATTACCAATTTTTTTTACATTTTAGTTACAGGAGTAGTTCAATTTTCAAAAAACTTTTGCCGGTAAATTACTCACCCCCATGTCATCCAAGATGTCCATGTCACTCTTTCTTCAGTCGAAAATAAATTAAGGTTTTTGAGTAAATATTCTGGCATTTTTCCTCCATATAATGGACTTCAATGGGGTCCAAACGGTTCAAGGTCTAAAAGACAGTTTCAGTGCGAACTGTTCAAAGGGCTTTAAACGATTCCAGATGATGAATAAGGGTCTTATCAAGCAAATCTTTTTCCGAGTCATTTGGTTCATTCAACGAATGAAATGAACGAATTGACTCAGAAAAAGATTTGTTCATTTTGATGAACGAGTTCGAACAGGAGAGTCACGAACGCGCATCATAGAACAGAGAAAGGCGAGCATTTGAGCTTATAAAACTTAAAAAAATAAATAAATAATGATTAACGAGCAATCGTTTCACTTGGTAAGACCCTTATTCATCGTCTGAAATCGTTTAAAGCCCGAACAGTTTGTCGTTTGCACTGAAACTGTCTTTTGGACCTTGAACCGTTTGGTCCCCATTGAAGTCCATTATATGGAGAAAATCCTGGAATGTTTTCCTCAAAAACCTTAATTTCTTTTCGACTGAAGAAAGAAAGACATGGACATCTCAGATGACATGGGGGCGAGTAAATTATCAGCAAAAGTTTTTTGAAAAGTGAACTACTCCTTTAATTGCAAATGCATGCATCGTTGCAACACAAAAACGAGATATTTTAGGCAATTTTCCTGCTGATGTTTGATATCGTGACACGGACGTTTGAGGAACATGCACACACAGACGGACTAAAGCATCACATGACTCTGTCCACAGCTCTCCTCACCAGGACGTTTCAGGATCACGTGATGCTCTTCACTCAGACCAAGAAACAGGCTCATCGCATGCACATTCTGCTGGGTCTGATGGGGTTAAAGGTCGGCGAGCTTCACGGAAACCTGTCGCAGACGCAGAGATTGGAGAGTCTGAGGTGCCGTGAATAATCATGTGATTAAAAACACACATATTTGACTTTTAAAAAGGATCTGAACGAAAGCCGTCTGTGTTTCAGGTGTTTTAAGGATGAGCAGATCGATATTCTGGTGGCCACAGACGTCGCTGCCAGAGGACTGGATATAGACGGGGTGAAAACTGTGAGTTCTCGTTCGATTGCATTGAATATTAATATTCGTGAAGAAGAAGCCTTGATATCTGAATGTGTGTGTGCAGGTGATCAACTTCACCATGCCCAACACGGCGAAGCATTACGTGCACAGGGTCGGCAGGACGGCCCGCGCGGGTAAAGTGGGCCGCTCCGTGTCTCTCGTGGGCGAGACCGAGAGGAAGATGCTGAAAGAGATCGTGAAACAAGCCAAAGCGCCCGTCAAAGCTCGTGTCATTCCTCAAGGTAAACACAAGGACAACATGCTCCCAATTTATGACCAAAGCTTTGGTTCTTTTGATGAATAAATCTTTATAAATGATACATTGCACATCGATTGGAATCAAAATCATATAAAAATAATTATAAATCCTTTTCCAATATCACAAACTACTTGAAATCTAATTTTAATTATTACTCTGTAAAAAAATATTGTTGGTTTAACTTAAAGTAACCTGGTTGCCTTAATTTTAAGTTCATTGAAATGGAAAAATTGAGTTAATGCAATTAAAGAAATTGATTTAATCATCAGAAACTCAAAATTATATGTTATCTGAACTAAAAAAAAAAATTTAAGTTGACCTGACAAAAGAAAAAATGTGATTACTAATCATGAAAATATTTTTACAGTGAGTTTATCATTTTGAATTTTGTCATTTTAAAATATATATATATATATATATAATTTCTATTTGAAAAAAATAAAAAAAATATTTTGACCTAAATTTGTTTGTCTTGGTAACATTTCTTATGTAAGTTTTTCATCTAATACTTATATTTTGTTATTTTAGCTTGATTTATTTTCAAACCATTTTAATTGTTTTATATTTGTTAATTTGTTTTAATTGAATTAGCTTTTATTTTTATAATTTTAGTTAAAATAATTTTCTTCATTTTTATCATTTTTATTTTATTGTAATTTGTATATTTAGTTCAATTTTTAATTTACTATTTTTCAGCTGTATTTCAATTAACTAAAACTATTTAAAAAACATTTCTTAATTATAACTCAGGAATGAAGCAGTGCATATTCTGTAGGAAATAAAGACAGGAATTTTTTTTTAATTTACAATTTTCAATATATCACAATATAATGGAAAGCTGGTTTAAAGTGATTGTTTTGACCTCACCAGAGGTCATTCTGAAGTTTCGTGATCTGATCGAGAAGTTGGAGAAGGACGTGTACGCAGTGTTACGCCTGGAGAAGGAAGAAAAGGCAATGGCTCATTCAGAAGCGCAGGTCTGACACTCTTCCTTCAAACATTCAGCTGTCTGATTAAACACACTGACTCCTGTGTTATTAATGTGTGTGTGTCCATCATTGTGCTGGTGTCCAGATCAGTTTAGCTCAGAAGAGGATAACACAGAGCGCAGACGAGAAACAGCCGCCCAGAACCTGGTTCCAGACACACGAGGAGAGGAAGAAAGATCGCAGTGAGTCCCGATCAATTCCTAAAAAGATTTCTCTGCTTGCCAAGGCTGCTTTTATTTGGTTAAAAATACAGGAAAATAATGAAATGAAGAGTTTAGATGCAAAAACCTCTAAATGCCATTTGAAATTTTCTTCTAAAATGACCATTTTTATCAAGCTTGTATATTTAAGTTCAGTAATTTCACTTAAATGACAATTAATAGGTAATCTTCGTTGCCATTTAAGTGAAATTACTGAACTTAAATATACAAGCTTGATAAAAATGATCATTTTAGAAGAAAATTTCAAATGGCACTTAGAGGCTTTTGCATCTGAACTCTTCAAATATTATTAGAATTTTAAACCGCTGTTTTCTATGTGAATATATAATAAAATGTAATGTATTCCTGTGATCAAAGCTGAGTTTTCAGTCTTCAGTGTCACATCATGTGTCCGTTTTATATTTTTGTGAAAACTGAAACATTATTTTTCCAGAATTGTTTGAAAAGTGCATAAGAACAGTATTTATTTGCTATATAATATTTTGTCACATTATAAATGTTTTCCACTTTTGATCAATTGAATGCATTTTTTGTAGAGCTGTCAAACGATTAATCGCATTCAAAATAAAAGTTTGTGTTTACATGATATATGTGGGTGCACTATGTATAATTATTTTATATATATAAATACACACACATGCATGTATGTTTAGGAAAAAATATTATTTATATATAAAATATTTATATTTATTGTAATATAAATGATGTATAAATCTATACACAGTATATACATGAAACTATTTCTTAAATATATACATGCATGTGTGTGTAGTCATATATATATATATAAAATAATTATACACAGTGCCCCCACATATATTATGTAAACACAAACTTTTATTTTGGATGCGATTAATCATTTGACAGCCCTAATTTTTTGATTAATACAAGTGTTAATTTAGTAAAAAGAAGCATTGTGACCACTTTCACTGCTCAGATTTTCAATAATTCTTTGATTCATTAATTAATTGTTTGTGTATTTTCTTCTTTGTCAAAGTGGCGAAGGTGCTACAGGATTTTGATTTTGCTCTGAGAGGAAAGAAAAAACGTGCAGAGTTCCTGAAACAGGGCAAGAGGAAAGAGTTAACGGTGAGTTGAATTAAACAGTACAGTGAATAACATGCTTTTATACCATCTGAAATGAATTTTGCTCTTGGTAATGAATTTTAGTAGTGTGTGATGCATCAGATATGCCACTCATTTGAGTTTTGAAATGCTGTGTGTGTGTACCAGGCTGAGGAGAGAGCTCAGTTCGAGGTGCTGAAGTCTCAGATGTACGCTGAACGAGCAGCTAAACGCGATCGCAAGCCGAAGAGAGCCAGAGTTGTCCCAGAAGATGAACCCGTTCAGAAAGGTTCGCTAACAAACGCCTGTAAACCTCCAGCATGGACTGACATTCTTAAACTCTGACCTCTAACTCAAACCTTCTTCTTCCAGCTAAGAAACCCAACAAATCTAGGAAGAAGTCCGTGTTCGACAAGGAGCTGACGAACACCAGCAAGAAAACGCTGAAGCAGTACAGAGCGGGGTGTGTGTGGTGTTGGACACCCGAGGAGGAAGATTTCAAGGTTTCTCATTGGTGTGTCCGAGTCTAACAGTGATTTCTCTGTCCAGGCCGTCCTTCGAGGACAGAAAGAGACTCGGCCTTCCAAACAAGAAGGGAGGACGCTTCAAGTCAAAGTCCAAGTGAGATTTATTATTTCCCTAAAACACATTCAGATTAGCTCATCCGGAAACACTTCATTTCATTTAACAGCGACAGAGTGGTGATATTTATCTTTTCTTTTTCATAAATAAATACAATGCATTGGTCAGGGATTTGACCTGATTAAATGCATCATGAAATATTGCAATAAATATATAAAAGTACAATATGCAAGCATGAGCACATGCAAAATAAAAAAGGATGTGAAATACCGTATATAAAATATAATATAAAATATGATAAAAAATAAAATATAATATATAATAAAATATTATATGTAAAATTTTATTTTACAAATATATGTAAAATAAAATTTTACATATAAATATATAAAAATATATATATAATATAAAATAAAATAAACTCACGAAATATAAAATGCACCCTTGAAATAAAATAGTGGACAACATAAAGCAAATCAGTATATCTAGGAAATTGAATACATCACTAAATATTTAAATATAAGTATTTTGTAGCATTAACCCTTCAAAGGTTAAGGGGTTTTAGGTCCACCTGGCTCTTGATATTTTGGCTTCCGGAATGGTCAGTTTTCATATCAGGGTAAAGAGAGACATATTTCTGGATTCTATAGATTCTCAGCCACTGTGTGAATGTATTGCCAATACACAATTATGCATGTTATAATGTGATTTATCACCAAGAAATACAAAAACAGATAAATATAAATAAATGCATTAATATATAAAATCAATAAAAATGCTTCTATTTACACAAGAACCTGCTGAGTGAACTAACTACTTGTGTAAATATATAGCTTTTATTTTTATTATGATTATAAATCACATTCAGTTCTGTATTACTGCCAGATTATCGTTACTGTGAACGCGTTCATTCTGTTGTCTGTGAACACACGCTCTCTGTTTAACTGCCAGATTTCCATAGAGCCTTTCAGGCTAAAACACACGTAAACAGGCCTTAATATGTAGAGAATAAAAACCAAATCTGGCAACACCAGGCCACCATTTTCGCATTTCGCGCCGTCGACAAAGCAGCGAGCGAGATGGTGTCGTATGATCATTTAAACGGGTTTTTTGACTAGGTCGGTAAAATCTTACATTTCTGTGCAAACTTTGCCAGTCGATAAAATAATTGTTGTATGTGGTTTAATTAAATGTAATCATTAAAAAATAATAATTTAAAAAAAGCTGGCAACATATGGAAAAAAGAACCATGAACTAATTAATTTTTTTGAAGTATTGAATTGGTTCATTTTCAACTGTGTGAACTGAACTTTGAAGTAGTTCATGTAGAAAGTGAACTTTCCCAACACTGTTAAGTTGTCAAACTGAAATAACGGTAAGGTAGTAAGAAATTGTGACTTAAGTAAATGTGTATATTTTAGGAATGTCTTAGTTTTATTCAAGAAAATGAATAAATGTGAATGAGGGAAAAAAAAAAACTCAATTTCTGCCCAAATAAATCCTTTATTTGTCTCTCCAGGTTCAGGAGAAGGTGAATCTGTGACTGATGAAGAACTTCAAAGGAACATCTGCCTTTTTATCATTTTATTATCATCCCCCCTTCCAAACGCAATCTCCCAAACCCTTCCAATAAAACTCTACAACCGAACACCTGCATTTCTGTTTGTCATGCATGTGTAGACCTACGGCTAATGAGCACCACAAATGAGATTTATTTCCCCTTGATTTAAGCCGAGCTATCCACGCAGAACGAGAAGATTGAGTCTCATAGGGGTCAAGTCAAACTGAGATGTTAAAGAGCCCCGAAAATCAGCCCTCACGAAACAATGAATCCATGTCTTCTTTATCAGCCGGCCTTGAAGATAATGCAGCGAGAAGCTCTCCCTCGCCCCACAAGCAATGAATGAAGCTTGCATTCTTCACAGGAAAGATGCATACTGTATATCATAACACTGGATCATAGTTTTAACCCTAACACTTTATTATTTTGATGGTCCACTTTAGACGTTCTGCTATTTTTAAGTAACTTTGCAACTACAACTTATTCTACTAACCTGAATCTAACTCTACAGAGAGTTCGCTGACATGTAGTTGCAATGTTACTTAAAACTAGTAGAAATAAACTCATTTAACTTGTTTTATTTGAGACGTTTGCTGTGGGTAATGCTGGCTGCATTAATATATAAAATCAATAAAAATACTTCTATTTACACAAGAATGTGCTGAGTGAACCAAACTTGTGTAAATGTATAGCTTTTATTTTTATTATGCTTATAAATCACATTCAGTTCAGAAGGAGCAAAACAAGAAAAGGCTGTTTTTAGTGAGATTCTCTACGAGACCAACCTTTAATGCTCCTATGTGACTTTATGCAAAAATAATATACTCAATTATGGCACACATCTGACCCAGTTGTAAACATGGCATTCATTTGGCATTATCTGTAGAATTATGATGAAATCACACTAATATGTGTAATATGACGATATCATTGTGTCTAATGTTATGCTATTAGTCTATGAAATTGCATCTAGTTCTAGATGATTTAAAGCAGTAGGAAATGAACATGAAGCTTCAGTCAGGTCAAAGTTTTCAGGTGGAGTCAATCAGAAATGATTCACTGTTTGAACAAACAAGACGGTGAAAGTCGAGAGGAGTTTTATCAATAACAGGAAAAGTTTTGTTGTGCCATTTTGTTTGTTGTACCAAATTCTAGAGCTAGTCTCTCCACAGTGGATAATGTATTGCAGTCAGCAGGCCGTGTTTGCATGAGTTGTGCACACTTCTAGTGAGTATTTCTTTGCTTATTTGGTTGGTTGTGTATTAGTGTCACTGAACAGATTAGCAGGCCTTGTTTGTTCTCTGGGTTTACCTGTATGTGGCTTCCTCAACATGCGGTTGTAACCTAACCTGCAGCTTTGCATTCAAGCAAGCCTACATTTTCTCCAAGTAAGTTTCGGTTTTGTGAAATGAAGATCCTAAATTGAGGTCCCCATTTGGGAAACAAGCTTATAAATCTTACTAAATTATTATTATTTATTTTATTTTTTAGTAGAAAAATGCATGAAGATTTCTGTGATGGGTCGGGTTAGTGTAAGAAGAGAGAATATACAGTTTGTACAGGACACAAATCATTATGTCAATGGAAAGTCCCTGCAAAGATAGTAGCCTAAACCAGACGTGTGTGTGTCTGTGTGTTCTCGTTTACTTTGTTGATCTTTTTCTCTAACGTTAGCCACTGAGGTATATCCCACCATGTGACAAGTGACAACTGACCCCGGTCTCCCTTTATTCCCAGTCTGTATATCTCACCACGGTAACGGATATGTGTTTTTCGTTCATCACTTTCGGTTTATGACTCAATGAAACCGGCTGATCTGATCCGCCCATAACAGCGAGAAACGAAACTAGACCAGCATAAAAGACACTGACAGATGGAAGAAGCACTGAGACTGAAACCATCGAACCAGGTGAGTGCTTCAGATCATATTAAATAAGAATCACGTTGTTTACACTATTATTTATGTGTTACATCCATTGTCATTTGCTGCCGGCCGCTGTTTTACTTCGTTTCAAAGAGAACAGTTTTAGCCTGTCGTGTTTTTAGCCTGTTCATTTCCGGTAGATGACTAGTACGCAGTCATTTAATTTTAAATGTATTGTTTTTTTGTTTGTTTTTATTTTTGAGTGATAGGCCTAGTCATTCTACAATATTAAAAATTAACATTTTAAAAAAGCATTTGAGAAAAGGATATTTATAAAAACATTTTATTAATAGTCTCTCTCTCTCTCTCTCTCTCTCTCTCTCTCTCTCTCTCTCTCTCTCTCTCTCTCTCTCTCTCTCTCTACCTCTACCTCTCTCTCTCTACCTCTCTCTCTCTACCTCTCTACCTATACCTAGCGAGAAATGAAACTGAGTTCACAGTGGATTATCAATAATTTATCCAGGCATTAGCTCTATTTTACTGAACTCACTAAAAGATTTCAGTTTAACATGTACTCACACGTGTGTCTTGATTCTCTTGAATGAGATAGAAATTGTTTTGATGATATTTATTGTAATTAATTCTCAGATCACAATTTAAATTCTCAAAACTGCTTGTTTAAACACATCCTCTTGTCACTTTTGCACATCATAAAAGCAAATTCTAATTATTTTGAACAAGTTGCCAATGCTTATGTACATTCATCTGCTGTTTCCTACATGATCAATTGCGATGTGTGATATAGATCAAAATACATTATATTTATATAGTTTAAATCGGGGAAAACTGACTGTACTTATTGCATTTTGATATATTATTTTGTGAATAATGACAAGGTTTATTCATTTTGATGAAATGCACAGATACACATTCATTGGGATAAATATTTACTTTTGAGATATTAACTAAGGATTTTGAGCTAGTTAGGCTAGTTTTCGCGGGTAATCAATGGTGCTGTTTGTACAAATTGTTTTAAGAAATGCACTTATTGGAGACTCATGCATTTTTGCTGAAAGGCGAAGAACCAGCTCTATGTATGTTCTGCAAGACTTTCCATTAAACATATTTTATTGGACTGTTCTACTTTTAATGCAAATGGAAAACATTTTTATGAAGTAAGCTCACTTATGGACTTGTTAGTAAAATTTTAACAGAAAATGTTTCAGAATTTCTTATCATATATGTTAAAGTATAACATCTTGTATAATACAAATTATGCTGTTTTGTTTTTCCTTTTGTTTCGTTTTTATTATGTTTATATAGGCTATTCATGCAACTTTTGTATTTTTCTAACCCAGTTTTTGTCACGTTGGGAGATAGCCTCAGATTCTGACATGGCATTAAAAAGCTATATTATTACTACTGCACTTATTGGTTTGAAAATATTAATGGTGATTCAAGAAATGTACCAAAGAGACTGAGGAAAAGCTGTAAAATGTACAGAAGTCATTGCATTAGATCCAGCCTTTCAACCAGATGTAAAGCATAGCTCTAGCAGTATTTTCTGTATAATCTATTGGTATAATCGCCTTGCAGAGATATTAACAGCTGCATAATGGTCAATCCAAGAGGGGGAGGACAACAAAGAGGAAGAGGAGGCTTCAGTGGCCCTCAAAGAAGAGGTAAAGATCTTTACATTATGTTGTTTAACCAAATAAAAAGTTTCTGTTTGGATTTACACAGGCAAATGCTTTAGAGTCTATGATTGGCTCATTATTGCAGTGATTATTTTGTTTCTAGAATGTTATATGATTGGCAACAGTTCTTCTAACCCTAATTGATGGAGTGTGTAGTTTTTAATTTCTTAAATAGCCATGTAGGATATGGCCATATTCCAGGATGACAATGTCAAGATTATTCAGACTCAAAATGGAAAGAATGGTTTGAGGGAGCATTAAAGGGATACTCCACTTTTTTTGGAAATAGGCTCATTTTACCACTCCCCCAGAGTTAAACTGTTGGGTTTTACCGTTTTCGAATGTATTCAGCCGATTTTCTGATATTTAGAAGAATATCAGTAACCAGACAGTTTCTGGTCTCATCGACTTCCATAGTATATTTTTTCCTACTATGGAAGTCAATGAGACCAGAAACTGTCTGGTTACTGTTATTCTTCTAAATATCAGAAAATCGGTCGAATGGATTCAAAAATGGTAAAACTCAACAGTTCTCTGGGGGAGTGGTAAAATGAGCCTATTTCCCAAAAAAAGTGGAGTATCCCTTTAAGGTTTTGACCAAAAATGGATGCACCTCTTGATGGAATTAACATCACAACATTTATTTCCATCAAGAGGTGCATCAATTTTTGGTCAAGGTCTTGTATTGACAATGCAAGAGTCCAGCACTCTGTAAAATCTCCTCCAGCACATCCCAAAGACTTTCACTGAATTTCAGGTCTGTGCCAATTCATGTGTGAAAACGATTCTTCACACTCTTCCCAACCATTCTTTCACAATCTTAGCCTGATGAATCTTGACATTATCATCCAGGAATATGTCCATGATGCGTCTTCCAAACACATAACATGCTAGAAACATAATAATCACTACAATAATGATCCAATCATCTACTCTTAAGCGTTTGCCCATTTAAATCCGAACTGCGACTTTTTGGGGGGCATTGTGTATCCTTATTAATTATGCACCACAATTTTATCTCAACAGATGGTTCTGTGCCTGGTCAAAGACAAGCAAGCAGGTCTCCCAGTCGAACCAGAGGAAGAGGAGGTGGCCGAGGCGACGGAGGAGGAAGAGGTCGAGGAGATGGAAGAGGTCAAGGTGACAGGAGTCAAAGATGTCCGGATGAAAAAGCACAAGGCTCAAGAGGAGGTAGAGGAGGAGATGGAAGAGGTCGAGGACCGTGGAGAGGAGAAAACGAACCACATCTCCACCGCCCTGTGATAAGGGGACGCCCAACAAATGGTCCCGCATCCTTACGAGGATTTGGAAGACCTTTTTCTGGGTTCAATCCAACTCTTCTCAATCATCCTTTTCAGGCTCGTTTGAACCACCCTGAACACCACCAACGTGCCAGTAGAAGCATGACGAACTTAAGTGCCAGTCCACGAGGTGAAGAACCTCAAAGAGGACGAGAAGAAGCTATGAGAGGTAGAGGGGGTTTTGGGAGAGGGAGAGGACGAGGGAGAGACGGCACACCTGATGTCTTTAAACTGGGGTATAAAACGCTCGAAGGTCTACTGGACAAAGAAGCGTCCGAGGTGGCCATCACCCTCTCATCCAGCAGTGGGCTTAAAAATCTGCTTGAGGATAATCCAATGAGAAGCGACTTGGTGCAATTGATCTGTCAGGTTCTCTGCAAGGCCTTTCAGGCTCGAATCGACCGCAAGAACGTCATGCACTTGGCTCACGTCTTCAAGGACTCGACGTTTTTCCGTAACCTCTTGCCCTATCATGTGACTGGAATGATGTCAGATTACAAGCAAGATCGACGGGATCAGTACCCCCAACATGTGAACAACATAATCAACCTTCTCTCTCACGTTCTCAACATGTTCCCACACAGCTCTGTCCAGTCTGTGTCAATGTTGGTGGCTCTTTTGAAACCAACCGTCAACCAGTTGCGTGCCTCTGGTGTGGATATTCTCGACAGTACCGATGGGGACTTGGAGAGGGTGCAGGATATGGTGGACCATCTCCAAGAGAAGTCAAGGGAAGGCACCTTGCGGACGGACAACTACTCTTTCCTGGCAGCTGATGAAGATGCTCCACCTGGGGAGGAAGACTTCAGGACGATGAGCATCTATCCAACCTATGATGAGTTCCACCTAGACCAGAGGCCTTTCCTGAGACCCAACATAATGTCTCAAAGCTTCCCCAATGCCCGCATCTATCTGGACACACACTTCCGACTTCTGCGTGAAGATTTCGTGAGGCCACTTCGAGAGGGCGTCAAGGAGATCCTGAGGATCGAGCGCGATAATACTGACGGGGTACCAATAAAAAAGAGGCGTTTTGATGACATCAGAGTCTACACAGACACCCGATTGGTGTTACCACTCTGCACATCAACGGGAATCGCCTACAAAGTGCAGTTTGACCCACAGCCTCTTAAGGTAATGACAAGCTTCTTTTCTATTGCAATTATTCATTACTTGTCCGAGAGAACTCGGTGTCCTCTGTAAAGCTGCGTTTCCACCGCAATTACCAGGAACTATTTGTCCCAGGTAACGCTTCCTTTTACAGTCCAGTTACCCATGTCAATACTATGTACTTATTTTAGGTAACTACAATTACTGGGTAATAACTAGTACTAACCCTGAACCTACCCCTAAACCTACCCTTGTTCCATGTACTTACCTTATATTAGACAGTACTTTCCAGGTAAGTACACTGTAAGTACACTATAAGTACTGTACTGTAAAAGGAAGCGTTACCGAACTTTTTTTTGCCCCAGACCGCTTACTTAACTGGTCCGGGGCGGGAAGATTATAGTAACGTTGAACTGCGTGCGACTGCTCCTCCCAGTCTTGTGTGTTTGTTTTGAGTTTTGTATGGTGGAGATTCAAGCTGTGCTGCTTTTGTGTGCAATTGGTTTACTAATGAGGTAATTAACCAAACGGCAGAAAAGAGACGAGCACCCAAAGCGTATTCAGAAAGCTCGTAATGCTAGATATAAAAGTAGACGTTTGTTATCAGCGGACATTGCCGAACGCGTGCCATCGGGTAGAAAGAACAAGTGGTAAGAACCAATCAGCATGTTCAGCACACAAGTCCCACCCCGAAAGTTCCCGACTCTGAAAAAGTACTACCTTGCTAGCAGGGACTTTCTGGGAGGGAAATTTTTACCCGTAACTTCATTTAGACCTTGGTTCCTGCGGTGTAAACACACCGAGTACCACCCCAACTGGGGAAAGTTCCTGCGGTAGAAACGCGGCTTAATATTAATCACGTTCTCTCACCGTTGTTCCTTCTAACAGTTTGTTTTTACGTTGCTTCTCATACAGTTTGTCCGGTGGGAAAATTCCAAACGTCTTATTTACGGATCCCTTGTGTGTCTCTCCATGGACAACTTCGAGACCTTCCTGTTTGCCACCGTGGCCGATCGGGACCCAAAGTTTCTAAGGCATGGACAGGTGAATCTGTCTTTTTCTTCTGAAAGCAGGGAAAGAATGGCCATGGTTCAGCCCTCAGACACCTTCCTGATGGTCGAGACCACGGCTTACTTTGAGGCCTACCGATACGTCCTAGAAGGTCTCCAAGAGGAAGACGAAAATGATGTTCCCTTTCAAAGGTATGCAGGTTTGAAGTGTATGTCTCGTTTACTTGTGCATAACTCTGTGGGTGGTTGCTATTTGCTTTGTAAGGTGTTCTGAATGGTTTTTAGAGTGTTGTTTTGTGGTTTCTCGGGTGTTCTGGAAGTTTCTTGTTGGTTTCAAATCAAGAGCTCACTGCCAAGTAGGGGTGTGCAATATACTGTATATCGTCATTATTTAAACAATGTGCGATTTGACATTATCGAGTATGTCCCTCATTTTACAAAATCACATTTAGAAAGCGCATGCATGCACTATGTGATGTAGTCTAGAAGGCTAGACTAGTGCGCTTGAGCATTTATAGGTCACACTTTCACTGGGTGATTTAGCATGAACAACCCCAATATTCAAGATAAGGGGCCTCTGTATGTCTTTTATATTTATATAATTTAATATAGTCAATCAATAATCAAACACAATGTGTATTTGTTTTTCTCCCAAATCAGCATGAATATTACAAATGTGATATTGATTTTATTAGGGCTGTCAAAACGATTAATCGCATCCAAAATAAAAGTTTGTGTTTACATAATATATGTGGGTGCACTGTGTATAATTATTTTAGATATATAAATACACACACATGCTTGTATATATTTAAGAAATATTTTCATGTATATTCTGTATATAGATTTATATATAATTTATATTATATATAAATATAAATATTTTATATATAAATAATATTTTTTTCTTAAATATACATGCATTTGTGTTTTTTATATATACAAAATAATTATACACAGTGCCCCCACATATATTATGTAAACACAAACTTTTATTTTGGATGCGATTAATCGCGATTAATCGTTTTGACAGCCCTAGATTTTATACAAGAGTTCAATAAACAAAAAGACACAATATTGCCTGCTTTTGCTTTATTTTTGCCAACAAAAAAAATCCAAAAAAGCCACGGGACTGTTTTGCATCTCTGAGGAACACACAGCGATGATTCGTTAATCAATGAAGGAACCGTTTGACTGAATGATTCAATGACTCACTCATTCACTCAAATGCTTTGTTCCCGAATGAATCAGCCGTTTAAATGAATCGGTTCAATCTCAATGACTCACTCATTAACCGTGACTTTCTGCCACCTACTTGTTGGTTTTAATTTCACAATTTAAGCATATTTTCATTTTTTAAATCCTTTAAAAATATCAATATTCAACATTTTACGTTTAAAACTTCAAAACACTATTTATGCATTTGTAACTGCAGGCTAAATGTATTCATGTCCCTCTGAGCTGCATTAAACAGTCAGTATAAATGCATCTAAATGCCACTTCAGATGCAGCTTCTGTGTTTCCTCTGCATTGCAAAGATGAATTTTGTGGATACTGATTTAATTTGGTTGATAACAGCCCTATTGTGTCTTATTATTACAATTGAATTTGATTAAATGTAAGAATTTGATGCAAAAGATGAGGCATACCCTTAATATATATATATATATAAAAAAGGCTTTATAAAGGTAAAAATGACCATAAAAGATATAAAACTTATTGGAAAAGATCAAATCTGTCTCTGCTGTGTACACTCTCAGCTAAATATCGTCAAATTATTGTTTTCGATGTTATCCCAGAAAATATTGAGATTTTTTTTTTAAGTCATATAAATAGGTTCCAGGTCTGAACCAAAGTAATACCAGTTGCTTGACTTGGTAAACACCACACTTTTAACATAGGTAATGTAAACGTGTGTTGTTTTAGGTACATAGTGGAGTGCAACACAAATGTAGATCCTCCGGCGTACCTTCGGGTGGAGGGAAGGTCATACGACCTGTCGTGCATTACGGCAGAAGGACAGGAGAAGATCCCCCCCTTCAACCCCCTGACCCAACACGCCTGGCCTGATGAGGAAACAATGGGTCTCGATGAAAGCCAACTTCAAGCACTAAAACTGGCCTTAACCAATGAGCTGGCCATCATACAGGGACCACCAGGCACAGGTGAATGTTTTAGCCAATCAAGTTGCATATGCACAAAAAAGTACAATTTAACATGCAACTTATTTCTGAGCCACACAGATAGCTGGTCATGGTTTTTAAGATCCTGTGTGTTTTCTTCTTTGCAGGGAAGACACATGTTGGACTAAAGATCGCTCAGGCTTTGCTAGAGAATCATACGGCCTGGTCTCAGGATTGTCCTATGCTGGTGGTCTGCTATACCAATCATGCTCTTGACCAGTTTCTCGAAGGTAACATTTTATTTATATGGTATTTATAAGAGCGTATGGCTGATTTTTTTCACTTGCATGGACAAAAACTTGATTTGAGATCTGTCTGATGTTTCTTTGAGCCAACTATTAGATCTCTCATGATGTAATCTCACATGTGATTTTTTGTTTTTTGTTTTAAGCATTTAAACTTTAATGGCTACTCTAGTCCAGAGAGTTCAATCTAACACAGTCAAAGTGTGAACAGTAATAACTCTACAGCTTCATGAATGAAATTATGAGATATTTCACAACTTATGTCCCAGGCATCCATGGCTTCTTAAAGAAGGGCATTGTAAGAGTCGGAGGACGAAGTAACAGTGAAACTCTGAAGAGTTTCGGTCTGAGGGAGCTGACCAGGGCTTCGAACTTCCGGAGAGGTTTGCCACTGCACCTGAGGAAAGCCCATCATAGGGTGAGCCCTATCATCGACATCACTCCTGTTTCATTGTGACATTTCTTATTATTTTATTATACAAGTCTCTTATTTCTCAGGACTATCAGTATAATAAAAATAATTGCTTTATTTTATTATAGTAGTCTATTATTTCTTAGGACTGTCAATATATATTTATTATTATTAATTTATTTTGTTATACTAGTTGTATTTAATAGGACTGTCAGTAGAATAAAAATAGTTGTTTTATCTATTATTTTATTGTATTATACTGGTCTCTTATTTCTCAGTGGTTTCAGTATAATAAAAATAATTGCTTTATTTTATTATATTATTACTTAGGACTGTCAGTAGAATAAAAAAATATTTATGTATTATTATTAATTTATTTTGTTATACTAGTTGTATTTAATAGGACTGTCAGTAGAATAAAAATAGTTTTTTCATACTATTATACTGGTCTCCTATTTCTCAGGGCTGTCAGTATAATAAAAATAATTGTTTTATTTTGTTATAGTAGTCTATTATTTCTTAGGACTGTCAGTAGAATAAAAAAATATTTATGTATTATTATTCATTTATTTTATTATACTAGTTGTATTTAATAGGACTGTCAGTATAATAAAAATAGTTGTTTTATTTTATTTTATTATACTGGTCTCTTATTTCTCAGGGCTGTCAGTATAATAAAAATAATTGCTTTATTTTATTATAGTAGTCTATTATTTCTTAGGACTATCAGTAGAATTATTTTTTATTTTATTTTATTACACTTGTCTTTTGTTTCTTAGGACTCTCAGTAGAACAAAAATATTTTATTTTAATTTATTATTTTACTACTCTATTAATTCTTAGGTCTGTCAGTTTATTTTTTTATTTTAATATACTATTATTTCTTAGTTTTATTATATTATACTCGTCTATTATTTATTAGGACTGTAAGTACAATAAAAATAATTGCTTAATTTTATTATACTAACTTATTATTTCTTTGGACTGTCAGTAGAATAAAATATTTATTTTATTATACTATACAAGTCTATTATTTCTTAGGACTGACAGTAGAATAAAAATAGTTTTTTTTTTATTTCATTTTATTACACTAGTCTATTATTTATTAGGACTGTCAATGGAATAAAAATAATTTAGTTTTTTAATGTTGCTGTAAACTCACTCAAGTTGAATTATAAAAATGAAAAAACGATAGAATTGTTTTCAGATATTTGCATAAACTGTTCCTAAAGAAAACAAAATATGTAACAATTATTTCTCATTAATAATCTAATTCTAATAATAATCTAATTAATGGCATGTTTAATTTGATAAGTAAATGAAATGTGTGGCTGTGCTCAAATGCATGTTCATAACTTGTATTATTATATGCAGATTTGTTAGTTTTTATTTCTTATATATTCCATTACATATTCTGGAAACAATTATGTGTCATAGTGTCTCATAATATATGAATGATATTTCTCATGTGCTGTGCTCAGATCTACTCAGAGATGGAGGTGGCGGAGGAGCTCTTAAAGAGACAGACCGCACAGCTCGAGTGCAGTTTGCGTGGCGTTCTCAGAGAAGACTTTCTGGAAAGATACATCTCTCCTGAGCACTGGGACAGTCTGTGTCTACAGCCAGTGAGTCCTCACACACACAGTCACAAACACACTCACACTCAGCTGCCAAACACACCATCCATAAACACTTAAATACTTAATACAGACCATGAAGCAATTTTGGACCCTGCTTAACCCTATAATGTCTACGCTCTATCATATTTATTGCCAATTTCCAATTTCTAAGGTTTCTAAATGATCAAAACTTTTTTTCACACAATCTCCAACAATCATTCTGTCGTCTGATTGATCTTTCATGCTTTTTAGTATAATTGCACAAATGTCCTTCAGCTCATGCTGTGAAATCTTTACAGATTTTTATAAAGTAAACGTAAGATTCACTTTTAAATTGTTAGTAATATTTCAAGATGAACACTTACTGGGCTGAAGCGACATGATTTACATGATTATCCATACAACATTTATTTAAAAAAAAAAAATCACGATTATCAAATATGACCATGTTTTTGAGGAAGGTTTATTTGTTCATCTCTTAACATTGTATTGCATTGCATTATGTTTTAAAACTACAGAGCTTTTAAATAATAAACAGCATTTAAATATCATCTTACTAAGACTTTATTGGCAGATATTGAGTGTTGACAGATAGGGCTGTCAAACGATTAATCGCGATTAATCGCATCCAAAATAAAAGTTTGTTTTTACATAATATATGTGGATGCATTGTGTATAAATATTTTATATATATAAATACACACACATGCTTGTATATATTTAAGAAATATTTTCATGCATATATACTGTATATAGATTTATATATAATTTATATTATATATAAAAATATAAATATTTTACATATACTTAATATTTTTTACTTAAATATACATGCATGTGTGCTTGTGTATATATATATATATATATATATATATATAAAATAATTAAACACAATGCACCCACATATATTATGTAAACAAACTTTTATTTTGGATGCGATTAATCGTTTGACAGCCCTATTGACAGATATTTATATCCTTTTATGTAAGTAGCCTACTATACTGTTAGACATATCTATTAGAATTTCACATTTTCTTTGCCTTAAAAAAATATTGCATTTTTTCTCATTTTGGGCCTCTGAATAAAATTCAATGTTTTGTCTAAAGGTTCAATAATCTGTTCCGTTTCAAAACATCTGATATTTTGATTATGATTTCATATGTTGGGCTTTACAGGCTTAAACTTCAAGCCATGCCAATATGTACATAGGTTCTTACTCACAGCAATTTTCAAAACGTCCTTCTTTCTGTGTTAGGTGTATGACGAGTTTGAGTGCGTGGGGAAGAAGAAGAAGCATTCGATGATAGCAGAGTGGCTCGGCATCGGCTCCAATATTTCTCTGCAGGGCCCACAACTAACATTTGGAGGAGGTGAGACTCAAACAGACCAAACACAATGTCGACAACAATTTATCTTTCAATGTTCTATATGAGGTCAAATAAATCACCGCATGCTTTTTTAAATCTGCATTTTCTTCATTCTTTAATTTACAAGGATTTCCCCTCACCACTGAGATGTTTTTGTATTTGTTATTATTTGGTAAAATGCAAAAAAACTCCTCATAAGACGTGTTCAACTTTTGTTGGTAAATTGACATTGCTTAAATGGCTCATCGGGGCCCTCTGCTGGTTAAGGGCCATGTGAAAATACTGCAAATGAAAAGCACATCTAAATCTTTTTATTTCGAACATATTTGGGATCACATAACAGATTTTTTGTGGTAAATGAACACATCCAGAGTGTGTTTGAGCTCGTTTAACTACTTGTAATGTGTTAAGTATAACACTTCACTACATTAGTTAGCATGTACTCCACTTATACAGCATTTGTTGATGTTGAAATTAACATTTACCAGCACTGTATTAAAATCTTGTTATCATTAGTTAATGCACTGTGATTTAACATAATGAACAGTTGTATTTTTATTATCTAACATGAATAAATACCGTAACGAATGTATTGCTTATGGTTAGCGCTTGTTAGTTAAAACGTTAATTTATTTTAGCTAATGAACCTTGTTAAGTGTTACCATTTTAATCCCTAAACAATCATTAATTACAGAAACACCCTATTCTATCTGTATGTTAACCATCGTAAATTTCACATAAAATATAACTTTTCAAATCTGAAGATTGGAAGTTTCTGTAATACAATTCCAAATTCAGCGTTACAAACCTCTCTCTCTCTTCCTCGGCGGCAGATGAAAACGGGGCGCAACTGGAGGACGAGGAACTGATAGATATAGAAGAAGAGGCAGAACTGATCCAGGCCGAGAGGATATTGTTGGATTCAGATCATCGGGATAAAGACCGGCAGAAACTGAAACGGGATGAGAAAACCATCGCTGACATGGCTGAGGAGATGTTGTCTTTAAACCTGAATGATACTGAACCTCAACCAGACCAGAGTCGCAATCAGAGCCAGGCTCAGACTGAGGAATGGCAGGTAGGAATATTCATGCATTATTTGGTAACACTTTCATTAGTTACTGGTTAAAATGAACTAAGAATGAACAATACTTCTACAGCATTTATTAATCTTAGTCAATGTTAATTCCAGCATTTACTAATATGTTATTAAAATCAAAGGTTGTATTTGCTGACATTAGTTAATGCTAACCTGAAAAAAACAATGAACAGCTAGATTTCTATTAAATGTATTCCTTAAATGTATTCCTCATTGTTAGTTCATTCATGTTAGTTAATACTAGGGCTGTGCAAAAATTACAGAATAAAACATCCAGAATAAAAGTCTGTGTTTACGTAATATATTTGTGTGTGCTGTATATAATTATTTTGTATATATAAATACCTATGCATGCATGTATATATTTAAGAATTATTTGCACTTTTAAGAATTATTTGCACTTAAATTCTGTACATATATATAAATACATAATCTATATTTTATAAACATAAATATTTTATATATGAATAACACATTTTCTTAAATATATACATGCATGTGTGTGTATTTATATATACAAAATAATTATATACAGCACACAAATATATTATGTAAACACAGACTTTTATTTTGGATGCGATTAATCGCAATTAATTTTTGCACAGCCCTAGTTAATACATTAACTAATGAACCTTATTGTAAAGTGTTACTGCATTATTTAATCATTTATATCATATTATTTAAAATATAATTTTCATTTAATGTTTTAAGCCGTGTGTGTTCAACATTTTCTACAAACACTTATTGTACTATTCACCTTGTGTGTGTATGTGTGTTTTGATGACGACAGTGCTACTGTTCTGTTCATGTGTGTTCAGATGCAAGGCCACCAGAAGAAAAAAATGAAGCAAATGGTTCGAAAAGAGCTGAGCAAGACTTCAGCCCTGAGTAAGGCACAAGAAAGGCAAATCAGAGATGTGTGGAGCCTGAGTCAGAAAGACAAATGGAGACTGTATCGGTAAGACACACACTCCCTCCACAAGATGGCAGCATCTACACACAAATCAGTCTTCCTTAAAGGAGTAGTTCATTTTTTAAAAAACTTTTGCTGATAATTTACTCACCCCCAAGTCATCCAAGATGTCCATGTCTTTCTTTCTTCAGTCGAAAAGAAATTAAGGTTTTTGATGAAAACATTCCAGGATTTTTCTCCATATAATGGACTTCAATGGGGACCAAACGGTTCAAGGTCCAAAAGACAGTTTCAGTGCAAACTGCAAACTATTCAAAGGGCTTTAAACGATTCCAGACGACGAATAAGGGTCTTATCATTTGAAACGATCGCTCATCTAATAAATAAATAACAAAGTTTAAGTTTTATAAGCTCAAATGCTCGCCTTGCTCTGTTCTATGATGCGCGTTCGTGACTCTCCTGTTCGAACTCGTTCATCAAAATGAACAAATCTTTTCCTGAGTCAACTCGTTCATTTAGTTCGTTGAATGAACCAAATGACACGAAAAAAAAAGATTCGTTCATTTTGATAAACAAATTCGAACAGGAGAGTCACGAACACGCATCACAGAACAGAGCAAGGCGAAGTTGTAGTTTCCACTGAAACTGTTTATTGGACCTTGAATCGTTTGGACCCCATTGAAGTCCATTATATGGAGAAAAATCCTGGAATGTATTCATCAAAAACCTTAATTTCTTTTTGACTGAAGAAAGAAATACATAGACATCTTGGATGACATGGGGGTGAGTAAATTATCAGCAAAAGTTTTTTTTTTTTTTAAAGTGAACTACTCCTTTAAGTAATTTCATTAATTTCAGCAGAATATAATTAAAATGTTACTTGTTAATAACCAATAATACATCAACTTATGCAAACGTTGTTCACATTTAGAATAAGAAAAAACTATAATGCAGGCCAACGACAGAGCTGGGTCTTCAGCTCCATCTCCTCCATCTCAGATAGGGGTGCTACTTTATTTTATTTTTAATTCTAAGCTGTTTTAAATATTCTTATTTACTTTATTTTAATTCCTTCTATGTAAAGCACTTTGAATGACCATTGTGTATGAAATGTGCTATATAAATAAACATGCCTTGCCTTGCCTTCAGGCTATGCACTCTGTTGGATTATCTTTCCTCACCAACATCTTTGTTTCCTCCTTCAGTCTTTGGCTTTTGCGCTATCGGACGGATCTTCGCGCTCAAAGCCTGGCCGCTGAGCAGGTCTATCAGGATGCAGCGGAGCGGCTGAATGAGATCCGCCGTCGTGAGGATCTGTGTGTGTTGAAGCAGGCTCTGGTCGTCGGGATGACCACAACAGGAGCTGCTAAGTACAGACAGGCTCTTCAGGAGCTGCGGCCCAGACTGGTGATCGTGGAGGAGGCGGCGGAGGTGTTGGAGGCGCACACCATCACCACCCTCAGCAAAGCCTGCCAGCACCTCATCCTGATCGGAGATCACCAGCAGGTACACAGTGCTAAGACTATCAATGATTCAGGAAATATTCTGGGACAAATAAGTGTGTAATTTCCAGCAAAATATAAATCCAATAACTGAATGATTATCAGGAATCTCATGAAGAAAACATAAAGGGTTACGTACGTCTAGGAGGTCCAACACATTGAAAGTTTCTGGGATATTGATAAAAACAATGAACACTTGCGCCCACTTTTTGCGCCCATTTTTCATGAGCTGAACTCATAGATCCTTTTCAATGTACACAAAAGGCCTATTTTTTTCTCAAATATTGTTCACAAATCTGTGTTAGTGAGCACTTCTCCTTTGCCGAAATCATCTATCCCACTCACAGGTGTGGCATATGTTCAGTGTAGGATTGCCAATACCTGGGTTTTCAATTGAAGCACTGTGTTATACTAACGGTCACAAATTTACAAGTCTTAAGAGCAAAATATATATGCAGGTGTATAATTCTTTTTATTAACTATAATATGATAGTTCTATCTGTTAATTAAGATGTTTTACATACTACTCCACTCTTAGAAGAAATGGTTCTATTTAGAACCAGAAATGGTTCCATCCCCCGCTTCATATATGGAACTCCAAAATGGTTCTATATAGAACCATTTTTTTTTGGTAAAAGGTTCTATTGGCCAAGTACGGAACCCCAGGGTTCTATATAGAACCATTTTTTTGGTAAAAGGTTCTATTGGCCATGTACGGAACCCCAGGGTTCTATATAGACCCTTTTTTTGGTAAAAGGTTCTATTGGCCAAGTGTGGAACCCCAGGGTTCTATATAGAACCCAGAGGAACCCTTTTTTTTAAGAGTGTATAGAACCTTTTAGGGGTTCCAAACACGTAGCGCTGATAGAACCTTTTAAGGTTCTATATAGAACCTTTTCTTCTAAGAGTGTTTTTGTAGTAGTCTGAGTAAGACATCTTCTTTTAGATGTACAAGCAGGAATTAAACTGATCTGGTCATGTGACCTTTCACACTCGTCACATGACATTAATAGATTTTAATCAAGACAATCTCTTTTGTCATTTAAAAGTTGAATTTCTTGCCCAAAGTCAATAACAATTTTAGAGCTTACTTTAATGTTGAATTGTATCTGAAAAGTTAGGCCTGGTTTCACACTCAGGTCTTAGATTAAGCCAGTTAAATTATGACATCTAAGTAGCTTTTATAAACATGTCATAGAAGAAAAAAACATTACTGCTCTGCATTTAGAGACCTGCTTCAACCTAGTTTTTGAAACTCGGGATAAATGCTTCTGTAGTAAGAAACCATAATGCTTTTTCTTTCTGTATTTGAACCTGCACAGCTGAGGCCTAGCGCAACAGTGTACGATCTTGCCAAGAATTTCAATCTGGAAGTGTCGATGTTTGAGAGGCTTGTCAAAGTGAACTTCCCGTTTGTGCGCCTCAACTACCAGGTTAGTTGCTGTACCATCACATCAGCCACAGGGTCACATATTCACAAATGTCAATCATGTGCTAAAACAACAAACCTGTTCTTTATATTTTGTTCGTTTCTAGCATCGCATGAGGCCAAGCATCGCTCGACTCTTGACTCCTCATATCTATGAAACTCTGGAAAACCACCCCTCTGTGCTGGAGTATGACAATGTCAAGGTATAGAAACATAATTACACAACCTTAAATGGTCACTGACTTTATTTATACTTAATAGTTATTTGGCTATTACTAAAATGCATCTTTTGGTCTATAGGGGCTTCTGACAAATCTCTTTTTTGTGGACCATTCTCAACGTGAGGAAGAGATTAAGGACGGACGGAGCCACCAGAATCCTCACGAAGCTCATTTTGTAGTTGAGCTTTGCCGGTACTTGCTTAACCAGGACTACAAGCCCTCCCAGATTACCATTCTCACAACCTACACCGGACAACTTCACTGTCTGCGTAAGCTCATGCCCTCTCCACTTTTCAGTGGCGTCAAAGTCCACGTCGTTGACAAATACCAAGGGGAGGAGAATGATATCATCATATTGTCTCTGGTGCGCAGCAACAGTCAGGGGAGGGTCGGCTTCCTGAACATCTCAAACCGAGTCTGTGTCGCTCTCTCTCGTGCTAAGATGGGTCTTTATTGCATTGGGAATATGGACATGCTTAGCTCGGTTAAACTGTGGAGCAACATCCTTCACACTCTGAGAGAGGCGGATCAAGTTGGTCCTGCTTTGACGTTGAGCTGTCAGAACCATCCGGATAAACGGATCCAGGCGTCCTGCGGGAATGACTTCAAAGGTGCTCCCGAGGGTGGTTGCGATCAACCCTGTGAGTACCGCCTGGAGTGTGGTCACGTGTGCACCCGTATGTGCCACCCATACGATCCTGAGCACAAGAAATACAAATGCATGAAAGATTGTCCAAAGGTGAAGTGTGGACTGGGCCACAAATGCATGAAGCGCTGTTACCAAGAGTGCGGTGAATGCCGGGTACTCGTAAACAAGATAATACCGTCATGCCAGCACAATCAGGAGGTGCCCTGCCACCAAGACCCTGCCACATTCGTGTGTCAAGAGGCCTGCCAGAAGACCCTACCATGCGGCCATCCATGCAAGGCGACCTGTGGCGTTTCCTGCACCTCTCAGTGCATGGCAAAAGTTGAGATGCAGCTAAAATGTGGACACGTCCAAAAAGAACCATGCTATATTTCCAGGGACCTCAAAAAAGAGCCAAACTGCAGATCCAAATGTGGCACCACCTTGAAATGTGGCCACACTTGCTCAGGATCTTGCCATGCATGCTATCAAGGTCGCCTGCATAGAGGATGCACCCACAAATGCCAAGCAACCCTTGTGTGTTCTCATCCCTGTCGGGAACCCTGTGTCAGAGATTGTCCGCCATGTTCCTCTCTTTGCCAGAACCGTTGCGTCCACAGCACCTGTATGAAGACTTGTGGACAGCCTTGCGCCCGCTGCATTGAACCCTGCGAATGGCAGTGCCCTCATTACACCTGCACCAAGCTTTGTCACGAACCGTGCGACCGGCCTCCTTGTTTAGTTCCCTGTGACAAAACATTACCCTGCGGACATCGTTGCATAGGCCTATGCGGTGACCCTTGTCCCAATAAGTGTCGCGTTTGCAACAAGGATGAGGTCACGGAGATCTTCTTCGGGAATGAAGACGAACCGGATGCTTGTTTTATTCAGCTAGAAGATTGCAGGCACTTGTTTGAGGCTGAAGGAATGGATCGATACATGGGTCTCGACGAAGACCAAGGTTCTGGATTGGATCAAAGGGCAATTAAACTCAAGGATTGTCCAAGGTGTCGCACTCCCATCCGTAGGAATCTAAGGTACGGCACTCACATCAACCGCAGCCTGGCAGCCATCGAGATGGTCAAGGAGAAGATCAATGGTGTGCCTGATATTATCAAGCAACAGCAGGAAGTCCTAAGTTTGCAACTGCTTGATCAGAACAACTTGAAGAATCATCTTCCCACAGAGTTCGACTCCATTCAAGAGAAGCTCAACGCAAAAGACCTTAATTTCCAACAACTTTGGCATCTGGAGAATTTGATGAGCTTCCTCGAGAGCATTGGGAAACTGAAAGAAATGCAGGGAGAACGTATGACACCACTAGACAATTTTAGGTTCTCCCGCAAACTCGAAGAAGTTTTGAAATTCCTCACGGATCGAAGTCAGAGGTTTTCAGACCAGCAGGTTGCAGATCTCGAACGTGAATTGAAGAGACTCTCCCACCTGGCTGAGCTCAACGTGCGCTGCAAGAAAGCTGAATTGAAACTTTCAGACCCCGTTCTTGCCTCCGAAGTCCAACAGTTGAGAGAGATCCTGGAGGACACCTTGCCTTTCTCTGAGGGTCTAGAACGTACAGTCAAGAAAAAGTTCACAGAGCTGGATGCTAAGCTTCCGGTCAGCGGCCTGGGGATCACTGACGATGAGAGGGTGATGATACTCAAAGCCATCGGTTTGAATAAAGGGCATTGGTACAAATGTCCCAACGGGCACGTGTATGCAATTGGTGAGTGTGGGGGTGCTATGGAACAAAGCAAATGTCCAGAATGCAACGCTGATATTGGAGGTACACAACACACTCTCATTCAGGGAAATGAAGTGGCGTCTGAGATGGACGGTGCACAACATGCTGCCTGGTCAGATGCTGCCAACATGGGAAACTATAACCTGATGAACTTTGAAGATTGAAATTCTTAAACCATAGGGATTCTGGAAAATATACCGATCGTTTGATTTGATTTTGGTTCATTCATACTGGCTTATTTCTTTGGAATCTGGATGTGGCGTGTTTGCAGAAATTTTTCCGCCCTTTGTTCCTTGACGAACACAAACTTTCATCTTTGTTGATGTGAAACATCATTTAAAAACCCCGGTCGAAGAGTTGCACGATAACTACGTAATTGCAATGACAAACAACCCTTACCCCATTGGTCCTGCCTCCTAATTAACACAGGGTCATTCCTGGACTGATCCTAGCCATGTCACTTGGTCGGATTCAATCCTGGGATGTGTTTGCGTTCACACAGAAGGCACTTTAGCAATCGACTTATGGCTAAGCCATGCCCTCAAACGCGATGAGCCAATCACAGTGCGCAGCTAACCCAATACAATCAAGACATTCTCTGCTTCCACGTCCATTGAAATGCATTGCAGTTAGTCAGATTTCATTCGTTTTTTTCTTGTTATTTTAAGTTTAAAATGGTCAAACGGTGTGCATGGGGTCCTCCGACACTAGGTTCCCGCCTTTCCCAAGCCACATCTCAACTGAGATAAGTGTCTGCTCTGGATTAAGTTATGCGGTTGACCACAACACCAACTAAATGTGGATACATTAAACAAGGATGTCTACATCTGTTCTAAGTTAAGTCAACAACGTAATTGAATGTTGGGGTGGTGATGGCGCAGTGGATAAGACACATGCCTTTGGTGTGAGAGACCCGGGTTTGAATCCACTGTGAGACACCAATGTGTCCCTGAGCAAGACACTTAACCCCTAGTTGCTCCAGAGGCAACTACTACTGTATGTGCAACTAGTCAATCTCTTGATGAAATGCTACTTCCCCTTGGTTTTGATCCTCATATAGTCATTTTGTGGTGAAAAATTCTTACTGCCTTTTATCTGATGAGTAACTTACCCATCAAAGCCTATTTTCACTCGTATTTCATGCGTAGTGTGTTTAACCAGGCTCCAGCTGCATAAACATTGCCTCTATGTTATGACTGTCTAACGAACTAGCTTGAATTAGACCAATCTACCTTTTTATGTAACTATTAAAGGATAAAATTAAGAGTAACTTGTAAGACTATACTATGCAGCTTATGCAACCTGCCACTGGTTAGAAATAATACTCTCCGTACATTTCAATGCATCAGCATTTTTTTCCTCGCTTTTTTTTACAGTTATTAAAACACATTCATGTTTTTATTAGTTAGTTTTAAGTGCAATATACTCTTGCTCGTAATAAAGGAGGTTAGTGCATAGTCTTATAAAGCAAATAGTTGTGGTTATAGATGCTGATTGGTCAATATGATGTTCTAGGCAATAACTTGAATTATCATGGACCCAAATGCGCAAACATACACATTGCTTGCCAATGAAATTACCTGTAGCTTGCATGCATGCTCACAGAAGAATAGCACTTTATCTAAATATGCTTAATAAAATCACATTTTAATGAAAAAGTGTGTATTTTTATTAAATACTAACCATTTCATAAAAGCAGTAAGGCACTTGAGGTCATGTTTTATTGTGAATACACCAAAATTCTCATGCCTTATTGCATGCTTTAGTTTCAAGTACGTGCTAACATTTGTCCTTAGCTTAATGAAGTAGTTTAGGCTACTTTTATAAAAAAAAAAAAAAAAACTTTTGCTGATAATTTACTCACCCCCATGTCATCCAAGATATCCATGTCATTCTTTCTTCAGTCGAAAAGAAATTAAGGTTTTTGATTAAAACATTCCAGGATTTTTCTCCATATAATGCACTTTGTTTGGTACCACACGGTTCAAGGTCTAAAACACCTTCTTCTCAGTGCAGACTGCAAACTGTTCAAAGGGCTTTAACGATTCCAGACGATCAATAAGGGTTTTATCAAGCAAAACGATCGCTCATTAAAAAAAAAAAAAAAAAAGTTTAAGTTTTATAAGCTTGTTCTGTGATGCGCGTTCTCTCGTGTTCGAAAGTTTGGTTCATTCAACGAACGAAGTGAATTGACTCCGGAAAAGATTCGTTCATTTCTATCAGAGCAAAGCGACCTTGAGCTTAGCTTATAAAACTTAAACTTTTTTATATATATATATAATTGAGCGATCGTTTCGCTTGATTCATCGCCTCGTTTACTCGTTTAAAACTGAAACTGTCTTTTGCACCTTGAACCGTTTGGTTCCCATTGAAGTCCATTATATGGAGAAAATCCTGGAATGTTTTCATCAAAAACCTTAATGTCTTTTCGACTGAAGAAAGAAAGACATGACATCTTGGATGGCATAGGGGTGACTAAATTATCAGCAAGTTTTTTTTTTATAGTGAACTAGGCTACTTCTTTAATTTCACTAGGTGGCAGCAGTGTACTGGTCAGCAACTCTCCCAGCTTGTGTTGTTGGAACAAAGTCTGTATGCATTTGTGCTCTCCATAATGCAAGCTGTGGTTTCTCTCATGTACGGTCAGCCTTTGACCTGCATCAGGAAACACACTGGTCTCTGCCAACTTCAGCAGGTTTATCCATATCTGGCTAATAATAAAGCATCACCCGAGCTCTCAGCCTAAATTACCAGCAGTCACGTGAGACAAGAGGCTAGTCGTGAGCTGCTGGGTCGACTTCCCGGCAGCTTACATCAGTTTATTATGTGATGAATGTTACCTTGTCATAACGTAGCCTAAACCCGAATGCAAAGTCGGCACTTTCTGCACAGAAAATAAGGGTGGGGTGGAGGAGCGACGACAACAAAATCTGTTGTGTCAGGATGCAAAGGAAAAGCAAGCACAAGTTTAAGCATATTTTTTGAGGGACAGGCTGTGATTTTTATGGGGCCAAAAAAAAAAAAAAGCAACTGAAGCAAGACTTCACAATTTATTCAGTCATTTTCTTTTGCGTTAGCAACATCCCTTAAATCTGTTAAAAATCCATCTCTCAGTGCTTCATTGCTTTTGTGTGGCAACAGCAATATGATAAAAGGCACAAATGTTCAATGAATCAATGTTTTTGCTAATTAATATACTTTATTGGTACAGCTGTAGAGCATTTACTATTGCTACAGATCAACAAGGCATTTTGGCAGATTTAAGCATTATACGGGTTTTAGCGAGTCGATTCTTCATCTCATCTGCTCATTATGGATGTGACTTATTTTCAGTTTGAATTCAAGGGCAGATTAGGACAGAGTCTGACGCATGATTTGGGGAGGAGGAGGAGGGATTGAGCATGCATGATTGTTCGTGTTTAATGGAGAGGATCGTGTCATAGAGAATGGACTGAGCACATGCTAACCCTGAGTGCTAATGTAATTAGGGTTCAAGTGCTTCAGTATGCGAATGGTGAAAAGATTTTTAGCAATACTACCGTAAATGGGAAAAATAGGATTCTGGCTGAAATTGTGACATGTTCATTATGATTTCAGGTGCTGAGATGAACATAATACCATGCTATTAGGATGTTTTGACATAATAATACCGGTATGTATGTGTCAGAGATTCTCAATCACTGGTTTTTAAGATTATTGTAGTAATGGCAATGCAAACTTTAAGAAAGAATTTATATCTGGGACTAAATACAATTATTTGGTTGTTAATACGTTTAAACTAAGAATTATAATAAATAATTTGTATAAAAAATATAGATAACAAACCTGTAAACCTTTGACACTGGCATTGCTCATTTGCCTATTTTGGTATATAAAATTGAAATGTTGCTCAAGTAATTTAATTATTTATTTAAATCATTATCAATTGATTATTCGTTGTGATTAAACATGCATTTTATCATGCTACATGTAGGAAAAAGGCTGGAAACCATATTATATTTAAAGGAGTAGTTCACTTTTAAGAAAACTTTTGCTAATAATTTACTCACCCCCATGTCATCCAAGATGTCCATGTCTTTCTTTCTTCAGTCGAAAAGAAATTAAGGTTTTTGATGAAAACATTCCAGCATTTTTCTCCATATAATGAACTTCAATGGGAACCGAACGGTTCAAGGTCCAAAAGACAGTTTCAGTGCAAACTGTTCAAAGGGCTTTAAACGATTCCAGACGATGAATAAGGGTCTTATCAAGCGAAACGATCGCTCCTTTAAAAAAAAAATAAGTAACAAAGTTTAAGTTTTATAAGCTCAAATAGTCAAATGGCCCTTATTCATCGTGACAAATGAGAAATGTAGATTCTCATTTGTGATCGGTGATCTCAGCTGTTGATCAGTTTCATGACTGCATATTGTTCTCAGTTGACTTTAGTTTGGTGTGAACGTTATAAGAATCATATCTGTGGCTGTTTTCCACGTTGCATTTGTCAAACCTGCCCGGCTGAAAAGAACTGATTAAAATTTCATTGGGCCCTGTGGTGACCAGCTATAGGCTTTCATGAAATAATGTGTGTGTGGATGTGTAAATATAGATCTGGTAAGGTTATAGCTAGGCCATAAAAGCGCATGAAAGCCTTATTCACTCTCTGTTCTGTGTTTCAGCGAGGCACTTTTGTGTCCTGCATTACGGCTGCTTTAATTAATGTTGGATTATGTCCTTTGAACAGTCACTGACTCATGTTCAAAAGGAGGTTTGTCGTGTAACGAGCTGTAATCATAAATCGAGATTTGGTGTGCCTTACGAAACATGGAAAATTTGTGAAGTTTTAATCATGTACGTAATTACTAATGGGAACAGTAAAGGAGGGAAACGGTTCTGTCACGAGAAAAACACCAATAACATACCTAATCTACTCGAGCATCTGTACTCATCTGTTACGAAACGGTCCTCGTCCACAACCGGATATAAGGCATTGATGAAATATGTGGTTTAATTTTCGATGGCAGAATTCTTAAAGGAGTAGTTCACTTTTAAAAAAAACTTTTGCTGATAATTTACTCACCCCGATGTCCATGTCTTTCTTTCTTCAGTCGAAGAAAAATTAAAGTTTTTGATGGAAACATTCCAGAATTTTCTCCATATAATGGACGTCAATGGGGTCCAAACGGTTCAAGGTCTAATGACAGTTTCAATGCAGCTTTAAATGATTCCAGACGATAAATAAGGGTCTTATCAAGCAAAACGATCGCTCATTTAAAACAAAAAATAACAGTTTAAGTTTTATAAGCTCAAATGCTCACCTTGTCTGTTCTGTGATGTTCGTGACTCTCCTGTTCGAACTCGTTCATCAAAATGAACAAATCTTTTTTTCGAGTCATGACTCGAAGGGTCCTTGATAAGACCCTTATTCGTTGTCTGATGTCGTTTAAAGCCCTTTGAAGCTGCACTGAAACTCTCATTTGGACCTTGAACCGTTTGGACCCTATTGAAGTCCATTATATGGAGAAAAATCCTGGAATGTTTTCATCAAAAACCTTAATTTCTTTTCGACTGAAGAAAGAAAGACGTGGACATCTTGGATGACATGGGGGTGAGTAAATTATCAGGAAAAGTTTTTTTTTTTTAAAGTGAACTACTCCTTTAATTTACTGTTGGTTCACATTATTAACCAGAAGAGATCACTTCTTTTCTGTAAGATGTGCAGCACATAGGGTTTGTTTTTCCACTTATCATCGTGCAATGCATTACAACATTTTCTGTTTAACAACTAGCCCTCTATTACTTCTACTCGCATCAATATGAAAATATGCTTCTTAATTCCTCACTCCCTGTTGAACTGATTTCCCTTTGGCTCACGTTGTAATGCAAGTCTTTTATTTGGAGTGGACGAGTTCTCTGGTGCCTCCGCTGCTTTTTGGCACCGGTCCTGCCAATGTGTTTCGTAAAACCACTGCCAATTACAGACTCAGCAAAGCATGCTTTTAATAAGCATGTAAAAGGAAAACATGCACCGACACGCTTTTTTTTATGAGGGGAGCAAATTCGAAAGTTGCAAAATTCCAAGATGGATGAGAAACAACTTTAAATGTTGATGTTTTTCATTTACACTTTTGGGAGATAAAACATTTAGTGGTAAACTCGAGTCTTGTGAGTTGCTGTTCGATTTCCTAATGTGGTTTTAGTGCACTGTTATTCAAACACTTTGGTAGGCCTATAAGTTCTTACCCAGTGGGGTAACAGTGCACGACTAACATGACACCTTCATAATCAGGACATATGGATATGAAGGAAGTTTTATGCATGTTTGTGACAACTGTCATTAAGTGTCATTCGCTCAGTTATGACAATTTGAATGCAAATATGACATTATTTGAGATTATGATAGCTTGACATAAACCAGTACATCATAACCTGTCAGTGTTTTTATCATGAACTTGACATTACTAAGAGAACACAACCTGTCATAAACATGACATAGATTAATTATCAAACTTAAGAAACCACCTAGCTTAATTGGTTAACATTCCATTAAAGTGTCAGGTGGTTGGTTTTGACATTGGCTGCCATGAAGCCATTATAACTTTTTAATGACAAATTCAATTTGTACCACTGTAGTTGAGCTCACGAAAAAAATTCATGACACAGTTATAATGCCTCGTGACAGCCAAACCACAGGACAGTTTAAAGGGATACACCACTTTTTTTGGAAATACACTCATTTTACAACTCCCCTTTCCCTGTTTTGAATCCATTCAGCCGATCTCCGGTTCTGGCGGCACCACTTTTAGCATAGCTTAGCATACATTGAAGACTAGACCATTAGCATTTCTCCCAAAAAAATGACCAAAGTGTTTTGATATTTTTTCCTATTTAAAACTTGACTCTTTTTTAATTACGTCGTGCATTAAGACCGACAAAAAATGTGAAGTTGCGATTTTCTAGGCTGATATGACTAGGAACTATACTCTCGTTCCCGCGTAATAATCAAGAAACTTCACCGTCGTACCATGAGTGCAGCAGTAGTGTTATGACGCAGCGCCTGACCGGGACTAGTTTGTGTAGTCATCGATTCGCGCCCTATGTTCGCGCGTTCGCGCCTGCTGCACTCATGGTACCTCAGTGAAGTTTCTTGATTATTACGCAGGAATGAGAGTATAGTTCCTAGTCATGTCAGTCTAGAAAATCGCAACATTACATTTTCCATCTTTCTTAGTGCATGATGTAACTATAGAAGAGTCAAGTTTTAAATAGGAAAAATATCTAAACACTTTGGTAATTTTTTTTTGGGAGAAATGCTAATGGTCATGTGCACTTCAATGATGTATGCTAAGCTATGCTAAAAGTGGTACCGCCAGAACTGGAGATCGGCTGAACGGATTCAAAAAAGGTAAAACTTAACAGTTTAACTCTCTGGGGGAGTTGTAAAATGAGCTTATTTCCAAAAACAACTGGAGTATCCCTTTAACTTCATTTAATGTCAAGTTTTCATTACAAATACATCATAAACAATGTTATATTTGCATTCAAAATGTCATAATTGAGCGAATGACGGTTGTCATAAACATGCTTAACATATTGAGAACTATATCTTTATCGTTATCATTTTTCATTATATAGTTATCCCTTCTTCAATATGTGTCTTTGGGATTTTCATTTATTTATCATTAGTCCATTGACTTTAAATTTATAATATTGATGCATGACTTGGCAAATGCTCAGGCTCCCCAATGGACATTCATCACATTAATTTATTTTAATTTTAATGTTACATTAATTTATTTTTATTTTAATTTATTAATGTGTTTAGTAATTGCTCTGCATTATGCATTTCTTTAATTTTCTTTAACCATAAAAACTCTCTTTCTGTAGAAGCCTGACAGGTTTGACACGACCACTTGAGCTTCAATGGAAACCAACCCCAGGTATGTGAACTAATTGTGAATTATACTTAATAATCTTGAACTGAGACTCTTTTCACATAATAACTGTTTTGGTGCCTTTTTCAGTCACTGGAGCTTTGGGTTTATCTGCATTTTGTATGTTAATTCATCATCTTGATGCACGCCTCTCTTGACATGTGAATACAATTATGCAACTTTTTGCCCAGGTAAGCATATTTACTCAGGTGTGATTTGAATAAACGTATGAAACTCAATCCCACCTCGCTATACGAGCACCTGCCATGGAGTTAGTGAGTGACATTAAGTCGTTTTGCTGCGCTGGGCTGAGAAATGCTTCATAATTTTCAATATGACACCATATGTGCTTTTTTTGAAATTGGCAATTATGTGTGTGTACTTCACATTAAAGGAAACATAGCCAAGAAACTGGAGCTAATGAGAACCAATTATCTCCCTTACCATTTCAGACAGCGTTCATTTAGTGGAGTGCATAACGAGCATGCAACTTGTAATTGTAATTCATTATTTTATTATAATAATAATGAAGTATTTTGGCTTGGAAGATTCATCCCTTTAATGCAAAAGGGATTTTTCGCTTGTTTATAAGCAGTAGTACCACAGCTCTCTTCAACAAGCTGCATGATTTGAGGAATCGTAGAGGTATCATCCCCTAATTTGAGCAATAGAAATGCTTCTGCTTGTCTTTGTACTGGATATTATTGTCGTCTCAGGTTTGACACAGAAGCGGCGGCTCTTTAATTTAACCTGCCACCATTTGACTTGTGTGTTAAAAGACATCCGTGCACTATATAACACTAGGAAAGCCATTCTGTTTGAAAAGGGAACCGAAAATCTTGGCATGCCACCTTTGCCGACACTGCGACGTGCCAAGTGTGCTGAATGGACGTTTGGCAGGAGCGGGGGGGAGCGTCTGACAGGCTGCTTTTATATGCCTGCGTAGCTGCGTGATTTGTGCTCTGCCAAAACCATCGATCCACTCCAAATTAGAACAATTACTGTCGCCTTGCCTCCCTTTTTGCCTGCCTTTCATTAAAAATGGCTCTGTCGATAGCACTGTTTGTGTCAGGATTAATGTGATGCCGACCTGACAGGATGTCATTATGTGATCATTTCATCTTGCACTGGCAGAAGCAAAAGAATAAGATAGGATGAAGCTGAAAGATTATTGTTAAAAATAATATTTTGCCTCACCTGGCACTTTGAGGATTTCCTTGAATTTTGGTATATATATACATATATATATATATATATATAGTAAATATGTGTGTATATATATATACACACACACACACACACACACACACACATATATATATATATATATATATATATATATATATATATATATGCAAAAATTAATGCAAAAATTAATTGCGATTAATCTGTGTGAGGTGTGAGTGCATATATATATATATATATATATATATATATATATATATATATATATATATATATGCAAAAATTAATGCAAAAATTAATTGCAATTAATCTGTGTGAGGTGAGAGTGCAAAAATTAATCTGGGCTGTGCAAAAATTAATTGCGATTAATCGCATCCAAAATAAAAGTCTGTGTTTACATAATATATTTGTGTGTGCTGTATATAATTATTTTGTATATATAAATATCTATGCATGCATGTATATATTTAAGAATTATTTGCGCTTAAATTCTGTATACATATATAAATACATAATCTCTATATTATATAAATATAAATATTTTATATATGAATAACACATTTTCTTAAATATATACATGCATGTGTGTGTATTTATATATACAAAATAATTATACACAGCACACACAAATATATTATGTAAACACAGACTTCTATTTTGGATGCGATTAATCGCAATTAATTTTTGCACAGCCCTAATATATATATTAGGGCTGCAGCTATCGATTCTTTTTGTAATCGATTAATCTAGCACTTAATCGATCGATTAATCGAGTAATCGGATAATTTGTTTATGTGTGTTTTTAAGCAACCAAAACAAAAAATGTATTACTAAAATGATAAGGTGTTTGCCTTTTATTTCTTTAAAAAAATAGAGGTATTTATTGCAACTCCAACATTTGGCTCCACAACTAATTATTTCAATTTTTACCCATTTAGTGTTTATAAGTGCCAGTGCCAACAATTATATAACAGTACAGTTAAAACAATTTACTGTAAAACCGGTCACATGTAGCCCATAACATGTACAACTTTGAATACAAACTTAAATAGTAAAGCCCATTTTGGCCTTCCCAGTTTTGTCTTCGTAATACAACATTACAAAAAAAAAGGATTGCACCTTCTGCAAATTACCCACCTGGAAACACAAATAAATTAATATAAAATATCGACCCAAACAGGTACACAAATGTATACAATTTTTTAAAAAATAAATGGGAATAAAACAATTATAAATAAGAATCAGACTTTTTCAACTGTAATCTCAAGACAAACATCAGAGAGTGTGTGTGTGTGTGTCACAATATTTGTTCCTCCATCACGTCCCGGTGTATACAGTGAATGTATGCTGAAATGTTTGTTGCGTGACTACATAAAAGTTTAAGCATGATGACTGGAGCGTGAGAGAGACATGGGTTCACGCGCTCGCTTCTCTGTCGTCGTGCGCGAGCCGCGGAGGAGCTCAACATCTCGCATGCGCGCTCCCACTACTAGATTACAGGATATTTTAACTTGCGAATTAATATGCGGCGGTAAATCTAGTCGATCGCGAGTGGCTCAACAGGTAGATCTTTAGGCAAACTCATCTTTCAAGCATTTGACTGAAGGGATTGACACTTCAGCGTGAGAAATCGGGGGTATCGCGTGAGTGAGAGCTCAATTGCGCGAGTCTCACGCTGAATGCGTGAGAGTTGGCAGCCCTGCCTGGCAGGTATACTTTGCAGTAGACACATTGCATCTTGTTCTCTCCCTTTATAAACATATAATGATCCCAAACTTTCTTCTTTCAAACATTCTCTGCCATTTATCAAGTCAAATTTATCATGCGCTATGGTGCGCTTCCTGAACAACGGTCCGCGTGAAACAATCAGATCCCCGCGTGCGCATATTGTGCGCGTCATAGGAATTTAACGAGGCTTCGAGGCAGATTTTTTGCCTCAAGGAATTTTTGTAATCGAGTAACTCGAGTAACTCGAGGAATCGTTTCAGCCCTAATATATATATATATATATACTGTGTGTGTGTGTGTGTATATATATATATATATATATATATATATATTCAATGGTTTCATGTTTTTAGCAGACAATAGTTCACCTCACAAACTGCAATATTGTTCAGTCAGTGCAATCTATGCATAGTTATCCTTATTGCATTGCAGATTAAACCCATTTTCTTTTACCTCGTACAGTTTTATTTCCGGTTTTTGAGTACGAGTTAAGTAAATAGTATGCAAAGTGTTTTTCCCCGACTTTAAATATCTATTTATTTTGCCGTAATCATGATTATATGGTTAGTTGCTTCTTATTATCTTCTTAGTTGTTCCCTGCTGATTGTAAGTGGGATAATTTCAGTCGTTCGGGATCAGCTGGCGGGAAAGGTTGGAAGGGAAGCCTTGCAATTTCTATTAGATCCAATTCCTTCAGGATGCAGGAGGCAGATCTCAGATGTGAATTGAAAAGTCTTTCTTACCCGTTTGAGCTCAACGTGTGCTGTTAGCTTAAAGTTCAACTCAACGCAGATTAAATTCCTAGAATATACAATACCGGTCCAAAGTTTTGGATCAGTAAGATTTTTTATGTTTTTAAATGAAGTCTCTTCTGCTCACCAAGGCTGCTTTATTTGATGGAAAAAAAAGACAAACAGTAATATTGTGAAATATTATGACAATTTAAAATGACTGTTTTCTATTTTAATATATTTTGAAATGTAATTTGAAAGCTGAATTTTCAACATCATTACTGTTGCTGATTACACATCAGTTTTCAGTGTCACATGATCCTTCAGAAATCATTCTAATATGCTGATTTTATGCTCAAAAAGCATTAATTATTATTTTTCAATGTTGAAAACAGTCGTGTACCATTTCCCCCCCAAAAATTCTATGATGAATAGAAAGTTCAGAAAAACAGCATTTATTTAAAATATAATCTTTTCTAATATTATAAATGTCTTTACTGTAACTTTTGATCAATTTAACTCATCCTTGATGATGAATAAAAGTATTTTCTAATTTCTTTCCCTCAAAAATAAAAAAATAATTCTTACTGACCCCAAACTTTTGAATGGTAGTGATTAATGTTACAAAAGCTTTCCATTTCACATCAATTCTGTTCTTTTGAACTTTCTATTCATTAAAGAATCCTGAAATAAAAATGTAAAAAAACCTGTATTCAACATGGATAATAATTATAAATGTTTCTTGAGCATCGTATTCTAATAATTTCTGTAGGATCATGTGACACTGAAGACTGGAGTAATGATGCTGTAAATTCAGCTTTGATCACAAGAATAAATTACATCTTCACTATATATTCACATAGAAAACTGCAGTTTTAAATTGTAATAATATTTCACAATTTTACTGTTTTTTTAATCAAATAATTGCAGCCTTGGTGAGCAGAAGAGACTTCTTTTAAAAACATAAAAAATCTTACCGATCTAAAACTTTTGACCGGTAGTGTACGTCTGTCTGCAATAAAGATATGATTGTGTTTTTTTGCTTGGAAAGAATGTTAAGATCATAGAAAATATCATTAAATAGCTTTTGCAATGACAAACTGTAACAATCTTACAAGGAATAATTGCATAAATGTTAATAACTTGATTCTCTTTGTGATATTCTGGTCTCTAGATATGGATCAGGTCCCTCCTTCAATGTAAATATGTGATATATTTCCTCCTTTTTCCATGCATGAGACAAAAGACATGAGATGCAGATACAATGGTCAAACACATCCATCTACACTCTTAGAACCTTTTAAGGTTCTATATAGAACCTTTTCTTCTATCAGCGCTACGTATTTGGAACCCCTAAAAGGTTCTATACATTCTTAAAAAAAGGGTTCCTCTGGGTTCTATATAGAACCCTGGGGTACCATACTTGGCCAATAGAACCTTTTACCAAAAAAAAAAGGTTCTATATAGAACCCTGGGGTTCCATACTTGGCCAATAGAACCTTTTACCAAAAAAAAAATGGTTCTATATAGAACCATTGGGGTTCCATACTTGGCCAATAGAACATTTTACCAAAAAAAAAAAAATGGTTCTATATAGAACCATTTTGGAGTTCCATATATGAAGCGGGGATGGAACCATTTCTGGTTCTAAATAGAACCATTTCTTCTAAGAGTGTAGCACACGTTTAGAAAAAAAAACAATGGAAAAGCTACAAAGAGAAAGGGAAAAATGACTTCTCTGTGAACGTCATCCTGTCAATTTAATAAGTTAAGCTTTAAAAATAATGCATTTCCTCCTCGTTTCTTCAAGTAATCCTTTGAGTCTCAATGCCGTTACAAAGCTGAGCAAATTATGAAGCTCCTCAATCCTCAGCATGGAATTTCACACCATAAAACAAAAGGCCGGCACACGCAGACTCCGGATTTGTCATGGCACGCCGCATATGCCCTGCTGTCCAGGAGAGGGTTCTTCTCTCTGAGATCAGCTGAGCGAGGTGCCCTGCGCCCGCGGGTGTCTGAATGAGTTTCGACAGCTGCACGGCCACAGATAGTCACGTTGTGTCATGACAGGCCAAAGAGAGCGAGGAGGAATACAGGGAGGAAGAGTCTCTCGTTGCTGACCTGAGACCTGTCAAAGCCCTGTCATCCTGCTGTGGCATCACCTCAACAACATCTGCTAACAATCTGCACACAATTAGCCAGACGCCCGGGACGTTTCGTCAAGCGACACCTGTTCATTCTGCCATCACGAGAGGAAGCGTTCTGGCAGAGAGCCGAGTTAAAGACACAGATTTCTGCTAAAACACAGAAAACAGAGAAGTTTCTCATCTGTTAAAGTTAGTCGACGTGACATCTCACGGTGATATTTACTTTCTTTATACAAGCTCCTGGTTTTGGCATTATTCATCTACTCACATTCAATCTCTCATAATCTTTCAGCAAAATGTAATAACGTGCTCTGAAATGTTTTTCAGCTGACGTGGCGAGCATCTTGGGAGAAGCTTGCAGATGTTTTCAGACCTGTAAGTAAAGCTCTAAACTACTTCCTTTTTTGAATAATCCTTTTTGTATGATTTTGTACTTTTTTGTTTGTTTTTTTAGACATTTTGGCTCCTATAATAACACACTATGTATTTAAAATAGGGCTGTCAAAATGATTAATCGCGATTAATCGCATCCAAAATAAAAGTTTGTGTTTACATAATATATGTGTATAATTATTTTGTATATATATAAAAACACACATGCATGTATATTTAAGAAAAAAAAATATTTATATATAAAATATTTATATATAATATAAATTAGATATAAATCCATATACAGAATATACATGAAAATATTTCTTAAATAATTACAAACATGTGTGTGTATTTATATATCTAAAATAATTATACACAGTGCCTCCACATATATTATGTAAACACAAACTTTTATTGTTTGATGCGATTAATCGTGATTAATCGTTTTTGACAGCCCTAATTTTAAATATATGAAAGCATAAATGTAACTAATTATTTATGCCAATTACCTAAGGTCATGTGACTGATCAAGTGATCTGGAGGTGAAAGTCTCATTCATTTTCTCTATAGAGGAATTGATTCTGAACTATAAATTCTAAGCCGTTATAGACAGACCTACTGTGAGCTATGGGGTTGTTTATCGATGGTTTGTGCTTTTGTTGAAGTCATCATCAGCCCACACTATTTCAACTTTTTTTTTTTTTTTTTTAAATAATCATGTTTAACAGCAGAATTCCTGGTGAAAAAAATACATTATCCATAATAATTAATAATAATAATAATAATAATAATTTTAATAGATTCTGCATAGAAATATTCACCAATCAGAGATCGAAACAAGCAAATTGCACCAAACTTAACAGCGTGTTCATAAAAAAATATTTTCATGATTTGTAATCACAACATATTTTCTTTTGTCAAATCAACTTAAATAATTTATGTTGTCCAGATAACATAATATTTTGAGTTTATGATGCTTAAATCAGTCTCCTTCATTGTATTAACTCAATTGTTCCAGTTCTATGAACTTAAAATTTAAGGCAACCAGATTACTTAATTTTTTTAATTAAACCAACTATATTTTTTTACAGAGTGGAAGTTCGTATTCACAAGTTTTTGAAGTTGTGTTTACGAAGAACTCACTTTCGTCAGAGCAAGATGGCGGTGTAACTACTCTTAGTTAACTACACACAAAAAACAGCAAGGTTTTAAACTCTATAAATGAAGAACAAAGAACTTAAAGTGTGTTTTGCTTTTTTATGTTTATAATTAATTTATGAAGCCACTGTAAACTTCATAATTGCATAATATATTGGTATATTACAATGCTATCACTGCCCTGTTCGGATTTAAGAGTCTATTATTGGATCATTATTTTAGTGATTATTTGGTTTATATGTTTGGCAACAGTTCTTCTAACCCTAATTGATGGAGTGTGTGGCTTTTCATATTTTAAAACATATTTGCATTGTCAATAGAAGATCTTGACTAAAATGATGCACCTTTTTGATGGAAATTAATGTTATTTCCAACAAGAGTTGCATACATTTTTGGAAAGAGTCCTCCAGCACATCCCAAAGACTTTCATTGAATTTAAGGGTCTGTGCCAATTCATGTGTGAAAATGATTCTTCATGCTCTTCCCAACCATTCTCAGCCTGATGAATCTTGACATTATCATCCTGGAAAATGGCCATGATGTGTCTTCCTACATGTTTGTTTAAGAAATGAAAAGCTACACACTCAATTAGGCTTAGAAGAACTGTTGCCAATCATATGCATATGCCAATCATCGACTCTTAAAGGGATACTCCACTTTTTTTGGAAATAGGCTCGTTTTACCACTCCCCCAGAGTTAAACAGTTGGGTTTACTGTTTTCGAAACATATTCAGATGATTTTTTGATATTTAGAAGAATATCAGTAACCAGACAGTTTCTGGTCTCATTGACTTCCATAGTATATTTTTTTCCTACTATGGAAGTGAATGAGACCAGAAACTGTCTGGTTACTGATAATCTTCTAAATATCAGAAAATCGTCTGAATGGATTTGAAAACTGTAAAACTCGACTGTTTAACTCTGGGGGAGTGGTAAAATGAGCATATTTCCAAAAAAAAGTGGAGTATCCCTTTAATTTGCCTGTTTAAATCCGAACAGGGTTTTTTCGCAGGGCATATTTTGTGCAGGCACTTAGCCTGTTTTGTTGTAAATAAAGAAGTCGGAGAGTGTCACTGCGAAATCCTTGTATCCCACCATGTTTCTCACTGACTCGTAAACTCGGCCTGAGCTTCCCACTGGTATTTACGACTTTGTGATGCCGTTCAACTCGTAAATACAATCTCTCTGACGTGACTTGGACGCACCATAACTCTTTAGCACTTGCCCACTCCCATGATGCACTGCGAATGACGTAATCAAGTCTCTCTACACTCTCAAATTACTTAAATACTTGCATGCATAATATGCATATTTTGCATGCATTTACAGACGCTTTTATCCAAAGCGACTTTTGAAAGCATTTTGTCAAAGAGCCAAAAATATTTGTAATGCCAGGTTTATTAGACAGCCTGATTAGGAAGCGAGCTACAGAAGAGGAGAAAAATAAACGAATAATCCAAAATGGTCATGGGCTTGTGGTTCTTTCCCTCATTAAGGCTGGCTGTTAAGCACAGTCTTGAACCTTCGTCTTTTTGTCAGATTTCCAAATGCTTTTTTTGCTGCAAATGTGATTCACTTGGTTGGTTTAGTTGCTTGTAACTCTCTAACGAAAACTTCTTAAGAATCCCTGTATGGGAAAAAATGAATGGGAATATACAATGCCGCTGAAAAAGTCGAAGGGAACTGTTGCCATAATTACTTTTACACAGCAAAACGTTTTACTATCATAAAATAAAGTCAAGTTTTGATAAAGTAACCTATTAGTTCTCAAATATTAACATTCTGTAAACCCTAACGGTCAAAATAATTAATTGGTTTGAGTAGGACAAACTTAAATTCAAGTCAAATTAATTTTTAGGAGTGTTTAGCACTTTCTTTTTCTTTCAAGTTCACAGAACTGATATATTTTAAGTAAACTGAACTGTTTCATTGTTTCGAGTTTTATGAAATTATTTATTTTAATTTAGACAAACTTAAGTTTAACTGAAATGGCTGGGATATCTATTTCCCAGCATGCTTTGCCGATGGCACTCGAAAGAGAGTGTAAATGCTAAAATTAAGTGCAATATAATGTTTTTTTTTTGTGTAAGATTAATGTTAAGTGTGAGATTTAATGTTTTGTTATGCTAATTTAGAAGAATTTCTGTTAATGTTGGCTTTAGGATAGTTACTATCATGGTGACAAGTGGTGCATTCAGCTTGATTGAGAGCAAATTATCCCTTTATATTATTACGCTCATACAGCAAGTGCTTCTGTGCTTGTAAATGCTTATAACATACTGTTTCTAATATGTTAGCATTTACTATGTCAGCAGATTAGCGTTTAAAGCTAACTGAGTTTATACTATTAAAAGTGATTTGAGTTCTGCCAACTTATTCGGTTTTACAGTGTACTTCATAGATTTAAGTTATAGTAACTAATTAGTACTATTAACTTTATTTACCCAAGTTATCTTATTGAGTTACTTGGAAACAAATCAAATATTTTTTTTTGCTTAAATTGTTTGAGTTAATAAACTTAAATGATTTAAGGCAATCGGTTTCCTCAAACGGTTTGAGTTGAACTAACTCATCAGGTTTTACAGTATGTCATGTTAATTCAAGAGTAAAAAAATATAACCCGAACCATTGAAATGTACATCATGCTTCCATTAACAACACACAGCCAGCACCAAACACACACTCACTCGAATCTCTGTTAAGTTTGTTTCAGTCGTTTGTCTCTTAATTGCTATATAAGGTTCGTCTGCACAACCCTGTCTGCCGCTGTGGTCAGAATTAAAGCTACCAATTTTATCATTAGCATTAATTCAGTTTGTGTAAAGTTAGCACGCTTTTCGACCGTCGACTGTTTTAGCAGTTTGCTGACCTTTTACAGCGGGAGGTTAATTGCAATGCGCTTATGCAAAGGAACAGTTCAGGCCCATGTCAGGATTGTGAACCGGATGTCAAGTGCTTTGTGTACAACACTGCAATTCAGTTTTACACTAATCCTCCCCTCAAAAGGCTAACTCTACAAAGATAAGCAGTACTCTGCATTTTAATGACCTCTAAATGCATATATTTATTCACATGCATTATTGACCAGTTTAATCACTCATGTTTTTATGAACATTTTATGAATAATGAAATGCACACCTGCAGATTTGTAAAGTGTTTACATATTGAATCAATCACAAACATGGTGATTACCAAGGGTTGTCATTACTGTGATCCAATAATTAATTTACTATACTGTGATGTTTTATTTACATCAATAAAAACTGCATACTTTCTTTACAGATTGCAGCAAAGACAATGTGATTTCGTGTATTATGATAAATGGGTGTGAACTGGATTTGTACTTTATTGTCATACACACACACACACACGCTCTTTGTCTTGGGGTGAAATATGACATAAAAAGGTCCGTGAGCGTCATTCAAAAACATTTTAAATCAGTCAAACTTAATGTAAACTGAGTAAACTAAAAACGCTAGATATGAAGAGTTCAGATGCAAAAGCCTCTAAGTGCCATTTGAAATTTTCTTCTAAAATGATCATTTTTATCAAGCTTGTATATTTAAGTTCAGTTAAGTTCACTTAAATTGCAATGAAGATTACCTATTAATTGTCATTTAAGTGAAATTACTGAACTTAAATATACAAGTTTGATAAAAATGGTCATTTTAGAAGAAAATTTCAAATGGCATTTAGAGGCTTTTGCATCTGAACTCTTCAAATACAGTATTTGACACTGCAACAAAGATTTCCCCAGCACAGTTTGACAACAGTGCTATTAATATGACTGACTCAATGATTTCCACATCATTAATTATGATTATCGCTCCCTGTTTCTGTGACGGATGTTTTTATATGATTTAATAATCATTAGAGTATGAAGCTCTTGGAGGATCTGATTATCACAATCACGCCATCAGGCACATACTTATTTTTCAATTAATTACATCAATTACCTTTTCATTTCGATGAGATGCACTCAACCTCTCACAGCAGGCATTCAAGGCTGAGAGCTGATGTGTCGTTCTGTTTGCTGAAACGAACAGAATAAAGAAAGAAGTTTGCTTTACACTTTCATATTTGATTTGCAGGTTTACAAACAAAGGAAAGCACCTGTGACGATCACAAGCTCCAATCAGAACTAATGCATGATCTCCAGGAGTCTGGGATTGAACAAATCACATCAATGGGATTTTTGTAAGGTTAGTTGCATCAGATCTTTGTACAGTCTTATGCACATTTTCTTTCTTAAGTGTTTTTTTGTGCAAACAACAGTGCTGCTGGGCTTTAGCATGACTTTCTTATGCACTCATCTTCTAAATTTAAAAAAAAATGTAATATGTTGTCTCTTCCCGTAGTCCGTTACACGTTTTAGTTCAAGGTTCGTTAATCCTAGAAGAAAGCGTAAATGTCACAACAACTTGTAAACTTTCTGAGCTGTGATTTGTCGACTGACTGCTGCACATTCATATTGCACTTGAGTTTTGGCATAGAAACCCATAATTTCTCCCATAATAAAGTCTGAGGATGTGAACAGCTCTGGGTAGAACGTCACGGTAATTACAGTAATTACGAGAAGGTGTGAATACAGCCTCAGTTTCTTTAGTGCTTTCTGTCCAGCCAAAACTTCTGTGCAATAATTTGAAGAGATAGTTCACCCAAAAAGTATGCTTGACGCGTGAGAACAAACCTCATTGGTTCTTGCTGAACTCAAACGTGATGCGTAACATGAGAATGAACCTCATTGGTTCTTGTTGAAGCTCAAACGTGATCCGTAACGCGAGAATGAACATCATTGGTTCTTGCTGAAGCTCAAACGTGATGCGTAACACAAGAATGAACCTCATTGGTTCTTGCTGAAGCTCAAACGTGATGCGTAACGCGAGAATGAACCTCATTGGTTCTTGTTGAAGCTCAAACGTGATCCGTAACGCGAGAATGAACATCATTGGTTCTTGCTGAAGCTCAAACGTGATGCGTAACACAAGAATGAACCTCATTGGTTCTTGCTGAAACTCAAACGTGATGCGTAACACGAGAATGAACCTCATTGGTTCTTGCTGAAGCTCAAACGTGATGCGTAACGCGAGAATGAACATCATTGGTTCTTGCTGAAGCTCAAACGTGATGCGTAACACGAGAATGAACCTCATTGGTTCTTGCTGAAGCTCAAACTTGATGCGTAACACGAGAATGAACCTCATTGGTTCTTGCTAAAGTTCAAACGTGATGCGTAACACGAGAATGAACTTCATTGGTTCTTGCAGAAGTTCAAACGTGATTCGTAACACGAGAGTGAACTTCATTGGTTCTCGCACGTCAAGCAAACATGCTTGAGCTTCTTTGTATCATAACCGATCTACGAGTTGATTAATATTTATGATTAATATTTGATTAATATTTAATATTAATAGTTGATTAATATTTAATATCTGTTCATCATATAAAGTGATTTGGACTAAACTGCTCAATCATATGAATTGCTTTTACAATCTCTTTATGAACTTTTTGAAGTGTCAAAGTAGTATAGCTGTCAATGGAGGGACAGAAAGCTCTCAGATTTCATTAAAAATATCTTAATTTGTGTTCTGAAGATGAACGAAAGTCTTACAGGTTAGGAACGACATGAGGGAGAGTAATTAATAACAGAATTTTTCATTTTTGGGTAAACTAACCCTTAAACCGTTTTTCTTTTTCACTGGTGGTTTATTTATTTATTTATTTATTTATTTTGGGTTTGCATTTCTACCCGCTCCTCTTAATGGCACAAAAAAACAAAACTGGTTGGTCTCTTGATATGTTGGTCAGACATCTTACTTCAAGTCTAGACTGCACTATGAGTCAGCATTTCGATTTTTTGCTGACCGCGAAGAAACCGTGTCAAGCATGCAACAGATTAAAACGTTAAAAAAAGTTTCCCCACCACCATTTTATTTTTCATTTTCATTATCTGTCAGTGGAGGTATAAATGCCACGAGGATTAGAAAAATTACATGGAGTCTTTGCTCGCCTGTCCTCGGCGCTTATCCGGCTCTCCAGTCCGCGTCCTCCATCCCGGGTCATTAACTCCCGCAGGCATTCCCCTCACGCCGGCGGGTCGAGGCAAAGCTCGCAGACAAGCCCGTGACCTGGTGGGCCGTAGTGCCGTAGTGTCTTAGGAATTTCTATAATCCCGCAGATCTATTACAGATAGCAGCGCTGACACAGGCGACAGAGATTAGGAGCAGCAGATACTGACGGTATCGATTGGCCTCTTCTCATCCCGTGTAACCAAACGCCGTAGTGAATTCCAGCAGGTCGTCACAGTCCCAGACCTCTAATTGAGTCGGAAGTGTGCAAACTGAGAGTTGTGCGTAAATGAAAGTATGTTATGGCTTGTCCAAAAACTTGTCTACTTCTCTATGCATTTCCTCTGTTTGGCGGAATAGGCGGAAAGACCGCAAGTGTGTGTAGAACTTTTGATTATTCAATGGCAAAAAATGCAGAGCTTTTATTTATTATATTTTAAATTCTTTGCATTTTAAAATAAACGTCTACACTGTTTAGTAATCGCTATACTAAGAGAAGACATATTTAAAGGAGTAGTTCACTTCTAAAAAAAAAAAATGCTGATAATTTACTCAACCCCATGTCATCCAAAATGTCCACGTCTTTCTTTCTTCAGTCGAAAAGAAATTAAGGTTTTTGATGAAAACATTCCAGGATTTTCTCCATATAATGGACTTCAATGGGGTCCAAACGGTTCAAGGTCCAAATGAGAGTTTCAGTGCAGCTTCAAAGGGCTTTAAACGACACCAGACGATGAATAAGGGTCTTATCTAGGACCCTTCGAGTCATGACTCGAAAAAAGATTCATCCATTTTGATGAACGAGTTCGAACAGGAGAGTCACGAACGCGCATCACAGAACAGAGCAAGGCGAGCATTTGTGCTTATAAAACAAACTTTTTTATTTATTTTTGAAATGGCCGATCGTTTTGCTAGATAAGACCCTTATTCATCATATAGAATCGTTTAAAGCCCTTTGTAGGTGCACTGAAACTCTCATTTGGACCTTGAACCATTTGGACCCCATTGAAGTCCATTATATGGAGAAAATCCTGGAATGTTTTCATCAAAAACCTTAATTTCTTTTCGACTGAAGAAAGAAAGACGTGGACATCTTGGATGACATGGGGGTGAGTGAATCATCAGCAAAAGTTTTTTTTTAAAAAATGAACTACTCCTTTAAGTGATTAAAACAGTTGCAAATGTTGTACAAAATAGGCCTCTTTGCACTCATCTTTGCACCAATAAAATTTTAATGCAATACTTTATGTTTTTACTACCAAATTATATGTCTAATTAATGCATGACACCGTTCCGAAGCCAAGACCGCAAGTGTGGGTATTTGAACGAGGCATAACCCTGATTAAAAGCCGGGTGTCTTGTCTTTTCTTTTGTCTTCCATTGTCTAATTCCTGACACAGTGCTCTTTCAAAACGTCCAGTTGATTTGTGAAAGTGTTTGTGAGGTTTCGGTGCAGATGAGGATTATTGCTGGAAAGTTACATCATCTTTTCCTCGAGGAAGTTCTTCTAAGCCCGTGAGCTCTTCAGTCATAACACACCACAGACACACTGATGAGAAGAATACGCCATGTAGGCTATCACTGACCATATCTGTGTATTTTTACTGTTTAATTTTTAAACCAAAATACTGACACTCTTCGAAAAAAAGGTTTAAATGATACATTTACTTGAGAAGCAAAACAACTAGAAGTCTTGTTCTCTAAGGTTTATGCTTAAACCAATAAAAAATATCTTGTTTTCCTTCGAGTTCTGTTTGTTTTTCTGATCCATTGGTATAATTTAATTGTTTTAAGCATAAATAGACCTAATTTTGATGCATATTTTCATAAAACTAGATTTCTTATTTTAACCCTCTGGGGTTGTTCGGCCCATATGGACACGAATAATTTAAATAATTTTTTTTTTTTAAATCACAGCTTCCTCGAAATGGTCCGAAATTTGGTGACTTTGTTGGTATTTGGTATTTGAACACTCCAAAAAATTGGTGACAGGATATGAATAGTCTAAGTGGTTGTAAAAAAAATAGTCACACTTGGGGTGTTCGGGTCCAAATGGACCCGCATGGAAAATGGCAAAAATGTGAAAATACTGCATTTTTTTTGTGCGTACAATCTACAAATCAGCCACGATCTTGAAAAAAAGCACACAACAGTGAAGGGGTGAATCTATAAAACATCAAGAGTGCAAAACAGACACATCCAGACACATACACACATGCACAAACACACTTTTATACACAAACGCACCAAAAAAATTCAGATTATACATGTGTTTTGCATTTTTAAAATGCTCAGTTTGTCCACCAGATGGCATCCATCTCATTTCAAAATTGCTTTTATGAGGCCTTGGCTTGACTCTAAAATGAAATGCAGCTTTAAAAAAAAAAAAAAAAAAAGATATTTAAAAAAATATTTTTTCTATTATGTTCAATGGGGGAAATTTTGTCATAATTATTGCATTAATACTAATTATAAAATTGTTTTATTCTTGACATTTTCTCAAAACACCAAAAAAGAAAAGAAAAAATATTATAAAAAAAGAGTAAAAAAAAAATCATGATTTTTTTTTTTTTTTTTTTTTTAATATGAATCCCGGCCTTTGGGTCCATTTGGACCCGGACACCCCGAGTGTGACTCCGAAAACGAACAACCCTAGAGGGTTAAGTAATTTTGCTTCAACAGTAAATGTATCTTGATTTAAGGATATTTAAATATTTGTATTGAAAAACAACCTTTTTGCAGTGTAGTAAAACACATTCTTCTCTGCAAATGTATAGCTACGCAGCTTCATAGTTCTACATTGTTTTGCATTTCTGTTTTGAAGAGAACAATACGTGATTTTATATGCATATCACACATCAGTGGGTGGGGATATATTCCCTGAAATGCTTTTGTTTATACACTTACTTATATTTTGCCAAGTGAATGCACAGCATGATTCCCACTTGGTGTAGTGGACTGCATAATGCTAAAGCACAATATTTACATTTTTGTTATTGATATCAGAGTAAAAATATGTATGTTTGTTAAAGAAAAATAATGAGATGCATTTCCTTATTTTTTTATGATGGGACTAATTGCTTGAGTCACGTTTAAAATCAAAACAGCGGAAATACTCAAGGCGTGGTATATGCCAGGAATTCCAGCTGTCTATTGAGTTTTTTGCTTACACTTAGGTCTACCACAATCAATACGGTCTGTTACTGTAAATGACTCTTTGTGGAGCAGATCTGGAATCAAATCAAGGCCATGTCATGTTTTTCCTCAGTAAGTTATTGAGTTTTTCAGGCACTATGAGTATTGTGTCTTTAGCCGCCCTCTTTAGGCCTTCCGTTCAATTACATCAACTGACAGACCTGCAGAAATGAAGCCGTACAAGGCAAGCTCGACTAGGAAACTTGCGTGCAAATGTTGAGTCTTGCTGCATATTCTCAAGCGTGGTTCAAAAGCGGTGCTTGTTAAATTCATTATTGACTGCCGAGGAGCGACCGAACAGTTTCTAATAGGCCGAGCGGTTAAGCCCGTGAGTCTCCTTTTCTTCTCGCAGCAGGTCTGCTTTTCCCGCAGGCATCAGCATTGATACGATAGATTGCTAACAACACACAATAGCAACAAGGCTGTTGCTAATCACAGTATTGATCCTAAAACTCTCCCCATTAGAAACTCTTTAGCTTTGCGGGTAGCATTGTATGAATGAAGTCGAGTTGTGGAAGTCTCTGGGGAGTGTGATTAAGACTTCTCAACAGTGCACACTTCGCCAGTATTCAGACCTAGAGAATCGTCGAGATCACTGATAAATGAACATTTATAACATTGAGTCGTATGCTTTGCACAGATGCACTGCATTAGTTGTGTGGCTAGAGACAATATTGTTTTAGCCTTGAATGAATGCACAATGCAAATGCACACTGAAATAATTCTATATTGATTGGAGTTTCAATTATTTTATTATCTTGCAGATTTGCTTGATGCTTTCCCTAAATGAGATCTCACACTAGTTGAGAAGTTCTGTGGAGAAAAACACCGCTATCACACACAAGACAAGCTTAAGTTCACAGATGACATTCAAGATGGGTGAGTTTTAATCTAATAACTGTTTGGTAACACTTTACAATAAGGTACATTAGTTAACTAGTACAATATGTGAACAATACTTCTTCAGCATTTATTAATCTTAGTTAATATTAATTCCAACATTTACTTATACGTTATTAAAATCAACATTGTTAACATTAGTTAATGGACTGTGAACTAACATGAACGCACAATGAACACCTGTATTTGTATTAACTAACATTAACAAAGATTAATAAACACTGTAACTAATGCATTGCTCATTGTTAGTTAATGCATTTACTAATGTTAACTAAAGAACCTGTAATGTGTTACCAACTGTTTAGTCGAAAAGTTACAAAGGTTTTGCATTTCAAGAATGGAAAAGTGGGTTTGCATTAATCACAACCATTGATTTTTAACATCATTGATGCATAATTCACATTGAGTGACATTTCATTTTATACTGAATATATGCACTTTTTAATATTTTAATGGGCAAAATGTGTGTTTGCATGTTGGCGTTTGGGGGATAAATTGGCGCAACAGTGCAAACTGGAAAAGTTAATGATTTGGGACTAATACATTGTAATTGGATGGAAAAATATGTAATTTGCACAATGAGCAGTTTGTTGGTGTTGTGAAAATGAGAGCATCTTGAAATTTCTATCATGCATGCGAATCAATCAAGCGTATGTTACAAAATCTGAATCAATGGGTGTGATTCATGCAAACCGACAAGCAAACACTTTTTTCGGTTTATTTGTGAAATGCAAAACTTTTGTTTTTCATTTTTGTTAACCAAAGAAAAGCCAGTTATACACTCCTAGCAAAATATGAAAATATATATTATTTTTAATATGTATTTCACTTTATTTATGTACCTAATTAGATATACATAGGCTACTTATACAATTTGCATCCCTCTCCAAAAATCTTTGAAAATGGGACAATCCCAAAAAATATGGCAATGATTTACATTTTGGTCTTCCTTTTACTGTTGAAAGCATCCAATTAAGCAGCGGTTTCATCATCAAACTCATTGGTTTTCAGTGAAAGATGGTGACTTATAATTGATAGATGTGCCACGGTGGCAAAGAGCAAGTGTGTGTCTGTGATATGATGCATTATGCATTGCTGTAATTTATATGCAACGACACGGCATAAAAACTGAATCAATGCAAACATGAGCTGACGTTTATAACCATTACCACTGCAGCCGAAACTACACTATAGACATGCGGATGGAGCATCAAAAACAATTTAGTTTTTTGGTTCTATCTAAAATGAAATGTCAATCACAGCTGTGACAATGAGTGCATCTTGTTTTCTGTCACGACTTTGCGTGTATAATAAGTGTACACTATTTTTGTGGTATAGTGCAGTTTTTGCAAAATGTTCCACTGTAAAGAATAGAAAAGTCCTGTGCATTGTCCTAGCAGGTCTGTCATTCAAAAACTTCCTTCAGGCTTTTGCAGGCCGGACCGCTTACATTGGTCAACTTCTCTGCGGCTGTAAAAGCCAATAGAGTGAATGGATTTTTTTCATTCTTTTTGTACTATACAACCATATACAACCATAACCAGCATCTAAACGACGATATTAATAATGAGCAATCTTTGAAATCGTAGACCATATTGATATTTCCTCCAGTATTTGAGGAATGACTGAGCTCCTCAATCTTACTTTGTCTTGGCCTCCAATCCTGAAGTCCATTAAAGTATCTCTTAGCACGATACACTTCATTCAGCGTGAGTTTTTATGGCGTAGAGCGCTAACTCAGCACCGCAACCCTTAAACAACACTCTCCGGGTTTATAGCATGGAGGAATGTAGCTATAGGAACAGATGGTGCCACTGCTAATGCTTTGCTTCTCGCTCTGTGCTGTGCATCATATAATTGACCCTTTTAAATCCACGGCGTCGGAGTGCCAGCGCTCTACATGCGCATCCTTTTAATGGAATGTTTTTATCCACCTTTTAATTATAAGATGTCTGTACGTACGTTAGAGACGCCGCAGAGGAGCTGCTTGTCAAGGCTGGAGAGATTTATGGCCGTTCTTGCCCTTGGTTGGTAATGAATGTCAGCTAGAGTTAGGAAGCATGTTTGCTTGAATAAAAACGATTGTTGTTTTAAGACTATATCTCTCACAGCCTGCTCTAAAGCCTTAGCATGGGAGAAATGGCCTAAATTATTCTTGTACTGTAACATGAGCATTTGAGGAAAGTATTATTTATGCTCGATTAAGTGGGTCATGCCTGTTGTGCAGTAGCTTTTGGACTCTAAAGGTTTTTGTATGTTTGTGTTGCTGTTTAGGGAAAACATTTCTATAGAAACAAAGAGTAGACTTTCAGAAATTTGCTGGCATCAAGCTCTTACTCTTCAACTTCAACATTTTTAATTTTACTACTTTAATTTTGTCTTATTATTATTAGAAATCATGAGAAAGTCAAAAGCAAATAAATAATTATTAATAAATTAATAAATTGAAAGGCTATTAATTTATAAATTGAAATAAATTAATGAAAGTGGAATTGAGTTTACAGGTTAGTGTAAAGAAAAAAATACTTATTATTATATTTGTATTATTTTTTTAAATTTAAGTATTTATTAGATTTTTACATTTTATATTAATAATAATAATTAAAAAAAATATTGGAAAGTCTAGAACATATCACATAATAATGGCATTGAGTTAGTTTGCAGGCTAGTGTAAAAAAACGCTTCGACCTTATAAATCAGATTAGTTTGATCATAATATGTATTGTTTATTTATGGTGACACTTTACGGTAAGGGTACACGAAATATCATGAATTCACGTATAAATTAATGCATGAATTATGCATTTATTCATGCATTAATTTCTCATGAATCATCAGGAACTAACACAAGTTCAACGTTTTTCACTCATGACTTCATGGATGAACAACACCGTAATTAAAACATTAACTAAGATGAGCACATCATTATGATTTATTACGCATGATCGTGATGTTTTCTTTGTTCACAGTTATGACACCATTAATAGCACATTGTTCATCAGTGTTTCAAAGGACCTAGTCACTACTTTAGTTATATATAAATATATAAAAACACACTCATGCATGTATATTTAAGAATTTTTTTTAAATTTATATATAAAATATTTATATATATATAAAACGAATTATATATAAATCTATATACAGTATAAACATTAAAATATTTACAAGCATGTGTGTGTGTGTGTGTGTATATATATATATAATAATTATACACAGTGCACCTGCATATATTATGTAAACACAAACTTTTATTTTGGATGCGATTAATCGCGATTAATCGTTTGACAGCCCTAGTTTTAATTAAAAAAGTCATGAATGAAAAATATTGAACTCATGTCAGTTCCTGATGATTCATGAGATATTAATGCATGAATTAATGCATAAATCATGCATGAATTTATACTTGAATTCATGATAATTCATGTACCCTTACCATGAAGTTTTACCATATTATGATTATTATCATCGAAATATAATATTTTTAGTGTTCAATGTTCATATAATTTGTCATTTGCACAATGATGAAAAAAAAATCAAGATAATGCTTACTGATGTCACTTCCTGGAGGATAAAATAATGACAAAAATGACATGATGAAAGTGTAATGCAGAATATAAGACCCAAACGCTGAGCTCCAGTGCCTTTGGAAAGTCCAGTTAGTGTTAAGCCAATGGATTTTAAGTTTTCACCAGAGCAGAACAATAGTGAGGTCTGACAAGCTGGAAATAATTAAAGCTTTAAACTAATGGAGTCATTAACCTAAGACAGTTCAAATTTGTGTCGTACCCGCGGTTAAAACGGCATTGTTAAAGCGTGCAATTAAAGTGGTTGTGTGAAAACTGCACAGGGGTGTTTTCACTTCCAGCTCATTTGACTCTAATGTGAAGCTGTTCACCTCAGATCTCCTGCACCTGTTGGTTAGGTTTTAAAGAGTGGCATTAGGCGATCAGCGATGTTCAGATGTGGTCACCTGACCCGCTCGCGGCGGGCGGCGTTAATCGCATTAGCCACTGTCTCTCGGCCTCGTGTGGTCTTGTGGACTGCGGCTGGAGGGTTGGGATTAATCGCCCGCCTCTATGCAAAGCGAGAACTTCGAAATTCAATCCTGAGAAGTGTAATGAGTGATTACAGAAACATTTCACTGCCGCTCGAAGGTTAGCTGGGAGAAGGAGAAAAATATGCAGCCGAATGCTTTCATTATTTATTTATCATTATGGAATCGTACTGTAGGGAATCGTGGGTCTGTTATAACTCAGTGTCAGACTCACGCCTAACAGAGTTTAATTAAAACACACTAGAACGCAGAAAAGGTGGTAGACGGATCCAGTTCTTCAGGGTGAAGAGCTAATAAAGGAGCCGTTGTAATGTTCATATTGCTTATATTGTTTAAGCAAACGGATTTAAAACACCATGCCGTACTTTCAACATCCAATCGAGTCTGGTGGATACAAGAATTAATCCTCATCCGTTTTGCATTTGAAAATAAAACAATTAAGACAAATTAGCCACACTCTCAGAAAAAAAGGTACAAAAGTTGTCACTGGGGCTGTACCTTTTCAAAAGGTACACTTTTGTCCATTTCATGAGCTAATAAGTACATTTTAGTTGTTAATATGTACATTTTAAGTGCTAATATGTCAATTTCAGGAGCTAATGTGCCAATTTCGTGAGCTAGTATGTCCATTTTAGGTGTTAATATGTACATTTTAAGTGTTAATATGTACATTTTAGGTGCTAATATGTCAATTTCATGAGCTAATATGTCCTTTTTAGGTGGTAATATGTACATTTTATGTGCTAATATGTACCATTAAGGTACCAATATGCAGCCTTTGGGTGCAAAAGTGTACCTTTTGAAAAGGTACAGCCCCAGTGACAGCTTTTGTACCTTTTTTTCTGAGAGAGCAAGGATATTGGAAGAAAATGGGCTGTGGAAGTGTTTAGTCATATACACTCTTAGAAGAAAAGGTTCTATATAGAACCTTTAAAGGTTCTATCAGTGCTATGTATTTGGAACCCTTCAAAGGTTCTATACACTCTTAAAAAAACGGTTCCTCTGGGTTCTATATAGAACCCTGGGGTTCCATACTTGGCCAATAGAATCTTTTACCAAAAAAATGGTTCTATATATTGATGGAACCATTTTTGGTTCTAAATAGAACCATTTCTTCTAAGAGTGTACAAATGATCTGACTGAATTGACTGATTTAGAAACAGGTGAATGTCACAAGAACATCCATAGGTTGTATTTCAGTCAATTTCAGTTTCAGTTGTATGTTTGTTTTCAGTCAAATCTTTTGTAGATCTGTATAGGTTTCATGTGTATTTCTTGAGCTTAATAAAATATGTCAGATTGTGTACTGAAGTATTGTGGGTTGCAAACAGCAGTTTAACATTGACTATAAAGCCTATTTCTTCTCAGATGCATGCCACATCTGATCTGATGTGAGTACTCTCTGTGATAATATCAAGCTACAGTGATGCATCAGAAGGTAACACTCAAGATCAACCGATGTGGTTTAACCTGGTTCTTGTTCTCTCACTCTCTTTCCTAACCTGGAGTCTGACTGCCACCAAGTTTCTTTCGGGATGACTCTGTTCTTATAGGAGATAAAGTCCATCTCATTCAGACTTGAGGCGTTTTGTCAGAGGACATGCTTCTTTCAGCTTAGCTTTTCATCAGCTTCCTTTGACTCAGTTCAGGTTAAGCCAGCTGTAGCATATGTCCCCGCTGGGGCTCCATACATCACCTCCGCAACCCGAGGAGAAAGGTCGAGCGAGGACTCTCATTTTTTATTTAAATGGGGTGATTTTTTTTAAGTCTAGGGCATATTTTCACTGCATGTAGTGAATCTGAGCCTTGACATTAAGGTTAATGTTCCTGTCAAGCACATTTAAGACAAATTTGCCAAGGATATCGTAGGAGGGGAATAGGCAACACTGAATATGTGCTTGGACATTTACGTATTACCTGACTGAACTGTGATTTAGAAACAGGTGAATGTCACAGAAACATTCATGGGCTGTATTTCACCTATCAATAATTAAGAAATTCTATATTACTTTGCACTGCATTCCTTTGAATTTCATTGATTTACATTCCATTGCATTGCTTTGAAATAAATTGCATTACTTTGCTTTGCATTGCACTGGTTTGAATTAAATTGCATGACTTTGCTTTGCTTTGCATTGCATTGAATTAAATTGCATGACTTTGCTTTGCTTTGCATTGCATTGAATTAAATTGCATTACTTTGCATTGCATTGCTTTTAATTAAATTGCATTGCATTACTTTGCATTGCATTGCATAGCTTTGAAATAAATTGCATTACTTTGCTTTGCATTGCATTGAACTGTGATTTAGAAACAGGTGAAAGTCACAGAAACATTCATGGGCTGTATTTCACCTATCAATAATTAAGAAATTCTATTTTACTTTGCACTGCATTACTTTGAATTTCATTGATTTACATTCCATTGCATTACAGTGCATTGCTTTTAAATAAATTGCATTACTTTGCTTTGCATTGCACTGGTTTGAATTAAATTTCATTACTTTGCATTGCATTGCTTTGAATTAAATTGCATTACTTTGCTTTGCTTTGTATTGCATTGAATTAAATTGCATTACTTTGCTTTGCATTGCATTGCTTTTAATTAAATTGCATTACTTTGCTTTGCATTGCACTGGTTTGAATTAAATTTCATTACTTTGCATTGCTTTGAATTAAATTGCATTACTTTGCTTTGCTTTGTATTGCATTGAATTAAATTGCATTACTTTGCTTTGCATTGCATTGCTTTTAATTAAATTGCATTGCTTTTCATTGCTTTGCGTTGCTTTGCGTTGCCGTGAATTGCTTTGCATTGCAGTGCATTCCATTACTTTGCTTTGAATTGCAACTTTGCTTTGTTTTGAATTGCTTTGCTTTGCTTTTCATTGAATTGCATTGATTTACATTACGTTGATCTGCTCTGCTATGCTTTTGCATTGCATTGCATTGTTTTTGCTTTTCATTGCATCCCGTTGCTTTGAAATGTTGTTTTAAGTCCAATCAGAATGTTGATCCATGGACATGAAAACTTTACAAAATTATAATTACTTGCTATTCGTCTTTAGGAAGAATAAACTTAATATTACTGTCCTCAAAAATGACGAGGCATGAATACAATAAGTGCTTTAAAGGTTTCAGTACATGCAGCTGTGTGAAAAATCATATTCTTACCCTTCTGAAATTCTCAAAGCAGTCCAGTCTCCCTAGAATAGACTCTGAAGCATGAAGTTTAAATCCAAATGAAATCTTCTAAAATCCAGTTGCAGTTTTCATAGGTGGATGCAATCCTCCCGGGCTCTTCGCACAATTCGCCGTTCAACCTCTTAGCCCTATTTTAATTGGGTAATAGGCAAAAAGATGTTTTTACAAGGATCAGAGGAAAAAGCAATCATACAGAAGTTTCACAGAGGAAGAATAATTAAAACACACTCTTACCTGTTATAAATTGGCTGTTGAAGCATGGAAGTGCTGAATGGACACTTGGAGTTTAGTGATTTGGGCCATGAAAAATTACAAATCAGCATATTCGGTCCAGTAGTTCTCTGTTTCACTTACAAAAAAGTACCATGGTACTACTATGTTTGTTTTAGACACCATAGTATTCTTTTAAGCACCATGCGAATAACCATAGTATTTAAGGTTATCATTCAAGTGTTTTATTTTCAAACCCAAATTTACGTAACTAAATTCAGATTAAGCAAATAACCCGTTTGGTTCAAATTGTATATGTGAGATAAATATGTAAAAGTAATTTCACATAATATAAACTAAAATGATCTCAGTATCTCAGCAATAACGGCAAGTCAATTTTTCCAGTTGGAGAAATTTTGGACCATTTAAAATTAATATTATGCAGATTAATGTAAATTAATGAAACAATATGCACAACAACATCATGTATTCATCAGATCTATTGCTAATACGTATTATTTGTTGTGCTGCTGTTATTTCCCCTACTCGTATTACGTCATGAGTTGAAAATGCACGAGTTGAAAATGAACAAAGTCAAAGTTTGTTAGGAAAGGCAGAGTATGACCATGACTGTCTGTAATATTGACTTAGCAATTACACACAAATCTTCCCTTTACGAGGCTCTCGGGTGTGTTATTGTCAGATTTACATGAATCAGGACTTCTGCTGCCCTGTATTCTTCAGTGGTCAAGCCTTCATTTTACAGCCACTTTTTGTAACAGACTTTTAACGACTTACTATATTTTTTCCTCGCAGCGGCAGTTAAGCACAGCAAAAGTTTATGAAAGGGAGAGGTAAATTATTTCAGACAGGCGCCTAATAAAAGCGATCTCATAGCTCATATTTCAGCAAGCATTAGTCTATGTTCTCTGAGCTGTGTGCGAGCGAATAAGCAATACCTGATGGAGTTTTGGCTGGTGTGCCGTTTCCATTTATAATGAATGGTTAAATACAGAAGCACCTTATTTTACATTCTGCCGAGGAAAAAGTAGTCATGTTTGATTTATTTAAGTGTCAAATGAAAGGAATAATATGTGTGCACATGCAAAATGAAGTACATTTTTACATTTTCTCAAGTAAACGGTGCTTGAGTCGTGCAAAAGTTGTCCTTACGTTGCTAAGGTGTTGCTAGGGGGTTGCTAAGTGGTGTTTTCGTCAGAGTAGAGTTAAAGGGACATTGTGTAATATTTAGGAGGATCTTTTGACACAAATGCAATATCATATAAACAACTGGTGTATAAAGACCTCACTTAATGAACCGTTATGTTTTTATTACCTTATATGAGCCATTTCTATCTCATTTCTCTGAAATGCTCTGATATGTTTCTACGGTGGCCCTAAACGGACAAACGCGAACCGTCACTATGTTGTTCTATGCGCAACGAAGCTAGCTAAAGTCAGCGAATAAAACACTGACGCAATGAAAAACAAGTAACAATAATATTCACAAAACTGAATATTTAAGTAAACCTAATTTCTTTATCTTTATAAAGAAAGCTCATTGCTTAACTGGCTCCTCTCTGCTGTCTCAGACGACGACATCCCTTCCTCTCGGCCACCGTAACTTCTGTTGGTTGCAATTCATAATCTCACCACTAGATGCTGCCAAAAATGACACACTGCACCTTTAAGAGACGATTTGACACTTGGAAATCAGCTAGATGTTTAATTACTAACACTACATTTATCAATGTTTGGTTACACTTTACAATAAGCTCCCAGTTAATAATAGTTAACGAGCAATATACGTTAATTAAACTTTGTTAACAGGGAAGCTTATATGACAAATACATTGGTTTTGAAGATTCGGACTGTCTGAGAGAGAGAGAGAGATAATGTGATGGAGTCTAGTCTAGTGTTTAGGCAAATTTCACTCTGGATTCTCGCAGGGTTTTATGAGGAGTCACTGTAACGCCGTAACTCAGATATGGAGTTAAACACTGTGGACCGATGGCAAAACCTCCTCTCTGTGTTTGATCTTTCCAGAGCTGATTTACATTTGCACAGCGCACTGCTTAATCTACTCATTTGTCCTATCAAATGAAAGAGCAAAATGAGAAAGAGAGAGGGGTCGGAGATGTGAAAAGTGGTTTTCAGAGAAGTTTAGAACCGAAAATAGATGTTTGGCAGAGTCTGCAGTCAGTAATTGATGATATTGTAGAATAAACAAGCATGACTAATATTGATTCTGTCTTAACAAACATCACTATTTTCACAAAAAGTAACTATTATCGCCCAGCTATTTATATAAACTTGGTTATATACTTATGTCCAGCTTTATCCACATACATACAGTACATATATAGTGTATATATATATATATATATATATACACGGCATGAATAACAATAAACGTAAATAAACTAAATATGGATATCCTTTTTTTATCTCATAATATTGAATTTAAATATCATAATTTCGCATAAGACTTACCAGCTATATCAGAATTTTTTGCTCATAATTATTTGTCATCACAATTTCTATAGCTTTTCTGTCATTTATTTCAACGTTTCAGTCTCACAATTTCTATTTTTTCTTCTCATAATTTTAACATTTTAAATACAAATTATATTCTCGCCCCTCTTCAACCTGCTAAATAAGGCATAAAGTTATTCTTTTGACATTGACTTTATCTTATAATATTATATTTACTGACTTATCTTAAGCTCTATTCGCACGGGATTAGTATTTTCTGGTGACCTTGTGCGTTTTAGAAATTACCCCGCCACATCTGAATTTCATGTGGCGCATTCGCACGGGATAAACGAAACCTATGATTTTTCTCAAGTTTATTTTTTACGAAATATATTAGGCCATTTGCGGGGGAATTTCTACTTTACAAATTACAGACATGCCCGATTCGTATGGGATTAAGACATCTCTACGCTATCTCACGACCAATTCGTACGAGTGATTAAAAAGTGGCTAATTCGTACTAATTCATACTCACTTGTACGAATTCGTATGATTTGTCTAAACCCACGTGATGGGTAGGTTTAGGGACGGGGTCAGGGGTAGGTCACTCGTACGAATTGGCCAACTCGTAAAATATGTACGATTTAGTAAAAATCGCACTAATTCATACGACCTCACTCGTACGAATTCGTACGATTTGATTAAATCCACGTGATGGGTAGGTTTAGAGGTAGGGTGAGGGGTAGGTCATTCGTACGAATTCATACGAATTGGCCAACTCGTAAAATATGTATGATTTAGTAAAAATCGCTCTAATTCATTCAAACTCACTCGTACGAATTTGTACAATTCGTTTAAATCCACGTGATGGGTAGGTTTAGGGTCTGGGTCAGGGGTATGTCATTCGTACGAATTCATACGAATTGGCCAACTAGTAAAATATGTACGATTTAGCAAAAATCGCACTAATTCATAGGACCTCACTCGTATGAATTCGTACGATTTGTCTAAACACACGTGATTGGTAGATTTAGGGTCTGGGTCAGGGGTATGTCATTCGTACGAATTCATACGAATTGGCCAACTCGTAAAATATGTGCGATTTAGTAAAAATCGCACTAATGCATACAACCTCACTCGTACGAATTCATACGATTCGATTAAATCCACGTGATTGGTAGGTTTAGAGGCGGGGTCAGGGGTTTGTCATTCGTACGAATTCATACGAATTGGCCAACTCGTAAAATATGTACGATTTAGCAAAAATCCCACTAATTCATACAACCTCACTCGTACGAATTCGTACGATTTGTCTAAACACACGTGATTGGTAGGTTTAGAGGCGGGGTCAGGGGTAGGTCATTCGTACGAATTCATACGAATTGGCCAACTCGTAAAATATATACGATTTAGCAAAAATCGCACTAATTCGTAAGAGTGAGGTCGTACGAATTGTTACGAATTAGCCTCCTCGCCGCAGATATTACAAAATGAGTAGGTGTCATTGTAATATTTTACAACCCATACATTCCATGTTTGGGTCAAATATAAAATGTAATTCATATTTTTAAAGCAATGGTAAAGTTTGTCCATATTTGATTTAAACAATCAAATATGGACAAATTCATTCAAACAATCTAAATAAAAATCTTATTTAGATTTATTTTTTATTTTTTTTAGGTATTTGTTTAAATATGGTATAAAGGGGTAGGAGTACATAAGTTTTACTTCTTCCTACTCCTTTTTGCACGTGTAAATAGAGGGTTGTCTTTTGTTTTTGTTTTTTTGTTTCAAGTATTGGAAAGTTTGTATTTTTTTTACTTTGTTGTTCATTTTTTGTTTTGTTTCTTTTAATTAATATTCCTTGTTTCATTGATTAATAATTTTACATGTTCAAAATAAAGATCTCAAATCAAATCAAATCAAAAACAATCATTTTTCAGAGTGCAAATGTTATAAATATTATATTCGTCCGTTCCTTGCATCAAAACAACATCATAGCCATTATGCAAAAATGATGATGCTACATTAGCCTATGCACTGCTCCAAAATTGTATGTTCCTGCAGATATCTTTTCTGTCTTTGTGTTTCTGTAAGTTTGTCTGTCAGTCTCCCGCTGCAGAAACAAACACCTCATGTAAATAGATGCTGTTTTCCTGGAGTAGCAAGCGTCCGCTATCTACACTTCAGCAGAAGGCCGGTTCACCGACCCGCTACTGGATGTTTGACGTTTCCACATCTAATATCCCATTACTAGTGAGTGTTTCTGTTTCTGCTGTGCTAAATCTGTCATTCTGCCGCTGCCCAGTGTGAACGTGATTTAGCATATGGGGCTAAAGGCTGGCGTCGCTCGGCCTGGCAGGGGTGATGAACTTGAGGTAGCCGTCAAGGGCCTGTGTGTGTGTGTGTTTCTGAAAGCAGGAGCATCTGTGACCCAGCGGGGAGTGTGAAGAGGCCTCAGCACGACTCAGACAGCGTCGGCTGATGTAGGTGTTACTCGAGGGCCGGTGGAAACGACTCTGACCGCGGGTTCGGGGAGGTGAGTGAGAGAGTGAGTGAAGGAGCCGCGAGTGTTTTCTCCTCCTGCAAGACTTATCATGTGTCGCAGCCGCAGAGAAAACAGTTTGCGTTTCTGGTGAGATATAAAAGGCTGTGAACAGCAGTGCAAGTTTGCTTTTCATGCAAATTTTTAAAGGGAAGGTGAAACAGAGTGGACCGGTATGGAAGACCATTTCTGACACATAAGAAAAAAATATCATGCTTTGGTTAAATGTACTCTCTAAAAAATGCTGGGTTGTTTTAACCCAAATTTGGGTCAAATATGGACTAACCCAAATCTTTTAAACATTTAACCCAATGGCTGAGTTTGTCCATATTTGACCCAAAGATGGGGTCATGATACAATGTAATTCTAAGATAAGGAGGTCGTAATAATTTCATTATGTTCACATTCATTTTAAGTCAAAATTATGAGAAAACATAACTTTTTATCTTATAATTTGGGCTTTTCTTGGCATAATTTTGACATATTTTTGACTGAAATAAGAAATAAGTCTGTTATCTTATGACTTGGAGTATGTCCGATTTTTTTCTTTTCCCTCATAATTATGATATAGGCCTTCCTTAAACTATATCATCTCATAATTTGGCATATTTTCTTAGAATTTTATGTGTATTTCATAATTGATATTTTGTCATAATTTCACATTTTTATGTCATATCTTCAACTTTATCATCTTATAATTTGGACTATTTTGTTATAATGTTAAGTTTATTTCATAATTTAACATTTTTACATCAACTTATCTCATAACTTGGCCTATTATCTCTTAATTTTTTAGTTTATTGCATAGTTTTAGATTTTATGTAATAATTTCACATTTTTACATTATTCCTTAAACTAGAACATCTCATAATTTGGCATATTTTCCTCATAATTTTATGTTTATTTCATTTTTTTTATATATATAATTTCACATTTTTATGCCATATCTTCAACTTTATCATCTTATAAATTGGACTATTTTGTCATAATTTTAAGTTAATTTTATAATTTCGATTTTTTTTTTCATAATATCACATTTTTACGTCAATTTATCTCATAATTTGGCCTGTTTTTTCTTAATTGTAAGTTTATTGCTTACTGTAGGTTTACATTTTATGTCATAATTTCACATTTTTACATTTTACCTTTTACTTTAACATCTCATAATTTTTATCCTTTATGTCATCATTTTTATTTTCTCTCTCATAACTTTAACTTTTTCCTCTTAATTTTGACTAGACTTTATCTCTCTTCATTTCAACTGTTTAATCTTATAATTAATAAATTTTACAAAGCATGATTCCATACACCGCTCATATAAATTCATGTCACGAATCAGCTGATCGGCTGTGTTTTCTCTCCGATAAGGCTTTAAGCAGTTGATTAGTTCCACAACCAGCCGAGTTAACCTGATTAATGGTCTTTTGTAATGAAACCTGCGCTGGTTTGCGTGTTCAAGCTTGTTTAACGTTGATTGATAACCGGCCGACCACAATAGATGAGGGACTGAGTAATTCAGCACGGAGGGGTTTGTATTGGCATTATCATTTGTACGGTTTTTGAGCTGTTCTCGGGTCAGTGAGGTGAATCTGGTCGTTTGTGGTTCCATGGTCTTTTAAAGGAGCGAGAACTGCTGATGTTCTGTTTACAGAAATCTGTGTTTAATGACACCGGTCCCATACTGGACAGATATTAACCGTTCAAAAGTTTGGGGTCGGTGTGATTTTTTTTTATTTTTTTTTTTTTTTAAAGGGACAGTGCACCCAAAGTCATCATTTACTCTCTCTCATCTTGTTCCAAAAACCTGTATGAGTTTCTTTCTTCTACTGAACAATTCTTCTGCTGAACACTATTTTATAATATGTTTGATTGCTAACATTCTTTAAAATATCTTCTTTTGTGTTCAGCAGAAGAAAGAAAACAACTTGAGGGTGAGTAAATTATGACAAACATATTCATTTCTTGGTGCACTGTCCCTTTAAGGGGCAGAAACCCTTGTTTGTAGTGACACCAGTGGCCATTAAGGGAACTGCAGGCAATAATTGACTGCTTGTGTTCGGACAATCTGATCATAGAGATGTGGATGTTTGCAGCAGCTCTGCAATTCTCTGGCATTTTCAACAGATGAGGCAATTAAAATGATCATTAGTATATTTAAAGTCCCCTTACTCAATAATTGTATCTCTTAAAACTCATTTTTGATCACCAAAATGACATATTTAAAAGTTTTTTTTCCTTAAAGATTCGTCATGCCTTAAAATAGCTTGAATGTAACCCGACACCCTTGCCTCATTTAGTATTCGCGACTCTATGAATATGCAAATGAGCCCCGCCTCCACTCACTCACTCAGCTCAGACATCCACTGGTTGACGATCACTCGTTGATCTGATCGGTTACAAGGTCCGTTTGTGACCAGCGATTTCAAACAGTGTTTTTGAGACTGTCTTTGCAGTTTTAAGGAGAAAATACTCAGCAATGCTGTCGACTTACAAATGGTTTGTCTTAAAGCGTATTAAAAACATCACAGACATATAAACAACATTTAAAAGCTGGATTTTCACCACAGGGGGACTTTAAGACCAATCTGACAATGAGAGACTATAGTGGCTCAGGCATTATCCTGAACTTTGTAAAAGCATTCGTTTCATGTGCCATTAAACGGAGAAGAGGCTCTCGGGAGCGTGTGTAAAACACCACATCCTTTTTATTTTCCCGGGAAAAACATCCCGAGTCTGTCGCATAAAAATCAGTCTAGACAACCAGGTTTCATTTTTACATTTTTCGACACATTGTCAATAATAAAGCAATTAATACATGCAAGTTCTAACATTTACATTAGCCCCTTTAAAGAAGGTTGCATTTATTTGATCAAAAATACAGTAAATAGGTAATCTATTTTAATTTTAAAAATGTAATTTATTCCTATGACGGCAAAGCCTCCAGAACATCAGTGATAACTCTTCTGTTTATATTTTTTTGGCTGTAACCTTGATTATATTATCATTAAGCAGCATTAAATTACTGATTAATTGTCCAGATTTTCGAAAGGCTACTCAGTTAACATGAACTCGAAGCCCCTCGGTGACATTAGCTGAAAAGTGCGATTATTTCACAGTTGTGATGAAAGATGAGTCTGATGAGTCTTTCGCAATAAGACGTGTATTAGCTCAGCAAAGCTCCTGCAGGATGTGCTTTGATAGTTGATTATATTATATAATGACATTTTTAAGTGAGACTATGGTGTTCAAATAGTTATTTTGTTCCTTGATCTCTCTCCTCTTGGAATCTTTGAATTCTTGCCACCGTTTCGCTCTCGGATCAAACTCACCGTGAATTTCTCCCAGCGTGTGACATAATGAGCAATGCTCTGCGACACCAAAATGAAACGTATTGATTTTGTATGCGGTGCATCAAGCTTTTAAGATATTGCTTTCATTTTGGTAGAATTAGTGCTGCATGCTTTGATGTCTTTTATCTTGGGCCGCACACATGTGATTGCAGCAGAGGATGCTGGGTAACGCAGTGGACAGGGTGAGGTTACGGACCATCTAATGTTACATAACATCAGGGCAAGAAGGCATGCATTCTCTGAAGGAGATCACTAGTACTGTTTTGTTAGTATTCAATAAAAAGGGAGTCTTTTCATGCAAGATTATAAAAAAATGCATGCAAAGCACAACTGATATTTACTTCAAAAAAGGTATAAACATTTCTTGTACATCGCATCTCTCATTTTCATGCTGTGCACTTAAGGGATTGAAGCCTTTATTGGAGCTGGTCTTCATAACAATGCAGTTTGCTCTTTATGGGAAACATTTCTAAATATTAAATCAAAGCCCAAGCTTTACAACTCCCTGAACAATATCTTGTATCCAATATCTTAGAAAACAAATAAAGCTGCGTGTATATGCTGTGAAATGCATTACAAATGGTGTAGTTTAGACTGCTGTCTGTTTCCTCACAACTAACCATTGATCACAACATGTCAGCGGTTTATATAAACACAAATGCACATCCACGCTCTCGCTTTTCCCACAAGCAAGCATAAAGACAGCCAGACTCTTGCAGATCTGTGCTTTGGGAGATTCAAGAACTTCAAACAGTCCAGTATGAAACAAATAAACATCTTGTTTTTTAACGTACCAAAAATGGCCAAATATACATCATATATATATATATATATATATATATATATATATATATATATATATATATATATATGATGTATATTTGTACATCATATATATATATATATATATATATGTATATGATGTATATTTGGCCATATATATATATATATATATATATATGTATAATGTGTACATTTATATGCATGTAATTTGAAAATATTTTAGGCATTTGTGAATATATTTTGGACAATATTTTAATTAATAAATATTTAAAATATGATATACTTTATGATTATATTTTATTATTATATATTTTTTACTTTTTATTTATTTTGTGTTATTTCGTGCAGGAATAGACTTCCCATACAAACTAAATGGATTCATTCAGCAGCTTAGAGTTCATTCACGGATACATTTATTCATTTTAGCGCATGTGCATTTACCGAGAATCAAAAACAATGAGCTACTTATAGCCACTTTAATACCTTAAAGGGATAGTTCACTTTGAAATTAAATGTTTGGTTTGTTTAAGATGTTTTTGTTTCTGCTGTAGTTTCAATTTTGATATTTTTAGATCAAACCGTTCATGTCTGCCAGTCATATAATAGAGGTCTATGGTCACCACCTCAAAGAGCAAAGAGGGTGTGGTTACAAGAGGTAAAAACGAAATAAATAATGTTTGTTTTCTTACACAAACCGCTCGTTTTGTGTCTCAGGCCATCAATGTGTACTTACATTTACGAGTTTATTAAATCATTTTTAATCTGGACTTCTCTGTGCATGCTCTTTGAGGTGGTGACCATAGACCTCCATTGTGACTGACTGACAAGAACGGAAACAAAGTGGAAACAAAGACACCTACATCTCGGATGCCCTCGAGGTAAGCTAAAACATACCAAAAATTAATTTAAACTATCCATTTAAAGGGAATACACGCACTAGTAAACATTTCTAAAATATATTTTCATATAGCAAATATCTGTTCACCTTAAGTCCTGTTCAAACAAAATATGCTTTTATGATTTTTTATGAAATAAAAATGCACATGAATAAAATCTAAATTTACAGTGCATTTAAAAAAATGCGGGATGGGTCGAGTAAGAGCTCAGTTTGTGTATGTGTTTATCGCAAAGCGGCTTTGATTTTCATCGCAAACAAGTATGTGGTGTGTTGAGTGCCCGTCCCTGTGGCGTCTCAGGATGAGTGATGTTGGCAGTGGAGCAGATGCTTCACGCTACCGTCTCGCAGGACACACTTCCACGCCTGTAAACAACTACTCGTTACTCGTTTCAAAACTTACACTCGCTTGAAAAGCTGCAGGAACTTTTATTTGCTTGAAAAAAAAACGTGCTGTAGAAATGCCCCTTGGTTTGAGGGGTTTTATTATTTAATGGATATTTTATTATTTTGTACTACTTGTATATCAGTGGTTGGCTGATGATTGATACTAATCTATGTACATGTTGTAAAGCAAATTAAATGTATTTAAAATTAAATGATATTTTGGCCTGAAAACATGGACAGGAGCCATTACATATATGATAACAGGACTTTTGAGACACTACAGGCTACATTGCATCTAAACTTTTGTAGTTTCAGTGAATGTTCATTGTTCAATGCTGGTGTTCCATAGCAGATCCAGAACTGTGTGTTTTCACATGTTTTTTTTATCATAAAACATCAAGGAAATTGTGTTATACAGCCTTAAATGAAAAAACAACAACAACTTTTCGCTGAACTTTTAACCTATTCTGAAGGCTGAATGTCTTTCGATATTCTGTTGTTCCATACACCTTTTGACTTTAATGATATAATACATTAAACTGTTATGTAATGCACAAAAGGCATGGAGAACAAAGTTCTCTTGAATTCTTCAACTTTTACAAGCGCTTTGATTAAATAATTGAACAAAAAAACTCCACACATCGCCCCTGTTCCTGAGCTTACTACCTTGAAAAATCCCCCTAAAATACAATACCTGTCAGACATTTCGAATTATTACCAATTTTTTAAAAGTTTTTGAAAGAAGTCTCACCATATTAGAGTGATTACTGAAGGATCATGTGACACTGAAGACTGGAGTAGTGGTTAATCTGGAATAAATTACATTTGAAAGATATTCACATTGAAAAGAAAACAGTTTAATATATTTTTTGATTTAGTCCAAGAGCTTTCTGTCCCTTCATTGGAAATGTGTGTACGGTAGACTGTCCTTGTCCAGAAAGGAAATAAAGACATCATCAAAGTAGTCGATGTGACATCGGTGGGTTAGTTACAATGTTTTGAAGCATCGAAAATACATTTTGGTCCAAAAATAACAAAAAATACGACTTTATTCATTGTGTTGTCTTCCGGTTCTGTTGTGGATCCGCGCGTTCAGAGCCGCGGCTGACGTGTGTCTGATGTGTCCGTGTATTTGCATTCAAATAAATATTAAACAAACAAGTTAATTATCTCGTAATTATGATAATTTTTCATGGAAAAAAGTTTTTGCTCTGTTTTTCTGAACTAGCAAGTTAATTATCTTTGAATTACGAGATAATTTTCATGGGAAAAAAGTTTTTGCTCTCTTTTTCTGAATTATCGAGTTAATTATCTCAGAATTACAAGATAATTTTTCATGTAAAAAAGTTTTTGCTTTGTTTTTCTGAATTAACTAGTTAATTATCTCAGAATTACAAGATCATTTTCATGGGAAAAAAGTTTTTGCTCTCTATTTCTTAATTAACGAGTTAATATCATAATCATGATCATTTTTCATGGAAAAAAGTTTTGCTCTGTTTTTCTGAACTAACGAGTTAATTATTTCAGAATTACGAGATAATTTTTCATGGAAAAAAAGTTTTTTTCTCTATTTTTCTGAACTAACGAGTTAATTATCTCATAATTATGATAATTTTTCATGGAAAAAAAGTTTTGCTCTCTTTTTCTGAATTAACGAGTTAATTATATCATAATCATGATAATTTTTCATGGAAAAAAAGTTTTTGCCCTGTTTTTTTTCTGAACTAACGAGTTAATTATCTCAGAATTACCTGATAATTTTTCATAGAAAAAAAGTTTTTGCTCTCTTTTTTTGAACTAATGAGTTAATTATCTTAAAATTATGAGAATTTTTAATGGAAAAAGTTTTTGCTCTGTTTTTCTGAATTAATGACTTATTAATTAACTTATTAATTCATAGTAACAGAATGAAAAATGTTTGTTTTTTCAAGAAAAAATATCTCGTAATTCTGAGATAATTAACTTGTTAATTGTTGTCACATGACTACTTTGATGATGTCTTTATTTCCTTTCTACACAAGGACAGTATACCGTACATATATTTACAATGAAGGGACAAAAAACTCTCGGACTAAATCTAAAATATCTTAAACTGTGTTTCGACGATGAACGGAGGTTTTTCATGTTTGGGTGAATTAACCCTTTAAGGTCTGAATTCTGTCATAATCTACATGTTTAATCGTTATCAAATGCGACGAGGGTGAGCAAATGTTGGTTTATCCCTTAAATGCTCCCTAGTTAGTCGGCTCACTAAGTTTTGGAACAGAGCAGCTCCTCAAAACCCCTGAAACCCAGAGCACTTCCAGACAGGCAGAACGTATTTGGAAAGGTGTATTTTTCCTCAGGCAAGGCGTTCTGCTCTCCACACTCTCTGTCCTGCAAAGGTGCTAAATTGATTGGGACTCCGGTTCAAGCGTCCGCCGTTTTCCGGAGGGCTTTGGACGGCTTCGTTCTTTTCTGCCCCATCAGGATCGGGGAGGGAGCACAGATAAGCCGGTGAAATCTGGCCTTTCTCCCTACATAGGCTCTCGGCTCCTCCGTAATTCCCCTCTGGAGACGCATTCAAAGCAATAGGACTTAGCCGGGCACACACAGCGAAGCGCTGGGGAAGCATGTCTCACAAACGCTCTTGCAGATGAATTGCTTAATCAGAGGTAAATTGCTGGGAGGACGTGGAGGCCTATAACAGGATTGGTTTGTTGAAGGGAGCACAAAGCGGCTCCTTCCTCTAAGATTAGAACAGAAAATGTGACCTTCACACACCGAGACTGAGCTCTATAGTCGTTCAAGATCGCCGGAAATATCAAACAAAGACTTGCGATGTCTGACAAATGCACTTTCTTTTGTCATTCTGCAACATATGCATTGGAACTACCGTAAATGGAAATTACAGGTTTAACAGTTTATACTCAAAACAAATGTTATCAAAAGAATGCATGTTGAGTAGCCATGTCCAAACAAGCAAGAGTCATGTAATAACTTTTTGTGTTTCGGTTTATACATCCACTATATTTCATTTTTATTGCTGTTTGTACTTGCAAAAAATATGTAATCAGAAAGGTTCTGTGGGACACAACTAGGTAAAGGTTGGCAGTAATTAATTTTAAAAAAAATCGTAATGAGGAAGAAATCAGCATATTAGAATAATTAGACTGTAGACTTCAGTAATGATGCTTAAAATTCAGCTTTACAGGAATAAATGGCATTTTACAGTATATTCACATAGAAAACAGTGCTTTTAAATTGTAATATTTCCGACTGCGTTTTTAATCAAGTAAATGCAGCTTTTGTGGGCAGAAGAAAACTTACTTTTTTACTTAAGTGAAAAATCACTTTTAAACCTCTCTAGTGATATTTAAATATTATTTATATCAATAAATATCAGCAATACAAGAATACGAGAGCTTGCAAACATTGATGTTCCCTGACTCCTTTGCAGTAATATTATTGTTATAAATCTCATGACTGTTGTATTTAGTGATTTTTTATTTATTTATTTTTTTTGCTGTATTTTGTCTATAGATTTTTTTTGTCTTAATGGACAAAAAATTAAATAAAAAAAAAAATTTAAAAATTAAAAAATTAAACTTAAATTTTGTCTCATGACAATGGACAAACAATTAAATTTTTTAAAAAAATTAAAAACTCAAAAAATTAAACTTAAATTTTGTCTCATGACTGTTGTATTTAGTGATTTTTTTTTTTTTGCTGTATTTTATCTATAGATTTTTTTTTTGCCTTAATAAATTTTCATACATGTCAATGCTCTGTGCATTAAAGGGATAGTTCACTTTGAAAATAATTTTTAGAATGTTTTAGCTTACCGCAAGGGCATCCAAGATGTAGGTGTCTTTGTTTCCACAGTAGTTTCGATTTTGATATTTTTAGGTCAGTCATATAATGCATATCTATGGTCACCACCTCAAAGAGCATGCACAGAGAAGTCCAAATTAAACATGATTTAATGACTCGTAAATGTAAGTACACATTGATGGCCTAAGACACGAAACGAGCGGTTTGTGTGAGAAAGCGAACAGTATTTATATCGTTTTACCTCTTGTAACCACAAGTGATCTGAGGGCGCGGGTACTTTGTGACTGTGGTTACAAGAGGTAAAACAATATAAATACTGTTCGTTTTCTCACACAAACCGCTCGTTTCGTGTCTTAGGCCATCAATGTGTACTTACATTTACGAGTCATTAAATCATGTTTAATTTGGACTTCTTTGTGCATGCTCTTTGAGGTGGTGACCATAGGCCTGCATTATAAACTATCAGTTCAAAGTGAACTATCCCTTTAAAGCTCTCTCTTCAGTGCAAAACTACACTGCAAAATAACTGAGCATTATTGAGATGTCATATCAAGAGGTAACGGGGATTGAAATGAGACACATGCCGGATGTAGATGGAGTTAAGCATGATAAACACATGAATATTGTGTTTCAAACTCAACCAGGTTAAGTTTCTTTCATGCTCCTCGCTCCTTTCATTTCAGGAAGATTAATATATGTGTAAATTTCTCGTTCGGCTCGTACCTCACTGAAGTGTTTTCCCTCCTCGTTTGACACATTGACAGTCTGTCTATCTGAGCTATCTCTCTATTTGCATTTCATTTCAGAAACACTCGTCTCCGTCCTCCTCATTTGCAATCGCATTGTCTGACGCACATTTGAAGTTCGTAGCCAGACTGTGAAACCCGAGCGACACACTCATAGAAGCGTTAATTGAATATAGTTTGAAAGGCTAAATGTGTGGTTGTTCCTGCGCAGGAACAGACGGAGAAGTGCAAAGCCCATCTGACTTCTGGCTCTGGATGCAGACAGTATAGAGGACCAGAGGAAGATGAAGGAAACTTTGATGTCTCATTCAGACGTCCGTTTGATGTCACTCCGTTATCCAGGAGCAGAGATGGATTCGCTGGTAAGAGTTTGCCAAAGCAGAGAACTGATCTTTTGAAGAAGTGCGGTGTTAAAAGGCTTTGTGCCTGCCGTATCTTAATGGAGACATATTTTCACTTGTTCACAAATTGGGGGTTTCTTCAACTACAGACACTTTTATATCCCATGGATTTATTTTTTAGTAAAACTGACAGATTTCAGCATTTTACTTTTTGATATATGAATGTCATGTTAACCAATTTTGGAAACTTTTTTTTTTACTACCCCTTATTTTTATGCTATTTTTCAAATGCTTTTTATGTATACGTTTGATTTTTTTTAATTTATTTTTTTACTTTTTTTTTTTTAAAGACCTTCCTTATTTTATGCTTCTTTTCAAATGCGTAAATAGACACAATTCACTGTTAAGTATTATTTTCATACATGGATATATATCAGGGCTGGGAAACGATTAATCGCATCCAAAATAAAAGTTTGTGTTTACATAATATATGTGTGTGTAGTGTGTATAATTATTTTGTATATATACACACATATGCATGTATATATTTAAGAAAAATGTGTTATTAATATATCAAATATTTTTATTTATGTATGATATTAATTTTGTATAAATATATATAAAGTATATACATGCAAATATTTCTTAAATGTTTACATGCATGTGTCTGTATTTATATATACAAAATAATTATATACACTACACACACATATATTATGTAAACACAAACTTTTATTTTGGATGCGATTAATCACGATTAATCGTCTCCCAGCCCTAATATATATTTAAAGTGTTATACATAGCAATTAACATATATACAGATTTTTTTTTTATTTCAGAGAAATTCCAATTTTAAATTAGTTGCCGAAAAAAATGTCGCCTGTCAATGACGCAATATCCGCGCTATCCTCGGTTTCCGTTCATACTGCCATATATAGCCATGACGTAACCATGGCGACAGACGTGGACAACTGCGCAGAGCGTAGCATTTAGCGGCGCTCAGTTCTTGTTTCTTTCAAACATAGACCATGGCAAGCAGACTTTTGGACAAACAAGGAGAACTAAAATGAGGATCAACATCAGCGTGGCGTTTTTGAGATGCCGAGAGCTAGCGTCCGCTATTGACTTTACGAGACGAGTCACGACTTTACAGCTTTATTAGACAGGTGAGTAAATGTACATTAAACAAATCAACATTATAACGTTAGCTCAATGTGATGAAATGTTAGAATATGGTCAGTATGTTATTTAATGTTGATCTAGCTTACTGCTAGCTTCGTTTAGCAAACAAACTAACACGTAGTATAACGTTATAACTTTCAACACACATTTAAATGTCGTTTAATGTGATAGTGTAACAGACCAAGTGAACAGCGCTGCGTTTCCCTCACAAGTCTAATTCGTCTAATAAACAGACCTTTGTGAGTAATCCAGCACTTGCGGGTATTTATGTAGAATTAAATGTCCTTATTCCTTCATATCCGCGGGAATCGAGTGTGATATCTGTCTCTTTAGCAATCACGACCTGTAATGTTAAAAACATGAATGTTTGCACTCATTCATTATTAGATCCTATCATTTAGCTCATCACTGCGTCAACCTACGCCTTTGTTATCGTTGGAAACTGCGCCCTCTTGTGGCCAAAAAATACATATTGTGCCTTTAAGGCAAAAGTCATAGTCAGTTTTTTGTCTTTTGTTGATCACATGCCTGATGAAATCTTACATTATTAAAGAAAAAAAAACTCTGAATAAACTTGCATTGCATACAGCAGGTAATTCTGTTTTTATTAAAATACAAAATTGAAGAGCTATTTATGTCAGTTCTATTGAATCTTCTCTAGCACAGGTGGTTTAACCAATGCTGGGATTTCCAGCTCTTCCTCGCTGGGATTGAACAGTCCACTCGGTCTCTTGGACAGTCTGGCGCGAGAGGGCGATCGGAGAATCCCAGAACTCCTGCTCCTCCTACTCACAGAGAGTTTTCCCTTTTGGATTGACAGATTTTGCCGTTCCATTAGGGATTCCTGTGGACGGAAAGACCAGGAGGCAGAGACAGTTGGCAAGAGTGAGGGATAATATGCTCTGCTTATCACTGGATTGCCATTTGCTCCATGATATGGAGATTGTGCAGGGATCGTGTTGAAAGATGAGCTATAGTTTATGGATGCTCAGATTTATTTGAAGATGCATGCGAACATCTGATTTTCTCTTCAATTTATATATTTATTAGTTAAGTAAGTTCCAATGACCTTTAAATGTGACCCATCAAACAATATTTAATACTTAATTATAGTTTATTAATTGCATGCAACTGCACATTTTACGTTGAAGTTATTTTTATAAGTTTTATAATATGAACAATTTACTAATTAAATTATATATATATATATATAGACACAGCCTCAAAACAATAATTGTATAATATTCAAGTTATTTTTAACAATTTAAAAAAAGTTTTTATTTATTAATTATTTCAACATTTTAAGAAGTTTAATAAATTATATATTTATTAATGATTATAATAAATTATTTTTAAATAAATTAATCTATTACATTTAATACATTTAAGAAATGTCTCTCTCTCATATCTAATTTTAAAATGTATAATTTTTTTTGTTATTATTATTACTACATATGAAGAGTTCAGATGCAAAAACCTCTAAATGCCATTTGAAATTTTCTTCTAAAATTACCATTTTTATCAAGTTTGTATATTTAACTTCAGTAATTTCACTTAAATTGCAATGAAGATTACTTATTAATTGTCATTTAAGTGAAATTACTGAACTTAAATATATAAGCTTGATAAAAATGATCATGTTAGAAGAAAATTTCAAATGGCACTTAGAGGCTTTTGCATCTGAACTCTTCATATAGAGGCTTTTAAAGTGACATTGAATGTAAGTTTGTATGCCGTTGAGGTCGTGTGCAGGCTTAAAGCTGAGGGACAGCAGAGAATGAGAGGAGAGGAAGGCCTGACTCAAACTGAAATAAGACAAATGAGGACAGATGTGTGGAAATCATTGTAATTTACTTTCTTGTGTTTTTTTTCTCTCTTTTATTGGATGGCAGATCCAATTAATCCCCGGGGAGAAGCAAGGAGAGAAGCTGCAGCCGACGCAAAGATGAAGCTTGTTTTACCTCAGATCATGACAAACTGAAACATTTGTCTCCTGAGCACTCGTCCTGTTCTCTCTGGTGAACCTCCTCTCTCGTGTTCTTCGAATTCAGAGTCTGCCTCGACAGATGAAGGCTTTTAAACGCTGCTGAAAAATGAGTCGGCACGCCAGGTGTTCCTGTTTGTTTTCAATTCCCATTACTCACTTCAGGTAAGAGTCCTTTCTCGAGTTGAGAGATGTCTGAACCGCCCACAAGACTTCCGCATCTCAAATAAAGGCTTTTGAAGTGTGTTTCCAAAAAAATAAACAAAATAAATTCACAGAAATGATTCAAAAAGTTTAATGATCCTGAAAAAAAATAAATAAAAAAAGTCATAGGCTACTCGTTCTATTCGCGGTCAAAAATGATGACGATTTTCACCTAGTGGAAGCATTTGGTACTGCGCATAAACTGATAGGAATTTTTTTGAGATGTCAACCTAGATGGCTCGTCTCATTGAGATTGAACCACATGTTCATTTTCTCGTATTTGAGGCATGGTTTACGAATGCCCAGAGACTTTTATTGGGTGCTACGTAAAATGGGTGCACTGTAAAAATGAATATGCTTATGAAGAGTTCAGATGCAAAAGCCTCTAAATGCAATTTGAAATTTTCTTCTAAAATTACCATTTTTATCAAACTTGTATATCTAAGTTCAGTAATTTCACTTCAATGACAATTAATAGGTAATCTTCATTGCAATTTAAGTGAAATTACTGAACTTAAATATACAAGCTTGATAAAAATGATCATTTTAGAAGAAAATTTCAAATGGCACTTAGAGGCTTTTGCATCTGAACTCTTCTTATCTAATCAATAAAATTGTGGCAACAGATTACAAGCAATATTATTTATTAAATTGGACAAATTAAAATTGAGTAATAGTTAATCAAATTAATATTCTAATTGATTCTAATTTGTACAATTTAATTAATAATATTGCTTGTAATATGTTGCCACAATTTTATTGATTAGATAAAGCATTTTTTTTTCAGTGTAGTTCATAGCCAATCGTTTCAATACCAGATGACGTATGTAGAGCGACAGAAAGAAGACGATGGGTCGGAGATTTATATCTAACAATATCTAAGACTGCATCGAAAGGTAACTTTGCGTCTGCTGCCATGTTGGATCCATCGGTGTAAACAAAGGCATTATGGGGAATCCAGGCTAATGTCAACCTCAAATTTGGAAAACAGCTTGTTTAGATTTATCTCACTAAAACATGTTTTGTAAAATATGTATTTCATAAAAAAAAAATTAATATTAAAACGGGTCAAAGAGCGAATTCTTTTACCGACCTTGAAAATGTTGCTCGTCTGAAGGAAAGCCCAAGTGTGTGAGTTTCTAGAGCTGCTGATGACCAGCATGTTCAGAAGGTCCAGCTTTAAAGAGACGCGATGAACGTTTCCATGCTAAACGCCTCCGCTGGCTCTGCCTGCGCATCTCAAGGCCAGGCAATGTGCATTTGTAGTAAGATCAGAACAAAACCCCCTGCTGTTCAGAGATTGCATGCCGCTGAATATTGATTATTCGACTGATTTAACTCAATGAGACAGAAACGGGTGTGAAGGGGATCGCTGGAGAGCCAGGCAACCGAAAATAGCATTTATTGCTTATGCAAACCCTATGCATTTGTCCATTTTTATGTCTGTAAAAGCATTAAATATTAACAAATGCACACATTTCTCTTGATTTGGCACGCTTCTCTAACCTGCATGGGCCAGGCTTGGCTAACCTGTGTCTGGCTGTGGTCTCTGATGGATGGTTGCTGGATCAGGAGGGTCTCCGGGTAAACACGCGGCTCTCAGCGTGTGTCTTTGAAGCTCTGCTCTGTGATGGCTGGCAGCACTACACACACCGGCACCAGACAGGAGTTTATGCTAAACGTGTTCTCCAGCGTAAAATCACTTTGTAGTTGCTGCTGCTTCCCGTGAGTCGTTCGAGAGCACATGCTAATGGAAAGTAAGTGAGTTGGTTGGTTATGCCTCGTATGAACATGAATGCAACAAAAAGAATGTTTATTGCATGACATCTGACTTGAATTCTTCTTTTTCAGTTTGTTTATTTTAATCTAAAGTCTAAAATCATCACAGATGTGGATTCAGGCTGCAACAGTGTCGGCACAGAACCGGCCCACACCTGGTACACCAATTTTGCTAATGGAGCTTGAGGCAAGTAGTTTTAAGTTTTTGTGAATTTATATCATGCAATTCTGAGGAAAAAAGTCAGAATTGTGAGATAAGAATATGCAATAATTTTTATATGCAACAATATGCAATATATAGATATGCAATTTTATATGCGATATGCAATCATTTTTATATGCAACAATATGCAATATATGGATATGCAATTTTATAAGCAATATGCAATCTTTTTTTATGCAACAATATGCAGTATATGGATATGCAATTTTATATGCAATATGCAATCATTTTTATATGCAACAATATGCAATATATGGATATGCAATTTTATATGCGATATGCAATCATTTTTATATGCAACCATATGCAATATATGGATATGCAATTTTATGTGCAATTTGCAATCATTTTTATATGCAACAATATGCAATATATGGATATGCAATTTTATTTGCGATATGCAATCATTTTCATATGCAACAATATGCAATACATAGATATGCGATTTTTTTGTGATATGCAATCATTTTATATGCAAAAATATGCAATATGCAATTTAATATGCAATATGCAATCATTTTTTATGCAACAATATGCAATGGATATGCAATTTTATATGCAATATGCAATCATTTTTATGCAACAATATGCAGTATATGGATATGAAATTTTATATGCAATATGCAATCATTTTTATATGCAACAATATGCAATACATAGATATGTGATTTTTTTTGTGATATGCAATCATTTTTTATGCAAAAATATGCAATATGCAATTTAATATGCAATATGCAATCATTTTTTATGCAACAATATGCAATATATGGATATGCAATTTTAAATGCAATATGCAATCATTTGTTTTATTTTTTACTCAGTGGCGGAAGCTTCTGTACAGTTGCGTTGTGAATTCAAAACTTTTACTTAGTGTATTTTACTTAGTGTAGTTTTTATAAATAATAGCTTCCTAAAGATATGCTAAATACGGATATCAATCAATATCAAGCATTTGGTATGTTACTTTACTTCTATAGTTTGGCAACCATGTGAAATTAAGTTTTGCAAACCCTACTTAGATTTTCTTTAGCTTATCAATTATGATTTTAAAATAAAAATCGTATCTAATAATTAAGACATTACGTGAGAGATAAGAACGAGTGGAGTGGGAGCATTTCTCAGAACTTCTTGGTATTTTCTGTAAAACATCAATAAATGCAGAGTTTGAAACATGCTCTTCACGAGTCTGGTGTAGATCAGCAGTCTTAAATCAAAGAATGGAAACGTTTTCCGAGGGAAGAGTCAAGCTTAATTGAACTGTGTGAATCCCACACGTCTGGGATTGACAGCGAAGGATGAGAGAAGGTCTGAGAAGTGGATGGAAAGATAGAATAATTCATTAAAAGAGTTCGTCTGATTCCTAGGTGGCTTTCTGGGGCTGGAAATGTATTCTACACAAATTCACAGAGAATCATTGCTTTGCATTGAAGAGTGTGAAAATAAGATTATAAGCAGAACCGAGGCAAGTTTAAGGTCAGGAGTGTGTACACGACTTATGCAGGTCTTTAAACGTGCAAAAGTTCTGATATAATATATCTTTGTTTCATTTTTTACATCACAAAAACCAGCTGCTTTACCAGAGGTGTGTAAATTTATTATATGCACTGTAAGGGTATTCACACACATACTATTTGTTTACTATTTTCTAGGGCTGTCAAACGATTAATCGCATCCAAAATAAAAGTTTGTGTTTACATAATATATGTGGGTGTGGTGTGTATAATTATTTTGTATATATATATATAAATACACACACATGCATGTATATTTAAGGAAAAATATTATTTATGAAAAAAAATATTTATATTTGTATATAATATAAATTATATATAAATCTATACACAGTATAAACATGAAAATATTTCTTAAATATATACAAGCATGTGTGTGTATTTATATATAAAAAATAATTATACACAGTGCCCCCACATATATTATGTAAACACAAACTTTTATTTTGGATGCGATTAATCGCGATTAATCGTTTGACAGTCCTACTATTTTCATTCACTCCCGTTCTTTCCACATATCTCTCTCTCTCTCATTCAATTAAATTCAATTCAGAAAGCTTTATTGGCATGTCAAAAATACAATTTGTATAAAAAATAAACAAAGATTAATAAATAAAATTAAAAGGATTTAGAAATTATTTATAAAAAAAACAAAAGCAAACAATATTGAACATTATATACATGTGTGTAGGTCTTAGGCTGTGAGTGAGTGTGTGTTTATTGGATGTTTGCTGGTCAGTCTCTCTCTCTCTCTCGGTCTCTGATAAGGTATGTGTGTTGCCCGAGGGCCCGTCGGGTCCCTGTCTCGGCTGATAAAGGCTCCGGCGCTCCACAGATTTCCCTCTCAGAGTTTCCCTCTTTCAGCACAGATTACAGCACTATTCCCACTTCCAGGGAGAGAGAGAGAGAGAGATTACGGCCATGTGGGAATCCAAGTGAGATTACAGTTCATTTCCAGACAGGTGAAAATGGGTTTATGTGTAGAGAGAGAGAGAGAGACAGAAAACAATGGACTTCTTGAGTTCCTCTTGTGTGAAACGGCTCCATTAGAGATGTAAGCCTCTGTGAAATGCTAATTTACAGCATCTCTCTTTAATGCGTTTCCGAGAATCAAGCTGCTTCTCGAATATCTGGGCAGCCTGTAAATATTTGAGCGAACGGATGTGTTTGATTTACTTAAAGTTCACAAATCTGATTGAAAATGTACTCGGTTTAATTCGGTTATGTTTGCGAGGAGCGTTTGCTCAAGAGGTGAACGCTGCCTGCAGCTCCGATTATAAATTCATACGAAGTCGAGGGACAAACATTCAATCTTGCGTTCGTCTCTGTTTAAAGTGGGTGTCAGGATCAACTCGTGTCGCTTCGTGACGTCTTATGATTTTATTTTCTTTTGTAGATTGTTGGTCCCCGCAGAAAGACAAACTGTTTACTCTGCACACAACCCTATTCATGTCTGAAGCAATTCGTACGAGTGATTAAAAAGTGGCTGATTTGTACAAATTGTCCAAACCCACGTGATTGGTTGGTTTAGGGGCGGGGTCAGGGGTAGGTCATTTGTATGAATGCATACAAATGGGCAACTTGTAAAATATGAATTTTTGGTAAAATTGGTACGAATTATCAGGCCGTTGCTGAAGTGTTAAAGGGATACTCCACTTTTTTTTTTGGGATATAGGCTTATTTTACCACTCCCCCAGAGTTAAACAGTTGGGTTTTACCGTTTTCTAATCCATTCAGACGATTTTCTGATATTTAGAAGAATATCAGTAACCAGACAGTTTCTGGTCTCATTGACTTCCATAGTATATTTTTTTCCTACTATGGAAGTCAATGAGACCAAAAACTGTTTGCTTACTGATATTTTTCTAAATATCCAACACTATCTCACGCCCAATTCGTACGAATGATTAAAAAGTGTCTAATTCGTACGACCTCACTCGTACCACTTTGTACGATTTGTCTAAACCCACGTGATGGTTAGGTTTAGGGGTGGGGTAAGGGGTAGGTCATTGTACGAATTGGCCAATAGGTAAAATATATACGATTTAGCAAAATCGTACTAATTCGTATTCGGCACTTTTTAATCATTCGTCGAATTCGTACGACTTGGTCGTGAGATCAGGTTGAAATATCAGAATATCGTCTGAATACATTCGAAAACAGTAAAACTCAACTGTTTAACTCTGGGGGAGTTGTAAAATGAGCCTATTTCCAAAAAAGTGGAGTATCCCTTTAATGCATTCATATGCATAAGTTATACACAACTTTAAGGCATGAGAAACCTATTTGAACTGATTCAAGCTTTGTGACATGGTGCATTATCCTGCGAGGATGGGGACATGGTGGCCATAAAGGGCCAATGCTCTTAGGCCATGGCATTTAAACGATGCCCAATTGGCACGAAGGGGCCTAAAGTGTGCCAAGAAAACATCCCCCACACCATTACACCACCACCACCAGCCTGCACAGTGGGAACAAGGCATGATGGATCCATGTTCTCATTCTGTTTACGACTCTACCATCTGAATGTCTCAACAGAAATCGAGACTCATCAGACCAGGCATTATTTTTCTGGTCTTAAACTGTCCAATTTTGGTGAGCTCTTGCAAATTGTGGCCTCTTTTTCCTATTTGTAGTGGAGATGAGTGGTACCCGGTGGGGTCTTCTGCTGTTGTAGCCCATCCGCCTCAAGGTTGTGTGTGTTGTGGCTTTGCTGCATACCTCGGTTGTAACGAGTGGTTATTTCAGTCAAAGTTGCTCTTCTATCAGCTTGAATCAGTCGGCCCATGCTGACCTCTCGCATCAACAAGGCATTTTGGCCCACAGGACTGACGCATACTGGATGTTTTTCCCTTTTCACACCATTCTTTGTAAACCCTAGAAATGGTTGTGCGTGGAAATCCCAGTAACCGTCTGGCTCCAACAACCATGCCACGCTCAAAATTGCTTAAATCACCTTTCTTTCCCATTTCTGCCATTCAGTTTAGAGTTCAGGAGATTGTCTTGACCAGGACCACACCCCTAAATGCATTGAAGCAACTGCCATGTGATTGGTTGAGGAACTGAACAGTTGTTCTTAATCATCCTTTAGGTGAGTGTGTAACCATAAACACATTGTGCAAAGCAAATTGGCTTAATAACTCCAATACCTGGATACTCTGAGAAAAACACGCTATTCTGTGAATGTCCGAGTGATGTTTTGAGCATCACAGGAACCGACCCAGAACACTTAATAGTCCACCGTAATGACTTTTTCTGGCGTTAATTGTACTAGCTTTCATGAATTACACCCATTATGTTTTTTCCACTATGTGGTTGATCTGCATGGCCACGGCTCTAATGGACGAGTGTTGAAAGAGATGTTTTCTTTGAGAAAGAGCAGGTGCTATTGATATCATGGGCTTTTAGGTGTGTGTGTGTGTATAACAACAAAAGGATATAAGATAACAACAGCAAAGCTGTTCAAAATAGTTTCTTTTTTAATTATTTTTTTTATCTTTACGCTCACCAAGACTGCATTTATTTGATGCATCAAAAAATAGTCAAAATAGTATTACAATTTAAAATAGTGGTTTCAATGGTTGAATCTATTTTTTTAAAATAATTAATTCCAGTGATGCAAATCTGAATAAATATGTAAACCTTGATTTCACTGTTAGTCCCTTACATAAGTGTCTACCAGACAAATTTTTAAGACAATTTTATTTATAATTTATGTAATTTAAATATTAAAAATGATATTATGTAAATATTATAATATATAAATATTACAATATATAAATATTGAAACATTTTCTAAAACATTTTATATTTAAATATTAAATACACGCATACACTCAAGATTAATAAACAAAACAGCAAAAAAATTACATCCAGAAATATCTAACAACAGTTTTGGTAAACAGAGCTCAAAAAAAAAATAAAAAAAAAATGAATGCATACAACTCCACAGTTTTATGCATTCATTTTTTTATGCATTCATGTTTTATGCATGCATTCACTCCACAGACACAGTTTATTCTTTCAATTTTAAAACGTACCTCCGGTTTAAATTTAAATTTTGTTTTAGTTAATGAGCAAACAGGAAATCAGCTTGTTGTAAAAAGTGATCAGTTGACAACTTAAAAAAAGTGCCTTAAAATTATTAAGCAATAAACTTCATGCATAATTGAAAAAATTAAGTTATATGAACTCGACAATTCCTCATACCTTAATTTTTTCAATTATGCATATAGTTTATTTACTTAATAATTTAAGGGAGGAGGTTTTTTTTTTAAATCAACTGATCACTTTTTACAGTGAAGGCAGAGAGAGACTATTAAAGTGTAGAAGTGTTTATGTAGAAATGCAGATTGACAGTCTCTGTCTTATCATGTTTTGCTTTAGCTTTCTGAACATTCCTGATAGGCAGACGTCTTACTGACAACAGTTCAGAGCCGCCCTGTAGACATGCATAATTTTAATGATAACCAAATAGCCGAAGTACGTGAGAGGGGTGAATGTGAATGGCGAATTCCTCAGGTGTCCTGGGATGACATGACGGTGGGCTCTTAAACTATTGACAAACCGATAACATGTGGGCCTACCTCAGTGTAATCTTCTGAGACTAAAAACCTTTAACCTCACAGGCTTCCATCTAAACGCTCACATATTGGCATAGGTGGGGAACTCGTGTTGCATTTGCAAAATGCATTTGAAAGATCTGACGTGAAACTCTTTTCGGCATTTGAATTGCGTGTGCTTCAAGAACAAAAAAGCAATTAAACAAGCTCAAGGTTGTTGTTTTATCTAAGCAACATTCTTTTAATGATGGTAATTTAAGCAAAAAAAATCTTCTAAGCAAAAAATAATTGGTTTCATGCATGTGCAAAACATTTAGCTATCAATAAGTGTGATGAGGGATGTATCACTGAGTCAGTCCTATTTGAATTTATGTTTAAATCCAGGCATGTCTCTCATTTGTGGAGATGAATAATTTCTCACTTTTAAAGTCTGCCGATTCATAAATCATAAGTGTGTGTGCAGTTCAGATGGGAATGTCAACCTAAATATTGTCTTTCTCATATGCATATATTGATATACATTCTCACATTCTTGCTTTTCTTTGGACATTTCTATGTGAGATGTGATCTTATGCATGTTGCATATTGATAAATGACGCATTATGTTTGAAGGCATTTGATAGGCGGTTGATTATTTGTCAATATACTTTAATAAGCGTACTATGTTAATTGTGGGGGTAAGGGCAGGTGAGCGAGTTATTGTTTTGTATGTCTGTGTTTTTGTGTATACACTCTTAAAAATGCTGGGTTGTTTTAACCCAAATTAGGGTCAAATATGGATGAACGGATGGATGGATGTTGGGTTAAAAAATGAAATTTAAACATTTAACCCAATGGCTGAGTTTGTCCATGTTTGACCCTGGGTTAAAACAAACCAGCATTTTTTGCGGTTAACCTTTGTGTCTGTATATATGTACGCTGCACTCAAAAAAATGATTTTAGCTAAATTTCATTAATTAAAATGAGCATATATGACACAATCCTTCATAGAAGTGATTCCAGCTTAATTTCATTAAATGTAATCAATGTAATCTTTTAACAATTTGGTTTACCAATTTTTTTTTAATTCAGTCAACATGAATATTTTTCGTTCATCTTAAATGGATGCAGGACCTCCTTGAACATCTCAAAGTTATCCTGAAAATTCAAATTATATATATATATATATATAGTATATGTTCAAAACTGAAATTTTTTATTTTTAAAATTTATTTTAAATTTTTTTATTTTTTTAATTTTTAAAACTGAAAAAAAATTCAGTTTTGAACATATACTGTATATATATATATATATATATATATATATATATACGTTCAAAACTGAAATTTTTTTCAGTTTTAATTACGAAAAATTTTAAATAAATTTTAAAAATAAAAAATTGCAGTTTTGAACATATACTGTGTGTATATATATATATATATATATATATATATATATATATATATATACGTTCAAAACTGAATTTTTTTTCAGTTTTAATTCCAAAAAAAATCTATGCTTTTAATGTAACAATAATAAAATCATCCTGTCTAAGCATTGTTTAAATAGATTTGCTTTTAGATTTGCATTTATAAAAAAAATAGAAATAAAATCCCTGAAAGCACCATTGTGGCCATTATTGTGGCCAGAAACATGCCGGATGAGTCAGAGAACAGAGCAATTATCTTTGTCACTCCGATGCAATTAGTATTGATAAGAAATATCCATCTAAGGGTGAGCAGCCATTACCAGCGGGTCAGTGTGTGTGTGTGTGTGTGTGTGTCTTATACTGTCCTGTCTCGGCCTGTCAGTCCCTGAGGAAGGCGTGATGCTGTGATTGGGCCAAATGGAGATGAAAGTGGCGACAATCACGGCCTGTGACATTAAAACCCTTTAAACATTCCTGTCGCGGAGAGCTTTATAACGATATAGCCCTCGCGATGGGGCCTGACCGTGTGTATGTGCGCTTACATATTGCACAAAAACTTGTTATGCGGTGTGTAAGTGCTCGGGTTACGAAAGATCTCCTCCCACACTGACAATAACTAGTTATCATCGGCTAGAAAGCACATTGTAGTTGTAATGAGTCACCAGCATGTGCGTGTGTTTGTCTCAGGTGCACTCCATTCAGTCATTTAGCAGATGCTTTTATCAAAAACGACTTACAAATGAATCATAAATCAGAGTGAGGCACATAATACACATCTTTAGGACACACACTCACACATATAGTTAAAGAAATGGATTGCAAAGCTCATAATGTGTATGCATTTACATTAAATAGGTAATTATCATGCAAAAAGATATTTTGCTTGCTGCTTAAGTGCACAATGTACAGTAAAGATCATTTTCTCTGACCTCAAACATATAGGGTTCATTCTTAACATTTAAAGCTTCAGTCTTCAAGATGTGTTTTAAGAAACTGATCAATAAAAGTTTAAAGGCACGCTAACTTCTTTTTTTTAATGCTCACAATTTAAAATGTAACTGTTATGCAATCAGGCTTAATATTGTAAACTAAAACTATTAGGAACTTTGGTAACAATTTAAAATAAGGTTCCATTTTGAGTTAGCATGTACTAACAATACAATACTTTATAAGGTGTCTGTGGTACAGTGTAATTATACATTTAAATATGGAGTAATATTTATTAACTACATGCACTTTTGTTTTTGGGTTAGTTGCATGTATGCAACATTTAGTAATTACTACAGTAACTAAATGTAAAGGACACTGTGAAATAAACTGTTACTAATACTTCTAAAACATTATTTGTAACATAAGATTAAGATGAACTAACAATGAGAAAAAACATTTGTAACAGTATATATCAATTTTTAGGTCATGTTAATGCAATTTCTAAACTAAAATATAATAAACCTAAAAAGTATTTTAGAAAGTATTTTTTTAACAAATACAAATGACTAAGGCACATAACAAAATAGCTATTTTTAGGTTTATTATATTAAAAGCTACAAATCAATCTAAAATTATAAGGAAATGATCAATAAATGAAGAGTTCAGATGCAAAAGCCTCTAAGTGCCATTTGAAATTTTCTTCTAAAATGACCATTTTTATCAAGCCTGTATATTTAAGTTCATTAATTTCACTTAAATAGCAAAGAAGATTACCTATTAATTGTCATTTAAGTGAAATTACTGAACTTAAATATACAAGCTTGATAAAAATGGTCATTTTAGAAGTAAATTTCAAATGGCATTTAGAGGCTTTTGCATCAAACTCTTCAAATACACTGTAAAAAATATTTTCATGATTTGTAATCACACCATTTTTTCTTTTGTCAAATCAACTTTTATTATATTAAAGTTTCTAGTGATTAAATTAATCTCCTTCATTGTATTAACTCAATTTTTCCATTTCAATTAACTTAAAATTTTAAGGCAACCAGGTAACTTATTTTTTTAAAGTTAAACCAACAATATTATTACAGTGTATTGAATTTAATAAATTAATAATTAGAATAAATAAAACTAAAGTAACCAAAGTAACCAGTAAATGATTTTGCGCATTTGGCTTATTTATATAACTGCTCTTTGCTTTCTTATGTCTATTTAACCACATAGCTAAAGATCATGACAACAGAGCAAACTTTAACTTAAAAACAAGCAATCGCATTTGGCATCGTCAACCATTAATTAGCATAATTCTTTAATTCTGAACACAATGAACGAATTGACAGAGGCTGTTATTAAAAGATGGAGCTGCAAACTCTGATGGACTTGATAAAAAACAACAACATAAAAGCCGAAAACTAAACGCTGTTGCTCTCTCAAATAAAGGTTAGTCAATCATAACCAAGAGAATTTACATAGACGTCCTAAAGGTACGGTGAAAAAAAAAACCAGCTTGTTTAATTCAGAAAATCAATCAGAGCGTGTGGAAAGGATTCATTAAAAAAACAATTACAATTTTGGTGCAAGAAACCTTAACTAAGATTATAAGTAAACCTGAGGGAAGAAAAACAAGCAGAAAGTTTTAAAAGCACTGTTTTTATCTGTGTTGTCGTACAAGAAGTCATCAGTGGAGGGGGCGACTACATTCTCAACATTTGATTGGCCCTGTAAGCAAAAGAATGCACATTTTAAATGAATGTCTACCTGATAAAAGTTGTTTTGCAAACTTTTAGGGGTGCACTAAACGCTCTGAAAAACTACAGACTTGAACTAAAAGCTTCATAAAAGTTGACCTCCCACTCTTCGGCTGAGTGAAAACATCTATTTCGGCTTTTAAGGTTTGCGGTTGTGTGAGAATCTCCGAGAACTTAACGCAGCGATGTGAATGATGCCCCGCGGATCGTCTCTTAATTCCAGGTTTGGTTTGAGAGTTTTGACAAGAACAAACCGCAAGATCTGCATGGATGACAAGGAACGAGAGCGTTTCACCGACGCTGCAACCATCCATTTTCACATCCATTTGAGCTGTCCTGTGAAACGCTGACACGCGAGCGCATTCGCAGGAGAACGCGTGTTAGAAGATTGCACTTGAGTTTCACAAGAGGAGAGACATTATAAAAGTATACGGACTGCAGGGTTTGCAGTAAACGTCTGTCACCGCGGGAAGAACAAAGAGTCTCCCTGATTGACCGTGGCATTTGTCTTTCTCTTCCTGAGCTCTTAAGCTTCACCTCTCAGCCCGTGTTGATCATGTCAGAAGACTCAATCTCTCGGACACTGCCCTCTTCTCCACAGAGCTCAGCTGCAGTCAGAGGAAATTCACTCAACAATTCTACCTATAATTTCATGCAGCTTTATCACGGTCAGATGCACACTCATAAATGTTAAAAATGGAACAAATTTTGTTGATATTTTGTGTACTGATGATGAAAATAGCTATGAATATTGGCAGGTTCCTGTATTAGCTATAGTTATGTTTAAATTATGTACAATTATCTTTCATGAATACACCTGTTCAATTCCTCATCGGTAACACTTTACAATACGGGTGCACTAATAAGCATTAATTCATGCTTAACTAATGCACAGATAACACTGAATTAATGTGTAACTAGCTATTTATTAATGATTACCACATTAGGAACCAATAAGGTTAATGTATTAGTTCATACATGAATTGTTATTAATTAACTAGCCTATGTAATTATTGATTAATTCCAAAATAACTCATTTTTTTAACTAATAGTGTCAATTAATATGTTAATAATCAGAATGAGCCAAAGCCTTGTATTTCAACTTCCAGATAATATGACAGGTACACTAATATGCATTAATACATGATTAATCACTTCATTGTTAGTGCAAATTCATGTGCAATTTACTAAATGACTAGTTAATAATGATGTGCCCCAACAAGTAAAGTCATAACAAATACTGATACCTTTGCAAATCATTAGCTAATGATTAATTAAAGCAGACAACTGGAAGTTGAAGTGCATAGCTTTGACTAATTGTGGCAATTAACACATTAGTTTAGTTCATAAAATATGTTATTAAGGAATTAATACACAATAACACATTGATTTAATAGCAATTTGTGTATTACTGAATCTATTAATCATATAGACTCTTTATTAGTTGCTGATGCAGTAATCATTAATTAATGGTTTAGTTCTTCATTATAGTTATACATTAACTCATGATTATCTGTGCATTAGTTAAGCATGAATTAATGCATATTAGTGCACCCTTATTGTAAAGTGTTACCCAATTATCTAATCAACCAATCACATGGCAGTTGCTTCAATGCATTTAGGGGTGTGGTCCTGCATGGTCAAGACAATCTCCTGAACTCCAAACTGAATGTCAGAATGGGAAAGAAAGGTGATTTAAGCAATTTTGAGCGTGGGATGGTTGTTGGTGTCTGAGTATTTCACAATCTGCTCAGTTACTGGGATTTTCACACACGACCATTTCTAGGGTTTACAAAGAATGGTGTGAAAAGGGAAAAACATCCAGTTTGTATCAGTCCTGTGTGCGAAAATGCCTTGTTGATGCGAGAGGTCAGAGGAGAACGGGCCGACTGATTCAAGCTGATAGAAGAGCAACTTTGACTGAAATAACCACTCGTTACAACCGAGGTATTCAGCGAAGCCACAACACACACAACCTTGAGGCGGATGGGCTACAACAGCAGAAGACCCCACCGGGTACCACTCATCTCCACTACAAATAGGAAAAAGCAAGAGCTCACCAAAATTGGACAGTTGAAGACTGGAAAAATGTTGCCTGGTCTGACGAGTCTCGATTTCTGTTGAGACGTTCAGATGGTAGAGTCGTAAACAGAACGAGAACATGGATCCATCATGCCTTGGCACACTTTAGGCTCCTTAGTGCCAATTAGGCATTGTTTAAATGCCACGGCCTACCTGAGCATTGTTTCTGACCATGTCAATCCCTTTATGGCCACCATATCCCCATCCTCTGATGGCTACTTCCAGCAGGGTAATGCACCAATAAATGCTGTTCTTTTGAACTCTCCATTCATCGAAGAATCCTGAAAATAAATTAGGCAGCACGACTGTTTTCAACACCGATAATAACATTCATGCATGTGTTTTCTCACCCCCCCCCCCATTGTTATCTTGACACATTGCATTTGGCTCAGGACCCCCTCGTCTCCTCTCTCTTCACGAAGCAATGATGCCGTATCACCTTGAGACTCTTTTACCATTCAGACTCTTGACCAATTTTACAGCTCCACCATTTGTCCTGCCATCATTTCCTTGGTTGGTTTTCTGTGTGTCTGTAATCTCGCATCCTCGCGGGTCTCTGGAGAGAGGTAAACAAGCAGGTTGAACTTTAGCATGCAAAGCGTGGCCTCTCCCTGATGTATGTTCACCACGCCAGTTTAACCAATCAGTTCCAGCGGGCCCGATAAGAGGAGCTGCATCAGTGTGTCGAATACGGTACATCCTCAAATGAATTTGTTATTCACTGATAACCCCCCTTAGGCTTGTTCCTCCCTCGCATCTACAGTGCAATGTGAAAATATAAATTAGTTCTGCACCACTGACATCATTGCTGTGCCTTTTCTTTTAGACTGGTCGGACGCTGCTACCTGCCTCAGAAGACCCGCGATACGCAAGACAACCGGGGTACTGATGGCTCTGTTATCCAATCGGGTTGCGGTAACTAGTGCTTGCTATAAACATGGCGAGCGCATGCATTGTCACGCTCTATAAATTGGCTGGTCTGGGTTGATAAAGAGAGCATGTGGAGCGTAACTTCCAGGCCAGAAACAGGTTTTTAAAGCTTTACGCGTGTAAAAAGCTCCATGTTTGTTCCGAGCAAACTTTTTTCTTTGCTCAGAGGTTGATCTACTGAAGTTCTTGCATTTAATTTAAGCATCAACCGTGCGGAGTCGCAGCCGCAGCTGCTTTGTGGATGTACAAACAAGTTATAAGTGGAAAGCAGCTGGTTCTGGCAGAATGTGATGAGCGATTTAGTATCTTTAGGGTCTGTGGTATTCAGAGACACACATGAGATTATATTTTCTCAAGAGGTTCCATTGGTATTCTCATTTCTGTGCTATGAAGATCTAATTTGTGAGTTTTTGTCCCTTTAGGATGAAGAATGCACCTTTGTATTTCGCTTCAGTTCAAGAAGACCTTCATCTCTGCATCATCAGTACTGTACAACAAGGTCAAAGCATCTACAGAAATACAAAATCATACATTTCACTAGCTTAATAATTAATGCATGTTTTCTAGTGGTAATTCGCTATTGAAATGTTTGCTGTGTCGTTGTTAATGCAACATGGGCTCATTGGAAAAACCTTTACTTACAATTCCAGATGAAATGGAAACAGCTTTTTACAGATACACAGCAAAATCCCCAGTGTTAAATTAACACTGAAAGTGCGAATTATAGAAATTTTAAATGAACACTGAAGCAGTGTAAATGAGATTATTAAGTGATTAATTGAGTGATGATTGAGTATTATTGAAGAGACTTGATGGTGTCAACTTTTTTATTTATTCATCTGGCTGTTATAACTCACGTACAGCAGCCAAACTAAATATAAAGATAACAATTTAAGGGTCAAGAGCCTAACTAAAGTTAACACTGATCACCATAATGGTGACTTAAAATGATGGTTTTCTCCTTCAGTGATTCTTCTTGTTAGGTGTCTTCAATAATGCTCAATTATCACTCAATTATTCACTTAATAACTTTAACACTGCTTCAGTGTTCATTTAACACTCTGCTCAGAGTTTATATAATTCACACTATCAGAGTTAATTTAACACTGGGGATTTTGGGGCACACTCTCAGAAAAAAAGGTACGAAAGCTGTCACTGGGGTTGTACCTTTTCAAAAGGTAAACTTTTGTCCACTTTAGGTGCAAATATGTACATTTTAGGTGCTAATATGTCAATTTCATGAGCTAATATGTCCATTTGTGTTAATATGTATATTTTAGGTGCTAATATGTCCATTTCATGAGCTAACATGTCAATTTTAGGTGTTAATATGTAAATTTTAGGTGCTAATATGTCCATTTTAGGTGGTAATATGTACATTTCATGAGCTAACATGTACATCTTAGGTGGTAATATGTCAATTTTAGGTGTTAATATGTACATTTTAGGTGATAATATGTCCATTTCATGAGCCAATATGTACATTTTAGGTGCTAATATGTACCACTAACTAAGGTACCAATATGTAGCCTTTGGATACAAAAGTGTACCTTTTGAAAAGGTACAGCCCCAGTGACAGCTTTTGTACCTTTTTTTCTGAGAGTGCAGATTATTGATTTATAAAGGCTTATTTTCGGCTGATTCCTTGCGCAATAACCTCAAAACGCATTTAGCACAGTGCATGATTTGTAACGAATTAAATTTTGATCGTTGCATCACTTAACCAGCTCCATATGTGTGGCTTTTTCCTCATAGTAAACTTGCTTGGTAGCCCATCTGATACAGCATTGTGTATCAGACAACCGGTAATTGTGCATCAGAACAAGTGAATGATTCCTCTTGAAATTTAAAAAAAATTACATTTTACTTTTTCTATTATTAATATTTTTTACATTTAACTAGATGCAACAAAATAAAAAATAATAATAAAATAAACCTTAAAAGGTTCTATCAGCGCTACGTATTTGGAACCCCTAAAAGGTTCTATACACTCTTAAAAAAAGGGTTCCTCTGGGTTTTATATAGAATCCTGGGGTTCCATACTTGGCCAATAGAACCTTTTACCAAAAAAATGGTTCTAGAACCATTTTGGAGTTCCATATATGAAGCGGGGGATGGAACCATTTCTGGTTCTAAATAGAACCATCTCTTCTAAGAGTGTATGCGACAGGCAAGTAAAACCTTCAGTTGCTTGTATTATTATTGATAAATACAATGTGTGCAGTAACCTGCTGTTGTTGTTCTATTAGTGGTGTGTGTGTGTGTGGCTACATCGACATCATGCATCCTCACCAATCGCCTGTGCAAATCTCGAATGCATGGGGTCCCTCAGACGGAAAGACTATAAGAGATGAATAATTGAGAGCCTGATGCCGGAATGAAGGCGCACATTAAACATCGGCCCACTGGAATCGACTGGCCCTGACGTGCCGTAAGCTACAGGCCTAATGTAAATAATTAGTTCTTTCCCCCAACACTCCGATAATGAGTCCTATAAAATGGGCAATGGCCTGCATGTGTATTTAAGACTGGCTATAAAATCAGCGTGAAAGAGGCATCGGGGCCCGACTGCGACTCGTGTGGGAGAAAGAGTAGTGTGATGCTTTGAAACTGTTGAGTTATTCATAATTTACAGTACTTAAGCTACAGACAAGATGCTCACCAGAAAAAAAGTATTTATAATACAAAATACTCGCTGTAACTTTATTAAAGCTATTTAAGGGCGGCATAACTTTCTGATTAAAGCAGTATTAATCTGGCACAATCAGCATCTTAGTTATAGACGGAGGCTTGGATCCAGGGCCGAAAACTTCATTTATTTACAAAACAACATCTATAAAGAAAAGCTTTTATGAAGAACTCATGCACAGAGCATCATGAAATAAACAACCAGAATTATCATTCGTTTGAGGGTTTAACAATGCAATGCATTTATGCTTGAAATGCATGATAGTTGAGGATGGAAAGTTATTCTTCTGTTAAAAGTAGACCGTTCTCCCAAGTGTCAGCAGAACTTTTAAGGAGGCAAATTGGCTCAAGCTTGCTCAGCACGTTTATATTCAGACTATTTGCATAAATCTCACCGTATCGACAAGAAAACTGTTTTAATTTTAAAAGCATCGCTCAACTCGCCCCATAAGACATCCGAGCTTTCCTAAAGAAGTCTTAGTTATGAGAACATTAAATAAGGCAATGCTAACAATACCGTTTGATAAAAGAACGCGAACCATTAGAGCAACGTCAAACCTTGTCAGATTGAAACAAAGCTGCGGTCAGACCCGTGTGTGTTGTAGGAAAGTGCCGCAGAAGCTAATTAACGCCGCGAGGGTGAGAATAAACGTCCGTCCGTCCACACTTTCAAAAGGAGCTGTCAGCGGCCTTTCATTTACAACGTTACAATAATTGAAAATAATTGTGATCATCATTAGTGGAGAAACTCGACAACGGCGTCTTTTTTTGGGTTTAATTGTTCTTTTGGTGTTGGAAAGGTCATCCTTAGACTCCCTCGACTTAACTTCACGCTTTCACCGAGAAAGCAGTTATGAATATGTCAGATTACAGTGATTAAAGCGTTTAGGAGCGACGGGTTGTAGATTACGGCTAGCCAAGCATCTTCAGTCACTTCTATTTGGATTAGAGGCCATACAGTTTAGTGGGGAAAAAGAAATGGGTTTTCTACTTAGATGTGGTTTGGTGATGGATTCGGTTTTCACACTCACACACACAAAAAAACAGGTGCTTGTAACCTAGTTTCAACATACACTCATCTTTTTCTGGATTTTGTACAAAAATATCAAATAAATGACTTCTGTCACAGAAAAAAAACACGCATTTATCTCTTTAGCTCCACAAATCTTTTTACTCAGAGTGTGTCTCTGATCTTTCGATGAACAGAATGAAATTCAACAACCTTAAATAACCTTCAAGAAGCTCCAGACGAAACTTGTTGTTGTCGGACGATCCCTCTAATGGAGTAATGCCACGTTTGAAGAGGTTCGTCTCTTTGAATATTACACCGCTTTTGAAACGTGCGGCCTCGTGTATTAGTGCCTTGCATCACGCTGAGAGGAACATTCACTTTCTCACGGTGTCCTTTTGTAGTTATTCTTCAAGTACCAGTGGACTAAGGCGTGATATTTTGCATGAAAATCATGCAACCTATTAATTGTATTCAGGAAGACGCATGATGATAAAGAATTAGATGCAAAAAGTCTGTAATTGCATCCACAGGTAATATATAGCCTACACTCAGGCCAGAAAACACGACCGTATAGTAAACGAGACCGGACAAAATTCAAATTAAAAAGAAGGACTTAAATACACGGAACAAACAAAGGGAACTATAAGGACACAGCTGAACAGAATGACTTGAGAGAAATAGCGGGAAACTGAGGAAACTAACTCAACATAATCTTCATTTGTCATTTTTATGATAAGCACAATAGCATAGAAGTAGCTGCTGAAAATATGATTATTACAACGAAAATATACCTTTTTTTTCATTGTAAAGTAGCCTACACTGATAATGATTTTGTGGTGAAGTAAATACTTCAGAAAAAAATGTGTAATTTACATGAAAAAAGTTAGTTCAGGCAAGAATTAAAAAAAATAAGTAAATTCTATTGTAGGCTAGTACTCAATTCAATCCACTATAAAAAAAAATATTTTCATGATTTGTAATCACAACATTTTTTCTTTTTTCAAATCAACTTAAATGATTGATGTAGCTCATATAACATAATATTTTGAGTTTCTGATTATTAAATCAATCTCCTTCATTGTATTAACTCAATTTTTCCATTTCAATGAACTTAATATTTTAAGGCAACCAGGTTACTTCATTTTTAAGTTAAACCAACAATATTTTTTTACAGTGTAGAAACGAAAGCGTAAATATCAACATTGAAAAAATTAAGTAAAATTACTCAACTTTTCTGATACTGGTGTTCCCATCATGCACTGGGCCATGAATAATTAATGAGAAAAAATTATATACTTAAAAAGTGGGGTCTAATATTGTTTGAGTGAAATGTGAAAAGAAAAATTCAAAATAGAATAGATATTAACATTTACTTAGCTAAACAAAAATGACTTAATTTCTTATGTTACTTTCACTTAACTTAGTTAAGTAATATAGTTTGTGTGAAATTTACTCAAAAAATATCAGTGCAAAAAACTTGCCTTGAAAAAATGAAGTAAATTTTACTCGTTGTTTTTTACAGTGATAGTTATAGATCATAAACACTTTTTTTGTTTGCATATTGTGAGGTTACTTATTAAACATGCTTGTTCTGTGCCAATTAAGAAGAAAATGTAAATACACAAAAATTGCAATACACCAGTAATTCATTTCTTTACTTTTTTTCATAATTTCCTTAAACTAGATTTTTTGATTATTGAAATAATGTCACCATGCAAAAAAATAAATAAAGAACTAAATATAATATTTTTTTTTTTTTTTTTAAATCTGCGTACACTTTCTCCCCCCTGTTGTTTTTAAGGGTAAATGTGACCCAGCGGTATACCCGAGCCGAGGGGATTATTGATAGTCATTTATGAAGAGGTGTGAGACTGCTATATATTTAAAGGCATTAATTGAGCATCTTTCTCCGCAGCCTGATGGATGCCGTAGCCCGTGGCCACATCCAGCTCCATCTTGAATAATTCATCCACTGCCTTTCCACTTTATTTGCTGAAGGTCCCAGTGCTACACCAGTTCTCCACCTCCTACCTTGTTCTCTTTGAGCTGAGCTAATTATCCAGCGTTTCCGAGTGTTGCAGGGAGGAGAAAAACAGGCCTTTTGAATCAGTGACACTGAGAGCTTAATTAAAAGTAAGCATGAAGTGTGTGTGTCGAATCTGAATGCTATTATTGGGTTAATGTCATTACAGAGCGATTTCACCTAATGTCATGTGCTCGTGCATGTGTCAGGGCTGTCAAGATGCTTTAAAATGATACAAATGACAATATACATACATATATACATATGTACAGTATATACATATTTGTATGTATGTATATATACATACAATTTGTATCATTTTTAGGCATAACAGCCATAAACATGCACGTCTCTCTCTCTCTCTCTCTCTCTCTCTCTCTCTCTCTCTCTCTCTCTCTCTCTCTCTCTCTCTCTATATATATATATATATATAGGCCTATATAGCCTATATATATATAGCCTATATATATATATAGCCTATATATATATATATATATATATATATATATATATATATATATAAAGAGAGAGATAGAGATGTACATATTAAGTTTGCAAATAAAAATGAAAAGATTCTCAAATTAATTACATGATTTGCTGGTTAATGAAAATTCATCAATATTTAGTGATAGATAAATAGATAGTTAGTTAGTTAGTTAGTTAGTTAGTTAGTTAGTTAATAGGGGTGTAACGATTTTCGAACCGAACCGAAAAACCGCGATACTGAACTCACGATTCGAATCGCGATACTGTCATTGCGTACCGAACACGCCCCACCCATAGACACTAAAGGCCCCGCCCCCTGCTACCCCGGCCCGCCTCAGCCCGGCTCAATGGACCTCATGTCTTATGTAAACAGGAGAAAACGAATTCAGTTTTGTCGCCTAACCACCATTAACACCAAATAACAAGCTCCATGTTTTGTTACTTTCGATAATGAGCAAGGTGTAATCTTTCAGATTCTGTGTATTTGATCACGAAATTCAAACAATAAATGGCGTTTTGGCGCTCTTTGACGTGACGTGACAGATTACTAGGCTCCTCATTTCAAGCGGCAGCGCGTCGCGCGAGTAAACGCGATCATCTCTTCCTCAGTTACAGAAAAGACACCTGAAGGTATGTTAAAAGATACAGTATACTTACTGAAAGGCATCATAACTCATAGCTTTAGCTAGCATTATATTTACCTGAAGTGATTCAGTGTCCGCAACTTCCTATAAATGAACTCTTGCACCAAATAAATGCACTATGTTAGGCTGTGGGCTATATTATATTTTAGGCTACTTAATCTGTTAGTGATATCTTGATTATTTAATGTATGCTTAAAATATCTTTCATGAAAATGACAACTTATTAGAGTAAAAACACAAGTTAATGTAAAAACTGCCTTATATTCAATTTACATGTTTTCATACAATCAATGTGTTGTGTGTTGATTAATATATCTAAAAAATAAATGGTATCTGAATTTATGTTAAAAGTCTAGGCTACAACCTTTAATGTTATGGTAATGTGCGGCTCCCTATATAGCCTAGTTCACAGCATTAGCAGATTTTTTTTTAATCCTTGTGAAATGTTTAATTGTAACTGAAATAATTTAAAGTCAAAGACCTTTTTTCATTAAACCACTGTTTAAATAAAAGCCATTTTAGCTTTCTAAACCGAATCGAACCGAACCGAGACGTCAAAACCGTTGGGAAAACCGAACCGTCAGTTTTGTGCATCGTTACACCCATGATAGATAGATAGATAGATAGATAGATAGATAGATAGATAGATAGATAGATGTGATATGGTAAGGTTAGAGACAAGGTTAGAGATATCAGAGAGTATATCTTGAATTATGTTGACTTGTCATTTATTTTTCTGCCATTTAACTTAATTGTTACATGATTGTAAATGTGTTTTCTGCTCTTTAATTACAAACCAAGTGACTGGAAATGAAACAAACACTGAAATGATTTACAGCTAAACATGTGTGTGTTTACTTTTTCATCAGTTCAGATGCACACAGACTGATAAAGAGACAGAGGAGTCTTCAAGGGCCCCGCGGGTTAAACGCTTCATTGACGTCTGAGTCTAGTCGTGTAGAGATGATCTCCGTCTGCATGATACGGTGAGCGATTGTCTGATCTCTATTGTTATTAATTTAAATTTTCCTGCACTGACGGTATGAAAGTTATGGCTGTAATACATCAGGACAGAAATGATTGAATGATCCACTTGCGTATGATATTACGATGACTTGGATCGCTCAGGCCCTCTGGCTGAATGACATCAAACTAAACCAATGACGGATCAGTTTAATCTGCGCACATTTACATATTTTCATCATGAGACAGTGGAAACTGAAAAGTGTTGAGCATGGACTGGGTAAGTGCATTTAAAACGATTGTAGTTATACAAAACAATATAAAATTATAGTAAACGGTTTGGAATCAGAAAGTGAAAAAGAAATTAATACTTTTATTCCGCGAGGAGGACATATTAAATGTTACATAAATGCTCGTTCTATTCATCAGAGAAGCCTAAAAAAATGTTAAACTGTTTTTAACATTGATAATAATCATAAATGTTTCTTGAGCATCAAATCATCATATTAGAGTGATTTCTGAAAGATCATGTGACATTGAAGACTGGAGTAATGATGCATGGTTTAGCCCCGCCCACCGATTCGCGCATTACACGCATAGCTAAATAGCATAGATGCCTACCTAGGCTCAAAACTAGGCTAGAAAATAGCCTATTACTTATTCGTTTTGATGTTTTTGAATGCAAAAACCAAGCGAACGTCATAAGTTGACCTCCGACAACAATATAATAAAATATAAAAAGCCAGTTCATGACCCCTTTAAAATATAGCTAACTTTATTTTGATGGTCCACTTTAGACATTAACTATAAATAACTTTGCAAGTGCATGTCTACTAACCCTAACAGTCTTCTAATACTCTAATGGGAGTTATTTGTATTCAATGCAGACGTATAAAAGACTAACGCCGCTTGTCAGGACGGTCGTGTTGTCGAAAAGAGACAGAATGAAGCACCAGTGTGTATTAGAGCTGCCAGTGTGCAAGAATAAATGGCATTACTGTGAACTGAAAAGCACAGAATTGCAGTATTGCGTATCATAGACTCTCTCTCTCTCTATCTCTCTCTCTCTGTGTGTGTGTATATATTATGAGAAGAGGAAATCAGAGCAGACGAGAGAGGTGTTATGGTATTTGTCTTGTCCTGCTGCTGCGTAGGGCAGTTTTCTCTCCGGACCAAATGAAGACAAAGATTCATTCATTCAGTCTGTCAACAATCACAGCATTCACTCTCACTAAGCCGGTGTCCACTCAGAGCTCTAACTAGTGCACTTCAATTCATCACTGAACATTTTCCCCTATAGAGAACACAGCGGTCGCCTTCTGGGAGAAGAAAAATCCCATTCATTGTCTGCAGAGAAATTGATTTTTATCAGTAACCTTTCAAAACAGACCTAACATGAGCTTTGAGGTTTAGATCTTTTCAGCGGCATTTGTAAAAAAAAATCATGTTTAACAGTATAGTTGAATTCTCATTGAACAACAGCCATACATTACGGCTGGTCACTCCTATAAAAAGTGAATGATAAAATGCTTGCATATACAGTATCTAAATATTTTTCGACATAAAATATATTGGTTTTATACTCATAAACAATGAGTATAGGACGATAGTTTTATATTATACGGTCATTTTTGATTTACATCATTTCCTTATGCATTAATTATTGTAACTTTATCATTTATAGGTTTTTATTATAATGGGTTTTCGTTCAAGTGTCATACTTTTTTATTTAAATCAATGTTTATTATATTATAATATTAAATTACCTTTATAGTGCTATATTATGTTTACATTTGTTTACATTACATTTGATTCATGGCTCTGAACTTTGCATTGAAAAGTCATGGGAAAAACATTGAAAATGCCCAGAAATAGGTGGGAAGATATGCTAGTAAAGACAATTATTTAATATTTTAATAAGAGGAATGTATGTATAATATAATATAATATAATAAACATAATATAATATAAAATTGTTTAATATAATATAATAATATTTTTTAATTTAATGCAATTTAATGAAATTTTTTTGCCAGCTTTCATTTTTGTATCACACTATATAATATAATATAATAATTGTTTTTATTATACTATAATAATATTTTTTAATTTAATGAAATTTAATGAAATTTTTTTTGTCATCTTTCATTTTTGTATTGCACTATATAATGATATATAATATTTTTAATATAATGCAATTTAATGAAAAAATATTTTTGTCAGCTTTCATTTTTGTATTGCACTAAATAATATAATACAATATAATATAGTATAATATATTATAATATAATATATATTTTTAAATAAAATTCAACTGAGAATAAACCATTAACCATTAAATGTTCAATTAATCATAAATGAACCAATTTTTAATGTTGTTTTTTTGGTCAGCTTTTATTTTGTTTTGCAGTGCGAGGTCTGATGGTTTGAAACTGAGAAGAAACGTTACACACAGGACCGTTGAGGTTGTAGTATAAGAGAGTTGGAGTCATGCATATGTTTTCCAAGGTATTTTGCACAGATGTGAACATGCCATTTGTCCTGGTGTATTGCAGACAGTGTGTGCAGGTTGAGTGGGAGCATGATAAATATCACTGTACGGGTTGCATTTAGCGATGGCACAGCACGCGGCAACCTACAGGAGACAATACGACCATTTATCAAAGATAATGGGTCATAGTTTATTTCCTGACACGCCATATACATCATGAAGTCTGACGCAGGCCTGCTAGCTACTACTGCAGATTATGTGATGTCAAGCGCTGTTTCAGAAGCCCCATGTTTTGGTTTTGTCATTACAGATTTTAGAGGGAACACCATAATGCATAAAGAAGGTTCGGGAGGGACTTTTCAGTGCTAAACGAATAATGTAAATCTGATTTAATTTATTGTTGCTTTTTTTAAATATATCCGAGCATTTTTTCAATGCATTCTCAGCATTGCCACAAGAGGCACTATAGCAGCATGTCTAGTGTAAACTGCTGACTTGTTTTTGCTAGTTGCCTAAATGCAACGTTACGCTAATGTGGAGTAATCTGACTTTAATAGCAGAGCCGATTTTCCGTTCACCTCCCAGGTGTCCATATTTGATTCTCGTCCTTCATCTTCTTTCTAGATGAAGATTACATGCTTAATTAATGCCTAATTAGTCTGTGGCTTCCCGCGGATGGCAGAGAGACAGACATAGAGAGATGACCTTTAGCCCTACACAGATCCCTGTAGGTCATAATGACTTCAGTGCTTATGAGTTCAGCACACAAACATCTCCATTAATGACTCAGGGTCATGGATTCATCAGCATTCATGTTCCCGCTACCGTATATTTTGAACAGCAACTCGCTCTCATGTGGAACTCAATTGAGAGGGTGACTCATAAACAATGTTGCTAAACACTTAAAGACTATATATATATATATATATATATATATGGTCAGGAATGTCCACCAGAACTGTTGCCCGTGATTTGGAATACACAAGTTTGATTTGGGAATACAGTGCGAGTTGTGAGATGCCAATCGCCTCTGTGAGTCTGTCTGGCTTCTGCATGCAATAACTTCAGTTGTATGCAATCCATAGTGCAATCCCTATTCTTCCTGAAGCTAAGCGTTAACTGTAGCCTACTTGAAACTGTAGAAACTGTAGTTTCTTTGCGGGCACACCGCCTTCACCTGCCATCATGTCTATCGGATCACTTTCGGGTTGAGTTTTCCGCGACTGCGCAACTGGGTTAAAGGGTTGCCAGATTGAGGTAACAAACAGGTTGAAATTGTAAATGGCCTGTGGATTGTGTGAATATACTGCATTTAATCAAATCTGGCAACTGGTCAACATTAGACAAACATATTGGTTCGATTTTTCATAAAGAAGTTTGGGCCATGCAAATTACGTGAGTTTTCCGGGAGAAATAACAAACCGGGAGGGGTCCGGGAGATGGGGCTAAAAAACGGGAGAAACCCGGCAAAAACGGGAGTGTTGACAGGTATGGTTATTACTACAAGAACACCGTAAAATAAAGTGATATAAACCCAAATCTTTTGTGTTTTCACTGACAAATCAATACGGTTGTGAACTTTCCAGTCCCATTACCATCAAAATGTTCATTTTTATTCTCAAAGAACAGATTTAGCATGTGTCTGCTGTCAGTTTTATTAAACTCGTTTAATTGGCTGCGATTAGTATTCTGAAGCGCATAGAGAGGAACACTGCTGAGAGGGTTTTACTAGAACTATTATATCGCTCTAGTCTTCTGAATATTGCAGTAAGGTGTCTCGCCTACAGGAATATCCACCAAAAAATGAATCATTTACTCGCCCTCGTGTCGTTCCGAACCTGTGCAACATTTCTTCTTATGTGGAACACAAACAGCGATGTTTAACACGAAATCCGTGCTGCTCTTAAAAGCAGACGGTGACGATCTTCAGCAGGCCCCTCAAGATTAGATTCAGTTTAGCAGAAATCTACTAATTCTGCAATCGTGATACCTTTATAAATTTGTGTCAGGTTGTGAACTCATTGGTCGCTTACTGTAAAAAATATAGTTGGTTTAACTTAAAAAATGAAGTAACCTTGTTGCCTTAAAATTTTAAGTTCCTTGAAATTGAAAAATTGAGTTAATACAATGAAGGAAATTGATTTAATCATTATAAACTCAAAATATTATGTTATATGAACCACATAAATTATTTAAGTTGATTTGACAAAAGAAAAAATGTTGTGATTACAAATCATGATATAAGTGTAAATATTTTATATATGAATAACACATTTTCTTAAATATACACATGCATGTGTGTGTATTTATATTTACAAAATAATTATATACAACACACACAAATATATTATGTAAACACAGACTTTTATTTTGGATGCGATTAATCGCAATTGATTTTTGCACAGCCCTAAAAAATATTTTCAATGTTTCACAACATTTTTTCGTTTGTCAAATCAACTTAAATAATTTCTTAAGTTCAGATAACTTTTTATTTTGAGTTTCTGATGATTAAATCAATCTCCTTCATTCTATTAACTCACTTTTTCCAGTTTAATCAACTTAAAATCTTAAAAAGTCTTTTTGCCCTTGGCTATTATCCGAACATATCTGAACGTCTTATGTATGCATATGATGTAAACGCAGCTGTTGTTGTGTAAATGCGCCACAGATGTGTCCGCCATGCCTGAACATGAATGCCACTCATCTGTATGGTGTGTCTTGATCCATCCATAATAATGTGAGACAGAATCGTGATGCATTGGTTTAAGTGTGGGACAACACTGACTCACCAATGCATTGCAATTCTTTGATGCCGAAAACATAAAAAGAGCACCAAAAAAGTATAGTCCATGTTCCAATCTCATTCCTCATTGCACATATTCAAGCTGCATGGGCTCAAGGTTTAAAAAATTCCCCATGTGACTTGGAAAAGACTAATTCGGACTTTCTGATAAACATTGCGTTACGGCACAAAGTCAGGCATGTTTGAAACGACAGGAGTGTGAGTAAATGATAACAGGCTTTCATTTTCATCTCCCTTGAGCGGTAAAACACAGAGGTGTTTATTTTTAATTAAGCGTTGTGAAAAATCACAGACATTATGTCAAATAAGTAATGATTATTCAAGGTTGTTTTCGTTTTGCCGAATAACCAAACTAATAATTACAGTCTCGTCGAGAGCTGTTCTGTATTCTGCTGAAGCAGCCGGCAGTCAATGCTTTTCCAAACTCCACAGAAATGTCACCTCGCCGGGACTGCGTCGGTCACGGCCCTCCTTTACCGTGATTGAAGATGTCAATGATGTCGAGGAAAAAAATGGGAGTGTCGAACTGTGAAGTGCAACTTACAACCATTTGCTGGGAATAAAGCCCTGAGCTCTCTGCTGGGTGTTGCATCATACAGTATGCACTGGATTGAGAATCAAACATTTATAGTCAGCTGCAATGCATGCGTGTCAGGAATATTCGCGGTTTACGCGCTCTCCATGCAGAAATGAGAAGAAAGCAGCCGTATCACCCTCTAGCCAAAGGCTGGTTGCCCACTGAGGCTGTGTATTAGATGGGAGACCAGGTCTCTGCTGGAAGAGGTTAGTGCGGCCAGCAGGGGGCGCTCACCCTGTGCTCTGTGTGGGTCCTAACGACCCAGTATAGGGACGGGGACACTACTGTATACTGTCAAAGAGCACAGTCCTTCGGATGAGACGTTAAACCGAGGTCCTGACTCTCATTAAAAACCTCGGTGTCCTGACCACATTCCCTCCAATGGCCCTTACCAATCACAGCCTCTATTAATCCCACTGAATTAGCTCTATCACTCTCTCTCCTCTCGCCACCTATAGCTGGTGGCCAACAATTGCATTTTGATTAAAAAATAAGTAGGCTAAAGAAAAAGTTTTTTTTTTTTTTTTTTTTTTTAAATTTAAATCACAAAATTGTTGTTGGAAATGGAAGGTCAAATCAATTTTATACTGTATTTTTTTTTCACATACTATATACTTACTGGGTAATAACTACACTCTTAGAAAAAAGGGTTCTATATATGTACACTCTTAGAAGAAAAGGTTCTATATAGAACCTTAAAAGGTTCTATCAGCGCTATACGTATTTCGGAACCCCTAAAAGGTTCTATACAAAACTCTTTTTAAGGGTTCAATAATAAGAACTCTTTAGGGTTCTTTGGAACCAGGTAAAAGGTTCTATATGGAACCTTCTGGGTTCATTCATTATCATTTGTTTTGTCCTTTCTAGATTAAATGTTTCATATTCTTATCAAACATCAAGACCCTAAAATGTATTTATGAATGCATGTGAATGATCACAAAATTAGACAATGTATATATTTCTCTCATTTTATGTAGTTAATCAATATCACACGAAGAGTGCCATTTCAGTTTTTCTCCTCCAAAAATCAGCATGATTAAAATGTGACTACAATAGTTTAATAAACAATAAGTTAATTACAACTACAAAATGTTGCAGAATAATGTAATATATGAATGAATAATAGCCTATAAAGAACCTTTGTGCCAAAAGGGTTCTTTCTCGTCATTATAGAACCTTTTTTAGCATAAAAGTTTCTTTGGAGTTGAGTCAAGAACCCTACGCTTCATATCTAGAACCCCAATGAAGAGTGATAGAACAATTTTAACAGCCAACCACTTTTTTTTGTACTTGAACTTCAGAACCCTGTTATGTTGCCTGTCATTCAGACTGTATTCTCCTGGGTTGTGAATGCCCTTATGTATGGCATGAATCAAATTAAATTGCATTCATTGGGAAGTCCACGATCCCTCCTCTTCAGTCTTATTATCAGGGTCTAGTGGAAAATTGGAGAGTGAAACAAAATTAAATCTTTGTATTAAATCAGCTGCTTTGCACGCCACTCAATCGATACACACTCCTCTCTATCTGTTCCAGATGAATGCACAGGCTAGTGGCAAACTATTATGTTATTACAAAAGCAAATCAGTCAGCAGAGTTAGTTTTCTTCAAAAATATGAGTCTTGCTACTAAGAATTACAAGCTAAAAAGGAGTATGCGCTCTTGAATTCGCCATCACGGCATATGTGAGAGACATGGAAGCTTTTCACATATGAAGCGGTCAAGATTGCAAATTTCTGAATTCACCCCTGTGGTGAAAATCCAGCTTTTAATATTGTTTATATGCTCATGTGGTGTTTTTAATACACTTTAAGAGAAACCATGGGCGAATTCATAAGTCGACAGCATTGATGAGTATTTTCTGCTTAAAACTCCAGTGAACCAAAGACAGTCTCAAAAACATGGTTTGAAATCGGTGGTTGTCACAAACGAACCTTGTAACCAATCAGATCAATGTGTGATTGTCAGCCAGTGGATCTCTGAACAGAGTGAGTGGAGGTGGGGCTCATTTGCATATTCATAGAACCGCGCATACAAAATGAGGCAAGGGTGTCGAGTTACATTCAAGATATTTAAAGACATGAAGAATTTTTGTTCAATTATAAAACTTTTAAACATGACATTTTGGTGATCACAGATGAGTTTTAAGGGATAAGATGATCACAGGGGGACTTTAAAACCTCCTGAAATAGACATTTAGAGTAAATCTGCACTAAAACCTTCAGATAACACAGCGCCAAGCGACTCTCTCGATATTGCTCAGAAAATCCAAACGGCTTGATTATTGAGAGTGTTTAGGCGTTTTGAGGATAAAAAAATGAGTGAATAGATTTTTTTTGGTATGGTGGTTGTGTCCACACACTGCAAAGACACATTTATAAGCAAACAACAAATAAAAAGTGATGTCCCCTTTAAGAGAGTTTGGGGTCCGCAAGATATTTGACTCATTTGGCTCGCCAAGGCGGCATTTATTTGATAAAATATGATTATGTGAAATATGTTTACAATTATTATTGCTTTGTGGAAACCATGATGCATTAATAAGTTCATTTTGATTTGATTTGAGATCTTTATTTTGAACATGTAAATAAAAAATACAGTTATTAATCAATAAAACAAGGAATATTAATTAAAAACAAAAAACAAAACAAAAATGAGCAACAAAGTAAAAAAAAAAATCCAAACTTTCCAATATTTGAAGAAAAACAAAACAAACAAAAAACAACCCTCTATTTACACGTGCAAAAAGGAGTGGGAAGAAGTAAAACTTATGTACTCCTACCCCTTTATACCATATTTAAACAAATACCTAAAAATAAAAGATTAGATTAATCAGGAAGGACAAAATGAAAGTAAGACATTTTTAATCTTAAAAAGATTTCTTTTTCAAATAAATGCTGACTATGACTAAATATGAAGCAACAACAGTCTTCAGCTTATGATAATAATGATAATAACTAATAGAATAGACTTTTTTGAATGCTAGTGTATACAGTATATAGTTTTTGTGGCACTTTCAGTAAAACAATTTAAACGCAAAAACCTTGTGAACAGCCACTTAGCCAGCATGCTTAATAATAAAAGAAAGTATTTCAAAGTTCAAATAAACAGCTTTTATCTTTTTATGTCGTCATCTTTTGTCCCAAGTTCACTCTGTGGACTTTTTTTTCTCCATTGCTGAATGAATAAAACCATTTTATATTGAATAAATGACAAAAAGTCTTTTATTAAGATGAACTATTTCCTACTGTATACGTTTTTTCTACGAGGACGAGCCGATCCGCTATAGCTGAGAAACCTTGAACGTCTCTGTTCTCTTCACAGAAACGGCTGTGTTGGACGCTTGCATGTACGACTGACTCTTTTTACTCTCATTCCCAGTACATGCATACAAATTAGAGCTTCAATCCCATATATCTTGCAGAAAGATCAATGAACAACATTTTTTTTTTCTCTGTAGAAAAGAGTAAACAGATCTTTCCTCACAAAAGAACGTCTCTCATGAATGCGGGGATTAAAAGGAATTTACTAGTTGGTAATCTTCAAATATTTAACAACACATTTGTTGCATAATAATGTTTAACAATCCCAAAGCAAATTCAGGCCTCTTTCGTGGCGCAGGAGACTCAATGTTATCAGTTTTCTTGACATTTTCGAAGACACTTCTCTTAAATTTACTAAAACAGATTCAACTGAGACAATTGTTTTTATTTTATTGGTTTATTTAACAGGGACCATGCATATTCATGAACATTGTTTTATAAAAGTACACCGTGTAAATATGCCAGGATTAGGAGACCATTTGAGCTTATAAAACTTAAACTTTTTATTTTATTTTTTTTAAATGAGCGATCGTTTCGCTTTATAAGACCCTTATTCATCGTCTGGAATTGTTTAAAGCCCTTTGAACAGTTTGCAGTTTGCACTGAAACTGTCTTTTGGACCTTGAACCGTTTGGACCCCATTGAAGTCCATTATATGGAGAAAAATGCTGGAATGTTTTCATCAAAAACCTTAATTTCTTTTCGACTGAAGAAAGAAAGACAATTTACAATTTACTGTATATTCACATAGAAAACACTTATTATAAATTTTAATAATATTTAACATTGTTTTGCTGTATTTGTGATCAAATAAATGGAGCCTTGGTGAGCAGAAGAGACTAAGTTGATTACGGAAATGGCAAATTGTTAGTCAAGGGCTCTATTTATAGACTTTTTATTATTTATAATATTTCTCAGAGTTTCATATTTACTTGATTAACAATGTGCTTGAAAAATCTGTGACATAAATAAATAAATAAATAAATAAACAAATAAATAAATAAATAAATAAATAAATAGTGGCTACACTCTAAAAAATGCTGGGTTGTTTTAACCCAACATTGGGTCAAATATGGACAAACCCGAAATGTTGGGTTAAAAATGTAATGTAAAAATTTAACCCAACTGCTGGGTTAGTCCATTTTTGACCCAACGTTGGGTTAAAACAACCCTGCATTTTTTAGAGTGTATGTTCAGAATTGCATGATATCAAAATATCCGAGTGATAAAATGTGAAGTATCCCACAATACAATGTGATATTTTATTTCCAGTGTAACAGATCAATCGAAATTAAATACAGCGGCGAGTTTGAACATTTTGACTTTTGATCTGTAAGTGTTTGTATTAGTGTATACTCTGTAATATAAGCCACTATTGCATTGCATCTTGTAGCTGTACCCACACACACACACACACACACTCTCTCTCTCTGTCTGTGTTTCCAATCATATGAATCATTCTTTCTCATCAGAATGAGCAGCTACAGGATTTAATGCTCATATTCACATGAATTGATTCTGCTTGAAATTGACAGAAAATACTGAAAAAGCTACAGACGAAATGGCCTCATCCATCTTGAAGAAGAATGATATTGTAAGGCACAGATTAATTTTGGAATATAAATCAAATTTCTTAGTTAGTTGATTAATTGGCTTGTGCGGTGCAATTTATCTGTGACTCAAAACAACAATAATTGACTTGAAAATGAAGAATTGGGAGCAAGAGGAGCACCTTCAGGCACCGCTTTTTCTCTTTTTGTTACATTTTTGTTACTTTTGCAGACATCTCTGCACCAGATAATAGAATATCGTATAGCAAGTGTCGTTTATTTTAAACAAAGATGGAGAGAACAAAGAATGCATAAGCACATTGTTCTAGCAAAATTAGAAACGATTGCTAAAGTGTTCAAACGAAGACAAAAAAGGAGTTTTTAGTTGCCAGATCACCTTAACACGATTTAAAATATCTTATTGCTGTTTTTTTGATATTTTGTTATGTAATGCAGGGACGTTCCCACATTTTTTGGTGTTTGGTGACTTGTTATGCTGACCAGTTCATCTATTTTTTCCTGTTCAAAACTGCTCCTATTTTAAAGCCAGTTACATAAAAAGGTAGATCGGTCAAATTTGAATTGGGATAGTTCACCCAAAAATTAAAGTGACCCCATGATTTACTCACCCTCAAGCCTTCCTAGGTGTACATGACTTTCTTACTTCAGACTAATACTGTCGGAGAGAATACAGTCCAAGTTTTATAATGGCAGTGAATGGAGGATGATGTTTTAAAACCCAAAAAAGCACATTCATTCATGATAAAAGTAATCCATACGACTCCAGGGGGTTAATAAAGGCCTTCTGAAGCAAAGCCATGCGTCTGTGTATGAAAAATATCCATATTTAAAACTTTATAGACTAAAATACCTACACTCTCAGAAAAAAAGGTACAAAAGCTGTCACTGGGGCTGTACCTTTTCAAAAGGTACACTTTTGTACCCAAAGGCTGCATATTGGTACCTTAGTGGTACATATTAGCACCTAAAATGTATATATTAGCACCTGAAATGTACATATTAGCATCTAAAATGTACATATTGGTACCTAAAATGTACATTAGCACCTGAAATGTACATTAGCACCTGAAATGTACATATTACCACCTAAAATGTACATATTAGCATCTAAAATGTACATTAGCACCTGAAATGTACATATTTACACCTAAAATGTACATATTAGCACCTGAAATGTACATATTAGCATCTAAAATGTACATATTGGTACCTAAAATGTACATTAGCGCCTGAAATGTACATTAGCACCTGAAATGTACATATTACCACCTAAAATGTACATAGTAGCATCTAAAATGTACATTAGCACCTGAAATGTACATATTTACACCTAAAATGTACATATTGGTGCCTGAAATGTACATATTAGCAACTGAAATGTACATATTACCACCTAAAATGGACATATTAGGACCTAAAATGGTCATATTAGCACCTGAAATGGACATATTAGCACCTAAAATATACATATTACCACATAAAATGGACAAAAGTTGACCTTTTGAAAAGGTACAACCCCATTGACAGCTTTTGTACCTTTTTTCTGAGAGTGTAGCATCCGACAGATGGTCTACTCAAGTCTACCTACGCCACAACAGTAACCAGTGACGATGTACGGCGTCGTATGTCGGATTGACGCTTCTCGCGGTCCAAACAAACAGGGTTGGGCAACAAACTCAAGCCCCTCCCACATTTCTCTTTAAAAATTCTCGTTTTAGACTTCTAATTCGTGACTGGTGTTTTGTGTTACTCTATCCTCTGCGCTTCCACGTACGTCATCACGTCATGCGTCGGGTCAGAGGTCACTCTCTCGCCTTAAATAGATGCGTAAGGCCGAAGCTTTTTTAAATATGGATATTGCTCTCACAAAAACGCTTGGCTTCACTTCAGAAGGAGCTGAATGGATTGCTTTTATGATGGATGGGTGCACTTTTTTGGCCTTTAAAATCACATCCTCCATTCACTGCCATTATAAAGCATGGAAGAGCCTGGAATTTTTTTTATTATTATTTAAATCTGATTCTATTACACCTAGGATGGCTTGAGGGTGAGTAAATCCAACGCGTTCTCATCCTACACTGTAAAAAAAATATTTTCAAGATTTGTTATCACATTTTTTCTTTTGTCAATTAAACTTAAATAATTTATTTAGTTCAGATAACATATAATTTTGAGTTTCTGATGGGAGAAATCAATCTCCTTCATTGTATCAACTCACTTTTCCAGTTCAGTCAACTTAAAATTTTAAGGCAACCAGGTTACTTACTTCTTTTTAAGTTAAACCAACAATATTTTTTACAGTGTAGGGCGTCATATAGTGACGCTTTTGAAATTTCGTCTAAATCCAACGCACATGGCACCTTTTAGCGTCAAAATAACACGCTTCACTTATGGGTAGGTTTAGGTCTGGGGTAGGGTTAGGGTTAGACCACTAGGAGGCGCCTTCTGGCCCAAATATATCTGCATCTCATATTTAAAGGGTGCCATGTGCGTTGGATGTACACAAAATGTCAAAAGCGTCTGTATATATGATGCCTTGGGATGAGAAATCATGGGGTGATTTTCATTTTTGTGTGAACTATCCCTTTAAGACACTTTATGCAACTGTTCCGTGTTCAGATGTTCAGGAAGGTTCTGCATGCCTGCCATGGGATCGCCATCTACCGACGTTTAAGGGGGCCCTAAAACGGCGGATGTTGACGTATGGTCAAAAGACGTCCCAAGACGTCAGTTATATGACTTTTTGGGATGAGACTGTGTTAGAATGAAGGCTGCTGGGAAGACGAACAGGCCAGTCTCCTAATGAAAACCCGATTTTCATACTCTGTGTAAAAGAGTCAAATCATCAGGGGACATTATTAATTTCTCCTGCATTTTTTGGATAGTGATGGGAGTCTCTAAGCATTGCTCTGAGCTCTGCGTTGAGCTAAGCCTCTTAGGTTTGCTACACTGACTCATCCAACTGTTGGAATAACATCCAGACACTGTGAAGTGGTGCAACACTCCCCCCCTTCGGTACCCATAACAGTGAATGAGTATGGCTTTTTTTCTTTCTCTCTGATCTGATCTGTTGTATCGACTCCATGTGTTTTGGTCAAAGGGTCTATCAGCAATCGGTTAACTGGACCATCCAAACTCTGTCTTGATTCCTGAACAACACAATCCAGTGAGTTGAACCAACGGGAAGCATTATGTACAGTGTGAAATGGGAATGTCATACCTGGCTTATACAGTTTTTTTCAATTGCTTACACGCAATTTTGGAAACCAGGTTCTTTTTTTCAAACTATAATCACAATTACCCAAACACCTCACTCAATTTGCATAATTCCTAGATTGTTTGCAAAATGACACTTATGTCACTTACATTTATTCATTTAGCAGATGCTTTTATCCAAAGCGACTAACAAATGAGAACAATAGAAGCAGTTAAACTAACAGTAGGACAACAAACGTACAGTAAGTGCTGTAACCGATACCCGATCTCACGAGAATTCGTACGAATTTTACAAGGTGGCTAATTCGGAACAATTCATACGACCTCACTCTTACGAATTAGTATGATTTTTGCTAAATCGTACATATTTTATGAATTGGCCAATTCGTACGAATGACCTACCCCTGACCCCGCCCCTAAACCTACCCATGGACAACCCGGTCTCATCCCAAGACGTCATATAACTGACGTTTTGGGACGTCTTTTGACCATACGTCAATATTTGCCTTTTTAGGGCCCCCTTAAACGTCGTTAGATGAGGTTATGGGATCCTAACTCTACCCCAGACCTAAACCTAACCCGTCGCCTAACTGACGTTAAAGGTAAAGCGTCAGTTGTATGACGGCCCTGGATCGCCATCTACCGACGTTTAAGGGGGCCCTAAAAAGGCAAATATTGACGTATGGTCAAAAGACGTCCCAAAACGTCAGTTATATGACTTTTTGGGGTGAGACTGTGTTAGTTTGGACAAATCGTACGAGTGAGGTCGTATGAATTAGTACGAATTAGCCACTTTTTAATCATTCGTACGAATTGGTCGTGAGATAGCGTAGACTTTCCTCTCGCAGCAGCCTTCATATTAGTATCTCTATGACCCTTTGAAATAAATAGTTCAATGTCTGCATGAAATTTAATTATTAGTAGGGCTGTCAAACGATTAATCGCGATTAATCGCATCCAAAATAAAAGTTTGTGTTTACATAATACTGTATATGTGGGTGCACCGTGTATAATTATTTTGTATATATATAAATACACACACACACACACACATACATGTACATTTAAGAAAAAAAATATTACTTATATATAAAATATTATAAAATAATATTTTATTATTATATATTTTATTAAATAAAATATAAAATATTATTTATATATATATATATATTTATATATGATACAAATTATATATAAATCTATATACAGTTTAAACATGAAAATATTTCTTAAATATATACAAGCATGCATGTGTATTTATATATGTAAAATAATTATACACAGTGCACCCACATATATTATGTAAACACAAACTTTTATTTTGGATGCGATTAATCGTGATTAATCGTTTGACAGCCCTAATTATTAGTATAATTTATAATTGTATCTGTGTGTGTGTGTGTGAGAGAGAGAGAGAGAGAGAGTGAGATAAAGAATGTGTGTGAGGGTGTGTGAGAGTGTGTGTGTGTCTAAACACCCCTCCACACACAATCTGTTCTGTTTACCTCAAGCTGACTTTCAGTTGTCCCGGTATCAAGCTCATCAAACACATGCTGCTGGCTGTATGGACGTTAACTACATCTGTTCAAAATTATTCCTCAAACACGCCGTAAAAATGTTGCATCAAGAAAAAACGGTCTCGCAAAATCCATTACGCTTCCAAGGCTGTGCTTCTCCCGGGACGGCCCGTACACAACCCTGTTGCCTCCATAAAAGACGACAGGCATTTTCCCGAACATCTCTCAGTTTCTCTCAGTGTGTTTTACTGTAGATACTACACCTGTCTGACAGAGAGACGGCTTCTACCACTGCAGGACTCAACCCACGGGAATCTCAGCACTGATGACCTCTAACACAACACCAACTCAACACTCCACCGAGATCCTCCGTCCTCGGAAAGACAGGAGTGGAGTCAAAGGTGAGCAAAAACCAGAGACTTTAATCATAACTCCCACTGTTTGAGCTGTGCTTATATGAATGAACCGCTGCAGGAGAACAACATGATTCTGAACAAATGTGTGAAATTCACAAAAGTGTTGTGTGTGTGTGTGTTTCAAGGACGTTTATAGGCTGGTGTGTGTGGTTGCTGGGTGGTTTCTTTCTGGTCCTGGTCAAAAGTCTCTGTGATCTTCTGGTTTGCCGAAATGGCTCGGCTCCCTCCTATAGTGGGATTTCTTTCACCAAAAGGTTACTGGTAAAGGTTTAGTGTGTACTATATGGATATTTAATATCTTCCAGGTATGATTCATACATGCATACCCTTGTGAAAAAGAAGTACACTTTAGCATACTGAATGTAATGTCTTTTGCATTTAAAATATAGCTACTTAAGAGTGGTTTGTTTCATGTTAACCCCTTAACTGTCACTTGCAATCTACGTTTACTTCACTATATTACTATTAAATCCTAATCTAGTCGTGACAAACTATATATCATTGGAAATGTCTAAGACTCCTAAATAGATATTTTAGGTCTGTTTTTTTCTTACAAATCATGAATGAACATTAATATATGAATTTATGACAAGAGTGCGCCTCAAAAAAAAAAAAAAAATCAGTGTCATTAAAGGAGTTTTTGACCTTTGTCACAAAAAGTCGAAACACACACTTTTAATAATTGAAACTTTGGTTTTTAGTGCTAAAAGTTCATAATAAAACATAATTAGTATTTGTCAATAAAAAAAAGATAAAATTACATTTTAAAAAGTAAGGTAAGAAGTCCTCTAAAAAGTAAAATATATATTGAAATATAATTTTTGTATTATTATTATATCACATATTTTAGTAGTTGTCATAAATTAGGTGTCATTTTAAAGCTTACGAACTCAGAATTCATCCTGTGAAAACCGGTTTGAAATTGGACGTTGTGTTACCATAGAAACGGTATTTTTTTATTAGGCCCCTCCCCTTTTGGGCATCATCTTTCATAATTTATTATGAAAACCTTTTCTAATCTTGACAAAACACATATTGTCAGAAAGCTCAAATATCTGTGATATTTGGATAGAAGTTTATTATTTTTTTTATGGGAAAATGCATACAATTAAATTCAATGGAATTCAATGGCACCCGATGGCTATTTTTGGTACTACGCCTAAACAAAATCTCATGGGAACTTCAATTTTTGAGATATCAAATTCAAATTTGGAACATAACTTGGTTAGATATATAGCTTTCATTTTATAGTAATTTGTAAAACATATTTTGTAAACTAGTTATTTCATATTAAAAAATATATATTAATAAAGTATATTTGATTTACTGTAAATTATAACTTCCATAACTTTTTCATACTTTAATTTTTTGAAGTGCTTTCACTTTAGTAATAATCTGCTGTTTTCTTTAAAACAAGACCAAACTTAGGTCTATATTCCAAAGCATTCTTGAATTACAACCATTTAAGTTTGTATAGTACGGTGCATTTTAATGTCAATTACCAAAAAGGGGGGTGACAGGTAAAAGGTTAAGCATGTAATTTCATAATTACTTCTATTGTCATTGATGTATGGTTAAAGTTTACTCTAACTATTTATTTTAACACACTTTAATGTAATTTCCATGTCATGCATTTAAATATTTTTGTAATTTCACATAATGATGAAGTTGCAATTTAGTACATTTACTTTAAATGCAATATCTAAAGACACACTGCAGTTAAATTTATATTCAAGTGCTTTTGTGTATTAGTTAACACGCATTAAAATAAGTGTACTCATTTAAAGAGTAACAAAGGATTAAAACATGATTTAAAATGTAATTTAAGTTAAAGCTTTACAAAGAAGCATTAAGAAAACAAAGTCACTTAAGTGGCCTTTTTATTTAAAAAATATTATTTCAGATTTGAATTATATATAGTTCACATTTAATAGAATTAAGCACACATCTTTTCCACTAGGATATGTCTGAACAAATAATAAAAATAACATCCATTGCTTTTTGGTTGACTACATCCAGGCTGATGATTATTATATTTTGCATCCTGAAAGAAATACTTATAAGACTGCAGTTTGTGTGTGTGTGTGTGTAGAAAAGTCATACTTGTACTTGCAAATTGTATCTGCTATTCCAATTTTTTAGTGTAGCATGCAAGTGCATTCATTTAGTGAAAACTAATCCCGCGGGAAAAGGAAAACTGTTCTGCTAGAAAATGCTCGTCTGGAGTAAATCAATGTAATCTGTTCTTTATCATGTTACTCTAGAGAAGAAAAAAAAATCTATTTAATGATTTCGGATTCTGTCAAGCCTCCCTGCACATCCTTGATTTGTACATTCATACGTGAGGCTCATGAGGTGTGTGTATAATGCGCAGCTGATTGACTCCAGGGTCAGATGCTGAAGTGTGTTTGACCGCCAGTGATGTCACAGGCTTCGGCAACGTTGGCCTGATCACTCGCAGCTAAATTTAAACTATAAATGCAATACACTGGTAATCATACTTTTTAAGGGAACAAGGGACGGCGAATGGAGTGGCTTTATTTAGGAATAGTATTTGTTGCACACTGAGCCCTGGCCTATTAGTCATCAGCATAAAGTCTGAAAATCATTTATTCTGACCATTTAGACAGGAATAGACCGTTTGACTGATGTGTAAAGTGACACTTCTTTTGTTTTTACCTGCTGTTTAGTCACCGGTTTATCTTTAAGGGGCTATATGTAAGAATTTCCATGTATCAATCACTTTTTTAGTGCTTGCAACGCCATCATGGGTTCGATTCCCAGTGAATGCATTAAGTAATAAAATGTTTGCTGTACCTCGAATGCAATGCAGTCGCACACAATTGCATAAATGTAACATATTTTGTGTATTTCCTCAAGTGTCTCAGACAAAGCTTTGAATTTCTTTCAAAGATTTGATTTCTCTAATCTGGCATTTTGAGCAAATGAATTGACTTATTATCATGCCGATTGTTTAAACTCGATTTTTCACGTTTCATCAACATGTTTATAGAGTACTTTGGTAACTGTGTGCAATGAAAATAACTTACAGTTGCTGATACAACAGTTTCTTTTGTCCGATTAATTTATTTATTCAACTATGCATATATGCATATGCATGTAATAAAATATGCAATAAAAATATGCAAATATGCATGTAATAAAGGTACAAAAGCTGTCACTGGGGCTATCTTTTCAAAAGGTAAACGTTTGTCCATTTTAGGTGCAATTATGTACATTTTAGGTCCAAATATGTACATTATAGGTGCTAATATGTCCATTTTAGGTGCCAATATGTACATTTCATGTGCTAATGAGTACATTTTAGGTGCTAATATGTACATTTCAGGAGCTAATATGTCCATTTTAAGTCCTATGTCCATTTTAGGTGGTAATATGTACATTTTAAGTCCTAGTATGTCCATTTTAAGTGTTAATATGTACATTTTAGGTCCTAATATGTACATTTTAGGTGCTAATATGTACATTTTAGGTGCTAATATGTACATTTTTGGTGGTAATATGTACATTTTAGGTGCTAATATGTACATTTTACGTATGTGCTAATATGTACATTTCAGGTGCTCATATGTGCATTTTAGGTCCTAATATGTACATTTTAGGCGCTAATAAGTACATTTTAGGTGTTGATATGTACATTTTAGGTACTAATATGTACATTTTAGGTGCTAATATGTACATTTCAGGTGCTAATATGTACATTTTATGTGCTAATATGTACATTTCAGGTGCTAATATGTATATTTTAGGTGCTAATATGTACCACTAAGGTACCAATATTCAGCCTTTGGGTACAAAAGTGTACCTTTTGGAAAGGTACAGCCCCAGTGACAGCTTTTGTACCTTTTTTTCTCAGAGTGTGCCCACGGGCAGTTTGCTGATTTGCATGCCAAGAAGTCGCTAGTTTTTTATTTTTTATTTTTTTTAAAAAAAAGCTTATTTGTGTAGCCATTATCATTTGCGCTACTTTTCATTGTGCGTACATGTAACAATTGAAATGTTAGTTTAAAGCACTTGGTTGATTGCCTTTGCTCGGTTCATCCCCCAAAGAAACCATTTCATAATTGATAACGACGAAGGTTTGTTCCAGAGCACACACTCCCCATCAATGTTCTCAATAGGTGCAATGTACAATAGCAGTCAGACTATAAAATAGCAATCAAGCATTGACACAAGGATGTAAACACACTCCATGCATAATTGCGGCAGTGTTTTGACTCATTCATGCCTTCTATAGGGAGTCTCTCCTGGAAATATTTTGCAAACAGCTGCCCACGGCACATAAGAATGCATGATATATATTACAGCAATATTGGTTTTGCCATGCACAACCTCTCCATATGAGCGCGCATGATTATCCTTGTGTTTGCAGCCTCGCACGCGCTTACTTCTGGCTTTGTCGGGGATGAAAAGTTGTTACATTTAAGTAGTCTGAAAAGCACAGAAAATTGCCTTTTGTGTTCGGCAGCAAATGTGCATGCTATAATAATGCAACGGCCTCCTAATGTTATGTGACTCAAAGAACTTTCCACTGGAAATAACTGAATTGCATAGCCTGTACAGTGTGTCCCGAAGATTAATGCGGTAAATAAGTAGGCCTATTTTTAGATGCCGGATTGTTAGAAAATGACTCATTGCCTTTCCTAGATCTAATTCGCTGTATTATTAAAACAGAAGAACAAAAAAATGGTGTCTAGCTCTTCAGCATTGCCGTGTGTTCTCGCTCGGCTTGTGTGGTCTGCATTGAATGCAATGTCCAAAACTTGTTATTGGCCAATATTTGCACGTAAATGCACGTATATAAGTCATTGTTACATTGAATTGAATATTACAACTTGTCGTGTTAAATTCAATGCAACAACAAAATAATTAATCTCTAATGTTTTTACAAATGAATTCTCACAGATTTGTGCTTCTCCCCTGATGAATGAAGCCCATTGTGAGAATGACAGTTACAGATCATTGCAGTGTCTGCACTAAACCCATAGCGATGTGTGTTTACTTTTGCAATATTTAGGGTATTTTGCATCATTCCTGACCGTGACTGCTTTTTTAGGAACTCTTTAAGAGTTGCTGCATTTTAAAAGTGATGAAGTTGAATTTACACTCTTTGAAGAAAAGGTTCTATATAGAACCTTAAAGGGTTCGTATTTGGAACCCCTAAAAGGTTCTATACACTCTTAAAAAAAGGGTTCCTCTGGGTTCTATATAGAACCATGGGGTTCCATACTTGGCCAATAGAACCTTTTACCAAAAACATGGGTCTACACTATTAGAAAAAAGGGTTCTATATATGAAGAGTTCAGATGCAAAAGCCTCTAAGTGCCATTTGAAATTTTCTTCTAAAATGATCATTTTTATCAAGCTTGTATATTTAAGTTCAGTAATTTTACTTAAATGGCAATGAAGATTACCTATTAATTGTCATTCAAGTGAAATTACTGAACTTAAATATACAAGCTTGATAAAAATGATCATTTTAGAAGAAAATTTCAAATGGCATTTAGAGGCTTTTGCATCTGAACTCTTCATATGTAGCATAGCTTTCTTTACTCAACTCCAAAGGACATTTTATGCTAAAAAAGGTTCAATAATGACAAGAAAGAACACTTTTGGCACAAAGGTTCTTTAAAGGCTATTATTCATTCATATATTACATTATTCTGCAACGTTTTGTAGTTGTTATTAAATTATTGTTTATTAAACTGTTGTAGTAACTTAATATCACATTTTAATCATGCTGATTTTTGGAGGATAAAAACTGAAATGTCACTCTTCGTGTGATATTGATTAATTACATTTTTTTAACCCCCATATCTTGAATTTTGTGATCATTCATGCATTGCATTTTAGGGGTTCCAAATATGTAGTGCTTTAGAACCTTTTAAGGTTCTATATAGAACCTTTTCTTCTAAGAGTGTATGTCGAACCATTTTGGAGTTCCATATATGAAGCGGGGGATGGAACCATTTCTGGTTCTAAATAGAACCATTTCTTCTAAGAGTGTAGCTCAGTGGATTCCTCCAAGCCAATCCTCTCTGGACCCGAAGTGTCGTGTCAGTGTGGATGCTGTGCGGAAAGACGAGAGATAGAAAAGCTTTCTAATGTTTGAGATACACTCGGACAGATCCTCATCAACGATAGGGGTTGGAACTTGTCTGTGTCCATCAAACACACACACAGGTTTGACTTCTGCTTAAAGTCAACATCAAACCATTTACTTTTGTAATTTGCCATATTTCCAAGACGTGAATATATATATATATATATATATATATATATATATATATATATATAGCAAGAAAAATGTATCCATTGGATATGATTGGATTCTGATTAAGTGTTGTGATTATTGTGAACTGATAAATTGTGCACAACAAGACCAGAAATATGTTAAGCAAGTATTAAGAGTGATTTGATAAGTTTTTTTTTTTTGGTGGGTTATTCAACTGACAACTCCTCATTTCTGACTTTCTCATGTTTTTCTCTCTCTCTTGTGATTGTAGAGAAGGATTTATCTTGGCCGCCCGCGCCAGAAAACAGCATTATTGCAAGATTTCCTGAGGGCAGCATTAACCCAAATATCGCGGGAACGTACTGATTGCCAAAACATAATGTTGATGTAGTAAAGCCTCACAGCTTCTGATGAGTTTTGGTGAATGAACAAAAAGAGAGAGGCAAACACCATATCAAAATGGTAATATTGTTATGTTGATGTAATAAAAAAAAATCGAATTGCTAAGTTTAAAATGCAGTATTTAATTACTTATTTAACCCCACCAAAAAAGTAAAACCCAAAGAATTACAAAATGCAAAGTATTTATGCATGCAATTTTGTTTTTTTATTTTTTTTAGACAAACTTCACACACTTTACCTTTATGCTCAGTCCTAATCTCGAGATTAGGCAATCACTCTATAATATAAAGGGTCCCGGCACTCCATACGAATTTCCCGGTAACACTTTACAATAAGGTTCATTAGTTAACTACATTAGTTAACATGTACTAAGAATGAACAATACATCTTCAGCATTTATTAATCTTAGTTAATATTAATTCCAACATTTACTAATACGTTATTAAAATCAAAGGTTGTATTAGTTAACATTAGTTAATGCATTGTGAACTAACATGATGAACAGCTGTATTTGCATCAACTAACATTGACAAACATTAATAAACTCTATAACTAATGCATTGCTCATTGTTAGTTGATGTTAGTAAATGCATTTACTAATGTTAACTAATGAACCTTATTGTAAAGTGTTACCAATTTCCCCTCGTGTATAAACACTGATTCCTAAAACAGTAAATATGCATCTCTAACCTTCTTAATATATTCCCTTTTCCTCCATATTCTGACTGTAACAGGCTACAACTTCAGAAACTGAAACAATAAATGACAAACTTAAAATAAAATGCACAAAATTAAAGCATTGATTTGCTTTAGGTGCGCTGGGGTGAGTCATCATGAACAGATTGAGATCTTCGATCTCATACAAGAGCTTCTTGTGACTATACTAATACAGTACTAAGTGTTTCATATTTATATGTTTTCCCAGATATATTGATTCAGTCTGTATATTGTTTGTGAAACAGTTCTCTAGTTAATCATGGACTAATTTACGATGCATCCTGTAATCTGTAATGAACTGGAAAATGTCAACTTTGAGATGCACCAATTTTCCGGAACTTTACACAGTCTGATGTGTGGAATGAAGTTTGCACAATCCTTGCTTCAATTAATCTATGACAGGACAGAGTAAATACAGGCAACTCAGTGTGAAAGACCCACATTGAGACTCTGACAGCACTAGCACTGGCTGCTACTGTACATGCTAATGGGATAATCACTTATGCTAAGAAAGAAAATGACTGTTCTATAGTCGGACAATGGCATTGATATGAATCTTTCTACTTAAGGGTGTTTGCATGTCATTTTGGACCAAAATTAAGCGTTAAAATGTACAAAATTGTACATGTGTGTACTTTCTAGGCTGCAAGCAGTAGCACTACAGTGTCAAACTACGAATTTCTCACATGTTGTTGCATATTATACTCTGGTTGCAGTTTCGCTTCTCGCCAGAGGGGGCGTAGTTCTGCAAAAACTTGCGCAATACACCTTTAATGATGTTTAATGTGCAATACAGGTCTGTTTATATGAACATTCTGCGATGAGTTGCAATTTCCAGGGTCAGTGAAGAGTGATTCAAGAGATTCGCTAGAAATGAAACGTAGCATTCTTCGGGCAGGTGGGTGGTTTTACACTTATTAATAATTTTGGTATTTTAAAAATTGAAACGGTATTGGTTTCTCTGCGTTCTCAGGATGTCTGATGTGTCTGGTTGATTGAACCAAGAAGCTTTTATCGCCGTCAGACCCGGATCATCACGATCGCTTGCTTTCCAGCCGTCCAGACCTGTCTCTTCATGTCACTCCTGACTCTGAGGACGACACGTCAATGAGTTACACCGTTTCTACAAGATGTCCAGGGATTTTCCATATTTCACTCTCCTTTTGTTCAGTCTTTGAAAAGGCAAAGCTGCACTCTATGAAGAGAATTTTTTTCTCTCCTCCTTTTCACAGTTTCTCTTAGAAAGGGAATGGAAATTCAGTCTCTGTCACAAAAGCTGCTTTTGCATTAGGTGGCATTGTTAGGGAAGCTACTTTGAAACTGTTTACCAAGCTACTTGTAATTTAAAGTATAGTTAAACTGCAGTCAAGCTACTCTTAAACGTACACTCTTAAAATTGCGAGGTTGTTTTAACCCAACTTTGGGTCAAATATGTTTTTTAATTACATTTTTAACTCAACATTTGGGTTTGTCCATATTTACTTGTAGTTACTTATAGGTCAATAAGGTAACAATAATTAAAAAAAAAAAATGTTTAATCTTCAATATATCTGGCGCAAAATCAGGGTGACCACATTTTACTGATCTTGACCACTTGACAACTGATCTTTTAATTTTACAATGAATATAATACTTCTATATTCATTGTAATATAATATAATATATATATATATATATATATATAAGCAAAATAGCACCAATGCTCAATGCAAAAAGTAATGTTATTTTAGTATTATTTGTAAACATTCATAGGTTTATTAATATTTTAGCTTTTATTGCTATATTTTTCATTTTCATTTCAGTTTTTAGTGAGTTTAATATGTTGTTTTTTTATATGTTTTTAAATATTTCTATGAATAGTTTTAATTTATTTAAATTGGCAAGTTTAGTAGGTTACTTCAACTTTAAACTTCAACAATCTAATTTTAAGTTTTTTTTTATCTTATATTTTTTTATTTTATTTTAACTTTATGTAAAAAAAACTCTGGAAAGAAGTACAGTTTAAAGGGATATTTCACTTTGAAATTATTTTTTTGGTATGTTTTAGCTTATTTTAGGACATGGCTGTGGTTACAAGAGTTAAAAACGATATAAATAATGTTCGCTTTCTCACACAAACCTCTTGTTTCTTGTCTTAGGCCATCAATGTGTACTTACATTTACGAGTCATTAAATCATGTTTAATCTGGACTTCTCTGTGCATGCTCTTTGAGGTGGTGACCATAGACCTCCATTATATGGTTGACAGACAAGAACGGTTTGACCTAAAAATATCAAAATTGAAACTACTGCAGAAACAAAGACACCTACATCTTGGATGCTCTTGAGGTAAGCTAAAACATATCAAAAATTAATTTTAAAGTGAACTGTCCCTTTAAAACATGAAACGTGACCTTTTTTAAAAAAATGGATGGATTTTATATTTTACGGAAATAGTTAGCTATTAAATAGTTGGTTATGAGCATCGCTGTTTTAGAGAATCATTCCCCGCCACTGTTACAAACATTCTGCTGGAGTAAATCCAACGTACAAACAGAATTAGACAAGTCATTGCTTAAACATTTGTTTGGCCTTTTGCGATGATCCGTTCATTGACCGCATGATAAACTGGAGCTGTTAGTTTTCCTCTGACCAGGGTTGAAAGATTACTCCACTCCCAGAACATCCTGCAAACAAAAATGTATACATGTAATATTCAGAAGCTATTTCTATACTCAGCATTTCCCAAGACAAGATATTTAAGGCTACAGAGAGAGGGAGGGATGAAATATGACAAGCAAATTCATGCGAGACAATGATGGATGAACCGCATCCGTGAGTCAAGGTATGTTATGGGTAAAACAGCGCTGTAACTTACTTGTTACGTTCAGAGATGGAGGATGTGAATGAGAGAGAGCGAGAAAGATGCTCTAGCACCACCAATCTGTGGTTACAAGATTTATATATTCGATTAGAATTAGATTCTTATGATACAGAATGCTTTTAAGGGAGAACGGGGCAAGTTGTCACAAGTGCTGTATCACAGTAACCATGAGGTTTTGAGTAACAAGTCCATTTTGAAAAATGTTCCTGATTTATTAATGCCGCAGCTCACCAAAAAAATATGAAAATTGTGTCATTATTTACTCACCTTCATGTTGTTCCAAGCCTGTAGGCTGTTATTTCCCCCCTGCAAAACACAAAAGGAGAGCGTTTTGAATGACAGCTCTTCTTCTGGACGTGTTAAATTATAGTGACCACATGTTTTAAAATGAAAAATGACTCTCAAGCTGTATTTCAAGTCATGCAATGGCCTGGAGCAGAAATTGACGTTATTTGCTTAAAATTAGCTCATGAATTTTTAATTTTGCGTGAGCTGTATCAGAAGCACAAAGCCTTCATTGGCTCCATTGTCGCGTTTGTAAAAGCAAGCATTCGACTTCACAGAGGAACATTGTGCCAGCTGAAATCTGGAGGGTGTTGTTGTGTTTTCTGGCGGTGACGTACAGACAGCATTTCAGCGTTCACTCAGTGCTTGTCTCTGCGGGTTCACTGCTAGGTGAGATATTGATCAAGACCTCCTCAGCTAGGTACTTAACCCGCGACACACGGTAAATGATGCCACTATCTGCTGGTCTTGTTATGCCGTGTGTCTGGTGTCTGGGGAAAAAAAGAAATGTGCCGTGGCGTCACTGATATCCTTCCCCCATCCGCTGTCTCTAATGTACAGCAGGACAAATAAAGTTGTTCATCACAGGTTCTTCACTCTCAGAATTAAAGGTATAAAAAGCTGTCACTGGGGTTGTACCTTTTCAAAAGGTAAACTTTTGTCCATTTTAGGTGCTAATAACATTTTAGGGGCTATTATTGAGATTTTAGCTGCTAATATGTACATTTTAGGTACTATTATTGACATTTTAGGTGCTAAATATGTACCATTAAGGTACCAATATGCACCATTTAGGTACAAAAATGTATCTTTTGAAAAGGTACAGCACCAGTGGCAGCTTTTGTACCTTTTTTTCCTGAGAGTGTTTGCAGCAACAAACTGCTTCTTATAGCTATTGTTTTTGGCGGTACAGGGTTTTTGAAACGCAATGATAAAGTGCAATAGGACAGCAAATATAGGCTTTTTTCCTGCTGTCCACAATTCACAGAGCACACTCTCAGAAAAAAAGGCACAAAAGCTGTCACTGGGGCTGTACCTTTTCAAAAAGTACACTTTTGTATCCAAAAGCTACATATTGGTACCTTAGTGGTACATATTAGCACCTGAAATGTACATATTAGCTCATGAAATGTACATATTAACACCTAAAATTGATATATTATCACCTAAAATGTACATATTAGCTCATGAAATGTACATATTAACACCTAAAATTGATATATTACCACCTAAAATGTACATATTAGCTCATGAAATGTACATATTAACACCTAAAATTGATATATTATCACCTAAAATGTACATATTAGCACCTAAAATGAACATATTACCACCTAAAATGGACATATTGCAACCTAAAATGGACATATTAGCACCTAAAATGTACATATTAGCTCATGAAGTGTACATAATAACACCTAAAATTGACATATTACTACCTAAAATGTACAAATTAGCACCTAAAATGTACATATTAACACCTAAAATGGACATATTAGCTCATGAAATGGACATATTAGCACCTAAAATGTACATATTAACACTTAAAATGTACATATCAGCACCTAAAATGTACATATTATCATATAAAATGTACATATTAGCACCTAAAATAGACAAAAGTGTAGCTTTTGAAAAGGTACAGCCTCAGTGACAGCTTTTGTACCGTTTTTTCTGAGAGTGCGGAGGTGGAGAACCATCAACTCAATCAGGCAAACAGACGTTTGTTAGTGGATAATGATTACCCATTTTTTGATAGTTCATATGGTAAACATAACTCCAGACACAAGATTCTCTTTAAATGGATGGTTCACTTTGAAATTAATTTTTGGTGTGTTTTAGCTGACCTCAAGGGCATAAGATGTGTCTTTGTTTCTGCAGTATTTTCAATTTTGATATTTTTAGGTCAAACAGTTCTTGTCTGTCAGTCATATATTGCACGTCTACGGTCACCACCTTAAAGAGCAAGCACAGAGAAGTCCAAATTAAACATGATTTAATGAATCTTAAATGTAAGTACACATTGCTAATGAAGCTAAAACATACCAAAACTTAATTTCAAAGTGAACTATCCCTTTAATTTTCCATCATATAGAAAGGAACACCCATCTATCCAGTGTTGGTCATGGCCGCCACATTGAATTCTGTTTCAAATTTAATTTTTTGATCTCCCCCTGCAGTGTTCATCAAATCCGCAACAAATTTGGGTCAGATCATCTTCAGACCATCATTGCCAAAGGCTGTGGAAATCATTGATAGTTTAGACCATTCATATTTTACACATCCATATTTCCATGATTTAAATGCTAACCAGGAAGTTTGCGTCTTTACAATGCTTGTATTGACACACAACTTTGTATGTTTATGAGGTATGATTAATTCAGAACCCCATAAATATCCTTCTATTGCAAAAGGAGTATTGTAGAAGGGAAGCGTTAATTGTTTTCTATTTATCATTGGTTATTCACTGTCACGTGGGCACAGGTGAGCACAGTTGAGTAAAGTTGGCAATAAATTCGCAGATTCGAACTTCCCGGGTCAATAACTCCTCAACTGAATGTTGTTAATGCACAAATGTCACCTCTTTTTAATCGTAGTAATGTAGACAAGCAGCTACAACCTAATTTTCCGCGAAACGAGCTTTCCCTCGCAGTGTATAAAATACATTGATCTCTATGCGCAGGCGGCCGAGAGACAGATCCTAAGGGACCGTCTGCAAAGTGCAAACCCGAAAAGCGTTTACTGCGAAAACAGTCAATAACTTCACTGTCACACACTACAGTGTCACCAAATTCAGTTGACACATCACTGCTGTCCTATTGTTTATACTACAACACTAAATTTGGGGAGAAAATATTTTTGTATAATTTTTATGATTTATATTTATGAAAAATATTCAATAGCTTCACTATAATATACTGCATTGTTGCCAAATTCAGTTTTCACATCAGTGCTACCCTGTTGTTTATACTAAAATACTTATTTGGAGAAAAACACTTTTTAAATTATATATACTTTTGAAAATGAATAATTTTTATGATTTCTATGAAAAATATTCAATAACTTTGCTGTAGTTCACTAGCATTGTTGCCAAATTCAGTTTACACATCACTGCAGTACTGATGATTATACTATAACACTTGATTTTGAAAAAAAAATGTATATACAATTGAAAATGTACATTTTTTATGATTTTTATGAAAAATATTCAATAACTTTACTGTATTTTACTGTATTGTTACCAAATTAAGTTTACACATCAATGATGTCCTGATGCTAATACTACAACACTTATTTTTGAGTAGATTTTTTTTTATTGAATATACAACTGTAAATGTATAATATTTATTTTTTATGAAAAATATTCAATAACTTTACTGTAATTTACTGTATTGTTGATAAATTCAGTTTACAGATCACTGCTGTCCTGTTGGTTATACCAAAACACTTATTTTGGAGAATTTTTTTTTAAGTGAATATACAATTGAAAATGTATATTTTTATGATTCTTATAAAAATATTCAATAACTTTACTGTAATTTACTGTATTGTTTCCAAATTCAGTTTACACATCACTGCTGTCCTTTTGGTAATACTACAACACTTATTTTGGAGAAAAAAGAAAATTTTAAGTGAGTATACAATTGTAAATGTATAATATTTATGTTTTTTTGAAAAATATTCAATAAGTTTACTGTAATTTACTTTACTGTTGCCAAATTCAGTTTACACACCACTGCTGTCCTGATGGTTATACTACAACACTTATTTTTGAGAAAAAAAGAATATTTCAAGTGAATATACAATTGTAAATTTATAATATTTGTTTTTATGAAAAATATTCAATAACTTTACTGTAATTTACTGTATTGTTGATAAATTCAGTTCAGAGATCACTGCTGTCCTGTTGGTTATACCAAAACACTTATTTTGGAGAATTTTTTTTTAAGTGAATATACAATTGTAAATGTATAACATTTATGTTTTTATGAAAAATATTCAATAACTTTACTGTAATTTACTGTATTGTTGCCAAATTCCGTTTACACATCACTGTTGTCCTTTTGGTAATACTACAACATTTATTTTGGAGAAAAAAAGAAAATTTTAAGTAAATATACAAGTATAATATTTATGTTTTTATGAAAAATATTCAATAACTTTACTGTAATTTACTATATTGTTGCCAAATTAGGTTTACACACCACTGCTGTCCTGTTGGTAATAATACAACAACTACTTTGGAGAAAAAAGAAAATTTGTATTGAATATACAACTGTAAATGTTTAATATTTATGTTTTTATGAAAAATATTCAATAACTTTACTGTAATTAGCTGTATTGTTGCCAAATTAAGTTTATACATCACTGATGTCCTGGTGGTTATACTACAACACCTACTTTGGAGAAAAAAGAAAATTTGTATTGAATATACAATTGTAAATGTTTAATTTTTATGTTTTTATGAAAAATATTCAATAACTTTACTGTAATTAGCTGTATTGTTTCCAAATTTGGTTGACACATCACTGATGTCCTGGTGGTTATACTACAACACCTACTTTGGAGAAAAAAGAAAATTTGTATTGAATATACAATTGTAAATGTTTAATTTTTATGTTTTTATGAAAAATATTCAATAACTTTACTGTAATTAGCTGTATTGTTTCCAAATTCAGTTTACACACCACTGATTTCCTGATGGTTATACTACAACACTTATTTTGGAGAAAAAAGAAAATTTTAAGTGAATATACAATTGTAAATGTATAAGATTTATGTTTTTATGAAAAATATTCAATAACTTTACTGTAATTTACTGTATTGTTGCCAAATTAAGTTTACACTCCACTGCTGTCCTGTTGGTAATACTACAACACTTATTTTGGAGAAAAAGGACAATTTTAATTGAATATACAATTGAAAATGTATATTTTTATGATTCTTATAAAAATATTCAATAACTTTACTGTAATTTACTGTATTGTTGCCAAATTCAGTTTACTCATCACTGCTGTCCTCATGGTAATACTACAACCCTTATTTTGGAGAAAAAAGAAAATTTTAAGTGAATATACAATTGTAAATGTATAAGATTTATGTTTTTATGAAAAATATTGAATAACTTTACTGTAATTTACTGTATTGTTGCCAAATTCAGTTTACACATCACTGCTGTCCTCATGGTAATACTACAACACTTATTTTGGAGAAAAAGGACAATTTTAAGTGAATATACAATTGTAAATGTATAATATTTATGTTTTTATGAAAAATATTCAATAACTTTACTGTAATTTACTTTATTGTTGCCAAATTAAGTTTACACACCACTGATGTCCTGATGTTTATACTACAACACCTATTTTGGAGAAAAAAGAAAATTTGTATTGAATATACAATTGTAAATGTATAATATTTATGTTTTTATGAAAAATATTCAATAACTTTACTGTAATTTACTGTATTGTTGCCAAATTCAGTTTACACATCACTGCTGTCCTCATGGTAATACTACAACCCTTATTTTGGAGAAAAAAGAAAATTTTAAGTGAATATACAATTGTAAATGTATAATATTTATGTTTTTATGAAAAATATTCAATAACTTTACTGTAATTTACTGTATTGTTGCCAAATTCAGTTTACATATCACTGCTGTCCTTTTGGTAATACAACAACCCTTATTTTGGAGAAAAAAGAAAATTTTAAGTGAATATACAATTGTAAATGTATAATATTTATGTTTTTATGAAAAACATCCAATAACTTTACTGTATTTTACTGTATTGTTGCCAAATTCAGTTTACTCATCACTGCTGTCCTCATGGTAATACTACAACCCTTATTTTGGAGAAAAAAGAAAATTTTAAGTGAATATACAATTGTAAATGTATAATATTTATGTTTTTATGAAAAACATCCAATAACTTTACTGTATTTTACTGTATTATTGCCAAATTCAGTTTACACGTCACTGCTGTCCTCATGGTCATACTACAACACTTAATTTGGAGAAAAAAGAACATTTTAAGTGAATATACAATTGTAACTGTATAATATTTATGTTTTTATGAAAAATATTCAATAACTTTACTGTAATTTACTGTATTGTTGCCAAATTAAGTTTACACTCCACTGCTGTCCTGTTGGTAATACTACAACACTTATTTTGGAGAAAAAGGACAATTATAATTGAATATACAATTGAAAATGTATATTTTTATGATTCTTATAAAAAATATTCAATAACTTTACTGTAATTTACTGTATTGCTGCCAAATTCAGTTTACACATCACTGCTGTCCTTTTGGTAATACTACAACCCTTATTTTGGAGAAAAAAGAAAATTTTAAGTGAATATACAATTGTAAATGTATAATATTTATGTTTTTATGAAAAACATCCAATAACTTTACTGTATTTTACTGTATTGTTGACAAATTCAGTTTACACGTCACTGCTGTCCTCATGGTTATACTACAACACTTAATTTGGAGAAAAAAGAACATTTTAAGTGAATATACAATTGTAACTGTATAACATTTATGTTTTTATGAAAAATATTCAATAACTTTACTGTAATTTACTTTATTGTTGCCAAATTAAGTTTACACACCACTGATGTCCTGATGTTTATACTACAACACCTATTTTGGAGAAAAAAGAAAATTTGTATTGAATATACAATTGTAAATGTATAATATTTATGTTTTTATGAAAAATATTCAATAACTTTACTGTAATTTACTTTATTGTTGCCAAATTAAGTTTACACACCACTGATGTCCTGATGTTTATACTACAACACCTATTTTGGAGAAAAAAGAAAATTTGTATTGAATATACAATTGTAAATGTATAATATTTATGTTTTTATGAAAAATATTCAATAACGTTACTGTAATTTACTGTATTGTTGCCAAATTCAGTTTACACGTCACTGCTGTCCTTTTGGTAATACTACAACCCTTATTTTGGAGAAAAAAGAAAATTTTAAGTGAATATACAATTGTAAATGTATAATATTTATGTTTTTATGAAAAACATCCAATAACTTTACTGTATTTTACTGTATTGTTGACAAATTCAGTTTACACGTCACTGCTGTCCTCATGGTTATACTACAACACTTAATTTGGAGAAAAAAGAACATTTTAAGTGAATATACAATTGTAAATGTATAAGATTTATGTTTTTATGAAAAATATTCAATAACTTTACTGTAATTTACTGTATTGTTGCCAAATTAAGTTTACACTCCACTGCTGTCCTGTTGGTAATACTACAACACTTATTTTGGAGAAAAAAGAAAATTTTAAGTGAATATACAATTGTAACTGTATAATATTTATGTTTTTATGAAAAATATTCAATAACTTTACTGTAATTTACTTTATTGTTGCCAAATTAAGTTTACACACCACTGATGTCCTGATGTTTATACTACAACACCTATTTTGGAGAAAAAAGAAAATTTGTATTGAATATACAATTGTAAATGTATAATATTTATGTTTTTATGAAAAATATTCAATAACTTTACTGTAATTTACTGTATTGTTGCCAAATTCAGTTTACACATCACTGCTGTCCTCATGGTAATACTACAACCCTTATTTTGGAGAAAAAAGAAAATTTTAAGTGAAGATACAATTGTAAATGTATAATATTTATGTTTTTATGAAAAATATTCAATAACTTTACTGTAATTTACTGTATTGTTGCCAAATTCAGTTTACTCATCACTGCTGTCCTCATGGTAATACTACAACCCTTATTTTGGAGAAAAAAGAAAATTTTAAGTGAATATACAATTGTAAATGTATAATATTTATGTTTTTATGAAAAACATCCAATAACTTTACTGTATTTTACTGTATTATTGCCAAATTCAGTTTACACGTCACTGCTGTCCTCATGGTCATGCTACAACACTTAATTTGGAGAAAAAAGAACATTTTAAGTGAATATACAATTGTAAATGTATAATATTTATGTTTTTATGAAAAACATCCAATAACTTTACTGTATTTTACTGTATTATTGCCAAATTCAGTTTACACGTCACTGCTGTCCTCATGGTCATACTACAACACTTAATTTGGAGAAAAAAGAACATTTTAAGTGAATATACAATTGTAACTGTATAATATTTATGTTTTTATGAAAAATATTCAATAACTTTACTGTAATTTACTGTATTCTTGCCAAATTAAGTTTACACTCCACTGCTGTCCTGTTGGTAATACTACAACACTTATTTTGGAGAAAAAGGACAATTTTAATTGAATATACAATTGAAAATGTATATTTTTATGATTCTTATAAAAAATATTCAATAACTTTACTGTAATTTACTGTATTGTTGCCAAATTCAGTTTACTCATCACTGCTGTCCTCATGGTAATACTACAACCCTTATTTTGGAGAAAAAAGAAAATTTTAAGTGAATATACAATTGTAAATGTATAATATTTATGTTTTTATGAAAAATATTCAATAACTTTACTGTAATTTACTGTATTGTTGCAAAATTCAGTTTACACATCACTGCTCTCCTCATGGTTATACTACAACATTTATTTTGAAGAAAAAAAACATTTAAAGTGAATAGACAATTGTAAATTTATAATATTTATGTTTTTCTGAAAAATATTCAATAACTTTACTGTAATTTACTGTATTGTTGCTAAATTCAGTTTACACACCACTGATGTCCTGATGTTTATACTACAACACCTATTTTGGAGAAAAAAGAAAAATTGTATTGAATATACAATTGTAAATATATAATATTTATGTTTTTATGAAAAATATTCAATAACTTTACTGTCATTTACTGTATTGTTGCAAAATTCATTTTACACATCACTGCTGTCCTCATGGTTATACTACAACACTTATTTTGGAGAAGAAAGAACATTTTAAGTGAATAGACAATTGTAAATTTATAATATTTATGTTTTTATGAAAAATATTCTATAACTTTACTGTAATTTACTGTATTGTTGCCAAATTCAGTTTACACATCACTTCTGTCCTTTTGGTAATACTACAACCCTTATTTTGGAGAAAAAAGAACATTTTAAGTGAATATACAATTGTAAATGTATAACATTTATGTTTTTATGAAAAATATTCAATAACTTTACTGTCATTTACTGTATTGTTGCCAAATTAAGTTTACACTCCACTGCTGTCCTGTTGGTAATACTACAACACTTATTTTGGAGAAAAAAGAAAATTTTAAGTGAATATACAATTGTAACTGTATAATATTTATGTTTTTATGAAAAATATTCAATAACTTTACTGTAATTTACTTTATTGTTGCCAAATTAAGTTTACACACCACTGATGTCCTGATGTTTATACTACAACACCTATTTTGGAGAAAAAAGAAAAATTGTATTGAATATACAATTGTAAATGTATAATATTTATGTTTTTATGAAAAATATTCAATAACTTTACTGTAATTTACTGTATTGTTGCCAAATTCAGTTTACACATCACTGCTGTCCTCATGGTAATACTACAACCCTTATTTTGGAGAAAAAAGAAAATTTTAAGTGAATATACAATTGTAAATGTATAATATTTATGTTTTTATGAAAAATATTCAATAACTTTACTGTAATTTACTGTATTGTTGCCAAATTCAGTTTACTCATCACTGCTGTCCTCATGGTAATACTACAACCCTTATTTTGGAGAAAAAAGAAAATTTTAAGTGAATATACAATTGTAAATGTATAATATTTATGTTTTTATGAAAAACATCCAATAACTTTACTGTATTTTACTGTATTATTGCCAAATTCAGTTTACACGTCACTGCTGTCCTCATGGTCATACTACAACACTTAATTTGGAGAAAAAAGAACATTTTAAGTGAATATACAATTGTAACTGTATAATATTTATGTTTTTATGAAAAATATTCAATAACTTTACTGTAATTTACTGTATTGTTGCCAAATTAAGTTTACACTCCACTGCTGTCCTGTTGGTAATACTACAACACTTATTTTGGAGAAAAAGGACAATTTTAATTGAATATACAATTGAAAATGTATATTTTTATGATTCTTATAAAAAATATTCAATAACTTTACTGTAATTTACTGTATTGTTGCCAAATTCAGTTTACTCATCACTGCTGTCCTCATGGTAATACTACAACCCTTATTTTGGAGAAAAAAGAAAATTTTAAGTGAATATACAATTGTAAATGTATAATATTTATGTTTTTATGAAAAATATTCAATAACTTTACTGTAATTTACTGTATTGTTGCAAAATTCAGTTTACACATCACTGCTCTCCTCATGGTTATACTACAACATTTATTTTGAAGAAAAAAAACATTTAAAGTGAATAGACAATTGTAAATTTATAATATTTATGTTTTTCTGAAAAATATTCAATAACTTTACTGTAATTTACTGTATTGTTGCTAAATTCAGTTTACACACCACTGATGTCCTGATGTTTATACTACAACACCTATTTTGGAGAAAAAAGAAAAATTGTATTGAATATACAATTGTAAATATATAATATTTATGTTTTTATGAAAAATATTCAATAACTTTACTGTCATTTACTGTATTGTTGCAAAATTCATTTTACACATCACTGCTGTCCTCATGGTTATACTACAACACTTATTTTGGAGAAGAAAGAACATTTTAAGTGAATAGACAATTGTAAATTTATAATATTTATGTTTTTATGAAAAATATTCTATAACTTTACTGTAATTTACTGTATTGTTGCCAAATTCAGTTTACACATCACTTCTGTCCTTTTGGTAATACTACAACCCTTATTTTGGAGAAAAAAGAACATTTTAAGTGAATATACAATTGTAAATGTATAACATTTATGTTTTTATGAAAAATATTCAATAACTTTACTGTCATTTACTGTATTGTTGCCAAATTAAGTTTACACTCCACTGCTGTCCTGTTGGTAATACTACAACACTTATTTTGGAGAAAAAAGAAAATTTTAAGTGAATATACAATTGTAACTGTATAATATTTATGTTTTTATGAAAAATATTCAATAACTTTACTGTAATTTACTTTATTGTTGCCAAATTAAGTTTACACACCACTGATGTCCTGATGTTTATACTACAACACCTATTTTGGAGAAAAAAGAAAAATTGTATTGAATATACAATTGTAAATGTATAATATTTATGTTTTTATGAAAAATATTCAATAACTTTACTGTAATTTACTGTATTGTTGCCAAATTCAGTTTACACATCACTGCTGTCCTCATGGTAATACTACAACCCTTATTTTGGAGAAAAAAGAAAATTTTAAGTGAATATACAATTGTAAATGTATAATATTTATGTTTTTATGAAAAATATTCAATAACTTTACTGTAATTTACTGTATTGTTGCCAAATTCAGTTTACTCATCACTGCTGTCCTCATGGTAATACTACAACCCTTATTTTGGAGAAAAAAGAAAATTTTAAGTGAATATACAATTGTAAATGTATAATATTTATGTTTTTACAACACAGTCTCATCCCAATTCGTCATATAACTGACGTTTTGGGACGTCTTTTGACCATTCGTCAATATACGACTTTTTAGGGGCCCCCTAAACGTCGGTAGATGACGTTATGGGATCCTAACTCTACCCCATACCTAAACCTAACCCTAAACCCAACTCGTCACCTAACTGACGTTAAAGGTAAAGCGTCAGTTGTATGACGACCCGGGATCGTCATCTACCGACGTTTAAGGGGGCCCTAAAAAGTCGTATATTGACGAATGGTCAAAAGACGTCCCAAAGCGTCAGTTATATGACGAATTGGGATGAGACTGTGTTAACATGGATTATCTAATAGTAATTAATTATAGTAAAACTTTTATGCTTTATATGATTCTTAAAGCAAACATTTCCTTAATACAATTGACATACAGTATTTATTCCCTTATAGATTCAGTGTGGAACTTGTGCGAGATGGTTTCACATTCGATGTCTTGGAATGAAAGCATCACAAATACCAAGAAAACATATCCCTTGGTATTGTGCTATGTGCAAAAGCCAGTAAAGAGGATGTAGGAGAGTTTGACAATATCTCTTGTCATTGACTATAGTTTGGCTATAGAGAAAATGTCCCGGGATTATGCAAAGGCCGTTTTAAAACAAGCAGTATTACATGTATGTGTTTGTGTGTGGGGGTGGGGGGTGCTGGAAGTTGATGTTATTGCAAATTGAGGTTTAAAGAGTAGTGCAGTTTATAACACATTGAAATCTTTGTTCATTTATTATTTTTCATCTTTGTTATTTTTCATAATAAAAAATAATTATAACCAACAGGGCAGCGGTGATGTGTGAACTTAATTTCACAATAATGCAGTGAATTACAGTAAAGTTATTGAATATTGATCATTAAAACCATAAAAATTTAACAATTTCGAATGTATATACAATTAAAAAAAAATTCCTCCAAAGTAAGTGTTGTAGTAAAACCATCAGGACAGCAGTGATGTGTAAACTGAATTTGGCAACAATACAGCTAATTACAGTAAAGTTATTGACTGTTTTTCATAAAAATTGTTTATTTTCAATTGTATATCCAATTAAAATGTTCTTTTTTCTCCAAAATAAGTGTTGTAATATTACCAAAAGGACAGCAGTGATGTGTAAACTGAATTTGGAAACAATACAGTAAATTACAGTAAAGTTATTGAATATTTTTCATAAACACATAAAAATTAAGCATTTACAATTGTATATTCAATACAAATTTTCTTTTTTCTCCAAAGTAGGTGTTGTAGTATAACCACCAGGACATCAGTGATGTATAAACTGAATTTGGCAACAATATAGTAAATTACAGTAAAGTTATTGAATATTTTCATAAAAACATAAATATTATATATTTACAATTGTATATTCACTTAAAATGTTTTTTTTTTCTCCAAAATAAGTGTTGTAGTATAACCATCAGGACAGCAGTGATGTGTAAACTGAATTTGGCATAAAATATAGTAAATTACAGAAAGGTTATTGAATATTTTTCATAAAAACAAATATTATGCATTTACAATATATTCACTTAAAATGTCCTTTTTTTCTCCAAAATAAGTGTTGTAATATTACCAAAAGGACAGCAGTGATGTGTAAACTGAATTTGGCAACAATACAGTAAATTACAGTAAAGTTATTGGATATTTTACATAAAAATCATAAAAATTGTTCATTTTGAATTGTATATTCAATTAAAAATTTATTTTTTCTCCAAAACAAGTGTTGTACTATTACCAAAAGGACAGCAGTGATGTGTAAACTGAATATGACAACAATACAGTAAATTACAGTAAAGTTATTGACTGTTTTTCATAAAAATTGTTTATTTTCAATTGTATATCCAATTAAAATTTTATTTTTTTCTCCTAAATAAGTGTTGTAGTATTCCCAAAAAAACAGCAATGGTGTGTGAACTGAATTTGGCAACAATAAAGTAAATTACAGTAAAGTTATTGAATATTTTCCATAAAAACATAAATATTATACATTTACAATTCTATATTCACTTAAAATTTTCTTTTTTCTCCAAAATACAGTAAGTGTTGTAGTATAGCCACCAGGACAGCAGTGTTGTGTAAACTGAATATGGCAACAATACAGTAAATTACAGTAAAGTTATTGAATATTTTTTATAAGAATCATAAAAATATACATTTTCAATTGTATATTAAATTAAAATTGTCCTTTTTCTCCAAAATAAGTGTTGTAGTATTACCAACAGGACAGCAGTGGAGTGTAAACTTAATTTGGCAACAATACAGTAAATAACAGTAAAGTTATTGAATATTTTTCATAAAAGCATAAATATTATACATTTACAATTGTATATTCACTTAAAATGTTCTTTTTTCTCCAAAATAAGTGTTGTAGTATAACCATCAGGACAGCAGTGATGTGTAAACTGAGTTTGGCAACAATACAGTAAATTACAGTAAAGTTATTGAATATTTTCCATAAAAACATAAATATTATACATTTACAATTGTATATTCACTTAAAATTTTCTTTTTTCTCCAAAATAAGTGTTGTAGTATAACCATCAGGAAATCAGTGGTGTGTAAACTGAATTTGGAAACAATACAGCTAATTACAGTAAAGTTATTGAATATTTTTCATAAAAGCATAAAAATTAAACATTTACAATTGTATATTCAATACAAATTTTCTTTTTTCTCCAAAGTAGGTGTTGTAGTATAACCACCAGGACATCAGTGATGTGTAAACTGAATTTGGAAACAATACAGCTAATTAAAGTAAAGTTATTGAACATTTTTCATAAAAACATAAAAATTAAACATTTACAATTGTATATTCAATACAAATTTTCTTTTTTCTCCAAAGTAGGTGTTGTAGTATAACCACCAGGACATCAGTGATGTATAAACTGAATTTGGCAACAATATAGTAAATTACAGTAAAGTTATTGAATATTTTCATAAAAACATAAATATTATATATTTACAATTGTATATTCACTTAAAATGTTCTTTTTTCTCCAAAATAAGTGTTGTAGTATAACCATCAGGACAGTAGTGATGTGTAAACTGAATTTGGCAACAATATAGTAAATTACAGAAAGGTTATTGAATATTTTTCATAAAAACATAAATATTATGCATTTACAATATATTCACTTAAAATGTTCTTTTTTTCTCCAAAATAAGTGTTGTAGTATTACCAAAAGGACAGCAGTGATGTGTAAACTGAATTTGGCAACAATACAGTAAATTACAGTAAAGTTATTGGATATTTTTCATAAAAATCATAAAAATTGTTCATTTTGAATTGTTTATTCAATTAAAAATTTATTTTTTCTCCAAAATAAGTGTTGTACTATTACCAAAAGGACAGCAGTGATGTGTAAACTGAATATGGCAACAATACAGTAAATTACAGTAAAGTTATTGACTGTTTTTCATAAAAATTGTTTATTTTCAATTGTATATCCAATTAAAATTTTATTTTTTTCTCCTAAATAAGTGTTGTAGTATTCCTAAAAAAACAGCAGTGATATGTGAACTGAATTTGGCAACAATACAGTAAATTAAAGTAAAGTTATTGACTATTTTTCTCAAAAATCATAATTTTTTTTCAATTGTATATTCAATTAAAATTTTCCCTTTTCTCCCAAAAAGTGGTGTACCAACAGGACAGCAGTGATTTGTAAACTGAATTTAGCAACAATACAGTAAATTACAATAAATTTATTGAATATTTTTCATAAGAACATAAATATTATACATTTACAATTGTATATTCACTTAAAATGTTATTTTTCCTCCAAAATAAGTGTTGTAGTATAACCATCAGGACAGAAGTGATGTGTAAAATGAATTTGGCAACAATATAGTAAATTACAGTAAAGTTATTGAATATTTTCATAAAAACATAAATATTATATATTTACAATTGTATATTCACTTAAAATGTTCTTTTTTCTCCAAAATAAGTGTTGTAGTATAACAATCAGGACATCAGTGGTGTGTAAACCTAATTTGGCAACAATATAGTAAATTACAGTAAAGTTATTGAATATTTTTCATAAAAACATAAATATTAAACATTTACAGTTGTATATTCAATTAAAATTGTCTTTTTTCTCCAAAAAAGTGTTGTAGTATTACCAACAGGACAGCAGTGATGTGTAAACTGAATTTTGGCAACAATACAGTAAATTACAGTAAAGTTATTGAATATTTTTCATAAAAACATAAATATTATACTTGTATGTTTGCTTAAAGTTTTCTTTTTTTCTCCAAAATAAATGTTGTAGTATTACCAAAAGGACAGCAGTGATGTGTAAACGGAATTTGGCAACAATATAGTAAATTACAGTAAAGTTATTGGATATTTTTCATAAAAATCATAAAAATTGTTCATTTTCAATTGTATATTCAATTAAAATTGTCTTTTTCATCCAAAAAAGTGTTGTAGTATTACCAACAGGACAGCAGTGATTTGTAAACTGAATATGGCAACAATACAGTAAATTACAGTAAAGTTATTGAATATTTTTCATAAAAGTCATAAAAATTGTATACATTTACAATTGTATATTCAATACAAATTTTATTTTTTCTCCAAAATAAGTGTTGCAGTATAACCATAGGGACAGCAGTAATGTGTAAACTGAATTTGGCAACAATATAGTAAATTACAGTAAAGTTATTGAATATTTTTCATAAAAACAAATATTATACATTTACAATTGTATATTCACTTAAAATGTTCTTTTTTCTCCAAAATAAGTGTTGTAGTATAACCATCAGGGCAGCAGTGATGTGTAAACTGAATTTGGCAACAATACAGTAAATTACAGTAAAGTTATTGAATATTTTTCATAAGAATCATAAAAATATATATTTCCAATTGTATATTCAATTAAAATTGTCCTTTTTCTCCAAAATAAGTGTTGTAGTATTACCAACAGGACAGCAATGATCTGAAAACTGAATTTAGCAACAATTCAGTAAATTACAGTAAAGTTATTGAATATTTTTCATAAAAGTCATAAAAATTGTATACATTTACAATTGTATATTCAATACAAATTTTATTTTTTCTCCAAAATAAGTGTTGCAGTATAACCATAGGGACAGCAGTAATGTGTAAACTTAATTTGGCAACAATACAGCTAATTACAGTAAAGTTATTGAATATTTTTCATAAAAACATAAATATTATACATTTACAATTGTATATTCACTTAAAATGTTCTTTTTTCTCCAAAATAAGTGTTGTAGTATAACCATCAGGGCAGCAGTGATGTGTAAACTGAATTTGGCAACAATACAGTAAATTACAGTAAAGTTATTGAATATTTTTCATAAGAATCATAAAAATATATATTTCCAATTGTATATTCAATTAAAATTGTCCTTTTTCTCCAAAATAAGTGTTGTAGTATTACCAACAGGACAGCAATGATCTGAAAACTGAATTTAGCAACCATTCAGTAAATTACAGTAAAGTTATTGAATATTTTTCATAAAAGTCATAAAAAGTGTATACATTTACAATTGTATATTCAATACAAATTTTATTTTTTCTCCAAAATAAGTGTTGCAGTATAACCATAGGGACAGCAGTAATGTGTAAACTGAATTTGGCAACAATACAGCTAATTACAGTAAAGTTATTGAATATTTTTCATAAAAACATAAATATTATGCATTTACAATTGTATATTCAATACAAATTTTCTTTTTTCTCCAAAGTAGGTGTTGTAGTATAACCCCCAGGACATCAGTGATGTGTAAACTGAATTTGGAAACAATACAGCTAATTACAGTAAAGTTATTGAATATTTTCCATAAAAAAAATAAATATTTTACATTTACAATTGTATATTCACTTAAAATTTTCTTTTTCTCCAAAATAAGTGTTGTAGTATAACCATCAGGAAATCAGTGGTGTGTAAACTGAATTTGGAAACAATACAGCTAATTACAGTAAAGTTATTGAATATTTTTCATAAAAGTCATAAAAATTGTATACATTTACAATTGTATATTCAATACAAATTTTCTTTTTTCTCCAAAGTAGGTGTTGTAGTATAACCACCAGGACATCAGTGATGTGTAAACTGAATTTGGAAACAATACAGCTAATTACAGTAAAGTTATTGAATATTTTCCATAAAAACATAAATATTTTACATTTACAATTGTATATTCACTTAAAATTTTATTTTTTTCTCCAAAATAAGTGTTGCAGTATAACCATAGGGACAGCAGTAATGTGTAAACTGAATTTGGCAACAATATAGTAAATTACAGTAAAGTTATTGAATATTTTTCATAAAAACATAAAAATTAAACATTTACAGTTGTATATTCAATACAAATTTTATTTTTTCTCCAAAGTAGTTGTTGTAGTATTACCAACAGGACAGCAGTGATGTGTAAACTGAATTTGGCAACAATACAGTAAATTACAGTAAAGTTATTGAATATTTTTCATAAAAGTCATAAAAATTGTATACATTGACAATTGTATATTCAATACAAATTTTATTTTTTCTCCAAAATAAGTGTTGTAGTATAACCATAGGGACAGCAGTAATGTGTAAACTGAATTTGGCAACAATATAGTAAATTACAGTAAAGTTATTGAATATTTTTAATAAAAACATAAATATTATACATTTACAATTGTATATTCACTTAAAATGTTCTTTTTTCTCCAAAATAAGTGTTGTAGTATAACCATCAGGACAGCAGTGATGTGTAAACTGAATTTGGCAACAATACAGTAAATTACAGTAAAGTTATTGAATATTTTTCATAAAAACATAAATATTATAAATTTGCAATTGTATATTCAATACAAATTTTCTTTTCTCTCCAAAATAGGTGTTGTAGTATAAACATCAGGACATCAGTGGTGTGTAAACTTAATTCGGCAACAATACAGTAAATTACAGTAAAGTTATTGAATATTTTTCATAAAAACATAAATATTATACATTTACAATTGTATATTCACTTAAAATTTTCTTTTTTCTCCAAAATAAGGGTTGTAGTATTACCATGAGGACAGCAGTGATGTGTAAACTGAATTTGGCAACAATACAGTAAATTACAGTAAAGTTATTGAATATTTTTCATAAAAACATAAATATTATACATTTACAATTGTATATTCACTTAAAATTGTCCTTTTTCTCCAAAATAAGTGTTGTAGTATTACCAACAGGACAGCAGTGATGTGTAAACTGAATTTGGCAACAATACAGTAAATTACAGTAAAGTTATTGAATATTTTCCATAAAAACATAAATATTTTACATTTACAATTGTATATTCACTTAAAATGTTCTTTTTTCTCCAAAATAAGTGTTGTAGTATAACCATCAGGAAATCAGTGGTGTGTAAACTGAATTTGGAAACAATACAGCTAATTACAGTAAAGTTATTGAATATTTTTCATAAAAGTCATAAAAATTGTATACATTTACAATTGTATATTCAATACAAATTTTCTTTTTTCTCCAAAGTAGGTGTTGTAGTATAACCACCAGGACATCAGTGATGTGTAAACTGAATTTGGAAACAATACAGCTAATTACAGTAAAGTTATTGAATATTTTCCATAAAAACATAAATATTTTACATTTACAATTGTATATTCACTTAAAATTTTCTTTTTTCTCCAAAATAAGTGTTGTAGTATAACCATCAGGAAATCAGTGGTGTGTAAACTGAATTTGGAAACAATACAGCTAATTACAGTAAAGTTATTGAATATTTTTCATAAAAACATAAAAATTAAACATTTACAATTGTATATTCAATACAAATTTTCTTTTTTCTCCAAAGTAGGTGTTGTAGTATAACCACCAGGACATCAGTGATGTGTAAACTGAATTTGGAAACAATACAGCTAATTACAGTAAAGTTATTGAATATTTTTCATAAAAACATAAAAATTAAACATTTACAATTGTATATTCAATACAAATTTTCTTTTTTCTCCAAAGTAGGTGTTATAGTATAACCACCAGGACATCAGTGATGTATAAACTTAATTTGGCAACAATACAGCTAATTACAGTAAAGTTATTGAATATTTTTCATAAAAACATAAATATTAAACATTTACAGTTGTATATTCAATACAAATTTTATTTTATCTCCAAAGTAGTTGTTGTAGTATTACCAACAGGACAGCAGTGATGTGTAAACTGAATTTGGCAACAATACAGTAAATTACAGTAAAGTTATTGAATATTTTTCATAAAAGTCATAAAAATTGTATACATTTACAATTGTATATTCAATACAAATTTTATTTTTTCTCCAAAAGAAGTGTTGTAGTATAACCATAGGGACAGCAGTAATGTGTAAACTGAATTTGGCAACAATATAGTAAATTACAGTAAAGTTATTGAATATTTTAATAAAAACATAAATATTATACATTTACAATTGTATATTCACTTAAAATGTTCTTTTTTCTCCAAAATAAGTGTTGTAGTATAACCATCAGGGCAGCAGTGATGTGTAAACTGAATTTGGCAACAATACAGTAAATTACAGTAAAGTTATTGAATATTTTTCATAAGAATCATAAAAATATATATTAAGAATTGTATATTCAATTAAAATTGTCCCTTTTCTCCAAAATAAGTGTTGTAGTATTTCCAACAGGACAGCAATGATCTGAAAACTGAATTTAGCAACAATTCAGTAAATTACAGTAAAGTTATTGAATATTTTTCATAAAAGTCATAAAAATTGTATACATTTACAATTGTATATTCAATACAAATTTTATTTTTTCTCCAAAATAAGTGTTGCAGTATAACCATAGGGACAGCAGTAATGTGTAAACTGAATTTGGCAACAATATAGTAAATTACAGTAAAGTTATTGAATATTTTTCATAAAAACATAAATATTATGCATTTACAATTGTATATTCAATACAAATTTTCTTTTTTCTCCAAAGTAGGTGTTGTAGTATAACCACCAGGACATCAGTGATGTGTAAACTGAATTTGGAAACAATACAGCTAATTACAGTAAAGTTATTGAATATTTTCCATAAAAAATAAATATTTTACATTTACAATTGTATATTCACTTAAAATTTTCTTTTTTCTCCAAAATAAGTGTTGTAGTATAACCATCAGGAAATCAGTGGTGTGTAAACTGAATTTGGAAACAATACAGCTAATTACAGTAAAGTTATTGAATATTTTTCATAAAAGTCATAAAAATTGTATACATTTACAATTGTATATTCAATACAAATTTTCTTTTTTCTCCAAAGTAGGTGTTGTAGTATAACCACCAGGACATCAGTGATGTGTAAACTGAATTTGGAAACAATACAGCTAATTACAGTAAAGTTATTGAATATTTTCCATAAAAACATAAATATTTTACATTTACAATTGTATATTCACTTAAAATTTTCTTTTTTCTCCAAAATAAGTGTTGCAGTGTAACCATAGGGACAGCAGTAATGTGTAAACTGAATTTGGCAACAATATAGTAAATTACAGTAAAGTTATTGAATATTTTTCATAAAAACATAAAAATTAAACATTTACAGTTGTATATTCAATACAAATTTTATTTTTTCTCCAAAGTAGTTGTTGTAGTATTACCAACAGGACAGCACTGATGTGTAAACTGAATTTGGCAACAATACAGTAAATTACAGTAAAGTTATTGAATATTTTTCATAAAAGTCATAAAAATTGTATACATTTACAATTGTATATTCAATACAAATTTTATTTTTTCTCCAAAATAAGTGTTGTAGTATAACCATAGGGACAGCAGTAATGTGTAAACTGAATTTGGCAACAATATAGTAAATTACAGTAAAGTTATTGAATATTTTAATAAAAACATAAATATTATACATTTACAATTGTATATTCACTTAAAATGTTCTTTTTTCTCCAAAATAAGTGTTGTAGTATAACCATCAAGACAGTAGTGATGTGTAAACTGAATTTGGCAACAATACAGTAAATTACAGTAAAGTTATTGAATATTTTTCATAAAAACATAAATATTATAAATTTGCAATTGTATATTCAATACAAATTTTCTTTTCTCTCCAAAATAGGTGTTGTAGTATAAACATCAGGACATCAGTGGAGTGTAAACTTAATTCGGCAACAATACAGTAAATTACAGTAAAGTTATTGAATATTTTTCATAAAAACATAAATATTATACATTTACAATTGTATATTCACTTAAAATTTTCTTTTTTCTCCAAAATAAGGGTTGTAATATTACCATGAGGACAGCAGTGATGTGTAAACTGAATTTGGCAACAATACAGTAAATTACAGTAAAGTTATTGAATATTTTTCATAAAAACATAAATATTATACATTTACAATTGTATATTCACTTAAAATTGTCCTTTTTCTCCAAAATAAGTGTTGTAGTATTACCAACAGGACAGCAGTGATGTGTAAACTGAATTTGGCAACAATACAGTAAATTACAGTAAAGTTATTGAATATTTTCCATAAAAACATAAATATTTTACATTTACAATTGTATATTCACTTAAAATGTTCTTTTTTCTACAAAATAAGTGTTGTAGTATAACCATCAGGAAATCAGTGGTGTGTAAACTGAATTTGGAAACAATACAGCTAATTACAGTAAAGTTATTGAATATTTTTCATAAAAGTCATAAAAATTGTATACATTTACAATTGTATATTCAATACAAATTTTCTTTTTTCTCCAAAGTAGGTGTTGTAGTATAACCACCAGGACATCAGTGATGTGTAAACTGAATTTGGAAACAATACAGCTAATTACAGTAAAGTTATTGAATATTTTCCATAAAAACATAAATATTTTACATTTACAATTGTATATTCACTTAAAATTTTCTTTTTTCTCCAAAATAAGTGTTGTAGTATAACCATCAGGAAATCAGTGGTGTGTAAACTGAATTTGGAAACAATACAGCTAATTACAGTAAAGTTATTGAATATTTTTCATAAAAACATAAAAATTAAACATTTACAATTGTATATTCAATACAAATTTTCTTTTTTCTCCAAAGTAGGTGTTGTAGTATAACCACCAGGACATCAGTGATGTGTAAACTGAATTTGGAAACAATACAGCTAATTACAGTAAAGTTATTGAATATTTTTCATAAAAACATAAAAATTAAACATTTACAATTGTATATTCAATACAAATTTTCTTTTTTCTCCAAAGTAGGTGTTATAGTATAACCACCAGGACATCAGTGATGTATAAACTTAATTTGGCAACAATACAGCTAATTACAGTAAAGTTATTGAATATTTTTCATAAAAACATAAATATTAAACATTTACAGTTGTATATTCAATACAAATTTTATTTTATCTCCAAAGTAGTTGTTGTAGTATTACCAACAGGACAGCAGTGATGTGTAAACTGAATTTGGCAACAATACAGTAAATTACAGTAAAGTTATTGAATATTTTTCATAAAAGTCATAAAAATTGTATACATTTACAATTGTATATTCAATACAAATTTTATTTTTTCTCCAAAAGAAGTGTTGTAGTATAACCATAGGGACAGCAGTAATGTGTAAACTGAATTTGGCAACAATATAGTAAATTACAGTAAAGTTATTGAATATTTTAATAAAAACATAAATATTATACATTTACAATTGTATATTCACTTAAAATGTTCTTTTTTCTCCAAAATAAGTGTTGTAGTATAACCATCAGGGCAGCAGTGATGTGTAAACTGAATTTGGCAACAATACAGTAAATTACAGTAAAGTTATTGAATATTTTTCATAAGAATCATAAAAATATATATTAAGAATTGTATATTCAATTAAAATTGTCCCTTTTCTCCAAAATAAGTGTTGTAGTATTTCCAACAGGACAGCAATGATCTGAAAACTGAATTTAGCAACAATTCAGTAAATTACAGTAAAGTTATTGAATATTTTTCATAAAAGTCATAAAAATTGTATACATTTACAATTGTATATTCAATACAAATTTTATTTTTTCTCCAAAATAAGTGTTGCAGTATAACCATAGGGACAGCAGTAATGTGTAAACTGAATTTGGCAACAATATAGTAAATTACAGTAAAGTTATTGAATATTTTTCATAAAAACATAAATATTATGCATTTACAATTGTATATTCAATACAAATTTTCTTTTTTCTCCAAAGTAGGTGTTGTAGTATAACCACCAGGACATCAGTGATGTGTAAACTGAATTTGGAAACAATACAGCTAATTACAGTAAAGTTATTGAATATTTTCCATAAAAAATAAATATTTTACATTTACAATTGTATATTCACTTAAAATTTTCTTTTTTCTCCAAAATAAGTGTTGTAGTATAACCATCAGGAAATCAGTGGTGTGTAAACTGAATTTGGAAACAATACAGCTAATTACAGTAAAGTTATTGAATATTTTTCATAAAAGTCATAAAAATTGTATACATTTACAATTGTATATTCAATACAAATTTTCTTTTTTCTCCAAAGTAGGTGTTGTAGTATAACCACCAGGACATCAGTGATGTGTAAACTGAATTTGGAAACAATACAGCTAATTACAGTAAAGTTATTGAATATTTTCCATAAAAACATAAATATTTTACATTTACAATTGTATATTCACTTAAAATTTTCTTTTTTCTCCAAAATAAGTGTTGCAGTGTAACCATAGGGACAGCAGTAATGTGTAAACTGAATTTGGCAACAATATAGTAAATTACAGTAAAGTTATTGAATATTTTTCATAAAAACATAAAAATTAAACATTTACAGTTGTATATTCAATACAAATTTTATTTTTTCTCCAAAGTAGTTGTTGTAGTATTACCAACAGGACAGCACTGATGTGTAAACTGAATTTGGCAACAATACAGTAAATTACAGTAAAGTTATTGAATATTTTTCATAAAAGTCATAAAAATTGTATACATTTACAATTGTATATTCAATACAAATTTTATTTTTTCTCCAAAATAAGTGTTGTAGTATAACCATAGGGACAGCAGTAATGTGTAAACTGAATTTGGCAACAATATAGTAAATTACAGTAAAGTTATTGAATATTTTAATAAAAACATAAATATTATACATTTACAATTGTATATTCACTTAAAATGTTCTTTTTTCTCCAAAATAAGTGTTGTAGTATAACCATCAAGACAGTAGTGATGTGTAAACTGAATTTGGCAACAATACAGTAAATTACAGTAAAGTTATTGAATATTTTTCATAAAAACATAAATATTATAAATTTGCAATTGTATATTCAATACAAATTTTCTTTTCTCTCCAAAATAGGTGTTGTAGTATAAACATCAGGACATCAGTGGAGTGTAAACTTAATTCGGCAACAATACAGTAAATTACAGTAAAGTTATTGAATATTTTTCATAAAAACATAAATATTATACATTTACAATTGTATATTCACTTAAAATTTTCTTTTTTCTCCAAAATAAGGGTTGTAATATTACCATGAGGACAGCAGTGATGTGTAAACTGAATTTGGCAACAATACAGTAAATTACAGTAAAGTTATTGAATATTTTTCATAAAAACATAAATATTATACATTTACAATTGTATATTCACTTAAAATTGTCCTTTTTCTCCAAAATAAGTGTTGTAGTATTACCAACAGGACAGCAGTGATGTGTAAACTGAATTTGGCAACAATACAGTAAATTACAGTAAAGTTATTGAATATTTTCCATAAAAACATAAATATTTTACATTTACAATTGTATATTCACTTAAAATGTTCTTTTTTCTACAAAATAAGTGTTGTAGTATAACCATCAGGAAATCAGTGGTGTGTAAACTGAATTTGGAAACAATACAGCTAATTACAGTAAAGTTATTGAATATTTTTCATAAAAGTCATAAAAATTGTATACATTTACAATTGTATATTCAATACAAATTTTCTTTTTTCTCCAAAGTAGGTGTTGTAGTATAACCACCAGGACATCAGTGATGTGTAAACTGAATTTGGAAACAATACAGCTAATTACAGTAAAGTTATTGAATATTTTCCATAAAAACATAAATATTTTACATTTACAATTGTATATTCACTTAAAATTTTCTTTTTTCTCCAAAATAAGTGTTGTAGTATAACCATCAGGAAATCAGTGGTGTGTAAACTGAATTTGGAAACAATACAGCTAATTACAGTAAAGTTATTGAATATTTTTCATAAAAACATAAAAATTAAACATTTACAATTGTATATTCAATACAAATTTTCTTTTTTCTCCAAAGTAGGTGTTGTAGTATAACCACCAGGACATCAGTGATGTGTCAACCAAATTTGGAAACAATACAGCTAATTACAGTAAAGTTATTGAATATTTTTCATAAAAACATAAAAATTAAACATTTACAATTGTATATTCAATACAAATTTTCTTTTTTCTCCAAAGTAGGTGTTGTAGTATAACCACCAGGACATCAGTGATGTATAAACTTAATTTGGCAACAATACAGCTAATTACAGTAAAGTTATTGAATATTTTTCATAAAAACATAAATATTAAACATTTACAGTTGTATATTCAATACAAATTTTCTTTTTTCTCCAAAGTAGTTGTTGTATTATTACCAACAGGACAGCAGTGGTGTGTAAACCTAATTTGGCAACAATATAGTAAATTACAGTAAAGTTATTGAATATTTTTCATAAAAACATAAATATTATACTTGTATATTTACTTAAAATTTTCTTTTTTTCTCCAAAATAAATGTTGTAGTATTACCAAAAGGACAACAGTGATGTGTAAACGGAATTTGGCAACAATACAGTAAATTACAGTAAAGTTATTGAATATTTTTCATAAAAACATAAATGTTATACATTTACAATTGTATATTCACTTAAAAAAAAATTCTCCAAAATAAGTGTTTTGGTATAACCAACAGGACAGCAGTGATCTCTGAACTGAATTTATCAACAATACAGTAAATTACAGTAAAGTTATTGAATATTTTTCATAAAAACAAATATTATAAATTTACAATTGTATATTCACTTGAAATATTCTTTTTTTCTCAAAAATAAGTGTTGTAGTATAACCATCAGGACAGCAGTGGTGTGTAAACTGAATTTGGCAACAGTAAAGTAAATTACAGTAAACTTATTGAATATTTTTCAAAAAAACATAAATATTATACATTTACAATTGTATACTCACTTAAAATTTTCTTTTTTCTCCAAAATAAGTGTTGTAGTATTACCAAAAGGACAGCAGTGATGTGTAAACTGAATTTGGAAACAATACAGTAAATTACAGTAAAGTTATTGAATATTTTTATAAGAATCATAAAAATATACATTTTCAATTGTATATTCACTTAAAAAAAAATTCTCCAAAATAAGTGTTTTGGTATAACCAACAGGACAGCAGTGATCTGTAAACTGAATTTATCAACAATACAGTAAATTACAGTAAAGTTATTGAATATTTTTCATAAAAAATAAATATTATACATTTACAGTTGTATATTCAATAAAAAAAAATCTACTCAAAAATAAGTGTTGTAGTATTAGCATCAGGACATCATTGATGTGTAAACTTAATTTGGTAACAATACAGTAAAATACAGTAAAGTTATTGAATATTTTTCATAAAAATCATAAAAAATGTACATTTTCAATTGTATATACATTTTTTTTTCAAAATCAAGTGTTATAGTATAATCATCAGTACTGCAGTGATGTGTAAACTGAATTTGGCAACAATGCTAGTGAACTACAGCAAAGTTATTGAATATTTTTCATAGAAATCATAAAAATTATTCATTTTCAAAAGTATATATAATTTAAAAAGTGTTTTTCTCCAAATAAGTATTTTAGTATAAACAACAGGGTAGCACTGATGTGAAAACTGAATTTGGCAACAATGCAGTATATTATAGTGAAGCTATTGAATATTTTTCATAAATATAAATCATAAAAATTATACAAAAATATTTTCTCCCCAAATTAAGTGTTGTAGTATAAACAATAGGACAGCAGTGATGTGTCAACTGAATTTGGTGACACTGTAGTGTGTGACAGTGAAGTTATTGACTGTTTTCGCAGTAAACGCTTTTCGGGTTTGCACTTTGCAGACGGTCCCTTAGGATCTGTCTCTCGGCCGCCTGCGCATAGAGATCAATGTATTTTATACACTGCGAGGGAAAGCTCGTTTCGCGGAAAATTAGGTTGTAGTTGCTTGTCTACGTTACTACGATTAAAAAGAGGTGACATTTGTGCATTAACAACATTCAGTTGAGGAGTTATTGACCCGGGAAGTTCGAATCTGCGAATTTATTGCCAACTTTACTCAACTGGTGAGCACTTCCGTTTTCTTGATTATTTCCTTTGTTGAATTGTTTGATGCGAGTTGCGGGAGCCTACTTTCTGTTGACCATGACCACGTTCAATGAATCATGTCTGCATATGTGAAGCTGAGATTAAAGGTGAAATTATGTCAAATCTTCAACTGTTTTAGTAACGATAAGACCAACGAGTGCGAGCGAGTCAAGCTTCATAGCCTTTGTGTGGCCGCGAACAAGCCATGAGATTACGAATTCATGCGTCATTGTTACAATTCCCAAACAATAATCCAGTATCAATCTAGTGACATCACTGCCTAACGGTCAAAAGTTCAGTAAGCAATTGGATTTGTACATTTATGACTTTTAAATGCTTTTCACAATTAAATATAGGCTTCTTGCGCTGTCGCGTTTTACCCCACCACTTAGTGCAAAAATTGGTTGTGTGTCATTAGACTAATGTTTTAACACCGCTGTTCCTCTGTTTCTAACATTTTTGTATGTATTTTGTTATTGTAACATCAGCTTTATTGATTTTTCCCCTGATTTACAGGAGCACTTACTGTACTAATGTACAAGAAGATGCAATGACAGCATCATAAACAGAGGAGAACATAAAAGAAGGAATATGCAATGAAAAATGAATGAGGTCCGTGCACTTTCTGCAAGAAAGGTAAATGAAAGATTTCTGCCACAACGCATGCTCAGAGTGTGTAAGCGAAGTGTGCAAACATCAGTGTGTGTGAACTCTCTCAGTGAGTCCTGCTCTTATTCAGTCAGTTCTGCTGATCACCGCACGAGGCTGCGCGCTGCTGTCAGACGCGCGCGCCGGAGACAGAAGAGACTCTCATCACGCGCGCCGGCGGAGAGGAGCGCGAGCATCGCAGCGCAGCGCATCGCGTCAGTCCCCAGTGCTCACACCGCGCCGCATTGAGGATCGTACCGTTATAGAGGAGCAGCTCGAGATACCCGGAACACAGTGCGTAAAATCCATCTTTGTGACTGCGCTTCAGGTAAAGCTCCTCTCCATAAACTTATGCTTTTACAGAGACTTGCGTGTGTCAACTCTCGGATGCTTATACAGAACATCTACTGAGATGTACAATACGGCTGGAGATGTCTCTATAAGGCAGATTTATAGAAGGGTTACGCGCAACTTGTTGCCGGTAGTTTGTATCTGAATCAATGCGCCGTTGTATCTTCAATGCGTCTTTGTTTTCCGGTATTATCGATATGTGCATTTGCCTGAATGAAAAGTTGGAAAGAGTTGCGTATATATTCTTTAGACACCGACTGAGATGGTCATCTATTGTTTATTAACAAATTCTGCTTGTTATGATGATAGTTAATGGCAGTGATTCATTGGATTAGTTTGGCAGTACGCTCACAATATTGCAGAACACGTTGTCTATTTGTCAACTTAGCGGTATTTTAGGTTACTGCAAATGCAATATTGGGTGAAAACAGGTTGGAGACTTTACTCCACACGTTATGAACATTCTAGTTTATATTTTTTTAATCAAAGAAGAATATTGACCTAATGATGCAGTCGCTTCCCGTTTTTACATTCACGCTTTGTATCTGATATGCATGAGTTTCTTTTGCATTGATCAATGCATATTTTATTTTAAAGGTGACCATGCTTTTTCCACCACTGTAACTAATGTAATATCAGGAGGATATTGATAATTGTGCAGTGTGTTGTCGAAATATCAACTTCTCTCCCCTGTGCTGGAGTGGATGGGCTTTGCTGCTTATTGTGTCGCTGGAGTGATCACCTATTGATCAGAGTCTAAATCTGCTCAATTAGACTGGAAATGATTGATTTTTGGTGAGATTTATTGTTTTGGTAGATCATTTAGAGTGTTGACAATAACATTTGGGGCTACTTTGCAATGTTAACCAGCACGATGTGCATATTCTTATTTCTACAGACTAGTGCATCTATCTTTACGCTTGTGTTTTTCAAAACTGTAACGTGCTCTCGACATTTGTCAAAATAATACAATTTAATAGTCAAGTGATGGTCTCATGCGACTGCTGTAAATGGAAGATGACTGTAGAGGACGAGAGAGCATTTCTGACGTTTAGAAACTCCCCAGAATTACATTTTGGCAAACAGTATGCTCTTTGATTATGCTTTGTTTGTTAAGATAATTGAGTTTTTAATGAATATCACAATGAGAACCCTCTTTTCTTTTTATTTTTAGTCAGTGATGAACTTTCCTTATTTCGGAATTGGATAATCCACGCGTGCATGCAGATTAATGCATAGACTAATTAATGCATGGTTAATTTTGCCATAGTGGCTCTTTAATGATTAGCCACATCATAAATGCATCATGCAGTCTTTAGATGTCTTGGTTTTAATTTGTGCTTGCAAAATGAACAATCTTTTTTTTCAATAAGTAAAGAAATGGCACTATTAGGCACATTGCACCCTTGATTGATTTTCTATGCGTTTGAATCGCTTAAAAGCACATTCCCTTACACGTTTGCTTTATCTTGTAGTTTCCAGGAAGAGCGAGGCATCTTTGACACATCGATGTGTCAAAATCTCTTAAGGTTTGTTTCCTGAGCGAGCACATGCCTTCATGTCTTCTACGTGTGTGGGAAAAACTCAGTTTAGCGGAGTTTCGTCTCTCGTTTGTGAACCGGTGGCTGTTTGCCCCTTGTTGTGTGTCGACATGATCTCGGTTTAATCCTCAAGCGCCTCGGCTGTGTTCTCACTGATTGTTGTCATTTACCCAGCTCCCCATCGGGCCCCTTGGAGCCCGCATTGGAACTCGATATCCAATCAGTGATTTAGATTATCCAATTAGGCGAGTGATGTACGTCCAGAGATGCCTTAAAGTGTTGCACCCTCGGATTATCCGGCATCAGCGGAAATCGTCAGTGCGTTCCACCTGGCGTGTAATTATCACATTCATTTTTAATGCCGTCATGCAATTATAAACAGTAATGTGGGGGTATTTTTGAGCATTTCCATGCATTTACGTTCCCGAATGGTCCCATGGGGTTATTTTTTTGGGAACCAAACAAGAACGTTACAGGAACGTTCTATGTTGTTATTTTTAGGTTCCAGGGAACGTTTCCTTTAACCTTAAGGGAAAGTTCTCACTGTAAAAAAAATATTGTTGGTTTAACTTAAAAAAGTAGGTAACCTGGTTGCCTTAAAATTTTAAGTTGATTGAACTGGAAAAAGTGAGTTAATACAATGAAGGAGATTAATTTAATCATCAGAAGCTCAAAATAATACGTTATCTCAACTAAATAAATTATTTAAGTTGATTTGACAAAAGAAAAAAATGTTGTGATAACATGTTGTGATAATTTTTTACAGTGAGGAACGTTCTGGGAACCAAAAACTAATGTTCCCAGAACCTAAATTTGTTTGCTGTACTGTAAAAAAAAATAATTTCATGATTTGTAATTTTTAATCAACTTAAATAATTTCTTTAGTTCAGATAACTTATTATTTTGAGTTTCTGATGATTAAATCAATCTCCTTCATTGTATTAACTCACTTTTTCCAGTTCAATCAACTTACAATTTTAAAGCAACCAGGTTACTTACTTTTTTAAGTTAAACCAACAATGTTTTTGTTGCTATGCGATATATGTCAGTAGCGTTATGTCCTCTCCGTATATATTTTCCATGCGAGCACATACATGCTGCAAACTCACATAAACGAATGTGTTATAGATTCGTCTTGATTTATGTCTCGTGACTGGCCGTCAGACTAAAGGCTCGGACACGCGGCCATCTTTGATAGATCGTGTGGAAGAAGCGACGTGCCACGGACAACATTGATTACCTTTTACTGAGTCTGAGTATAAACCTTAGCGCAGCGGGACGGCGAGGGGTGGGGGGCGTTGATGTATGTTGCCTGAGGGGCGGTAGAGATGACAGATATGGGTTACAAACGAGAGCGGTTTTTATGAGTCCTGGAAGGAGGACCATCAGGCCCGTTTAATTGATCTCTCTCTGGCATTGGAGCTCTGCAGTTTTGCACCTGCTGTAGGTGCCTCTGCTTAAATGATCTGCTGTGTTACGGTCCCCACACCTGCTCCGAGATCCGGGTTATGCCAAAGGAACGCGACCCCCCGTGTTTCCGGCCTCCGACTGTGGGCTTTTCACCCCGTCGCCAGTGAAACAACGGCTGCTTTCTCACCGTTGTTGTAAAGCAGAGTGGGCGATGTTTCAGGGCAGAGCAGAATCGTTTGCTTAACATTTAGCTCTGGTAACAGCTTCATCTTTTTGTGAAGTTAAACATATTAAAAACTTGATTGAATCTGCCAGTTAACTCGGCTTTTGCATCTAGTGTTCACCAAAACACAGTAATTCTATTGCACACTCTCAGAAAAAATGTACAAAAGCTGTCACTGGGGCTGTACCTTTTCAAAAGGTACACTTTTGTACCCAAAGGCTGAATATTGGTACCTTAGTGGTGCATATTAGCACCTAAAATGGACATATTACCAACTAAAAAGGACATATTAGCACCTAAAATGTCCAAATTAAGACCTAAAATGGACATATTAGCACCTAAAATGGACATATTAGCTCATGAAATTGACATATTAGCTCCTGAAATGGACATATTAGCACCTAAAATGTACATATTAACACTTAAAATGTACATATTAGCACCCAAAATGTACATATTAACACCTAAAATGTACTTATTAGCTCATGAAATGGACAAAAGTTTACCTTTTGAAAAGGGACAGCCCCAGTGACAACTTTTGTACCTTTTTTTCTGAGAGTGTAGGGACTTTTTGGCAACCTTAAAAGAAACATATAAAGGAGGGGGTCAGAAATCTGGGATCTGTTTAAGCAAAGTTTTATGATTCTGAAAAAAATATACGAATTTCTATCGCATTGAGATTTTGTTTTGCTTTCAAATATATTCAAAGAAACGTCAAGCAACACATTGAATTAAACATAAAATTAAGTGACTTTCATGTGTGTTTAACCCTTTCTGGCTGCATTTGCTCTACTTAAAAACAAGAAGACATTAAATGGATGTTCAATTGAAACGTTACATTCATTTAGCTCTTATTTAAAGGGATAGTTCACTTTGAAATTAATTTTTGGCATGTTTTAGCTTACCTCAAGGGCATCCAAGACGTAGGTGTCTTTGTTTCCGCAGTAGTTTCAATTTTGATATTTTTAGGTCAAACCGTTCTTGTCTGTCAGCCATATAATGGAGGTCTATGGTCACCACCTCAAAGAGCATGCACAGAGAAGTCCAAATTAAACATGATTTAATGACTCGTAAATGTAAGTACACATTGATGGCCTAAGACACGAAACGAGCGGTTTGTGTGAGAAAACGAACAGTATTTATATCGTTTTACCTCTTGTAACCAAGTGATTTGAGGGCGCGGGTGCTTTGTGGCTGTGGTTATAAGAGGTAAAACAATATAAATACTGTTCGTTTTCTCACACAAACCGCTCGTTTCGTGTCTTAGGCCATAAATGTGTAGCTACTTACATTTACGAGTGAAACAAGGTATTTTATGAGAAAACTGTCTGGATTTGATTTACATTGGGAACTGATGGATTTGGATCATGAAAAGACCTTCATGTTTTGCTAAAACAATGGCTGATATTCTGTTTGCCCATTTACGAACATTAATAACACTGACGTCAGCAGACAAGGAAAGTAGCTTTAGATGACGAGCGAGTTATGATGTTTTGCACACAGGAATGTTGGTTTGAACAGAGAATTTGCTTTGTTTCAAACCTCACTTTTCATTCATTTCATCCTCAGTCTGTTATCCACAAGGGTTTTACCTTTGAAATAAAGAGCGTATTATTAGAATGAATATGAGTTTACCTCTGCCATTATTCTCTGGCTGCTATACCCGTGCCTCTGTTGTGGAGCATGCAAACAGCGGTGAAGTAAAATGAAAAGCTGTGTGTATTTTCCAGGTTGCAATGATTACATGCAGGTCAAGTGGCTTTTTCAAGTGCATTTTTTTGGAGCACCACAACAATAATTCAATAATTACTGTCATTACTCTGTCAGGCTGTATTACTGTTATTCAAAACGGTACCCTTGAGGACGAGTCTTTATTTGAATTTGGACCAAATAAAATGATTGTGGATTGCAACAGAACTCCCAAAATGCATTGTGCATGCTTCATTATACATGTTTAGCATGTAACGGTAGAAGCGCAGGATGCAATCTTTTAATCTTTAATCTTTTTTAGCTTGTAATGTCGGAAACGTCGAGCTTATGGCACTCATGATCACAAGTGGATATGTATCTGATCATGAAAAAGACCAGGTGTAAATCCTTCTGAAACGCTTTCGAGATGGATTTAACTTCATGAGATGGTTGTGACCCACATTCTGAGCGAAACTGGAGGAGTGTAAATGCATCTATGTATGCGTCTAGTTTTGCAGAGACACATTTATGTGGTCAAGTGTCAATGAAACAGTTTTAACAAACCAGATCCGATCTATCCGACCAGTTAAAACGCATGTATCCAGGTGTAAACAGGCCCTGAGATGCAAAACCATTTAGGCTTTTTCATAGTACATGTTAATGTGCTCTCTACAACAGTTGCAAATGAGTTAGTCACTTAGTGACTCTCTGTACAAACTGTATTTACAAATGTGTGTGTATATATATATGTATATATATATATGATAAACAGCTGGCTGACTTTTCCATTTTTTGTATATTAAAATCAGATCATATAATAAAACATCATATTTACTTCTTATACTGTCACACTTTTTAAATTATTATGAGATCTCATTCAGTTTACTTTTTAAAATAAGTTTGTTTCTGTATTTTTAAAATGTACATATTTTAATTGTCATTAAAATATGTTCATTTTAAAAATATAGAAACAAACTTATTTTAAAAAGTAAATATGAACATATTTTATGAACACATTAAAATATGCTCATTTTAAAAATACAGAAACAAACTTATTTTAAAAAGTAAATATGAAAATATTTTATGAACACATTAAAATATGTTCATTTTAAAAATATAGAAACAAACTTATTTTAAAAAGTAAATATGAACATATTTTATGAACACATTAAAATATGTTCATTTTAAAAATACAGCAACAAACTTATTTTAAAAAGTAAATATGAACATATTTTATGAACACATTAAAATATGTTCATTTTAAAAATATAGAAACAAACTTATTTTAAAAAGTAAATATGAAAATATTTTATGAACACATTAAAATATGTTCATTTTAAAAATACAGAAACAAGCTTATTTTAAAAAGTAAATATGAACATATTTAATGAACATATGTTATGACAGTGAATACACTGTCATTAAAATATGTTAATTTTAAAGTATTTGCATAAATAATGTGTGTTTTGTCCTGTGTGTCTATGGGGTAAAAGGCCAACCTTGCCAGCTCATACATTCATAAGAAAAAAAATAAATTAAAATAAATATATATATATATATATATATATATATATATAATATGATAATATATATGTATATATATATATATATATATATATTATATGATAATATATATATATGAATACACTGTCATTAAAATATGTTAATTTTAAAGTATTTGGATAAATAATGTGTGTTTTGTCCTGTGTGTCTGTGGGGTAAAAGGCCAACCTTGCCAGCTCATACGTTCATAAGGAAAAAAAAAACCTTTTATGATTTATTTTCACACAAAATCTGTTGCTCCATCAATGCTCAATAAAAACATATCTATTTTTTCTCCAATCATACACTATGAGAGCAGTGAAAAGCACATTTTTCTCAGGATGTGCCATAGCCCCGTTGTTGCACCCTATAATTTTCGATGAAAAATGTTGCATGACACATTGACATAAAAAAAGACAAAACAGCAGCGTTTCCCTGACTTTTGGATCCCACTGTACATGATTGATCATCATAAAGAGACGTGGAAGAGAAAACTGTCGGCTTTGACTGGAAGGAAAATAATCAAATGTGAAATCGACTCCCTCTTCACAGTTTCAAAGCGTAGGTCTCTTTTTTTCTGGTCGATGTTGGTCATCCAGTCGGATGTTACCATGGTAATTTAGCTTGGCTGGATGAGTTGGCATTTGTCTGAGGAGACGGCAGTAAATACATGTTACAATGTCTCACGCGGGCTTCTTTATGAGTTGCATCAGACGTGGATGTGTTTTTCGGGAGAAAGAGCTGCTCTGCTTTGTTGCTCCGTCAATGGTCCGTATGTCGCCCGCAGTGCTTCCTGGCAGACGCACAAACAAAATATATATATAAATAAGTATATTAACCATAATTAATTTTCTGTGGATTTTCAATAGTAATTAAGCAGCTCTAAACAGGCCATCTGCGATTGCTTTAGAATTACCCGAGGACAGTTGTGTTGCTCTGTTGTTGTTCGGGAGATTTAAAGGGACAGTTCACTTTCAAATTTATTTTTGGTATGTTTTAGCTCACCTCAAGGGCATCCAAGATGTAGGTGTCTGAAGTAGTTTCAATTTTGATATTTTTAGGTCAAACCGTTCGTGTCAGTCATATAATGCAGGTCTATGGTCACCACCTCAAAGAGCATGCACAGAGAAGTCCAAATCAAACATGATTTAATGACTCGTGAATGTAAGTACACATTAATGGCCTAAGACACGAAACGAGCGGTTTGTGTGAGAAAACGAACAGTATTTACATAGTTTTACCTCTTGTAACCACAGCCACGTCACAGCCAAGTTATCTGAGGGCGCGGGTGCTTTGGGGCTAATGTGGATAATGTTGGATATGCAACATCATATATATGAGATATGACAGAGATCTACTTTCAGAAGAAGTTAAAGAGCAAAAAAAAATCTAAATTCGTAGATAACCTTGTATGAAAATACCATATGAAAAGTTATTGCATGATTTAAAATGTTTTAAAACAACATAAGGGCACTAATTTAGTAGATAAAGTGAGCGTTTCTTAGACTGCTTGTAAAAATGGCTTTTTTCCGACATCGCATCATTTTACGTGATTTAAAATATTGTGTTTGTGAAGGTCGCAAAAACTCCGGCTTGTCAGGACTTCAAGATCGAGTCCACAAGTTTCCATTACAAGAAAAGGGACGGTGCCATATTATCTATTTCTTTCGGTCCTGCAGGTGAAGAGACGGGATTTCTCTTCCGCATCGGCTTTGGAAAACACGGTCGTGTGTAGCGTTCACTTCAGATCAAATGATTATCATCCCGGAGTTCAACATGCGATGCCGAAGTATTGATCGTCGTATACTAAACCAATGGCATCAAATAGTGTGATAAAGGTAATCATGCCCTAAATAGAGGCAACTTGTAATTGAAAAAGAAATTTGTTGTTTAAATACTCAGATCTTTAATTTTCTGTTTATGTTATAACCCAAAATGTACCTGAGTATGCTTTTAGTACAATAGAAATATACTCAAGTATAGTTTTTATTCATTTAATAGTCTAAATCTACCCTAAACATACTCCGGGTTATTTCCACAGCGTCCGAAATGTCATTGCGATCCATTGTTTTCCTGTTCCGTTACCTCACGCCCGCCACGCCCGTTTTCAGACGTGGAAGTAAAATTTTCTCACAAAAACGACTCCAGAAGCTTCTGTAGTGTATTTATATTAGAGCCAGACCGATATATCGGCCGATATTAGGTATTTTCAAAACTATCGGTATCGGCAGTTATAATGGCCGATAAACGAATATTTCAAAAATAAAATAAATACAGACGAAACATGCTTGAACCATGTCATGAGTGTTGGAGTTGTATAGTTTGTCCACCAGAGGGCGCTCTACACCGTTCCTGTTGGCAACACTCGTTGTGTTGGTCACGAGACATACATTGCTTGAATAATAATTAAAAAAACATCCCCATCAGTTGTCTTAACTCAAAAAAGCATGACAAAATTTGTGACTATCATGTCCAGTTTAAAAATAAATAAATAAATAAATAAATAAAATATCGGATTTTAAAACCCAAAAATATTTTATCGGTATCGGCCTTCAAAATCTTTTATCGGTCGGGCTCTAATTTATCTACTTATATTATTTTTCTATGCATTGACTCATTGGGTCCTCTAACCTGCAATATGCCCTTTATCATGAAATCAAAAGTCTTGCTGCACATAAAACATCATATTATAAAAGTAAAATGTGTTACAAGTCATTTTATATCGACTTTGCTTTTGGAATTGAACCTCTCAGGTCTTTTTTTCCCTCTCTTTTCACTCACCATCCGGTTTTAAATTTTAAAATGCTGCAGAATGATGTAGGTTTCCATCCCTGTGTGTTCACTGGAGGGCTGGAGCGGGGTCATGTGTAGCTACAGGCTTTCCTCTGAAAACCTCTCCATTGATGCTCGATGCAAATCCAGGGTTGTTTTAACCCAAATTTGGGTCAAATATGGACGAACCCAGTCATTGGGTTAAAAATGTAAAAATTCCCCAAAATTCAATGGCTTGGTTTGTCCATATTTGACCCAAATTTGGGTTGAAACAACCCAGTGTGTGTTCGGACTCGGCGTTCTCTGTCTAGTAATGTTCTTAGGCATGAGAAACTGGATGGTCAGTGACTTGTCCACCCGAACTGAACCCACACAGTTCCTCTTAGGGCGAATCCCTCTGATTGGATGAACTGCATCGTCCCTTCGCTCACGCTAGCCATCAAAATAGCCCCTCAATACAAACATCTCCCTGAAAATGATTCATCTTGTTGAGTTATTGCCCGTTGTTCACCTCTATCTTTCGAGAGCACGGCAGTATTACTGGAGCCATTCGTATTTGATTATGGCCATTGCGGACGGCCCTGGCACAGCTTGAGGAATTCCAATCTCTGCGAATGATTGTTGACTTTGTGAGCGAGTGGCCGTTTGGTCAAGCCGGAGACCCTACATCACGAATTTGACACGAGCCCTGCCGTCTCAGGCAAGCTTCGGTCCTCCGATGCACCTTTCTGGTCCCAGGACGAGGACTTCGGTCTTTATTCGGCTCCGGTGGTGGTGTGTGAAATAATGATCGTATTACTCATGATATGAGTCAGCCTTTCAAATTCAATCTATTTTTTTTTGTGCTCCCAAAAACTTAACTGTCTGTATAGAAGATAGACAAAAAATTACATTTTAAACTAACATTAAAACATAGACACATTGCTAAAAATGTAGAATTGTTTTGTGTGTGTGTGTGTGTGTGTGTAAGTTGTTGTTTTGTTTTTCCATTGCAAGAAAACAAATGATAAACAAAACTGTGGTAAATTGGTAATTAGCAGATAAATAAATATGAAGATCTAATATTAGTTTTTTTTTGTTGTAGTGTAGTTTGAAGTCTATTTACTTTCCTATTTATTCACTTATTTTTTTTATTCTCTTTTATGAAAACAATTAGGAAAGTACATTTTTAACTGGATCATATTTTGCCCCCATATTTTTTATATTTTCCATAAGATATTTATATATAATATAATATAATTAGGACTGCCAAACGATTAATTTCGATTAATCGCATACAAAATAAAAGTTTATGTTGACATAATATATGTGGGTGCACTGTGTATAATTATTTTATATATATAAATACACACACATGCTTGTATATATTTAAGAAATATTTTCATGTATATACTGTATATAGATTTATATATATATAAATATAAATATTTTATATATATAAATAATATTTATTTCTTAAATATACACGCGTGTATTTATATATACTGTATATATATATATATATATACACACACACGCACACACACACAAAATAATGATAAACAGTGCACCCACATATATTATGTAAACACAAATTTTTATTTTAGGTGCTATTCATTGTGATAATATAATATAATATAATATAATGTTTAACTTTTATTATGATGAAGCATATTTTCACCACAAAATTCTCATCAGAATAATGCATAAAAAATGAAAATAAATAAATAAAGTAATAAATAAATTTTATTTTCTGGACACAAAGTTTGACTTTATTAATTTAACTTTATTAAACCACGTTTGTCTGAATTTGTGATCTTGCATTAGTTCCTAATGGATAAAATCAGCCCTGTAATATTTTCTTCCTTATTGAATATACATTTTCTTTTTAAATGTGACATTACAGAAGTAGAGTTGTGATTTCCATTGGATGTTGTTTGATCAGTCACTCCATGACATTCGAAACTTCATCCATACGATTTCACTGCAGCAAAACAGTATTTTGTGACATTATTGCAGATGCATTGAGATTTCTAATGCCGTTTTGAGCGCTGACTTGAGAACGGCAGTGTTTCAGTGACAGTGTGCAGTTTATCTCTGACAAGTGTGTGTGTGTGTGATAGACTGAACCAAAATGATGGTGACATGAAAGAAAGAAAGAGAAAAGAGAGCTTGCCTGCTGTCAGGCTGCACGACTCCAGTGGCTGATGGTCTACAGCTCAGGTGTGTGTGTGTGTGTGTGTGAAACGGGAAGTTAAAAGCTTGACTAAATCACACAAACTGCTCTGCAGAGGGAGATAACACTGCTGGTGGGAAAGAAGATCTCTTTGATATGTCGATTGTTTATCTTAGACATTAATTTGTTTAAACGGAAAGCACATGGAGATTTCTCGGCATTTTGACATTTTGGTTTTGGCTAAAATAGTGTGACTGAACTGAACATGCTAAAATAAACAGCCAAAATAAAAGCTGACAGAAATATATTACTATAATGCAATAAAATGTTCTTCTCAAACAACAACAATAATAATAATAATAAACTATTATTATTGTTATTATTATTAAAGCAATATAATTTTCATTTTAGTTAATGTTTTAATACAAGTTCAGTTGTACTGCAGCCCTTTTATATAAAAAAATAAAAATAAAATCTTTGGTTGAACGTTTTAATAACATATTAACTTAGTTTTAGGAACATTAACATTTAAGTTTTATGAATACATTTCATCAGACACATTTTTATTATAAATGAATTAATTTATTTTCAGATTTTTTTTTCAGATTCATTTAAAAGTAAATAAAGTAATTCATCATGAAAGTAATTAAAAATTCTAATATATATATACAGTATATAGGGCTGTCAAACGATTAATCGCATCCAAAATAAATAAAAATTTGTGTTACATAATATATGTGGGTGCACTGCATATCATTATTTTATATATATAAATACACACATATGCTTGTATATATTTAAGAAATATTTTAATTTATATATGTATATATATTTATATATAATTTATATTATATATAAAAAATAAATATTATAAAAATAAATATTTTTTTTCTTAAATAAACATGCATGCATATATATATATATATATATATATATATATATATATATATATATATATATGCACCCACATATATTATATAAACACAAACTTTTATTTTGGATGCAATTAATCGCGATTATTTGTTTGACAGCCCTTATATATATATATATATATATATATATATATATATATATATAGTACAATTTTATCATTTTTTAAAAATTTTTTTTTTATTTATTTTGGCAAGCGCATCCAGAAATTAGATTACGGTCAATAATTTTAATTTCAATGTACACTTCTCTGTATGATCTTATAGTACATCTAATCCACATCACATCAGCCTCTGAAACTCACATGGGTGGTCCACTAAAATACGGACTCCATTAAGACTCGCGAGCTATGAAAGAGCAATATGATATTCCTCAGGGAGCTGTGCTGAGGCCGCTTTAGTCTCTCGTCTCACAGTTAATATGATGAGACACGAGAGCCCAGATTCTAGATCAGCACATTCAGATTCATATAGAAACACACTCTCACACTGATAATGCACAGTATATAAACATGTTTCCTTTTGGCTGGAGTGTCTGCTCTTATGTTCAAATGTAAATTAGCGACAACACAAAAGCTGTATTGCTGCATGTATGGAGCGTTCATGAATGCATGCATCACCATAGCACATGCAGATGAATGTTTCAGCCTGTTATTATGTGCTTTGCATTGTATCAGATTATGCCACGCGCTGACAATAACATGACTATAATGTGTGTTTTTTTTAAGACGGGATAGCATTCATTATAGTGTGGGAGATGCTTGATAAGATTTAAGTACGAATGTTTATGTAAAAACCTTTGTAGATATGGCGGCTGTTTCAGCATGTATGCCATGTATGACAATTGAACATCCAGATTTTAATCATCTCTGGATTTGTATCTCGCTGAAGTGTGTGCTCTGCATTTCCTTCTTGCTATATAGGACTGTGTTTAGTATTGTCTATGTAGGGCTACATTCACACTGTATAACAAACATGGCTCGCGCTCAAATTCAAAAATCTGGTAACACTTTAGTTGAAGGGGTGTGCATAAGACTGACATGACACCTTCATAATCATGACAAGATATATGAAAGAAGTTTTATGACAACTGTCATTAAGTGTCATTCGCTCCGTTTTAATGCAAATACGACATTGTTTGAGATGTCTTTGTTATGACACTTTGACATAAACCAATACATCATGACCTGTCAGTGTCTTTGTCATGACAACTTAACATTACTAATACAACCGGTCATAAACATGACATAGCAGATTAATGATCAAACTTAAGAATAATATACTTTTTTTATTAGTGCGTCACCAATCAACTCTATAATATGTAAAATTAAAAATATTTTGATTTATTTATTGCCACAATATTTCCTGTAATTAAATACTGAGTGCCTAAGTATATAATTTGAATTTTATAATTTGAATTAAATTTTTTTTAATAATTAATTTTTAATTTTTTTTTTATCATTTTTTAATAATTATTTTTTAATAATTTTTCTATAACCTTGAAATAAGCATTGCGGTCATTTAACTTAATGATTTAATATTTGAATGAAGTTTTTTATTAGTGCGTCACCAATCAAATCAATAATATGTAAAATAAACAATATTTTGATTTATTTATTGCCACAATATTTCCTGTAATTAAATACTTAGTGCCTACGTATGTAATTTGAATTTTATAATTTGAATTAATTTTTTTAATAATTAATTTTTAATATTTTTTTATCATTTTTTAATAATTATTTTTTAATATTTTTTTTATAACCTTGAAATAAGCATTGCTGTCATTTAACTTAATGATTTAATATTTCAATTAAGTTTTAAGTTTGTGCATAAAATGTACTTTGGCGTTGGACTGAAGGGAACCATAATGAATGTTTTTTTTTTCTTTTTTTTTTCGAAGATTGTGTTCCTCTGCGTTTGCTGTAAATCCGCAGGCCTGAGAGCCGGATAAACTCCTCTCTCGATGTGAAGAAGCTATGATATGACCACCGCACACCTGTTTAATTTCACACTGTTACAAGCGCACACGTTTAATCTGAGGATACAGTGGGATTTGATGCAATGATGCGTATCTCGGAGAGATTAGGGGTGGTGTCGGGACGGGACGAGCCGCTGGGACTTTCCCTGTTGTTTTACTGCTGTAATGGGCTTTGTAAGTTAATACCCGAGAGACACAACAATTCATCTGAGCCGGTCTCGGACTGCCCCAGTTCTCCTTCATTAAAACCCGAGGATGGGAGTTATTGGGATGGGAGTGGGATTATTCCCACAGACTGGCAATAATCAGGATGGCTCAGCTCCTACTCGAGCAGAAGCGCTGACGTGATGGGAGTTGTTGTTGTGCGCTGCGTGTTGAGTATGAGAGATCATTCTTGACACATCGCACTGGTCACTGGTATTGTCTTGGCATCGTTTGTGAGTTTGGAGATGGTCCTCATTTGATGCAGAGGACGCTCATCGGGACAGTGCCTTTTGCACACTCTATTTTCAGCCAGCATCCACAGCCGTGACCTTTCTGTTGGTCATGGGTGAATAGTTAGCATTTCTGCTTAATGAACGTGTCCGGCGCTGGACGTGTAATGTAGATTGCCAATCTGGTCTAAGATCTGCGCAGGGTAATACACGCATTGTGATGGTGCATTTTCAGATATTGTTAACAGTAGTGTGTTTTAATGATGTCTGGACATGCATTCTGGTTAGCACAACTCATTGACATGCTTTCCCCTCCTTTATGTTTTATGCTAATTTCATGTCTTGGTAATTTACCTTCATTGCTGAAGTATATGTTTGATGATTTGCAATGGATTATTATATTTTTTTAAATAATAGATAAATTAGCATTATTGTACAACAGAAAATTATGTATTAATTTGACATGTATTAAATGACTGTATTAAATGTACATGGTGCTGCAAAGAAATACTTTGGTATTATTGTGGTATATTTCCGTTAAAACAGAAATATTTGGATCATATTTCACCACACTTTATTATTTATTTTATTTTTTATAATTTATTATAATTTAATTTAATTTGCAAAGAATACCATGGTATTATTGTGGTATATTTCCATCAAAACAGAAATATTTGGACCATATTTCACCACACTTTATTATTTATTAAGAGATTTAATTTAATTTAATTTAATTTAATTTGCAAAGAATACCATGGTATTATTGTGGTATATTTCCATCAAAACAGAAATATTTGGACCATATTTCACCACACTTTTTTATTTATTAAGAGATTTAATTTAATTTAATTTAATTTAATTTAATTTGCAAAGAATACCATGGTATTACTGTGGTATATTTCCATCAAAACAGAAATATTTGGACCATATTTCACCACACTTTATTATTTATTTATTAAGAGATTTATTTTATTTTATTTATAATTTAATTTAATTTAATTTGCAAAGAATACCATGGTATTATTGTGGTATATTTCCATCAAAACAGAAATATTTGGACCATATTTCACCACACTTTATTATTTATTAAGAGATTTAATTTAATTTAATTTGCAAAGAATACCATGGTATTATTGTGGTATATTTCCATCAAAACAGAAATATTTGAACCATATTTCACCACACTTTATTATTTATTAAGATATTTATTTTATTATTTATTATTAATATTATTAATTTTTATTAATTTAATTTAATTTCCAAGGTTTGTAATTATTTTACTTTATCTTTTCCCCATGACAATTAAGCACATTTCCCCCAGAAATTCCAAATTGTCATTTTCTTTTACTGAAATTATTATTTGATAAGCTTATATGTGCATGTAGAGAAAAAATATAAAAATAATGGTGACAAGGGTGCTTGCCATGAAAATAAAATAGGCTTAATCTCTAAATTGCATCTGAAATGTAAATCTCTTTTTATTATTTTAGCTATAGCTATATCTTTCCTTTTTCTCTCTTTATGTGGAGAAATCTAACCTAACATGTTCTTGGCAGTTTCACCATGGTCCTATTTTCGTGTTTACCACATTTATATAAGCTTAAAGAATAACTTAACTCTAAACATCCAAACATTTGTCCAAGTCACTTTCCAGTCACCTCTAAAATACATCAGATAAAGACAGGAACCCTGATCTGCGACCTGAACCCCATCGCACATATAGATGGATTTCTGATTAAATTTCCCTTCGGTTAGTGCAATCAACCCAAACTATTTCCACTCGAAATGAAAATGACATTTGAGAGAGACACATACGAGCCTCCCGTAATTGGTTCAGGCGGCTATTTTACAAGGCGCAGATTTAAATGACATAATTCCCTGTGTGTTGATAAGAGCTGTGGGTTTAATTATGGCTTTATCTTGGGAGGTACAGTGTCACGTCATGGCCTAGGCTTGTTTACCGCTGGTGATTTACTTCTAAAGGCGGCTGTTACGTACTGATAAACCACTCATTACACACAAGGTCTCCACACGGAGAAACCTGAACAACACCTGGAGTGGAAAGGTGGCACCGTTCAATTGGGATCCGTCAGACGTCACGCTTCTCAGACGCTCGCGGTTATGCAGCGATTTGTCTTTGCTTAATTATTTATGCCTTGCGTTTCCTTGCTCTGCTTTTGCAGTCTTGTAGATGAAAGGCTTGCACATGAAGCCTGTGTGTTTCGTTGTGACGTGTGACGTATTGCATTAGCTTCTGTGTGTTTTCGTGATGTTGCTAGCATGTGCGGAGGTGGACAGGCGGCAGTGTGTCGCTAATATCTGAAACTATCCATCCATCCATCCATCCATCCATCCATCCATCCATCCATCCATCCATCCATCCATCCATCCATCCTAATATTATCTATCTATCTATCTATCTATCTATCTATCTATCTATCTATCTATCTATCTATCTATCTATCTATCTATCTATCTATCTATCTATCTATCTATCCAAATATTTTCTATCTATCTATCCATCCATCCATCCATCCACCCACCCACCCACCCATCCATCCAAATATCTATCTATCTATCTATCTATCTATCTATCTATCTATCTATCTATCTATCTATCTATCTATCTATCTATCTATCTATCTATCTATCTATCTATCTATCTATCTATCTATCCAAATATTTTCTATCTATCTATCCATCCATCCATCCATCCACCCACCCACCCACCCATCCATCCAAATATCTATCTATCTATCTATCTATCTATCTATCTATCTATCTATCTATCTATCTATCTATCTATCTATCTATCTATCTATCTATCTATCTATCTATCTATCTATCTATCTATCTATCTATCTATCTATCTATCTATCCATCCAAATATTTTCTATCTATCTATCTATCTATCTATCTATCTATCTATCTATCTATCTATCTATCTATCTATCTATCTATCTATCTATCTATCTATCTATCTATCTATCTATCTATCTATCTATCCATCCATCCATCCAAATATTTTCTATCTATCTATCTATCTATCTATCTATCTATCTATCTATCTATCTATCTATCTATCTATCTATCTATCTATCTATCTATCTATCTATCTATCCATCCATCCATCCATCCATCCATCCATCCATCCATCCATCCATCCATCCATCCATCCATCCATCCATCCATCCATCCATCCATCCAAATATTTTCTATCTATCTATCTATCTATCTATCTATCTATCTATCTATCTATCTATCTATCTATCTATCTATCTATCTATCCATCTATCCATCCATCCATCCATCCATCCATCCATCCATCCATCCATCCATCCATCCATCCATCCATCCATCCATCCATCCATCCAAATATTTTCTATCTATCTATCTATCTATCTATCTATCTATCTATCTATCTATCTATCTATCTATCTATCTATCTATCTATCTATCTATCTATCTATCTATCTATCTATCTATCTATCTATCTATCTATCTATCTATCTATCTATCTATCTATCTATCTATCTATCTATCTATCCATCCATCCATCCATCCATCCAAATATTATCTATCTATCTATCTATCTATCTATCTATCTATCTATCTATCTATCTATCTATCTATCTATCTATCTATCTATCTATCCATCCATCCATCCATCCATCCATCCATCCATCCATCCATCCATCCATCCATCCATCCATCCATCCATCCATCCATCCATCCATCCATCCATCCATCCATCCATCCAAATATTTTCTATCTATCTATCTATCTATCTATCTATCTATCTATCTATCTATCTATCTATCTATCTATCTATCTATCTATCTATCTATCTATCTATCTATCTATCTATCTATCTATCTATCTATCTATCTATCTATCTAATCCATCCATCCATCCATCCATCCATCCATCCATCCATCCATCCATCCATCCATCCATCCATCCTAATATTTTAAAAATGAAGATGAATTTGTTTACAGCCATTTTCAGATTAGAAACGAATCTTGAAATTTAAGTTCTAATCCCATTCTCGGAGCCTGAACATTTGTATAACCTTTATTTATTTTTTATTTTTTTAAGGTTTACTCTAAAATAAATATTAGATGATATTTGATGATTATTAAGAATATAATTTCTGCTGTCGCTCTCAGTAAATCTGCGTTCAGCCAGTTATGGCCGTCATAAAACTGGCAGAAATTTTAGTGCACTTGTTTCAACTTACATTTATAAGTTAAAATAACAATTATACTTGTTAATTCAACAGAAAATCTAGTGCAGTCGTTAAAACGTGCATTTTTGACTTAAAATAACAATTTAATTTGTTCATTCAACTTTCAGTCTAGTTGAGGACAATAAAACTTAACATGTCTTGTTATCTTGACACACAAAAATAAGTTGAAACAACTAAACTGCAAAAATTCAGTGTGAAGAGTTAACCGAACACCTCACCAAACATTCAGAGATCTATAGAGAAACTTAACAAAAGAACAGAAGTATTGTGAAACCTATGTGACACATTCTGGCTGTTAAACTGCGTATATTTTCACGTGCAAAATTTGAAGCAGGTAAAACGTCAGATATGGAGTTTTTGGCTTCAGATTTGAGGTCACCTAGTTTCATGAGTAAATAGTAAGTAGAAAATCATGGCTTTGGTCTTCAATTCGCATACATGTTTTCCTCTCTCAGGCATCTTGAAAGGAGTTTATTTTATAAGTGTGTGTCTTTTTTTCTGTGGTACAAGCTGACATGTTTTTAAAGGTGTTCAATAGCCATTTCAATAGGAAATGCATCAACACAGAAAAGGAAAAGCCGATTCATCGTGAAAGAAGTGAGGCAAAGGCATCTCAGCTTTCACAGAATCTATTGTATATTTTTTCTATTGCAAAAGTCTGTTATTTCTTCATGCTTTTGCATTAATATTTGCAGCATAATTGCTGGTCGGAGCAGGTTTTCTAAACTCGTACGGACAATAGAGCGTCGTATCTCTGAAAAGGCATTATTACTTCATAAACCAGAGGAAGAACGAAGTGTGGATATCACTCGGCCAACACAATCCTGCTAATAAACACCTGAGCATATCAATAAAACAGAATAAAACCCGAGTAAAATGAGAAAAAGTTCTCAGAAATAGAGCCGAATAAAGCTATTCCTTTGGAAATAACATGAATTCTCATAAACAATTTCTTAAAGCGTTATAGTGGACAGATTGAGTTGATTGAAATATCGGACTCATTAATAGTCTTACAGTCCACATAAATTCAAATTGTTTTTTATATTGCTTTTTATAGTTCAGGAAACTTTAAAGTATCAACACTGTAAAAAATTTATTGTTGGTTTAACTTAAAAAAAGTACGTAACCTGGTTGCCTTAAAATTTTAAGTTGATTGAACTGGAAAAAGTGAGTTAATACAACGAAGGAGATTGATTTAATCATCAGAAACTCAAAAAAAATAAGTTATCTGAACTAAATAAATTATTTAAGTTGATTTCACAAAAGAAAAATGTTGTGATAACAAATCTTGAAAATATATATATTTTTTTACAGTGAACTTTGTCTCAGATGTCTCTTTTTAATCTCACACAGTCTTGCGTCTCAAGTAAATTTTCCCAAGGCTTTTTATATATTGCTGGAAAAATAAGAGCGAACTATAGGAGACTTCAGCTTATGTTCGTTTGTTCTAAGTTTAATCTCTGCGTTCTTGGGAAACAGTTAAAGAGAGATCTCGTTTGTGATTTTACTTCGCATCGGATTTGTGTAAGAAAATAGTATGCAAAGATCCTCTTTGTGCCGATAAGCGTCCGTCAGGTAGTGTGCCAAAACAGATGAAATCCTCTGTATGATAAAGACGAATATAATTCAAAAATATGTCTCTTCCAAGCAGCACTTTAGCGCAAATGTTTGAACTCATCAATATTTGCTGTGAAATCTGCAGCAGAATGAGCGGTGAGCTTTATAAGTCTGGGATCGCTGCCATGCGCCCGTGGATGTAAACTCGCTGCACATCCAGCAATCCTTGCTCTTTCTCTCCCAGACGTTCCCTCGCCGCATCCTAAATGAACTGAGCGGCGGCGAGCGATAGCGTCTTCTCTATGGCTCCTGTGAGAGCGCTGCATGGAGGAACTGCTAACAAGGACAGTCTGACCACAGACAGCGCTACACTATCACAGAGATCTCTGTGTGCTGCTGGAGGAAGAGAGGCTTTTTGTGCTGCTTTACACTGGTTTACACTGGTTTACGACCACATTGTAACTGGGGAAGCACACAATGCTACGACTCGCTTAACTTCTTAGTGACTTTCAGTTGGTGTTGGGTGACTATCTATCTATCTATCTATCTATCTATCTATCTATCTATCTATCTATCTATCTATCTATCTATCTATCTATCTATCTATCTATCTATCTATCTATCTATCTATCTATCTATCTATCTATCTATCTATCTATCTATCTATCTATCTATCTATCTATCTATCTATCTATCTATCTATCTATCTATCTATCTATCTATCTATCTATCTATCTATCTATCTATCTATCTATCTATCTATCTATCCATCCATCTATCCATCCATCCATCTTCTAAAACTTTGTGGTTTTTGAAAGAAGTCTCCTATGCTCAGCTCACCCAATAAAAATGCCAATATTGTGAAAATATTATTGCAGTTTAGTTATTACAATTACAATTTAAAATAACTGTTTTCTATTTTAATATATATTTAAAACATATTTCTTTCCCCTGTAATTCTCATCAAATGATTCTTTGATGAATAGAAAGTTTAAAAGAACAGCATTTATTTGAAATATAAATGAAAATATAAATTTTAACATCACTCTTGATAAATTTAATGAATATATAATATATACAGTGTCTGTTTATATACAGTATATATATATATATATATATATATATATATATATATATATGAAGAGTTCAGATGCAAAAGCCTCTAAATGCCATTTAAAATTTTCTTCTAAAATGATCATTTTTATCAAGCTTGTATATTTAAGTTCAGTAATTTCACTTAAATGACAATTAATAGGTAATCTTCATTGCCATTTAAGTGAAATTACTGAACTTAAATATACAAGCTATATATATATATATATATATATATACTATATATATACTGTATATACTGTATGTATGCACTGAAAAAAATAATATGCTTTATCTAATCAATAAAATTGTGGCAACATATTACAAGCAATATTATTAATTAAATTGTACAAATTAGAATTAATTAGAATGTTAATTTGATTAACTATTATTCAATTCTAATTTGTTCAATTTAATAAATAATATTGCTTTTAATCTGTTGCCTCAATTTTATTGATTAGACAAAGCATATTCATTTTTACAGTGTGTACTGATTAATTGTTCACAATAAGACATTGAATTGTTTGTAGAGTATTGACAAATAAAGTCAGTATCTGGCAAATAATTACTTTATATGAGGCTTTTAACCCCCTCCCTTTTTTTTCCAGTAACAATATCTTAAAGGAAGATGCATTTGCTTAAAAAGCAAAATTACTGAAGATATCAAGTCTTTTAATCTTGCCAATGCAGTAAGATCAAATACACTCATTATTAAAAATATTTTTTTCTGAAAACTCATGTAGTGTTTCCTCTCAAGTAAATTGATTGTGTTCCTAGGATTTTATATATTTTAACTGGAAAATAAGACCAAAATACAAGGATTTTCTGCAGTGTATCTGCTGTAGACGACAAGAGGCAGTCTTTTGTCAATGAGAAAACAACGTGATACTCCATCCCGCCGCTGACCTGGCATCAGTGCATTGGTGCGAGGAGTCTAAGTAGCCTAGCCAGACTATAGTCTTGATTGAAAAAAAAATATATATATATATTTTTGCTGCCTGTTCAAATTAGCTTAAGCAACACAATTACTATACATTTTTTCCAAACTTATTTTTTGTTTGTGTCCAGTCTGCGTAAATATATGTAAAATGTAACCGTTTGTGTTGGATTACATGAATGATTTGTGTTGAATTAACTGAAACTGGGTGGTTCTTGTTAATTCCCAGCATGCTTTGCATATAAATCTTAGGATTTAAGATGCTAACATGTGCTATTGGTAGCTAACAGTCTAGAAATTGAGTTGTATGACACTAAAATACATTGAATCTTAATGGGATGATTATGAATTTGAACACCTGAATCACCCAATCAGGGAGCCTTTTAAAATTCACTTTGAGAGTGAATTCAACTTAAAATGACTTAATTCCATGTTACATGAATAAATTATGTTTGTGTAACTATTGGTTCATGTGGGACCGATGTACACTATCAAATCATGTACACACTACTGTACTATTGGATTCAAAGTCTTGTTTCTGCGGTCTGGTGCGTCAAGTATTGATCAAAGACTTCCCAAAGAAAGAAGCGCAGACACATTCAACTCCACCTGTGTTCACCCAGTAGTCAATTTGAACCAATTCCACTGAAAGTTTTTATCCTGAAGAGACTCAATAGACAATTTTTGAAGCCATCAAAAAGTCTCCTCCGGTTTCAGTCTCTTTACCATCCACTTAGACCTTTGTCTCTGCAGAAAACAACCTGAATGCATGGGATGTTCTGTCTTATACTCTGCAATTTCAGCCCAGTTAGCTAATGGTGTTTCGTGTGGAGTCGGCCAGCTCTATGAATCAGAGGCTGTTAATAGCCCATCTTTAATGCGGCTCACGCTGAGCTGGCCTGTGCTGGTCCCCGGGGGCTCCGGCTCTATGGCAGATCCATTATTCATGGTTCAACCTGGGCTGCTGGGAGCCAGTGACACCTGAAGCAGCACAATCACTCAGGGGTTTGAGGGAGATGCCCCTGCCAGGCCCGGAGGACTTGAGGTCAGTCCACCCGAAGACCTGCGAACCACAGGGTGTGCCAAAGCCATTCCTCCAGACAGATAAAGGAACATGAAAGCGCATGCCCTGTGAGTTTGGGGCGGGCCATGTGCTTATGCACTGTGTGTAGGGTCCAATTATCAATTTACATTCCTAAGTTTGGCCTGTTACTTCAGTTTTGCTGTCACAATACTGTATATGAAATGCTTTCTTCAGATTGATTTATCATTCTGCACAGTATTTGGGCATTGGTGTCGGTATTTTGAATTGTGGAAATTCATAAATTTGTTGTGCATCTTATGTGCGTGCATTACATATTACAGTACTATATTACATGTTATGTTATATTATAATACTGTAATGACATAAATAAGTATTTAAAACCTCAAATTTAGCCACAAAAATATAAAGCTACAAAAGATTTTTGTTAATTGACATGACAGAGTTTGATTATTATTGGTTATGATTATTAGAGTTTGATTATTATTGGTTTGGTTATGAATTTATAATAATATAATATAATATAATACACTCTAAAAAATGTTGGGTTGTTTTAACCCAATTTTGGGTCAAATATGGACAAACCCAGCCATTGGGTTACATTTTTAAATTACATTTTATAACCCAATGGCTGGGTTTGTCCATATTTTACCCAAATTGGGTTAAAACAACCCAGCATTTTTTAGAGTGTATAATATAATATAAATTATTCATATAATTTATATTTTTCACTCTAAAAAGTGCTGGGTTGTTTTAACCCAATTTTGGGTTAAATATGGACAAACCCTGCCATTGGGTTAAATTTATAAATTACATTTTTTTTAATCCAACAATTGGGTTTGTCCATATATGACCCAAAATTGGGTTAAAACAACCCAGCACCCAGTGTGTTTTTGTTCATTGACATTTGATGTTGATTTTGGGGCATATATTAAATATTATATATATAAACAGTATGATTATACACTATAAAATGCTGGGTTATTTCAACCCAAAGTTATATAAAATATGGACAAAGCCAAATGTTGGGTTAAAAAATTAAAAAGCGTACAGTTGAAGTTGGTTTAAAATTTTAAATTACATTGTTAACCCAGCATTTGGGTTTGTCCACATTTTACCCAATTTTGGGTTAAAATAACCCAGCATTGTAATGCTGGGTTGTTTTAACTCAACTTTGGGTCAAATATGCACGAACCCAAACGTTGTGTTAAAAATGTAATTTAAAAATGTAACCCAATGGCTAGATTTGTCCATATTTGACCCAAAGTTGGGTTAAAACAACCCAGCAGTTTTTAGAGTGTATTGCATGTGATGGGTATTTGCAGATTTCCAGTTTTACACGAATCACCAATAAATGTTGATGCTGATCCTTATTTTTGATGAATAGAAATCTTTTGAAATGTCTTTACTGCCCTTTTTGATCAATTGAATGCATCCTTAACAGTATTATACACTGAATATAAATGAGTACTATTATATCACATGTGTATGTTGGAGTATTTGCAGGGTTCCCGTTCTGTATGAAGCTCCATTAAATGTTGATTTGATCTGGTTTGCTTGGCTGCAGTTTGTTCGGCCCACAGCGAGGGGTTATTATAGGAGTTCACATTTGTCACCCACGAGGCTGGAATTTGGGGCCAAATTTAATTTCTTTTAAGAGCAACATTTGTCAGCGAGGATGTTGTTCATTAACAGCACCTGCAAGTTTCAAATTGGAGGACAATTATGTTGAAAGCACACGAGCCTTATGTGTAAGCGTTCCTTCAGGTATTTAATGAGTTTTGGCTGCGTCTTCGCTCATGTAAATCTTAGTCTCACAGAAGAAAAGTTTTATTGCCCCAAGGTTCCTCTTTCTTGGCTCAGGAGACTTAATAGTGTTGTCAATTATTTGTATTTGATCAACTTTGTTTTAAGACTAAAAATAGACACTAGTCAATGGTTGTCATTCAGCAAGCTCAGATTATTTGATGAGAAATGTTTGCGTTCATTATGAGATTTCTGACGTTTGCACGCAAACTTTGGTATTTTGGCATCTCTTTTTGAGACTGTTTCTGAGATGTCCCATTTAATCTCGCCGCTGTCCAGAACAAATCAGATGTAAATGAGATTGCATTTAAAGTTTCTTCGTTAAGTGTGGGTTTAAGTTTGGGATTTGAAAGCATTCAGCTGAACCTGCATTGACAATCAAAAATCTCTTGAATTTGTGCTAACTAAACCAGAAAAACATCAAGTCATGACACAAGCTTATTACATGATTATTGCATTTTTAATTTCTAAACGTAGCATTGACCTTTTTTCTTTCCGGTTTGAAAGGGTAGCACTTTATTTTACTCTCCTGTTCCCCATTTAGATATTATATTAATTGCAATGGGTGATAACTTAGTACTAACAGTAGGGATGGGCAACGATTAATCGCATGCAAAATAAAAGTTTGTGTTTACATAATATATGTGTGTGTAGTGTGTAAAATTAATTTGTATATGTAAATACCCACACATGCATGCATATATTTAAGAAAAATGTGTTATTAATATAGCAAATATTTATATTTATATATAATATTAATTATGTATAAAGTATATACATGCAAGTATTTCTTAAATATATACATGCATGTGTATGCATTTATATATACAAATTAATTATACACACTACATACACATATATTATGGAAACACTTTTATTATTTTTTTTTATTATAAATATATATTTATTATATATTTATATATATTTAAATATTTATTATATTTTTATATAATTTTATTATATAAAAATATATTATTTTTTATTTTATTTATTTTTTGTTTTTTTATTTTTATTTTATTTTATATTATAAACTTTTATTTTGGATGCGATTAATCATTGCCAATCCCTAACTAACAGCATAAACTTAATTATAGCAATCCTTACATTTGTTCGTCTGGCCTTCAGTGTTCTTGTACATTCAACAGGCCGTACTGTATACAGTACCATGCATATTTCCCAGCTCCCATATTATTAATGCATCTCTCCAGTGAATTCATAACAAATAATAAATCACACTAGAGACCAGCACCTTTCACATTAAGTTCATGTTCTGTTTCACTGAGCTGGAAAGAAGGCAAAGGAAGAAGAGAAAACACACGAACAAACGTTCTCATACCTCTGAGATCAATCCGCTGCCGTGACTTTCAGCCTTCCTAGTCATTATCCTATTTATGGATATAATGGGCTGAGTGAGTGTGATTATTTTTCTGTGCGTTTCTTTGTGTGTCTGACCTTCCCAGCCACCAGCTTCTTAACAAGCTTTTTTTACACCCAGTGTATACAAATGTGTGTCTGGAGTAAACGCTAGTTGTGGAAATGCAAATCTTTCTCCGTCTCCTGCTATTTTCCTTCTTATTGTTTTTCGGTTGTTAAGTCGTACGAATGAGGATGCAAGATATGTGTGTTTGACAGTGTGTTTAACAACACCGCAGGGTTTGATTTAATGACTGCTGTCTGACAACCAGAAAAGTTTGGGTGCACTAAGATTTCGGCGATTTCATCTCATTAATTTGATCAAAAAAATACAGTAAAAACAGCAATATTGTGACATATTATTTCTATTTGAAATAGCTGTTTTCTTGGTGAATAAATAGTAAAATGTAATTTATTCGTGTGATCAAAGCTTAATTTTGCAGTCTTCAGTGTCACATCGAATATGCTGATTTTCTGCTCAAGAAACATTCAATCAACCATACGTATTGAAATTCAGCATGATTTGAGCAATCATAGAGAATCGCCATGGCAACCGTGCACAGGTCACAGACTTTTGTTACTTATTGCCGACTGACTATACTTGAATTTGAACATTGTTTAAGTTACATGGAATAGAGAAAATTGTTTGCACATGCTCCATTGACAGGCCAAGCTAACAAAAATATTTCTAAAAAAAGTTTTTCTCATCGAAAACATTATTTCTGAAAGTTCAAAACATCTATAATTCGAACATTAAGGGAACGTTCCATTTTAGAATTTTGCAAACGTGATGGGATTGTTCCATTTGCATGTCCTCTAACACCGTGTCCTAACTACACGCGACGCGGCGACACGCAATAAAAGGTATCTTTTCCATGTGAATCAGAGTTTTGTCCTAACCAGACGCGACGGCGACATGCAAAGTTTCTAATTTAGAAACGGTTCCTATTTCTGCGACGTCGCAGCTGACAGAATGAAGAAAAATACACTGGTTATGAGGACACATTATTTATTTTTAGTTAAAAATAGGTCACTGTGCCACAAGCGATAACGGATAATTTACCTCAGATTTTGAAAGCATGTAATATTATAGCGTTCAAAATGAATTCTATACAAACATACTGTACTTCATAACAAAAGTAGTCAATGAGTATATTTTGTTAATGTTTTGATTTTTAATAATGTTATTTCTTGATTTGATTATGTCCTTACCCATATTCAATGCGAGTGCGGGCCAGCAGTGCGCTTTCACAGAGAGACTCTGCTCACACCATAAGCTCACACGCTGTTCTGAATGTGTGGCATCTTACATTCGCGTCGCGTGTAGTTAGGACACGGTGTAAACGCAGAATAAAAAGTGATAACGCAATGCCACTTTTGCGTTTTCTCTTCAGAATCGTTTCTGTGTAAAGATAGCCTTAAAAACGTTCGACAAACATCCAACTAAAACATTTCAGTATAAGATGTTTAGTGAGCGATCATTATAATGTGTGATATGTTTGTCCAAAACTTTCAGAAAATCTTGCTAGAATATTCTGAAAATGTTCCCTTTTCACTCTGAGAATGTCAATCTGCATTAAATGAACACATGGTTTTATCCGGTACAAACTGTATATTCTCTCTCCATACACAAACCCTACCATTAAAACCTCCCATCACTTTCTGCACTTTTCAAAAAACATCACTTAGTCTGATTTATCCATCAGAGGGTCCACAACATTTCCCCACAAAGACGAGGATTTTGGATATTGCCATTCTTGTGTGAACATTTTGTCCTCATAATGTAGAACACACACTTATGTTTGGTTTACTATCTTTGTGAGGACTCTCCATTGACGTAATGGCTTTTATACTGTACAAACCATATGTTCTATCCCCTTACAATAACCCAACCCCTAAACCTACCCATCACAGGAAACGTTCAGCATTTTTACATTTTCAAAAAAAGGATTTATAAGCGCGATTACATCAATTTAGGTCCCCACAGTGACACGAGTCCCCAATGAGTCTGTATGCATTCAGGTTTAAAGGAGTAGTTGACTTTTGAAAAATCTTTTGCTGATAATTTACTCACCCCCATGTCATCCAAGATGTCCGTGTCTTTCTTTCTTCAGTCGAAAGGAAATTAAGGTTTTTGATGAAAACATTCCAGGATGTTTCTCCATATAATGGACTTCAATGGGGTCCAAACGGTTCAAGGTCCAAATGAGAGTTTCAGTGCAGCTTCAAATGTCTTTAAAAGACACCAGACGATGAATAAGGGTCTTATCATGCAAAACGATCGGTTATTTCAAAACTCATTCCAGAAATGTAACTTTTCTAAGGACAAATGCTAGCCTTGCTCTATTCTGTGAGGCGCGTTTGTACGTCACGTAATACGTAATTACGTTCAATAATTCACGGGCGACGTAGCCGGAAGTACAGAGTCAAAATAGTCCGACATCGTTGTTTTACCTTTTAATTCCTTTTTTTGGTAAACAGCGTTTGAGCTAGTTTGCACGTTCAACCTATGCGTTCAACTTGTAAACACTGACTCTGTACTTTCCGTGACCTTTTTAATTACGTAACACGTGACGTTACAAACGCGCCTCACAGAATAGAGCAAGTCTAGCATTTGTCCTTAGAAAAGTTACATTTTTGGAATAAGTTTTGAAATAACCGATCGTTTCGCATTATAAGACCCTTATTCATCGTCTGGTGTCGTTTAAAGACATTTGAAGCTGCATCTGAAACTGTTATTAACTCTGGAACTCTGGTTCCTATGTAAGTCCATTATATGGAGAAAAATCCTGGACTGTTTTCATCAAAAACCTTAATTTCTTTTCGACTTAAGAAAGAAAGATGTGGACATCTTGGATGACATGGTGGTGAGTAAATTATCAGCAAAAGTTTTTTGAAAAGTGAACTCTTTAAGTCCCCACCGGGATAGATAAAAATGTACACACATACACCTGTATAATGATATTTACTTAAGTATTAATACGCCAGCAGACTGTTAAATGCCTTTGAGTGAACAGAAGTTGTGCAAGATCATCATACATTCAGCAAATATCAGGCTTGGAAACTTTAAACCCCATTGTAAACCATCAGGGTTCATAGCCTACAGAAAACAATAGAGAACTCGTACACACCTTGATCTGCTCGTCTCCCCATCTTCATCTCTGCATTGGCTGGCGATGTAATGTCAGTCTCTCAGCAAATTGCTCTGAGATTATTTCAGGGAGTTTTACTTGATTCTGTAAATTGCTTTAATAGCTGAAGCTGACATGCATAATTTGTTATTTTCCTCCCTTAATTCTTGGCAAAATGGAGTCTATCAGCATTAGACCCCGGAGACGCTGGATCCCTCGGCCTTTCAGGCGAAATTAAGCTGGGATGATATTGCTCTATTTCTGCATACATTGAGATTAAGTTGCGGCTCTGTGTGTTTTTAGAGAACAGCTCCATATGTCTAATCATCGCCGCCTTTTCTGCTTTATTTGAGCTTAAAAATGAGCATCCCCCCCCCCCATAGATTCCCAATGTATGCCTCTGCTTGATTTCCTCATCCCGTGTTCGATTTTACGCATCTATTTGAAATGCATGAGATGTGTTAGAATGCATATCTTGTGAAAGGCTAGTCTGTCAGCGCTGAATGAAATGCCAGGACTAGTTCTTGAATAAACGCTACTGTTAGCTTTTCATTTGTTTGCTTATACAATGCTAACATTTGTGCATGAACATTTAGACATTTTGCTGAACAGGATGCATTAATGTGCTTAAAAGTGCGTGTTTACCTTAGATTTCTATATGAATTCATATATGTACCACCATGAAAAGAAAATGCCAACATGACTAGTTTCTTTCTGGTCTAAGCTAGCCATGCTCCAATAACAAGCTGTGCTGGTATTGCACATTTGCAAGAAGGAAATTATGAGATATCCTTGGTAGTTCAAGCTGGGCTGCTTTGTTATATGCACCTGAGCTGATGTGCAAGGTAATCTCACTGGTTAAGATAATTAGGAAGATGCTAGTACACTCTCAGAAAAAAAGGTACAAAAGTTGTCACTGGGGTTGTACCTTTTCAAAAGGTACACTTTTGTCCATTTCATGAGCTAATAAGTACATTTTAGGTGTTAATATGTACATTTCCGGAGCTAATGTCAATTTCATGAGCTAGTATGTCCATTTTAAGTGTTAATATGTATATTTTGGCTGCTAATATGTACATTTCAAGTGTTAATATGTACATTTTAAGTGTTAATATATGTACATTTTCGGTGCTAATATGTACATTTTAGGTGCTAATATCTCAATTTCAGGAGCTAATATGTCAATTTCATGAGCTAATATGTCCATTTTAGGTGGTAATATGTGCATTTTAGGTGCTAAAATGTCACTTTCATGAGCTATGTCCATTTTAGGTGTTATATGTCCATTTTGGCTGCTAATATGTACATTTCAAGTGTTAATATGTACATTTTAAGTGTTAATATGTACATTTAAGTGCCAATATGTACATTTAAGTGCTAATATGTTCATTGTATGTGCTAATATGTCAATTTCAGGAGCTAACATGTCCATTTTGGGTGGTAATATGTACATTTTAGGTGCTAATATGTCAATTTCATGAGCTAATTATGTCCTTTTTAGGTAGTAATATGTACATTTTATGTGCTAATATGTACCACTAAGGTACCAATATGCAGCCTTTGGGTACAAAAGTGTACCTTTTGAAAAGGTACAGCCCCAGTGACAGCTTTTGTACCTTTTTTTCTGAGAGTGTATCCCATTATGGGGATCTTTTCAGCTAAAGAAGCCTGATTTGCTCCAAAGAAATGGCTAAATAAGAACACAGTTGCAGGTTTATTTCTGCTTTGGTTCTCATTAATAATGCCTCATTACTGTGTTAGCTGGAGTCAGATGGTATGCATTGGCTTAATTGCGGAGAGGAACGTGTAGTTCCGGGACGTGGGCTAATTCGTGTTCGATGACTCCGCCGGTTAAACGGCTTGTCGCTCACGCGCCGCACATCAATCACGCTAAATGCCGCTTTGTTTGACCGACAAATCACTTCATGGCTATATTGTGTTCTTATATCACCTTCTGCTAGTGCACTCGCTCGCGTCTGTATTCTCACCCTTGCCACAGATTAATGTGTTTGACAAGCCACTGAGCAAGAAAACGCATTAATTGCTACTCAAAGCAGAGAGCTATCTTGGGAGCTCTTGTTCGGAAAATGAAGCAGTTTTCCTGTTCTTTTCCCTCTTGGAGACAGCATGTGCTGCGTTGGATCAGAAAGCCTGGTTTTTGGGGGACTTTGCGGATGGCCTGCTCGGAAAGCGACAGCGATTTGATGAAGGCCTCATCAGTGAAATGGCACGATGATTCAGCTTTCTGTGGCCGCCGAACAAAAGCTGCTCTCCCTAAATCTGAAGTCTTGTTCCACATGATGAGCGTTCGGGTTCGTTTTATCCTCGTTTATGATCCTGGCGGTCTGGACTCGTGTCTTTTACAATCTGCCTTCCTTTTCTCCCCCGAGTTAAACGAGGAATTCTGACTTCTACAAAGAACAGGGGATGTTTTTACAACTTATAAACGTTGCAGCTCTTGATCCTGCATTGATTTCAGTCGACGTAACTGTTATATAAAAACTCAATGAAGCTTTTCGCTCACTGGTGTAAATTCATGCTCTTTTTCTTTTTATTGTTCTACTTCTGCACTCTTAGAAGAAAATGTTCCGTATAGAACCTTAAAAGGTTCTAAAGCGCTACGTATTTGGAAGCCCTAAAATGCAATGCATGTGAATGATCACAAAATTCAAGATATGGGGGTTAAAAATGTAATTAATCGATATCACATGAGTGCCATTTCAGTTTTTTGAAAAGTGTGTCATTTCAGTTTTTATCCTCCAAAAATCTGCATGATTAAAATGTGACATTAAGTTACAAAAATAGTTTAATAAACAATAACTTAATTACAACGGCAAAATGTTGCAGAATAATGTAATATATGAATGAATAATAGCCTTTAAAGAACCTTTGTGTGCCAAAAGTGTTCTTTCTTGTCATTATTGAACCTTTTTTAGCATAAAAGTTCCTTTGGAGTTGAGTCAAGAACCCTACGCTACATATATAGAAGTGTGTAACTAAATGCAACAGCTAGAAAGAAAGCCAGACCGGCCTTAATTTCACAAAACATGAAGTAGAATAGCATTTGCATTCAGGTTCTTGCATAATATAGTTCATCGCTGCTTTATGAAATGTGTCAAAGTGTAATTTAAAATGCAAACAAAAGTATGCTGTGCATACTTTCATGCATACAAGCATATAGAGGACATTTGCATGGACTGACACTTTTATGATCCTTTTATATAGTCAGATAAATATTGCCATAATTGAGAAACTTGAGCAGAAATTGGATTCAAATTGGATTTTGTGTTTAATGCGCACACATTTGAAGGTAATTTTTATTCCCCTTTGAAGTTTTTGTTTTTAATTAGTAGTACTTTTAGGGAAGGATGCATTAAATTGATCAAAATTTACAGTGAAGTGTTAGTACTGCAGAAAAAAAATATAAGTATATGCTATATTCTATACATATATTAAGCATATTAAGATATTATTAAGTTGCACAATGATTTTAAGCACTAAATCAACATATTAGAATGATTACTATCATTACTGGCAGTTGTTTTCAAAGAATATTTCTGAGATATTATAAGTTTATCTTCTTTCTGCTCCTTTTCATTTCTTTTTTCCTCAAAAGAATGAAATAAAATATATGAATGAATATGCAGTAGGTGTATCTTGGATATGTTTTATACTTTTTCAGATGCTTGTTTCCCCACTTATTTCATTGAAATGAATGATTTTGTTTCTTAGACTTTGTAGACCAGCTTGACTAGTTTAGCCATGATGACACGTGCAAAAAAGTATATGGCGAGGATATCATATGGAAATATTGGTACCATTATGTCACTATGGTCAAAATGCAAAATGTATGGTATTGCCATCCTGGTGCAAGCTGGTATTTGTTTTTAATGTGCCAATATGTTGGTTTTACTGTAAATAGTAATTTACTTTGACTGTTTAAAACATAAGCATGGCATGCCCATCACATAATTACATTATTGAGACATAAGTATTGATTATCAATACCCAACAGCTGCTATAATTAATTGATGGGTAGTTAAAGAGATAAACAGTACATCAGATGAAAGTCTCCTGGACAGCTGGTTGTCAAAGTCTTTGTGAGGATGCATATCCATTTGGCCATGAGGGCAAATATCAATCTCAGAGTATAATTACAAGAGCCAGAGCCAATAGAGAAGGGGATTATGGGAGACGAATGGAAGAAGTCTATGATATTAACTCTACTTTGCGTTTGCAGTGCCAGGTAGGGGACATGCAATTTCTGCTTTTCTGATTGATCATTTCAAAAGCCATCTGAAAGTAAACAGGCGCCGTGATGGCGTTGGTAGGTGTCCGGTGTTAATGAATGCATGGTCAGGTCTGGTTGTGTTAATTGCTGAGTGATGGGAAAGAGAGAGAGTCTATGGAGAGCGCGGTCGATACCAACGAGGCCTGTTGTTACTGGTCTGTCGAGAGTGGATAACCGGGCAATTTCTCCGGCGTGTTTAGGGAGCGTGTGTGTGTGTGTGTTTGTGCAGGTGGGCACGTGCGTTGCATGGACATTGGCTCGGTGGATGTGCTCACTGATCCATTTGTGCAGGAGGAAACGCACACACAAGTGTGTCGAGTAAGACTAAGTCTAAAGCATCAGTACTTTTGGACCAATTGATGCTCTGTCAATGCAAAGTAGTACTGACTGGATTCGATACCCATAAATAATGGTGCATGTCAATCTCCAAGATGTTCAAGTAGAGGCAGTTTTCTGATTGTCTTTTTTATATTTGACCAGCAGATCTTGTATTCTAGGTTTGCTGGTCTGATATACGGGTTGATAGCGGTTGATAAACGTACATGCTTGACGGATCATCAGTGACTGTAAAAAAATATTGTTGGTTTAACTTAAAACATTAAAGTTAACTGGTTGCCTTAAAATTTTAAGTTCATTGAAATGGAAAAATTAGGTAAATACAATGAAGGAGATTGATTTAATCATCAGAAACTCAAACTATTATGTTATAATATCCAAATTATTATTTTATTTTTTACCAAATTAATTTCTTTAAGTTGATTTTACAAAAGATGTTGTGATTAGCATATTTTTACATCTCAATATCTAATATTAAACATATTAGCATTTAATAAATCACTGTTACATCGACAACTAGTATTTTGAAAATTTATTTTATATTTAAACATTTGAAAATACTGTTTAAATACATTTACAAAAATATGTTTACTTTTTTTAAGTTTGAACTTTTGCTAATTTTGCTGCTTAATTATTTTATTAAATTACATGAAGCCGTTGAATATTATAAATAATAACTCAAATAATTTATTTGGTACCACCATTGACAAATGCCTTTATTAAATTAGTATTTTTAAAGAGTTGATACCACTGTTTAATATGTATGCATTTTATATATGTCCTTATTTTTTTTCCCGATTTTTAGCTAATTTGCTTCTCTAAATTGATATTTAAATAATATAAATAATAGCTAATATTTCATTGCATAATATTAATGTTCATTTAAATATAACTAAATAATTTGCATATTGATTTTGAACGTTTTAATTATTTTTTTTAACTTAAAGCCTTTATGTATACTGCATTTTAACGGTGTTCATATTGTGAACACCGTTAAATTATCTTATCATTACATTATCTTACCATAAATCTATCTTACCTACCATATCTTACATTATCTTATCATAAATAATTGTAAGCATTATACTATTTTCAAAATCCTTGTTGCATCTGTATTTGGTTGTTTGCCATGCGATTTAATGCATTATACTTTCTAAAGGAATAAATGAATGAATATAATGAATATTATAATGTATTATAACTGAGTCCATAATGCATTATAAGGTGCATTGCTAGGCATAATTAATGCATTAAAATATTTTTATAATGCATTGTATATAAAGTTTTTACATAAAGTGTTACCTTTTTTTAGTAGCACGTTAGTTAATTCTCTGGTATTGTATTAGTATTGGTCTTGTTGTGAAGGGATCTCAGCAGTATTGGTATGGACTCTTGTGCTTCTGCTGTCTTCAAGCTCATGGCAGGAGAGTTCAGGTTGGAGGCATGCAGAGGAGGTGACAGCACTTGAAAAGTGATTGCGTGTTGTGGTTTAAAGCGTGCATGTGATATGACGAGTGTGTGTTTGTGCGTATGAACCCAAGACTGGTTGCAGATGACAGCTAAAAACAAAACAGGTCACCTCTCATGGGGAAACAAATCCTCCGCGGAGACACTTCAGCCCTGCGGTGCGAAAAACGTTTTAATGAATTGATTCAAATTGTTTATAGCCAAACTTCTGACGTCATAAACTAGATCTCATTTCAGCACAAAGACAAGCCAGTTTGGTTCAGTTCAGATCTCACAGATCTAATTACATTAAGAAATAACCTTTATTAATTACTCTCGAGTGCACCTTTCTCTTATATTGTACCTTTTTAAAGTGGCAAAAGGGCACAGAAATAACAGGCTGAAAATGTCATAGTGTCCTTGTAGATTTTCTTTATGATAGCAGTCTGGTCGCCATCTAACTCTGATGGATTGCTTTAGTAAATGCTAAAACCTGTGCGCCTTCACCTACGTTTCCAAAAAAAGTGTTAAAAGTATGATATCATATATATATATACAATGATAAAATGCGACATTTATCATGATTACGTCTGTTTGCACCGTCCGGCCAAGAAGAGACGTCTGACCGCCACTTTCAGAGATTCGATACCACTAACCTGGATAACTTTGTCAAGTCACGTTTGTTTCTATTGCGCTTACACTGATTGTTTTCAAAGCAGCTTCACATCAACGAACAGGAAAATAACAGAATCAGTGATGCAAACTTCATCAATTAAAATTAGGCTGTAAAACAGCTCTAAAAAGACTGCCCGTTCTTATCCCAAGGCGTCATATACTGACGCTTTTGCCAATGCGTAGACACCCAACACACATGGCACCCTTTAGCGTCATTATGAGACGCAGATATACGGCGCCCCCCAGTGGTCTAACCATAACTCTAAGACCAAAACCTTGACGCTAAAGGGTGCCATGTGTGTTGGGTGTCTACGCATTGGTAAAAGCGTCAGTATACACCGTGGGATGAGAATGCGTTGAAAAAGAGAATAGTGTAGTCGTTATTTGGCTTAATTTGGTATAATGTTGAATCGGTTTAGTTCAATAACTGTGAGGTTAATTGTGAAACGAGTTCAATTCATCTATAAAAGCAGCTCTACAGAAGACAATAGTGTCGTTATTCAGCTTAATGTTGATTCAATTCAGGTCAGGAACAGTGTTGATGTTGCACAAGTAGAAAAATGTAGTAGTGTCAGTGCGTCAAATGAATGATATTACTTAGTCGTAGTAATAGTAATTCCTCGTTTCAGTCCTACGAGTTTAAGCATTTTATTTCCAGCTGAGCCTCAACACAGTTCACTGTAAAAAAATGACAATACGTCTCAATCCCGTGGAGTTTTAGAACCTCTTATAAATGAAAAAGTTTCCATTCACTGATTGTTTTCAAGTAACGAACAGGAAAATAACAGAATCAGTGATGCAAACTTCATCAATTATAATTAGGCTGTGAAACAGCTCTAAAAAGACAGCCCATTCTTATCCCAAGGTGTCATATACTGACGCTTTTTCCAATGCGTAGACACCCAATACACATGGCACCCTTTAGCGTCATTATGAGATGCAGATATACGGCGCCCCCCAGTGGTCTTACCCTAACCCTACCCTAGACCTAAACCTTGACGCTAAAGGGTGCCATGTGTGTTGGGTGTCTACGCATTGGTAAAAGCGTCAGTATACACCGTGGGATGAGAATGCGTTGAAAAAGAGAATAGTGTAGTCGTTATTTAGCTTAATTTGGTATAATGTTGAATCAGTTTAGTTCAATAATTGCGTGTTGTAACATTGTTGATGTTGCACAAGTAGAAAAATGGAAGATAGTAGTGTCATTATTCAGTTTTAGTTTCGCTCTCATCCAATAGTGTCAGTGCGTCAAATGAATGATATTACTTAGTCGTAGTAATAGTAATTCCTCGTTTCAGTCCTATGAGTTTAAGCATTTTATTTCCAGCAGAGCCTCAACACTGTTCACTGTAAAAAAAATGACAATACGTCTCAATCCCGTGGAGTTTTAGAACCTCTTATAAATCAAAAAGTTTCCATTCAAGATCCAACATTTCCCCTCAACAGCGACTAAATGGACCAAACCCGTCGATGTCCCGGCTTTCTTGTTTTTATAGACCCGGGGTTTGGTCTTTGCTAATGGCACGCTGTCGTGTAGCCCATAGCGCCTTAGCATCCACGATCGAACGGCTCTTAAAGGATCTAAAATAAACATATGTCCGCTTGATTCAGTGAAAGGCAGGAGACCCGCTTGATCTGCCGCTGTTTGTCTGTCAGGGGACGTTGAAGCACAGAAATGATGTCCTTGGATTGATTTGAGAGATGGAGACAAAATATGTACGGCGCAATCGAATTGATCTTTATAACAGGGTTTCAGAAAGCGGTGACTGCTGTCATTAGCTGAAAATGGATCCTGTGGCGTGCCGAGGTTTGTGACTTTTGGCAGGCTGTCATTTGCGCGGCTTATTTTCATATTCGTTTCATTTTACTGTCATTTCCTGTTCAAATACAGGAGTAGGCTAAATAGAAACAAGGTTAAAAGTTCTTGCATGAGGCGTTGCATTAAAAAAAAAGCAAACAAACCCCAAATTCTTGGGGATGGAATAAAAATGTCACTTTCGAAAAGGCGAAATGAATCAAATGATCTCACCGCACACACCGACTGTCATCCGGGGTTTTTATTGGCTGCCGTCTCCGAAAAGCAAAGTGGTAAACACTCCATCAGAGGAAGTGCACAATGAGAGGAGGGAAACATGATTAACAAATATCTCTCTCAACACTTGCCGCTGCAAAGAGAGATTTTGTCTCATAAGCCCTTCAATCATTTCCTAAAAAAACAGAATAATATTTGTTCCTCTCTCCGGCTGATTTCACCACTGTGCAAGAGACGGAAAGAGCTTGTAATATTTGTGTCGGCAACCTCTCAGAGGACATATTTCATTGCTCATTGTTTGTTCCTTCATACCTCAGTAGACGTACTGTAATGTACGCTTCATTCAAACTTGATCTCAGCATCCTAATCAATGCATGATCATTTAGGGTTTTGCCATAACCAGCCAAGACTGAGCAACAAACATCAGGACATTAGTCATTTAAATTATAATTCTATTGTTCATTGGGGTTCTATATATGTAGCATAGGGTTCTTTACTCAACTCTAAAGAACCTTTTATGCTAAAAAAAGGTTTTATAATGACAAGAAAGAACCCTTTTGGCACAATCGTTCTTTATTCATTCATATATTACATTATTCTGCTACTTTTTGTAGTTGTAATTAAATTATTGTTTATATTGTAGTCACATTTTAATCATGCTGATTTTTGGAGGAGAAAAACTGGCACTCTTCGTGTGATATTGATTAACCACATAAAATTATAGAAATATGTATATATTAGGGCTAATTATAGAAATATGTACATATTAATCGCGATTAATCGCATCGAAAATAAAAGTTTGTGTTTACATAATATATGTGGGGGCACTGTGTATAATTATTTTAGATATATAAACACACACACATGCTTGTATATATTTAAGAAATATTTTCATGTATATTCTTTATATAGATTTATATATAATTTATATTATATATAAATATAAATATTTTATATATAAATAATATTTTTTTTCTTAAATATACATGCATGTGTGTTTTTATATATGTATAAAATAATTATACACAGTGCACCCACATATATTATGTAAACACAAACTTTTATTTTGGATGCGATTAATCGCGATTAATCGTTTTGACTGCCCTAGTATATATCTTGAATTTTGTCATCATTCACATGCATTTATAAATACATTTTAGGATCTTGCTGTTTGCCAATAATATGAAATATTTAATCTGGAATGGACAAAACAAATGATAATGAATGAACCCAAAAGGTTCCATATAGAACCTTTTTCCGGGTTCCAAAGAACCCTAAAGGATTCTTATTATTGAACCCTTAACCTTTTAAGGGTTCCAAATATGTATCGCTGATAGAACCTTTTAAGGTTCTATTTAGAACCTTTTCTTCTAAGAGTGTACGTTGTTTGGTCCAGACTTTCGGACTTTTCAGTTTGGTCCGAATCAAATTACAAGTGTGAAACCTCCCGCGCACCCCGGTCCGGACCAAACGGATGAAATTTGCTCAGACGAAAAGAGGTAGTCTTGGTCTGGATCAAACTGAACAAAGGTTTGGTTTGTTTCTAGTGTGAAAGCATTTCTGTATGGTTCGGAAGTTCTGTTGGTTCCCAAAAAGCCAAAAAAACAGATGGTGGCAGGAGAAATGAGCCGTGGTAACACACGGGGAGATGAGGAGATGAGGTATTTAATTGAAGTATGGTCTGATGATATAAGAAGTCAACTTGCAGTCTTCTCCTTTCCTGCCAAACTTTTCAAAAAATCATTTTAAGAGTGTATGCATGTTGCTTTTTGTTTGTGTTTCCCCCGCATAAATGCATTGATGTTAATGGTTATCGAAATAGATTTGTGAACTGTTGATTTTTGGGTAGTGACTCTAGGAAACACGTTAGAGGTTGCTGGTGTATTTGGAGAAGCATCTGAGATATACAGTGTCTGTGGTCATCCGTTACAGATTCTTTTAGTTCTATCTCGTCTCTCTCAATGCTTTGAACCTCTCAAATAAGAGTGATGGAAAAGGCACTCAAAGCCTGGATGATCAGGTCAGAGAGACCTCACGGTGTGATGGAGAGATTCGCTCTGTGAAACCTTCAGTAGTGATGCAATGCAACTCTGTGTTAACCGTGAGCTTGAGACAGAATTACCTGACTAGCTGCGATTAATCGTGATTATACAATAGAAAGAATGCAATTAATCATGCCCATTGACATGCACAACAGGGAATTTTCCTAGAATGCATGGCAAGACGATCTTTTCCTCTTTAACTCTTTCCCCGCCATTGACGGAAATTCTGTGATTTCACTGTGATACGGTAGGGGGCGCTGTTACACATCTTCTGAAAGAGTACAGAACCTCCTGACTGAAAGACAGGCGAAGAAGAAGCAGAAACAAGCGATTGCATATGTAAGCAGATGCATATGTTAAATAACGCGCTCATCAAAATTAAACACAATATAAATCAAAACTGCCTAATGTTACTAAATTAAATGTCAACCTATAGGACGAATAGGTTCGTCTACTTATGCAAGCATTAGTAGTGTTGATGGACTCGACCTACACCGTCTACTCCATCTATGATTTGATCATCGTTCTGAATGCCAATACGAAATGCTTTTTGCTCAAAATGTTGCTTTTTTTTAATGAAACTTACCCACATTTACAAAAATAAAGGCTTGAAATATCTCACTTTGCATGTACTGAGTCTATTAGTTTCACTTTTAAGTTGAATTATTCTAATTTTTCGAGTTTCGCCTGTACTCATCCTCATCGTTGCGAGCATTTATGACTTGCTTTATTCTGCAGAGCACTAAAGTAGATATTACGAAGAATGTTGGAAACTAAACAACAGTGCAGCCTGTTGACACATCACAACGTCCTCTTATAACAACACACAGGTGAATAAATGATGACTTTTCATCTCGATAATCTCACAAGTTAACTGCAGCAAGACAAAGTATTATTTCCTCAATTGCATAAACCATCATATTTTCATTAAATAAGAAGCAGAAAACCATGCAAACACAGACGTCTGCTGTGAATCCGTGCACCGGCCTTCATGCGCCATCGCATCTTCCCATAATGACCAAATAGCCCACAAAGCACAGAAGAGCCTCACCAAATGAGAAATCAATATTGTCAATAAGAACGCATTAAGATGGGCAGCCGCTCTTGAGTGTCCAATCCTAGCTGTGGTCAATCCTCCATTTCTCAGCTCGAAATGTTTTTAAAAAATATGTCTGCGCCATTAGTGCTATTTTTAGGGAGTGACTCTTGATGATTCTGTCAGGATCTCATCAAACATCGCAGCGATGCTCCCTCGCTAGTAGACGTGGACGCCCAGCCTTCGGTGTGTTCTGCCTCATTTATTCCAGGCCTGTGACAAAGATTCCCCATAACTGTGATCCACTCCAGCACAACACAAACACACTGTTGTTTTAGATCTGGAAAGAACCAAGGGTTTGGTCATCCAAAAAAGCAAAATTCTGTCATTTGTCATTAAAACTGAGCTCTAAAAGCAGTGCAAAAGTCCAAAAGTCTTCAGAAGTCAGACCTAAAGTTAAGGTGTGCTTTGCTACAAAATCTCCTGTAGCTCTTAAAGGTCATTTATGCCTCATATCCCATGCTCTATAACTTCAGAAGACTCGGAATATGACACGGATCGACTACTTTTATGAAACATTTATAGTGTGATTTTGTTATTTTTTGGAGCTTGACAGCTCCTGGATGGATAGTATCCATAAAACAGGGATGGATCACGACGGTCGACTAGTCATCCAGTAGCCGAGACTTCAATTGGTGAATTGACTTGTTCATGTGATATACCAACTTGATCACAGTAAATGCATCTCTATAGCACGCAGTGTGTTTATCGTGCAATTTATACGTGAAAATGAGTTTTTACGTGCATAGGATATGAATGGGTTGGTTAAGGTAGGTTTAGTAGTGGTGTGTATTATACATTAGGGTAGAATTAGTGGTGTGCATGTGTATTGAAATGAGCGTCGTATCAAATGCATGCAAAAACTGCATATCATATGCACGTAAAAACTCATTTTCGCATATAAATTGCACAAAAATACACAATGCATGCTATAGAGACGCATTTATGTGAAAAACAAGCCGGTTTTGGAAGAAGCTGCTTCTGCTCAGCAAGGCTGCATTTATATTTCTAAATATTTTAAAAAGCTCTTTTGTATGTGAATATATTGTAATTTATGTATGTGATCAAAGCTGAATTTTCAGCATCATTATCCTTCAGAAATCATTCTAATAGGCTTATTTGCTGCTCAGGAAACATTTCCGATTATTATCAACAGTTGCTGCTTCATATTTTTGGGAATACCCATTGATTATGAATAAAAGTAATAGTTTTTCAAAAAAATGTCCTGACTATTTAGGGCCAGATTTAGTAAACAGGGCAAATTAGCGTGAGAGCGCAATTACAAAAAAAAAAATCTCAGATGGGAGTGTAAATTTCTGTACTTGATCTACTGACGACACACACATTAAAGATCACAAACGCAGCCGGATCATTTCCATAATGACCAACACAATCTTCCAGCGCAAATTAGCATCTGGGTTAAAAGACATGCTCTTATTTGGGTGGTAAATAATGACACAAATACCAGTAAATTCGTAAATCACCTTGCATGATTAATTTAAATGCTCTCACATACATTTTGCATTTGAAAGGCGAAAGGCAAAACTCCTACAAATGCACATGCAATAAGATCAGCTGCAGGAATAACCCTGTCCATGCCTAATTTTACCTGCAAGTCTTTAGTAAATCATGACAATAGTTTTTTTTTAACGCCAAAAGAGGGCTGTTTGTAAATCTGGCTCTTAGTTTTCAGTAGTATCTTCAATATACCTTTTCAAAAGGTACACTTTTGTCCATTTTAGGTGCAATTATGTACATTTTAGGTCCTAATATGTACATTATAGGTGCTAATATGTCCATTTTAGGTGCTAATATGTACATTTTATGTGCTAATAAGTACACTTTTGGTGTTAATATGTACATTTCAGGAGCTATTATGTCCATTTTAGGTTCTATGTCCATTTTAGGTGGTAATATGTACATTTTAAGTCCCAATATGTCCATTTTAAATGTTAATATGTACATTTTAGGTCCTAATATTCACATTTTAGGTCATAATGTGTACATTTTAGGTGCTATTAAGTACATTTTAGGTGCTAATATGTACATTTTAGGTGCTAATATGTACATTTTAAGTGCTAATAAGTACATTATTGGTGTTAATATGTACATTTTAGGTGTTAATATGTACATTTCAGGTGCTAATATGTCTATTTTAGGTACTAATATTTCCCACTAAGGTACCAATATTCAGCCTTTGGGTACAAAAGTGTACCTTTTAAAAAGGTACAGCCTCAGTGACAGCTTTTGTACCTTTTTTCTGAGAGTGTAGCATCTTTAAATTATCCCTGTTTAAATCACTGTAGCTTTGTGCTTCATCACCTTTAATTTATAGATCATTCAGAACTGTAAGTCATACTTTCGATGGTCCACTTTAGGCATTCTGCTAACTATAAGTAACTACATTTCAGTCATTAGAGTATTAGTAGACTGAATATTTGCTAACACTTTGTTTTGGTGCTCCTCCTTCTAGTGGCTATGAGTACATTTGCGTCTACACAAACCCGAATCCCAACCTAACAGTCTACTGATACTCTAATGACTGCTAGTTGACACGTAGTAGCAAAGTTACTTAAAGTTAGTAGAATGTCTAAAGGTGAAATAAAGCGTGACTTTCAGCATAGCAGTGTTTCACACTACAATGGCAATTTGGCAGTATATGAAGAAGCGAACGCTGTGATACAGTCTTTGCCTCGACTCTCCGAGGATCTCTCTCCGAGGAATCCTTTTCAGAACATTTGTTCATTAAATCTAATTTGTAAGGCAAGCATTTGAGGTAGAATTCCATACTGTTACCTCCCAAACTAATGAAATGATTCAATACTGCAGCGTAAAGCTGGCGCTGCAGAGCACGGGAGGTGCACTTACTATTCTGAGAACGTTAGATATAATGAGCCAAAGCGATCAATGGCCCTAAGGTTATGTACTGAGCAATTATCATTTGCCAAGCTAAACTGCATTCGTGTCAAAAACATTTTGGTCTAAGGAAAGTCTGTGGTATTTCCACACGTGACTTGAGTCACAAGAGATATCGCCGGCATTACTGCAAAAACATGAAAGGTGTTCTCTGAGGGTTTGATTTAACTTCTATTTCACCAGCATGACAATAGCACTGGGTTGGTTGTAAAGGAAGGCTATTGCTGAATGAGCCACTTTTGCGTTGGAGAGCTGACACAGTTTCCTAGTCCTCAGGTGCCTCGGTATCACCTAGGCTTAAAAAGCTTTGAAATGTTTACGTATTTTCGTTAGAGGAGGGCTGATAGCATTTGTTGCTTGTAATGCACAGGTGTTTACTTTCATCAGTACGACTTGTTATTCATTGAAAATCTCATGTGACGGCCTTTCATCTCCGATTCCTGCAATGCATTTTAGACTATGATGTATGAGAGAACCAATGGCATTTGGCCTCAGGCGTCTAGGTTTCCGAGAGGTACGTCCCGACCCTTTGCGATGTAAATAAAATGACATTAAATGTCGTCCGTCTCTTCATGTTTGCATCTCTGCAATGGTTTGCAGGATGGAAAACAGCTTCTTTTTTTCATTGAAAGATTTGCTGATACTTTTATTGTTGTTGCAATGTCTCTGGTTGCCATGACAAACTTGACTTGCTTACTGCTTCTCTCTGTCTCTTCTCTGAAGCTTGTTTCCGCCACTGAATAAAAAAATAAAATAAATAATTGTGACTTTTTATTTCACAATTCTGACTTTTTTTCTCACAATTGCGAGTTATTAAGTCAGAATTGCGTGATATAAAGTCGCAATTGCGAAATAAAAAGTCAGAATTGCGTGATATAAAGTCGCAATTGCGAGAAAAAAAGTCAGAATTGCGAGATATAAAGTCGCAATTGCGTGTTATTAAGTCAGAATTGTGAGTTATAATGTCAGAATTGCGAGTTAAAAAGTCAGAATTGCGAGATATAAAGTCGCAATTGCGAGAAAAAAAGTCAGAACTGCGAGATATAAAGTCGCAATTGCGTGTTATTAAGTCAGAATTGTGAGTTATAATGTCAGAATTGCGAGTTAAAAAGTCAGAATTGCTTGATATAAAGTCGCAATTGCGTGATATAAAGTCAGAATTGTGAGATATAATGTCAGAATTGTGAGATTTAAACTAGTATTTTTTTCCCCCTTAGAATTGGCCTGATAAGTCGCAATTGCGAGTTTATATCTCACAATTCTGAGAAAAGATGTCCGAATTTCGACATATAAACTCGCAATTATGTGTTAGAAAGTCAGAATTGCGAGATGTAAACTCGCAATTGTGAGAAAAAAAGTCAGAATTGTGAGATAAAAAGTCGCACTTCTGTCTTTTTTTCTCAGAATTGCGACTTTATATCACGCAATTCTGACTTTATATCTCGCAATTCTGACTTTATATCACGCAATTCTGACTTTATATCACGCAATTCTGACTTTATATCACGCAATTCTGACTTTATATCTCACAATTCTGACTTTATAACTCGCAATTCTGAGAAAAAAAGTCAGAATTGTGAGATAAAAAGTCACAATTATTTGTTTTATTTTTTTATTCAGTGGCGGAAACAAGCTTCCATACTTCTCTTATGAATTTAGAAATGCCCAAAAATGTCCATTTCTTTGTGCATGTGAGGAGTTTTCTTATACTGTAGATGTACACTACTGTTTAAAAGATTGGAGTCGATTCATTTTTTTTAAATTTAACAGTCAGACATACATGCAAACGAACCAACATAGTGCAGTAGTGAGCAATCTTGTAAATCGATTCATTTTTTTTAATGTTTTGAAAGAAGTCTCTTCTGCTCACCAAGATCTGCTCATTTATTTGACCAAAAATGAATCTTGACTCCTAAAATCTTGTCGTGCCGTGGATAACACACATGTCAGACTAGCTTCGTACCTAGTGCGATTGATATGCTTAACAAATTGTAGAGATGTTTTTTTCAGATATGTACTAGGGGTCTTATGATTTTATTTTTATTTTATGACATTTAAAGAGATGATATGAAATGCTCTTGAGAGCACTTCTTTTAGGACAGTACTTCACAGAGTACTTTACAAAGTTATTTATTAGAGTATTTATTTATTTGTTCTTATGTGTTGTGTTGTGTGTTTTTTTACTGGATGCCACAGTATCTCTCATTGCACTGTAATTTACAAATTTACCTATGGGTATAATTAAAGTAAACAACAACAACAAGACTACATGTTGTTTCCTGACCAGTCATCGCATGCCATCTTTAAATACGCGCGTGATGTCATCGAGAAGGCAAAACTAGTTGCGAGTGACTTCCGGAAACGAACGTAAACAAACAATGGATGAAGCGAGGAGTGTTGTATTGGCTGTCCTGTGTTCAGAAAAAAGTAAAAAAAAAAGAAAGAAAACCCGACAATGGACACGTTCCTGGATTGCTCGAAGAGGACAGTACGGGCTGTCAATCCTCCAAAGAGAACTTGAGGTAAAATATTGTTTTCTTATATATTTTACTTTTAGTTTTAATGTTAGCAACATCGTCTCTTTCGTTTCACCATTTTTGAAAGTTGCGTACGGAAAAGCGTGTGTTCCCATTGGTCAACGTGACGGAACCGCTGTGGACAACCGTTAAAAAAATTAAACATGCTAGTCTTTTTGTCGTGATGTCATGAAGCATCGCAGACGTGACGTAGGTTGCCGCCCACTACAACACTATACGAGATGATACGATTGAATCTTGCGTCCCGACGCCCGTTGTCGTCTACGAATCCCCACGACACCCTACGTCAAACGGATCGTGCCAAAATTGGGCTAAAATCGTGTAATCTGAACCAGGCAAAACAAGGAGGCTAAAGACTGCAACCCCTTGCATCTGTTGCTAGAACGCCTATTTAGATGAGAGGAGTGAGGTTTACTCGCACAGCGACTACTAGCTGGCCTCCTTTACACTCACCCCCGTAAACTTCATTCCCATCCGGAAGTGTCGCCTTTAATCATAGGAGAGTCGCGAATGCGATGGCGTATTATGTTTAATGTAGAAATGAGTTATTCTAAAAATTGTACATACGTTTCTTTCATATTTTAGACTATATACAGTGAAATTCATTTATAAGAAATATTATTTTTTGTTTATAATTCAGAAAAAGAAGCAGGAACGAACTATATACATCCAACATCCAACAGTGTAAATTGCGGCAGCAGCTTCAGGTTTTTAGTCCAAGGTGTTGTCTATCTGTACTTCCGGGGTTCTTTCCACCGGAGCCTCGCTTTCGATTTCGAAATGGCGGCTGCGTGAAATCAGTGTATTGAGATCAGAGGAGTGAGGTTTACTCGCATAGCGACTACTACAGGTAGCTGGCCTCCGTTACAGATCCAAAGCTGCATCATCAGAGTGATGTGTTTCTTGCGAATATACCGGACGAGCCCCCAGATACTAAACCCTCAGCCACGTGATCCTTCAGAAATCAATCTAATATGCTGATTTGCTGCCCTAGAAACATTTCTGATTATCAATGTTAAAAACAATTCATATTTTTGTAAAACCTGTGATACATTGTTTTCCAAGATTCCTTGATGATTAGACTTTTCAATTTTCTTTTTAAAAAAGTGCATTTATTTGAAATATAAATATTTTGTAGCACCATAAAGGTCTGAAATCTCATTTACATACAGTGGTGGAATGTAACGAAGTACAAATACTTCGTTACTTTACTTAAGTACATTTTTCACGTATCTTTACTTTACTTAAGTAGAATAAATAGTGCATACTTTTTACTTTTACTTCGTTACATTTTGCAGCAATTATTATACTTTCTACTCCGCTACATTTCTACAACTTCTGTTACATTTTCAGTACATTTTCTGATCAGTTTTTCCCCTGCCAAAACGTAATCTGACCGTCCGTTCGTTGCACGTTTGTCTCGTCAGTGACGTTTGGTTGCCATAGATACAGTATATCAACCCGGTCACACTAAATGCGTCTCGCACGCAGTGTGTTTATCGTGCAATTTATACGTGAAAATCTGTTTTTACGTGCATAGGAAACACACCGTGTGTAATATACGTTTGGTTAGGATTATGGCAAGCCAAGAGGTTCAGAATTACACCATAAATTAATCTCGTTTACTGCCAAACATAGTTATTAACATATAGTAAGGATAAGCATGGTTTATATTGCCTAATTGCAAGCTTGTTTCAGAAATGGTGAGAACATTTTTTTCCATCATTATAGGAGTATTAGGTTGAATGAGTTAGAATTAAATGTTTTATTAATCATTAGAAAATTAAGAGAATAAATTGTTATGCAAGTACTTTTACTTTTAATACTTAAAGTACATTTAAAATAAGGTACTTTTTACTTTTTACTTAAGTATGGTTGTCATTGTGTTACTTCTACTTTTACTAAAGTAAATATTTATCTGGTTATTTGTACTTTTACTTAAGTACTGAGATTCAGTACTTCCTCCACCACTGTTTACATATCATTCACAGCTGCAGGTTCTGGTTCTTTTTTAATAGGGAAAAGAATAAATCCATGGATGTTGTAATTGCATTAAGCATTTTAGCTAAATAAACGCTTTCTGTGCGCACTTGCTAAGGCTCTTGTCTTGGGTAATTCACTCAAACTCTGTTCAAATGCGTGAAACCATAAGTCAGAAATATTCGAGCCCAAGCAGAATAAACGCTGCAGTTATGCAGATGTGATTATGGATATGTGATTTTAACGCTTCAATCCCAGGAGGCAAGCAATGCATGCTGATGCTAATGGTGCCAGAACCGCAGCCAGCTTTAGCCTCAATAGGCTAATTGTCTTCTGGTGACTGGTGTAGAAACGCCTCGGCATCCCGTCTCATGATGAGAGGCTGGTCATGTGACTAGAAAGGCTCGTTCTGGCTCACAACTGACTCTATTCGTCAATCTCACTTTGTTAGTCTGAAAGCTCATTGAATGGCCTCGGGTAGATATCAGTTTTTTTCCTCCAGGTTTGTCATTGCAGTGGTTAAACTTATAGCACACTGTCCGGTTTGTCAATAAAAGTTTCGTTTGGATGAACGGAAAGGCAGCAAACACACAACACGCTTCTTTACGGCTGTTTTCCGTGCCTTGTCAGACTGAATAGACTCGGCCTTTCATACTGTCAGAGAAATTTGCAAATGAATGTCTTAGCTCTGCTGGCAGAGTTAGCTTTTACAGCTCAAGGTCTTATGCCGTCACACAGCTGTTCTAGCGGCTGCGAGAGTGTGTAGAAAGTTGTGTTACACAGAAAGCATCAGTTAGCCGACAATTGCATGCTTTCAACATCGTGCCCACCGGCAATTTATATCCGATGCGAGGACTTGTTTAAGTTGATTAGATGTTGTTTGGTTGGGAATATTTATCATCCAAGTTCTCACAACGCTTATAGTAGTGACAAAGTTTGTGCAGGCAGTGTTTATGTTGGGTTCCCACAACCAATAGGCTCGTTCAACTTGATTTAAAGGTATAGTAGTACCTTAGTAGTACCTCAACTTGATTTAAAGGTATAGTAGTACATAAAGTAGTGCCTACCTAGATCTGATTAACGAACTAGTAAGTAATAGCGCACAGACGAAAGTGGTAGTTCACTATTACGTAATCAATAACTACTATTTTTTAATACTTCCCAGAGAACTACTGAAAAAGTTTATTAACAATCTAGTAACTACTATTAACTAAAAGAAATTCTTAGTAACGAATTAGTAAGTAATAGCTCACACGTGAAAGTGTTACTAGATACTTCTGTGGGAATTACTAATTATTTGGATTCTTATTATAAAGTGAAGATCATTGGAACTAACTAGTAATTACTCAAGAGTTACTAAAGACATTTTCTAAAAGTATACTAAAGTTCACCAAAAATCTCAAACGTTTGCACAAATCATGACTAGATCATGTAGTAACATTTGAGTCATTACTAGTTAGTTCCAATGATCTTCACTTTATAAAATGGATCCAAATAATTAGTAATTCCCACAGAAGTATCTAGTAACACTTTCATCTGTGAGCTATTACTTACTAATTCGTTAATAAGAGTTTCTTTTAGTTAATTGTAGTTACTAGATTGTTAATAAACTTTTTCAGTAGTTCTCTAGGAAGTATTAAAAATAGTAGTTATTGATTATGTAATAGTGAACTACCACTTTTGTCTGTGCGCTATTACTTACTAGTTCGTAAATCAGAGTTTCTTGTTACTTAATAATAGTTACTAGATCGTTAATATTGTGTTACTCGTTAGTTCTTGTGTAGTTATTTATTAACGAAGGAACCGTATTCTAATGTGTTACCGAATAGTCGAATAAAGTAGTTATTTTTGTATGTTTTTTTTGCGCAAAAAGTATTCTCGTCACTTGATAAACTTATACTTGAGCCACTGTAGTCACATGGAATATTTAAGCATTTTCTTCAATGGCTTTCTGGGCCGTCAAGTTTCGATCCCTTAGGATCCTATGTAGCAGTGATCCAGCTCTCAAATTTAATCAAAAAATATCTTCATTTGTGTCCCGAAGATGAACGAAGGTCTTACGGGGTTGGTACAACATGACGGTGAGTAATCACTAGAGCCCGACCGATAAATGATTTTGAAGGCCGATAACGATACAAATATTTTTGGGTTTTAAAATCTGATATATCGGCCTATATATTTTTATTATTAAATATTGCTGGATTTCACACACACGTGTAAAAGAAAAACTAACTTTTCTGCACAAGATACATTTGATACTTTTTCCTCTATGTCTAAATGTTCACTCCTCGCAAGTATAACTTTCATTTTACAATACAGTAATCACTACTTTATTTAGGCGGAAAAAGTTCATTGTGGTTTCCAAGCTCATTAATGTTAACGTTAGCGGTCTTCCACTGATGATAGTGGCGTTAGCTAGCTTTGTGGTTTGCTAGTCTATAACGAGCCATAATTTAGCAATGGATATCATCATACTGCAAATTGTAAACATACATTTTCAATATAACAGGCCAAGGAGAGATGATTGAAGCTTGTTTCGTCCGTTTTTATTTTATTTTTTAAATATTCATTTATCTGCCATTATAACTGCCGATACCGATATTTTGGAAAATTCCTAATATCGGCCGATATATCGGTCTGGCTGACTTAATTTTCATTTTTGGGTGAACTAACCCTTTAAGTTAATGTTTTAGGCACAAGAATTTCAGTATGAATTACTGTTAGGGTGCTTTTATTGTGTTTTTATCCTAATTGGTGCTTGTATTACAAACTATCGTTGCATGGGAAAGCGCTGCATAAATGTCTGCAATTACAGCGTACGGGTTTGAAAACAAGAGTAAATACTCTTTATTTCTGGGTGAACTATTGTTCCTCTGATATGCAAAGAAGGATAAGTAAGGCTAGATATCTGATATAAAATATTGCTTTGCTTGTGAGCTGAAGCATCTTTATTGCAGCACACATATACGTACGTGCATGCTATCCGAACTAGCAGAGGAAGATGTTTTAAGAAATATCAGGTTTCATCATTTAAATCCCCCCCCCCCCACCTCGTTCCTTGAGCTTCTATCTTCAAACCAATCTCCTTATGTAAATTGGATCTGATCTAATATATATAAGAAGAGTCCAGGAGAGTACAGTAGCCTCTCATTTGCTTCTCTGGAACATTCTCTCTCCTGCCATGTAGTCGCATTCATCTTTTACCCGTCGTCGTCTTTCGGCTTTTGCTCGATCCGCCGCCGCCGTCTTCTGAAAGGTATTTGGGGAATTTGTTTTCTCTTTTCACCATTGCATTTCTTTCTTTTGGTAAATAATGCTATTTCATCCCACCGACTGTAAGAAAGCGCTTCATAATAATCAAACTGTGTTTGAAGTTTGAAAGTTTGGATTCTCTTGGCCTTTCACATCACTTTGGTGTTCTGTTCTCCGCTAATATGGCGCATGGAAATTGTGTGGCTGATGTGTTTTTGCTGCTCGGGGTTTACTCCACAGCACTGTGTTTTTCTGTAGTGTATTGCTGTTGCTTTCGCCTAAAGTGACATTGTGAAAGGACAAGTATTGCTAAGTAAGTGCTCTGAATAAAAGCTGATTGATAGGCTTTAGTTTTCAAAGCTGACTTTTGAAGTTCTGTACACTGGAGAATGAATTTCTGGGGGTTTGAAGAAAAAGTGTGGAGGTCTTTGTTGAAGGACTTCTGTGGGAGCCTCAGAAACATATCTCTTTCTTTAATATATTTTCTATTCAAAACTCTCAAAGTCAGTGGAGCTATACTGTAAAGTGAATTCAGAGGTCTTAATCTGAGCATATTATTTGTTCAATGAAGGAAAAAGTACAGTCAAACCTCCAGCCCTGGTTGAATACGCAATAAGTCACCAGAGCTGTGTTTTACAGTGATTTTAATACGGGGGAAGGGTGTTTTAAACATGGCCTTAAAACCCTGTTAGCTGTGATGAAAGCACTTTCTTGACTTGTTTACTGCTTTTAGAAATCAATGGGCAAAAATAATGTCGGATTTTAATAAATAGATTTGTTTATTTATACATATTGAAAAAGGTTAGTTTTGACAGCAAATTTTGATTGGTTGAACTGACTATAGTAGATTATTTTTATATTTTTACACATGCAAATGATTAATGATATGCATTACTTTGACACAAGTTTTGTTTTATTGTATGTATTTATTTATTTATTTTAGGGCTCTGCAAAAGTTAATTGCGATCAATCGCATCCAAAATAAAAGTCTGTGTTTACATAATATATTTGTGTGTGCTGTATATAATTATTTTGTATATATAAATATCTATGCATGTATATATTTAAGAATTATTTACGCTTAAATTCTGTAAGTATATATAAATATATAATGTATATGTAAATATAAATATAAATATATATATAATGTAAATATTTAATACATTTTCTTAAATATATACATGCATGTGTGTGTATTTATATATACAACATAATTATATACAGCACACACAAATATATTATGTAAACACAGACTTTTATTTTGGATGCGATTAATCGCAATTAATTTTTGTACAGCCCTAATTTATTTATTTATTTATTGATATGGCTAATAATGATGGTCATATTTTAAAATTCTAATTATTAATAATAATAAATAACAACAAAACAATTCTTATTTTTTATGCAATATGATTAATGATCTGCATTACTTTGGCACAAGTTTATTTGTTTATAATAATAATAATGAGGATGATATATATGTATATATATATATATATAATGAGGATGATATACTATATATATATATATATATAATAAGATGATATACTATATATATATATATATATATACTTAGTTCTCTACTTTATTTGGTTGTATTTATTTATTTATTATTCCTCATATTTTTTTTAATAAATAAAACTATTTTATTTTATAATAAATTTGGTGCCATTTAGCATATATTTGTGTCATATAACATATATTAAATCAGTTGTCTGTCTGTTTGTACACTCAAAAAAAATGCTGGGTTGTTTTATTCCAACTTTGGGTCTAATATGGACAAACCCAGCCATTGGGTTACATTTTTATTAAATTTTTAACCCAACGTTTTGGTTTGTCCATATTTGACCCAAAGTTGGGTTAAAACAACCCAGCATTTTTAGAGTGTAAGGCCATGTCGGTAGTTGAAACGGCAACCAGAAAATAGGAAAAAATAAATATTCAGGAGTCAGTTGCCATGAGCGACCCGTCCGCAAACCTTCAGAGGCACAGACAGACTGAATGTGAAATTCAGAGGAGATAGACGGCCGAAGGAAGAGTCTTTGAGACGTACAGAGTGTTGTTGGGTTGTGTGTGTGTGTGTGTGTAAAGCTGAAGAAGGCCTCGGCCGAAGGGTTGGATGGTGAGTGTTTATCCCTCGCTGCAGCTGCTTTCTGAAGCATCACCTCGGGAAGAGACATTAAAGCACGCTGATCTCCTAATACACACACACACACGCGCTCGCGCACACACACCGCGGGGTCGGTGCGCGGATGCTATCGTCTTCGCGCAGACAATCCTGCCCTCCGGTTCTTCAGTTACAGCTCTGATTAAGAGATTAAATCACTTCTAAATCTGTGCTTTATTGTGCCAGAGCACATCTTTCTCAACCTCTCTGACGGTCGGCCGGGAGTTTGCCCTCTTTTCATGAGCCGCCCTGATTTCCGCAGCTTTGCATAGAAAATCTGTTTACATGGTGCCGCTACAACACTTTTCTTTCATTTTGTCTGTGAATCGAAAAAAGTTTGGACTTTATAATTCTTGTGTTCCAATTGAAAACTTCATCTTAAGCTATTAGATCCAAATTACCGGACATCACAGCTCTCAAATGCTTTCACAATCTTGGTTTGAGTCATTTAAAGAGGAAGGACCTGTAAAGGATTTCATTTAAATATATTATAGAAGTTAAACCAAAGTCTGGAGTAAGTAGTATTAGACTTCATGTACACTAGTCTTCATGTTACTCACACTTACCTGTAGTAAAGCTTGCAAATCACTTTCAAAGCACACACATTTCATGCATGTCTGTATGATCTGTGTGCATTCGGATAAGAAGAAAAGCCTTGAAACAGCCCTGGGAACTCCATGAATGCAATGCAATTTAGAGTGAAATGAGAAATAATATCAGGCAAGACTTTATTATAACCATTGGAAATTGATTTGATTGCGAAAATTGGTTGTTCTGGTTCAAAATAGAGCCTTGAATGTAATTTGATTTTGGCTGTTGCTTGTTATTGTGCAATGGACCCACAAAGGTCTTGGTTATGTCAATGAAAAGTAGCAAATTATTTATATTTCAATCAAACGTTACTAACGCATTTTCTTTATAATAACATGCAGTGATGAATCATTCACAATAAGAGCAGTCTTTGGAAGTAAATAGGGTAATTAATGATTGCATGTTGACTTAAACTGTGAATATTGTTCCTCACTTTTTTGATTGTCTTTGTCATTTCACAGATTTCTGCTTCTTCAATGCAGCAACGTGTTCCTCATGTAAATAGCTGGCATTACATGCATCAGAAGGTTATTTATTTCCCTTTCTGAATGCCAGATATGCATGGAATTGAGGAATTCGCACACGGCACTGAATGCAGATTCCTCTCTTTCCCAAATAATCAGGCCTTATAAGTGATGCACGTTTCCTTTTCTGTAGCTCACTAAACGACTCACAGCTTACAAAACATTCAAAAAGACACTTGTTTTGTTCGTGCCATGGTGAAATGAGTAATGTATTACAATAAGGTCCTATTGGTTAATGTTAGTTAATGCAGTAACTAGTATTACAGTTCCTATGATTTATTTATGTTTTTTGTGCTGGGGAAGATCCCGAGTTTAAATTTAAATTTGCCAGATTTGCCAAATTCTAAATTTTGGTTTCCAACACATGCTGTAAGAGGTCGACCAATCACAACAGATTGGGCCATCTGACCAATCAGAGCAGAGTAGACCAATCACAACAGACTGGGCCATCTGACCAATCAGAGCAGAGTAGACCAATCACAACAGACTGGGCCATCTGACCAATCAGAGCAGAGTAGACCAATCACAACAGATTGGGCCATCTGACCAATCAGAGCAGAGTAGACCAATCACAACAGATTGGGCCATCTGACCAATCAGAGCAGAGTAGACCAATCACAACAGACTGGGCCATCTGACCAATCAGAGCAGAGTAGACCAATCACAACAGACTGGGTCATCTGACAAATCAGATATCTGACCAATCAAAACAGAGTAGACCAATCACATCAGACTGGGCCCTCTGACTAATCAGATATCTGACCGATCAGAGCAGAGTAGACCAATCACAACAGACTGGGCCATCTGATCAATTAGAGCAGAGTAGACCAATCACAACAGACTGGGTCATCTGACAAATCAGATATCTGACCAATCAAAACAGAGTAGACCAATCACATCAGACTGGGCCCTCTGACTAATCAGATATCTGACCGATCAGAGCAGAGTAGACCAATCACAACAGACTGGGCCATCTGATCAATTAGAGCAGAGTAGACCAATCACAACAGACTGGGTCATCTGACAAATCAGATATCTGACCAATCAAAACAGAGTAGACCAATCACAACAGACTGGGTCATCTGACCAATCAGATATCTGACCAATCAGAGCAGAGTAGACCAATCACAACAGACTGGGTCATCTGACCAATCAGATATCTGACCAATGAGAACAGAGTAGACCAATCACAACAGACTGGGCCATCTCTGACCAATCAGAACAGAGTAGACCAATCACAACAGACTGGGTCATCTGACCAGTTTAGAGTAGACCAATCACAACAGAGTAGACCAATCACAACAGACTGGGTCATCTGACCAATCAGATATCTGACCAATGAGAACAGAGTAGAGCAATCACAACAGATTGCGTCATCTGACCAATGAGAGTAGAGTTCACCAATCGCAACAGACTGAGCCATCTGACCAATCAGAGCAGAGTAGACCAATCGCAACCGACTGAGCCATCTGACCAATCAGAGCAAAGTCGGATAGGAGGAGTTTAGAGAGACTTAAAGATTTAGTTCACCCAAAAATGAAAATGATGTCATTAATGGCTCACCCTCATGTCGTTCCAAGTACTCCATGTGACATCAGTGGGTTATTACAATGTTTTGAAAAAGCATCGAATTACATCATTTTCATTTTTTGGGTGAACTAACCCTTTAACTATTGAAACCTTACTATAAAGTGTTGTGTGTTGTAATTATATCATCAATATTTCTATAAAAAGTACAAATGTGTCCGAGTCAGAAGTATCTTGTTTCATAGAAGTGCATTGTTCATTTCAGGTGCGCATCACATCAGACATGCAAACCTGCACCCGTTTGACTGGGTTCGCTCGGCGCTCGCTGCACAGCGCCACAAAGAGAACTACACAAAACACTTGTTCCGTTACAATTTGGCAGTGACACAAGTTCACACAAAGTTAGATGTAATGGGAGAAATGTGTGGGAGAGGCCGTATCTCTCAGACTTTACTGGCTCTCAGTATTTTAGCAGAGCGCCGGCACCTCTGTCTCCATGACGACTTTACGAAAGGCACTTCTCCTCTCGCTAGATCTGGCCTTGCTATTACAGCTAACACAATAGCCCATTAGAGAGCGGCTGATTGTGTGTGTGTGTGTGTGTGTTTGACTGTTTTAGCAGTAGGGATCTTTGATATATATTCAGCAAGGTTAGCAGGGCGGGGCTATTTTCATAAATGCTTTGTTAGTTAAATACCAGATGGAGCTAGATTTGCATTTCTTGTAAGCAGAAGTGCATTCAAGGCGGCAAAGGGAAAGTTTTAGGTAAGTTGAGGCTTTTAGCTTTGAAATTTCACATCAGACAGACATGTATGGCAAGCCCTTTTAACTTTTATTAATTTCCAGGATATAAATTCTTGATATCAACAATTGTATTTTTACTAGTGAAATGTCAACATACCATTCAAAACCCATTGTTGATATCAAGAATTGATTGAAATTCCAATTTCACATATCAGAAATACAATTATTACTAGTAAAAACCTTTATTTTTGATATCAAGAATTCAATTGTTACTAGTTCAAATGTCTATTCTTAATATCCACAATTGAATTCTTACTAGTAACAATGTTCATTTTTGATATCAATAATTCCATTTTTACTAGTGGCAATGTTAATTTCTGATATTATGAATGTGATTGTTACTAGTAAGAAAAGCCAATTTATCTGAAATAATATTGATATTAGAAATACATTTTCAGATATCAAAAATTATCATTTTTACTAGTACAAATTGAATTGTTGATAGACATTTCAACTAGTGAAAATTTAATTATTGATATCAATTCACATTTTTACTAGTAACAATGTAATTATTGATACCAAAAATGATTTTTCTACCAGTAAAAAAATCAATTCTCGATATCAACAATTTATTTGGAATGTCAGCCTATGGAGAAATTTCACAAGTGAAAATACAGTTACAGATATCAGCAATTAATTTGTTGAAATCAAATTTGACATTTTTTGATATGAAGAATTGAAATGTTTATCAAGAATTCATATCCTGGAAATGAATAAAAGTTAAAACGGCTTGCCATAATCAGCGACAATTTTTATATTATTATTATATATATATTTTTTTTCTGATTTTTCTGATAATCGATGAATACAAGCTTAGATTTCAGCCTAGGAATATCATGCACAAGCCTAATGTTATGATACTGTTATGGTTATTTTGTTGTCATTTTTGAGTCCTGGTTACTAAATCTTTTTTTGTTCAGAAAATATCAGCGAGAACATTCTTCATTCTTCTGTGTTTGTCAGAAGAAAGTAAGTCACGAAATGAGATGGAATAGAGTGTTTGTACTGAACGTTCAGTTTTTCAGGCTGTTATTTGCACAAACTTTTGTGGAAAAAGAACATTAGAAATCGGAGAAAGTCAATAAAGTGTTTTATCTGTCGCTTTGGCGTTTGTTTAGGAATTACAGCATTCGTATTGTATCCTCTGGGTGGCCGAACGGCATTTAATAGTTGTTGATAATGTGTAAATATGTCATTGCGTAATACTAGTACACTTCCGTTCAAAAGTTTGTAGGATTTTTTAATATTTTTGAATGAATTTCAATACTGATAAAAAATACAGTAAAAATAGTGAAATATTATTACAATTCAAAATAACTGTTTTCTATGTGAGTATATTTTGAAATGTAATTTATTCCTGTGATCAAAGCTGAATTTTCAGTCTTCAGTGTCACATGATCTTTCAGAGATCACTCTAATAAGATGATTTGATGCTCAAGAAACATTTCTGGTGGTTATCAGCTTTGAAAACAGTCGTGCTGCTTCAGAGTTTTATGGAAACTGTGATGGATTTAATTTTTTAGGATTATTTGATGAATAGAAACTTTAAAAAAACTTAATTTATTTGCAATAAAAGTCACTTTTTATCAATTTAATGCTTAATAATATTCTGCAAGTTTTGATTTTTGCATGGGACAGTAAGCTTGCAGAAAATTCATTAATTGAAAAAGTTAAATATGTCAATGTTAACAAATTAAACACCGCTTTGGATTTCTTAATCGCTAACGGTCTATAATTGATGGATTGAATTCACTTGTGTTAAGAAATTTTATATAAAAAACCAAATGTGAACACTGAAGACTTTTTGTCTCGATTTTTGGTCGGAACAAATTAAACATGACCTTTTCTAACGACTCATTCTTTAATGAGAAAACATAGCTTCAGGTTTTTTTTTTTAATTAATAAGTAAACAATTACTCCAAAAGAACAATGAAATAAATGAAAAGCAGTGAGTGATTTTCTCCATTTTTTTCTTTTTGATAAACACTAAGCACTTAATAGCAGCATTACCCCGCTGACATCACAGTGACATCATGAAGATTTCAGAACGAGCAGCTTAGCTGATACTAGTATGTTTTCGTAGTACGTTGATCTCTTTTTCTGTCCAGAAGGTTATGTAAAATGATATTGTTCATGATCTGGTGTGCGAGTCAGTGCCTCATCTAGTTTACATATCCAGGCCGGTTAAGAGGTTGGGCGGGGGATATTTTTGTAAGTGCTTCTTCTGGACAAAGTTGGCGTGATTAGGCTGTAGTTAAAACATAATTAAAAGTGCTTAAACAGAGGCAGAACGGTCCCGGAGGAGGCGGAGAGGACCTCAGGGGGAACAGCGAGATAGTGATTAAATGAAGTCCGTGGCTTATCCAATCCGCCGGGTGAACAAAGCGATACAGCTTCTCTTCTTGTCTTTCTCTCTCGCTCTGACAGCAAAATATATGTAATGACTGTGTTTTTTTTAACCCACTTTAGTTCCCCCCGATTCTGTTCAAAAGACTGACATGGGTGTGCGAGGAGATTTCTGTCATTTATCAGCGTGCGGGAGCGAGCGAGAGAGGCCAGCCTGCCATTTTCTCTCTGTTCCATTAACAAATTACCTCCCCTCCCTACGCTGCGATTAGATGTACATCCCGAAAATTAATTTGCCTCTTAGTAAGAAAACAATTAAGTAGACTCTATTGTGAGACCCTGAGTGTATGTGTGTGTGTTTTCCAAGGCCTTAGAGGATGAGAAATGGGAGTGAGTCACTCTGGAGTCTGATGAATGTAGGATGTGTTCGCTTGTGAAGGAAGTAAGAAGAATGGCCGTTCGCGCGGATAACACATGTAGTGCATGTGAATTATCCTATACAACACAGTGGCGAGAACGATGCTCATTTCACAGCTAATTAGGCCCATTTTAATACATATATAAATGTAGATGAATTGTTCTTATCATGCTAACTAAAGTGACCTAACTGAACATGCTGAACTGAATCTGGTTTTCTTTTGGGGTCGATATTTTTCGGATTGAAGCCGCTTTAGACAGTGTTGGGTTATACCTCTCGTAATTTATACAATCATTTGATTGAATCAGGTGTAGAATCTGTGATTGAATCTGTGAATCAAAGAAACAAATTGATAAATCGAATGATTGAATCGTTTGAATGAACAAACTTTCTAACTCGTTGCTTGGCAGTATAACAAGGCTAAAAGACTAAAATCATTAAAAAAAATGTAAATTGTGACTTTTTATCTCACAATTTTAACTTTTTTCTCGCAATTGCGAGTTTATATCTCGCAATTCTGACTTTATTTCTCACAATTGCGAGATAAAAAGTCAGAATTGCATGATAAAAAGTCGCAATTGCGAGTTATAAAGTCAGAATTGCGACTTTTTATCTCACAATTCTGACTTTTTTTCTCACAATTGCGAGTTTACATCTCGCAATTCTGACTTTATAACATATAATTGCGAGTTTATATGTCGAAATTCTGACATCTTTTCTCAGATATAAACTCGCAATTGCGACTTATGAGGCCAATTCTAAGGGGGAAAAACTAGTATAAATCTCACAATTCTGACTTTAAATCATGCATTTCGGACTTTATATCACGCAATTACGACTTTATATCTCGTAATTCTGACTTTATATCCCGCAATTCTGACTTTATAACTCGCAATTCTGACTTTATATCTCACAATTCTGACTTTCAATCTCAGAATTCTGACTTTATATCTCGCAATTCTGAGAAATAATGTCTGAATTGCGAGAAATAAACTCGCAATTGTGAGGAAAAAAAGTCAAAATTGTGAGATAAAAAGTCGCAATTACCTTTTATATTTTTCATTCTATGGCGGAAACAAGCTTCCATAGATTCCAGCTAGTTGGCAATACAATTTTTTTTTGTTTCATTTGATGTGCTAAGACAAAAACTGAGATACAAATTTATCAAACTTATACAGACTTATTAAAAAAGCAAAGCTTTAACTAAAATTAAATCGACATTTTAGTTTAATAAAAGAAAAAAATAATTCCTAATATTTATTAAAAGTGTATAAGTGCAAAATGCCGCTGCTCAGTTTTTAACAAATACGCCTAGACGTGGACACATCACCCCATCCTCTACACCTTACATTGGCTTCCCGTGCGCTTTAGAATCGAGTTTAAGGTGTTATTGTTTGTTTTTAAGACATTACTGATGTAACCCTGTCTAAACTCAAAACCTACACTCTTAGAAGAAATGGTTCTATTTAGAACCAGAAATGGTTCCATCCCCCGCTTCATATATGGAACTCCAAAATGGTTCTATAGAACCATTTTTTTTTTGGTAAAAGGTTCTATTGGCCAAGTATGGAACCCCAGGGTTCTATATAGAACCCAGAGGAACTTTTGTTTTCTCATCAGCTTCCACACAACTGTTTCCAACTTACCGGGACGTTAGTCCTGATGTTGCAATGTTGGTTTTATTTTGTCTTTGGTGTGAAGCACTTTGGATACCTGAGGGTTGTTGTAAAGCGCTATACAAATAAATGTTGATAGATTGATTGAACTATCTCAAAATACTACAGTTAAATTGACACTATACGTTTGTTTTGGTGTAAATTTGCATCAGTTATAAACGAAAAATAGCTGTGTTTTTGTCACGCTTCTGAAGTTTGTAGTAAAATGTGACTGCTTGGGATTAGGTACTCCCGAATTGCTTGTAAAATGGCTGATAATGAGCAAATAATGAAGAGTGTTATGTTTAGGCCTATATCCAGATGTGTGCTCTACTCATGTGTCTGGATTGCAGTTTTGAAAAGTCTTCTGATCATAGTTCATAAGTGACCCGCGGGGACTTGGATGCGAATACATGTCGGACAGATTTTATGAGTGAATCTGTGCCCTGGTTTTATTTACATAATTCCTTTAGTGATTGCGGTGGTAAAACAACACATAAACTGCCTATGGTCGAGCCGAATCCCCCTCAATGGGCCGTCATTATCCCGAGGTGTATAGTGGGGGAAGGACTGAGAAGATTATCGCTCCGAATCCCGTCGCCGGTGCCAAATCAAGTCAAGGGTTGGCCACACAGAAAATGTAGCTGACTCTTAGGGATTACAGACTTGCACCCAGCGCTCACAGGCAATGTGTGTGTTCATTTGCTTTCACCATCTGTCAGTTTGTTGTAATTGATGATGCATCATAATCTGATGCACGGAAGGTATTTATCTAACGTTTATTAATTCGTGCTCCGCTAATGTAATCTAATCAGGTGGTGTAGGACGGCGCGTACATGACGAGGAAACTATGTTAGTGTGGCACTGAGGTGAATGTGTTCAGTTTTTTTATGTAAATGCTGTTGGTGTTGTAATATATCAAACATGTTACTTACAGTGATGTCTCAGTGCTGGATCAACGTTCTTATCAGATATTAGGGTTAAGCTTTTGGCTGGGGTTAAGAGCTTAAACAACAATATTATCATTTCCCTTTGATTGATTTAAGGAGTAGCAAATAGTTCGGAATTGATTGCAATCGTTCAATTTATGGTTATTTAACCAATGCAAATGTTGTTCCAAGACCAGCAAGTGATTTTGGTAAGTTGTCTTAAAGGGATACTCCACTTTTTTTGGAAATAGGCTCATTTTACAACTCCCAGTTAAAAAAAAAAAAAAAAAAAAATCAGTAACCAGACAGTTTCTGGTCCCATTGACTCCTATAGTGTATATATATATATATATATATATATATATATGAAGAGTTCAGATGCAAAAGCCTCTAAGTGCATTTGAAATTTTCTTCTAAAATGATAATTTTTTATCAAGCTTGTATATTTAAGTTCAGTAATTTCACTTAAATTGCAATGAAGATTACCTATTAATTGTCATTTAAGTGAAATTACTGAACTTAAATATACAAGTTTGATAAAAATGGTCATTTTAGAAGAAAATTTCAAATGGCATTTAGAGGCTTTTGCATCTGAACTCTTCATATATATATATATATTCCTACTATGGTAGTCAATGGGCCCAGAAACTGGTTACTAATATTCTTCTAAATATCAGAAAATCAGCTTAATGGATTCAAAAATGGTAAAATTCATGGTAAAATAAGCCTATTTCCAAAAAAAGTGGCATATCCTTTTAAGTAAGTTTTGATCATGTGATTTTTTGACAATTTTCACTGTCAGATTTGAAATTTTCCATGCATGCACCATGTATCCCAACAGTCTTTGCTTCAATTTAGAGTTGATTTTATTGAACGGACAGTGCATTCGGACTCTGCAAGTGAATTTAATTTAATTCGGAATGATAGAGACCTATGCATGTAAAAATATAGTTGCACATTGGAGATTCATGTGTTTCCATGCAATATGCAAAAAAGAGAAGTTTCTTTAAAAGGAATGAGTGTGATTTTCTTGCGAAAGTAATGTTGATTAATTGAATTTGAAAATAAAATGCATCCATGAGTAATTCTAATTTTCGAAACATAAATTTACATTTGCGTTTAGTCATTTAGCAGACGCTTTTATCCAAAGCGACTTAGAACTGAGATTCTCCAGTTGGATTTTATTTAAGTCGGACTGATAGAAACCTATGCCTATAAATTGCACTTTAAACAGAGTTCTGAATGTAATCTACAAGTATGTCTAACTATTAACTACACATCTAATCACAAGAACTCATTATATATAATCTTTTTTTTTAGTTTTTACTTGCTTTCCTGCATGTGATTATGGTGAACATGGGATATGAAACCTGCTTGAATGGTTTTTGTTGGATATTGCATGTGATTTTTTATTATAATCATAATGCACTGAACTTGAAAAACATGCACGACTCTGTTCATTCCCCATTTCTGTATTCCACTCATGTATGTCTATGCTCTATAGAATTAGAATGCTGTCAAAGTCTATTAACTCACATATAATTGTACCTTTAGGCCCCTCAAAAAATACCTTTTACATTAATAGGTGGTTTCGTCCACACGGCAATCTCTTTCTCGTGCTACCACAGTTTCATTGGCGTGTTATTGTTTGTATAATTTTAATTATACAACGATTCCCTGATTTATTGACTTATCATCGATTTAGCTATTCAAATGTAGCATGAATTAGAGTCAATTAAAGGATGCCAAATTTGTCTCCATGCATGACAAGCATCAGAAAGCATCCGCAAAAACTCATTTAAACGAGATACGGTGATGCCAAAAGTAACTTAAATCATATTTAAAAATAAATGAAATGTCTGAAATGATTGCATTAGATGATAAAATGTGTCAATTCTGGTAAAGAAGACACTTTTCTTTCAAAACATCCACTGAAAATCCCCAGTTGAATGATGAGTGAGCAAAAATGCTAAAGTTAGCAGAATGTGTTTGATATTTTGTTATTGTATGCAATGACATTCAGACATTAAGAGAGTCTAAAGTGTCCCAGTGCATGTGGGGCCGCTGTACTTCATATGATGAACGTCTGTTAGGAACTATGTTAGTAAACTCAAGTTCAGCTAAGTGGCTTTTAGTTTGATACTTCTAGAGAGTCTTTAGTGTCTGATGTGTTGTGATTGCTGATTTAGATCTTTTCACATCAGCGATGAAATTGACCACTATAATTACATCATCTAAAGCTTTTTGACAAGATGCCCAGAAATAAAAATCTGCACAGTGCAATAAAACAAGAGCTGTGCGGTAGTTTCCCGCTCAAGCATGATTTCAAAGGAGTCCTGACAACTGAAGGACTATACGGTCCACTCGGGAATCCAATCGCAGGGATAACTGGGGCAGAATGCTTGTAAAGTGGTTTTGAAAAGCCGCCGCTCAGTGCCTGTCGCACAAAGAGAAACAGTGCTGAGCTTTGGATTCCATATTAGATATATAACAGAGGGACTTGCGATATGAATGGCTTGATTACATTTTAGATTCTGTGCATATTGAAAATATGCAATATTGATTTTCCTTATTAAGTGATAGTTAGTCGCTCCAAACCTGTGAGCTTCTTTTTCATGTAAAATGCTCAATTAATTTTTAGTTAATTTTAACCCTTTGAAGTCCACACCAAGAAAAAAGTGATGGAATTTTTCTTTTGTTTACATTTCGTATCTTCTTACGTCGCTAGTAACCACACGCGATGGGGTTTTTTTTTTTCAACACATCCCATAGCTTTTAAAATATCGGCCTCTACCAAATGGTTGAGATGTCACTCAATGGTAACAAATGGTACCGGAATTCAAACATACTTTACATTGCCCATCATAATTTATGATCAAAACCTTTTCTAGTCTTGACAAAACACATTGTCAGAAAGGTCTGAGTCTCAGTGTTCCATATTTTGTAACAGAAGTGAAATTTGGACAGAAATGTATTCATTTGTTACAGTAGAATGCATACTATTAGATTCAATGGAATTTGTCATTTTTGGCATCACGCCTAACCAAAATCTCATTAGAACTTCAGTTTTTGTGATATTAACTTCAAATTTGGAACACAACTTGGTTAGATATATGGCTTTGATTTTATAGTGATTTTATAGGAAAAATATATTTTTTAAAAATATATATTTTATATAAAAGAAAAAAATATTTAGTACAGTATATTTGATTTAATGTAAATTTAAAACTTCCATAACTTTTTTCATACCTTTATTTTTTTAAGTGATTTTACTTCAGGAATAATCTGCTGAGTCCTGAGTGTTTTCTTTAAATCAAGACTAAACTTAGGTCTTTATTCCAAAGCATACTTGAAGTACAACCAAATTTTAATAGTGCATTGTAATGACCATTATACAAAAGTTAACCGTTATGTGCCAAATCAACCGTTTGGTTGAGCATATTTTTGAAAAATTATTAAAAATATACTATTTTTTTCATAGATAGCACCAAGTAACATCATTTTTTAAAGTTAAGGCTCTTACAGTGTAATATGTAAAAAAAAAATATATATATGCTTAGCTTGCAAAATTTCACCAAAAACAGTTCACATGGCCGGGGTGATACATTTGTTTCTGACATCCACGTTAGAAGAAGTGTGACAAGTGCTGTTGATTGACACTGTGAAATCTAGTAGATTTTTTGGGCATAATATACCTCAACCAGATGATAGAGATGGCTCAATCAGTTTGAGTTAAGTTAGGTACTCTCAATAATAGAAATATAGTGACTCAAAACTTTACTGTAGTAAACGCTACACATCGGCAAATGTAAATATTGGTTTAATTCAGCCACATACTATGTTTGAACCATAAACAGATTCAGAGAAAGAAGAGGAAACGTGAATTATACAGACTCATCCATTAGAATATTTAGAGTTTTATGCATCACTTTCTATAACGTCAGACACATAATGAAAATTGATTTGACTAGCCTTTGTCTTGACTACATTATCAATCAGCTAATAAAATGTTGCTGTACAAACCATGTTCCCGTTCATCATCTCAGAGTCAGACATTTGCCTTCTCTCTTTGAAGCTTTGAATCATAAATCACAGCATAGAAAGTCAGTGGAGAAAAGCCCCGCCCCCTCGTTGACGGGATTGGTCACATGCTTGTGATGGGAGGGAACGGGTGGTTTCAAGGCTTTGATTCGCTGCAGTTTGAAGGAGAAAATACTCAATGGTGTTGAATCATTGCTTTAAATCATGAATCATTTTTAGAAACACCACATATAAACATCATTTAAAACTTAATTTCACCACTGGGGGTCTTATAAAAACGTAAAAATACACATCATAAACATAGCAACAAACGTAATCATGTGCTTGTCTTCCTCAGAAGACTTTAGTGTGCAGGTCATATATCGACCACTTACTTTTACTATGTATATTTCTAGTTTTTTTTTCATTTTATTCCTGTTTTTGTTTTCTTTTTTTAAGAGCGCATGAAGACTCTGCAACAATCTAAACCGCATATAGACCTGGACCGACATGACGGTGAGTAAATAGTAGAATTGCATTACAATAGCTTGATTTCTAAAGGGGGCAGATTGAGTTGCTGTCTTTGAATGTGTCTTCATAAAAGCATTCCGATTTGTGTGTTAGTGAAAAGACACAGCAAGGTGAGAAGCTCTATAGATAGCCTTGATGTCAGTGGCGGTGCGCAGCGGAAGTCTTGTCACTCTTTTCCATCCTGAATCCTTTGTTTCGCACGCCCTCTAACTCGAGGACATACGCACGAGTTTGACTCCGAGAGGGAGGGCAGAATTGTTGCACTGTTTATATGCTTCATTTTCCTCATGGAGCTTATAATGTTGCACACACACATTTTACAAACCAGGACTCTACACAGTTTGTCATTGAACAGTGCTGTCAGTCCGTGTGGGTTACGTGATTGCATTTATAGTCCTGAAAGCAACTTTCAGTGTATGCGGTATACAGGAAGTTGTGCAGTTCAAGGTCCATCCGTCCATCTGTCCATCCATTTGTTCTGTCTGTCCATCCATCCATCCGTCTGTCTGTTTGTTTGTCCACCCATCCATCCATCCATCTATCCATTCGTCTATCCATCCATCCGTCCGTCCATCCATCCATCCATATATCCATTTGTCTCCATCCATCCATCCATCCATCCATCCATCCATCCATCCATCCATTAGTCTGTCCATCTATCCATTCGTCCATCCATCCGTCTGTCTGTCCATTTGTCCGTCCATCTATTTGTCCATCCATCCGTCCGTCTGTCCATTCGTCCATCCATCGCCAATCCATCATCCATCCATCCATCCGTCCGTCCATCCATCCATCCATCCATCCATCTATCCATTTGTCTATCCATCCGTCCGTCCATCCATCCATCCATCCATCCATCCATCCATCCATCCATATATCCATTTGTCTCCATCCATCCATCCATCCATCCATCCATCCATCCATCCATCCATCCATCCATCCATTCGTCTGTCCATCTATCCATTCGTCCATCCATCCGTCTGTCTGTCCATTTGTCCATCCATCTATTTGTCCATCCATCCATCCATCCATCCATCCATCCATCCATCCATCCATCCATCCATCCATCCATCCATCCATCCATCCATCCATCCATTTGTCCATCCGTCCGTCCATCCGTCCATCCATCCATCCATCCATCCATCCATCCATCCATCCATCTATCCATTTGTCTATCCATCCGTCCATCCATCCATCCATCCATCCATCCATCCATCCATATATCCATTTGTCTCCATCCATCCATCCATCCATCCATCCATCCATCCATCCATCTATCCGTCCGTCCATCCATCCATCCATCCATCCATCCATCCATCCATCCATCCATCCATCCATCCATCCATCCATCCATCCATCCATCCATTCGTCTGTCCATCTATCCATTCGTCCATCCATCGCCAATCCATCATCCATCCATCCATCCATCCATCCATCCGTCTGTCTGTCCATCCATCCATCCATCCATCCATCCATCCATCCATCCATCCATCCATCCATCCATCCATCCATCCATCCAACATTTTACAATAAGACAATACGGTCCTTACTAATGTTGACCTTTCCTTTCCTTTTCTTTCCTTTCTTGTCCTTTCTTCATATAAAGATTACAAGTGGACAAATCTCATGTTGTAAGTGAGAAATATTAGTTAAGAACAAGCAGAAATACACCATTAAGACACTGTATATATGTTTTATCACTGTGGTTAATGGTGTATAAGGGGCTTTCACACTGGATAAATGTTTTCATAGTTCCTATAACTATTGGTGGAAGTACCCACTTTTTTTTTTGACTGAATCCCAGTTGGCATTACCCATGACTCGGTTATCTGTTCTTACAGTATGTGGGATTAGGATTAGTCTGACCCAAATCTGAGTGTGTTGAAGGTGCCCAGACTAGATTTTTTAGGTATAAATCCATGCAAGCTTTTGGGGTTACTTTGAGCAATTACCCACAATGCTTTGCACTACAGAAGATGGGTAGTTTTTTTACTACTCAATACTAGTGTACTGTCTTACATACTCAAAAGTGCTTTCCCGTTCTCAGTGAAGTATGCACTTTTAGTGCAAAGTAAAATGCATGATTTCAGGATCATATTCATCCTATTTTTCATTGAATCCGTCTTATTGTAAGATCTGGCTGTATAGAAGCCGCTCTGCTCTAGAGTATTGATTTTCTAACACATTCACAGCCCTTTGTTTTCTCTCACTTTTTGTGATATTGATGGCCATGGTCTATATTTCAAGAGGTTTCAAAGGGCCGCATGAGACAATACTGAGTAAACCAACATTTTTGAGGGATTTATTTACCAGGGTTTGGAGAGAATTACAGGCACCCGTGTCCGATTTGGGAAGACCTCAAGGTGAAAGTAAGTTAGTTTTTCATGATTACTTTGCTCTGTTTACGAGGGCTGGAAAGCACTGTTGCTGCAAAGTATTTCCCAGCCGATTTCCTTTCAAACTGGTTTGTCTTGCCTAGCTGTGGCTGTGAATTTCATTCCTGGCAATGTTAATTCTTGCAGGAACCTTTTCAGAGCGTTGAAATTTGCCAGGGATCCGGAGACAGCAAAGGGACTTTTAATGAACAGCTTTTATTGATCAGTGGACAACACAGCTGTTAATTACACCAGAGCAGGCATTTAAACAGGGCCATCATGTGTCGGTCTAAAACCACCTGAAAAATGGAGCTGGTCTGATGGATTTCTGCGGCGATGGAGGATGAAACGTTTTTGAGAATTGTCTTGGGATTTTAAAATTAGGAATTTGAATTGAATTGCGGCACATGATGTTGAATTGAAATGAAGGAAGGTCAGATAAAACAGCAATTTTCAATAGGCTTGAGAATTTTACATTGGATAGTTTTATTTGCATGGTCCATGTTTGCATATGATGCATTTGACCTGGTAACACAATTTAATTTCTCGCTGTTGCTTATTATCGTGCATATTATGAAGAGATTGTTTGCTATAAAGCACATATTAATGCCTTATTCTGCATTACCATATTCTACATGCCTTAATCCACCCAATACCTAAACTTGACAACTATAATTAATAAGCAGTAATTAGGAGTTTATTGCGGCAAAAGTCATAGTTAATATTGAGAATTGATCCCTATTCTAATTGGTATGTAATTTTGTCTTGTTTTCCAGTAAAAATATTATAAAAATCTAATAGATGAATCTACTGTATTTGAGAAGTATTAGTTTCGGGGAAAACATCTTTAATTAATTTAGTTTTCCCAAATCGTTTGCAACTGAATAAAAAAAAGTTTAGTGTTTTTTATTTTATTTATTCTTTTAAACAGTGTCTTAATTGTATGTACAGTATAAATGTTTTAATATCCAGTAATGTCTTGTTTTAAAGACATCCATCCATCCATCCGTCCACCCGTCCATCCATCTGTCCATCCGTCCACCTATCCATCCATCCATCCATCCATCCATCCATTTGTCCATCCATCCATCTGTCCATCCATCGATCCATTTGTCCATCCATCCATCCGTCCATCCATTTGTCCATCCATCCAGCCGTCCATCCATTTGTCCATCCGTCCATCCATCCATCCATTTGTCCATCCATCTATCTGTCCATCCATCCATTTGTCCATCCATCCAGCCATCCATCCATTTCTCCATCCATCCATCCATCCATCCATCCATCCATCCATCTGTCCACCTATCCATCCATCCGCCCACCTATCCATCCATCCGCCCATCTATTTGTCCGTCCGTCCATCCATCCATCCATCCATCCATCCATCCATCTATCCATCCATTTGTCCGTCCATCCATCTATCCGTCCGTCCATCCATCTGCCCATCTATTTGTCCATCCATCCATCTGTCCATCCATCCGTCCATCCATCCATCCGTCAGTCTGTCCATATGTCCACCTATCCATCCATCCATCCATCCATCCATCCGCCCATCTATTTGTCCATCCATCCATCTATCCGTCTCTCCATCCGTCCACCTATCCATCTCACGATGTATAAATATTTTTACTGGAAAACAAGAAAAACAATGCTGCTTTAGTTTACAGAAATGTATTTTTCATTTCTATAATGTTTAACAATGAATATTAAAATCATCTAATATTTGATTTATGGCAATACCGTACCCCATATTCTTTGCGAATGGTAACGTTTATAAGTAATTGCAACTGAAATGTGCAACTACAAAAACAGCAGCTACTGTACACGAGCTCTTTTCAATCCAATTGAATTCGACTAATCAGGAACTGGACTAGAATTTAGAAAACTCTTGTTTGTATTTCACATGTTGCTTTCGCATTCTCTTTTTTTTCGTGTGACTTGTTGGTTTTATGACACGTGTAATTGAAGGCGACGAACGCTGTTAACAAGCCTCGGGTCTGGCTGAACATACTGACCCCAGCAGGAGATCTGCACCACATCTGGAGATGCAGCGCTCTGCTTTATCTGATCTGGGTTTGCCTTTAATTTGTGATTGTCATTCATCTGTCTGTGGCCTCCACAGCTGACTCAGCGGGGGGGGGAATCTGTCTCTCTCACGCGCCAGCACACAGACAGGCCTTCTCTTTATTTACTTTCGATGCTTCACGTCCAGAGCGCGTCAGTGGCTGCAGCTGAGAGGACGATAACACTGATTAAATGTAATCAAAATGGCACTTGTGACGGTTCCTTTCGGACATCTGTAAACTCGCAGAGATCTCCATGGAAATGCAAACATAATTTGAAGCTTGAACTGCATTAATCTCACATGCACGGGAATGATGAGAACAGGCAATATGCGATGCGTCATCTGGCATGTGTCGCTTAAATTTATATTCATCCCAAACTCGCCTGTTCGGAAAAGTGTCTAGCTTTGTTGCGAAACGGCTCAAAGCCTACTGAGTGTTAATGGCCTGGAAGAATATTGGTTTTTACACTTTTATGCGACGCGCCAGGCGTATCGTACATCACTGCGCTGAAATTTATATCAACAATAAAGAGGAGATGTGTGCCTAACGAATGATAGAAGTCACTCGTGAGGAGATTTGTGTGAAGTGCCTCCGGGCTGCCGTCTCCAAATGGAGCAAAGTTCTTTAGACTTGATGTGTGATGAACGTCTAAGATGAGCCGTCATGTAGTCATTTTACTGATTTATGGAAGGCGTAATCGTCTGTTATGTGTGATTTTGTGGATGTATTTATTTAGCTTTGCGTGATTTGATCATATTACTGTGACTGGAAGGAGGAAGCCTTCCAAACGGATAAGAAAGTGATTTGAGAGCATAATAATATTCTCGTGTCTATGCAGGATAATCAGGAACAAATTATTCAGGTGACATTTTCCAATGCACCTCCATGGCTTTTCTCATTATTTAATTTACATTACCATTCAAAAGTTTGTGGTCAGTCATAAAATTCAGTAGCACCTCATTGCAGTACACAAGATCCAGGGGGCGGAGTTGGAGTGGGGTTAGGAATCAGGGGGTGGAGATGGGTAGGATTAAGGCTGGGGTTGGGGATCAGGAGCGGAGATGGGTAGGATTAGGGGTTGGGTTAGGGATCAGGGGTTGAGATAGGTGGGATTAAGGGTGGGGTTAGGGATCAGGGGGTTGAGTTGGGTAGGGTTAGGGGTGGGGTTAGGGATCAGGGGTGGAGATTGGTAGGATTAGGGGTGGGGTTATGGATCAGGGGTGGAGATTGGTGGGTTTAAGGGTGGGGTTAGGGATCAGGGGTGGAGATTGGTGGGTTTAAGGGTGGGGTTAGGGATCAGGGGTGGAGATTGGTGGGATTAGGGGTGGGGTTAGTGATCAGGGGTGGAGATTGGTGGGATTAAGGGTGGGGTTGGAGATCAGGAGTGGAGATTGATAGGATTAGGGGTTGGGTTAGGGATCAGGGGTTGAGATAGGTGGGATTAAGGGTGGGGTTAGGGATCAGGGGGTGGAGTTGGGTAGGGTTAGGGGTGGGGTTAGGGATCAGGGGTTGAGATAGGTGGGATTAAGGGTGGGGTTAGGGATCAGGGGTGGAGATTGATAGGATTAGGGGTGGGGTTAGGGATCAGGGGGTGGTGTTGGTAGAATTAGGGGTGGGGCTTGGGATCAGGGGTGGAGAATGTGGGATTAGGGGTGGGGTTAGTGATCAGGGGGTGGAGACGGGTATGATTAGGGGTGGGGTTATTGATCAGGGGTGGAGATGGGTAGAATTAGGGGTAGTATTAAGGATCAGGGGGTGGAGATGGGCAGGTTTAGGGTGGGGTTAGGGATCAGGGGGCGGGGATTGATAGGATTAGGGGTGGAGTTAGGGTTCAGAGGTGGAGATTGATAGGATTAGGGGTGGGATTAGGGATCAGAGGTGGAGATTGATCGAATTAGGGGTGGGGTTAGGGATCAGGGGTGGAGATTGGTGGGATTAGGGGTGGGGTTAGGGATCGAGGGGCGGAGATGAGCAGGTTTAGGTGTATGTAGGTGGGAGGAGTTGGATCTGGATGCAACTCCTCCCCCTGGATTTCATGTTCTGCAGTGAGGACCATCTCAAAAAATTGTCAAGGATTTATGAAAAGTGTCACAAAGTGACAAAAGTGATAAATGTTAGTCCTGAAAAAGAAACTTTGAAGCAGCACAACACTAATAATAATCATAAATGTTTCTTGAGCCTTAAATCATCATATTAGAGTGATTTCTGAAGGATCACGTGACTCTGAAGACTGGAGTAATGATGCTAAAAATTCACACATTCCCGACATGCTACTTCATCGAACTTTTGACTCATTTGTAGCGTAATACAGTAATATAGTCAAGACAGCGTTTGCCTAATGCTTTTGTCAGTTACGCAATTTCGTCCGGGAAAGCTTGTTCTTCTGACAGCTCGCTAATGAAAATAATCCGTCAAGTTTTCATCCCAAAGGTTAGATTTGGGACTAACCCGAGGTGTCGCGGCTTAAATGATCCTGATTCCTCATCCTGCGTTAGTATCTAATCTGAGCGAGGCCTCATTAAGCGCCTCATGTTTACCCTCACATTTCCAGAGGAATCAGAAGACATTAGCAGAGACAGTCCCTGTGCTTAGAGTAATTACCAGGCATATAACACACACCTGTAATTCCTGTCGTCTGCTGCCAAGCGCTGTTTTGTGTATTCACATCACATCTCTTACAATCTGCCAGACTCGCCTTGGCAGCAGAAATATGCCAGGACTAAACTGTATCCGTTTAAAGTGTAGCAGAACTATCGTGTGCTGCTTTAGCCTGAGGGATGATTCCAGCACTTTCTAAGCAACACAGCAGAAGAGGGGACAGAGCAGGCACGCTTTTTCTTTTCAACAAGCGATCTGAGGAAGGACGTGCTTAACCTTCAGAAAATATCTGGAGGTCAAGTTGGAAACTGTATGAGCAATTTTATATTTTTTGTTATCCACCTTTTTTTTTTAACTCTTTCCCCACCAAGTTAGCCTTGTCCTTTAATAATAAAACATGTATATTTATATATCGTGATTAATCGCATCCAAAATAAAAGTTTGTGTTTACATAATTTATGTGTAGTGTGTATAATTATTTTGTATATATAAATACACACAAATGCATGTATATATTTAATAAATATTTGCATGTATATACTTTATATTAGGGGTGTCAAAACGATTAATCGCAATTAATCGCATCCAAAATAAAAGTTTGTGTTTACATAATATATGTGGAGGCACTGCGTATAATTATTTTAGATATATAAACACACACACATGCTTGTATATATTTAAGAAATATTTTCATGTATATTCTGTATATGGATTTATATATACTTTATATTATATATAAATATAAATATTTTATATATAAATAATGTTTTTTTTCTTAAATATACATGCATGTGTGTTTTTATATATATACAAAATAATTATACACAGTGCACCCACATATATTATGTAAACACAAACTTTTATTTTGGATGTGATTAATCGCGATTAATCGTTTTGTCAGCCCTACTTTATATATAATTATACAAAATCAATATTATACATAAATATAAATATTTGATATATTAATAACATATTTTTCTTAAATATATACCTGCATATTTGTGTATTTATATATACAAAATAATTACACACTACACACACATATATTATGTAAACACAAACTTTTTTTGTGTTTCACAGCCCTAATATATATATATATATATATATATATATATATATATATATATATGTATGTATATGTCTATATATATATATATATATATATATATATATATATATATATATATATATATATGTGTGTGTGTGTGTGTGTGTGTGTGTGTATTTGAAATTCTGTCATTTTTCCCATGGAGCCGAAGCACAATTTTGATGATTATTCTCACAAATGACAGCTTAAAAAAATCTCCACAACAAGTACGAGAACAGACCAAATATAAAGCCTGTACTTTTTTGGGGGGAAAGAGCTGCAATAAGATTTACTGAACATCTTGTTTTGTCTTCCACAAAGTTGAGGACGAGTAAATGATGACAGAATGATTTTTTTTCAAAATACTTTCTTTAAAAAGGGACCTAGTTTGCAGCCAAACGGAATGGATCTGAACACACTTTAAAGCATGTGGCCATTATAAATAAGATATGAAAAGTGGGACTTTTTTAATTTAAAGGAGTAAGGAACTCTTGTTTGCTTTGGTGTGTAACTTCAGCGACACTCGGGCAGGAGCTCTAATGAGAACAGCAGTCGAGAACACACTGCTCTCATTGCAGCATGATAGATGGTCAGCGCTGCAGTGCTGTGTATGTGAGCGCATGAAAACCAATATCCTCTCTCTCTCTCTCTCTCTCTCTCTCTCTCTCTCTCTCTCTCTCTCTCTCTCTCTCTCTCTCTCTCTCTCTCTCTCTCTCTCTCTCTCTCTCTCTTTTTCTCTCTCTCTCTCTCCCCAGTGGGGACTCTGCTGCAGGTTTGGACACATCATTACAAACAATGATTTGTTTTATTTTGCAGCGTGTGATCTAGTGCTGCCTTGCATCTGGTGCTGTGTATCCACACCGGCACACTCAGATCTATGGAATATTCACTCCGGAACAAACGGGAGCCAGAGAACTGGGAAGTATTGTGCTATTAAGGCAGCGACAGCGCAGCATGACACTATTATTTGAGCGTATCATAAACATTTTATGCTACAATGCTGAAATCATCAGTGCTTGAAAACTCGACAAGTAAACAACATTGTCCTTAAAAGCAAAATACTTTTATTGTTAGTTATGTTACTATATGTGTAAAGCAATTGTCCACTATACATATCAACATCGACACAAACTGTATTTATCTTCGCTTCAAGTGAAAAAGTCTTTGTGACGGATGAATTTGAGGAAAGTATTTTTTTGGACCACCTTAAAGGAGTAGTTCACTTTAAAAAAAAAACTTTTGCTGATAATTTACTCACCCCCATGTCAACCAAGATGTCCATGTCTTTCTTTCTTCAGTCGAAAAGAAATTAAGGTTTTTGATGAAAACATTCCAGGATTTTTCTCCATATAATGGACTTCAATGGGGTCCAAACGGTTCAAGGTCCAAATGAGAGTTTCAGTGCAAACTGCGAACTGTTCAAATGACGATGAATAAGGGTCTTATCAAGCGAAACGATCACTCATTTAATAAATAATAACAAAGTTTAAGTTTTATAAGCTCAAATGGTCGCCTTGCTATGTTATGCGCGTTTGTGACTCTCCTGTTCAAAAAATGAACAAATCTTTTCCAGAGTCAATTCGTTCATTCCGTTCGTTGAATGAACCAAATGACAAGAACAAAAAGATTTTGAATAGGAGAGTCACGAACGCACATCACAGAACAGAGCAAGGCTATTTGAGCTTATAAAACTTTTTTTTTTAAATGATCGATCGTTTCGCTTGATAGTACTCTTATTCATCATCTGAAATCGTTGAAGCTGCACTGAAACTGTCTTTTGAACCTTGAACCGTTTGGACCCCATTGAAGTCCATTATATGGAGAAAAATCCTGGAATGTTTTCATCAAAAACCTTCATTTCGTTTTCGACTGAAGAAAGAATGACATGGACATCTTGGATGCCACGTGGGTGAGTAAATTATCGGCAAAAGTTCTGTCACTGTTTCATGATGATCTAAGAAGCCGGATTTTCCAGTAGGGATCATATAGCGTTTCCTGCGTTGTTGTGACGATACTCTGCTAAAATATTCAAGGCGTTATCGTGAACCGGCGTCTTGTGTTTTCTTAAAGCCGAGAAACGAGATATTAAAAGAGACTTTCAATCTTTTGAACCTGTAGTTTTTATTAACCGTGATTTCTAGCTGGGGAAATAGAACTATTAGCATGCATGAAATGAGACGAAATGAAATAACCTGGCTGCATAAACGTAACGCCGAATGCATAGACATGTCCGCTTGCATTATTTCAGCATCATTCAAAGTTTAAGCACAGACTTCCTCAGCGGTTGTTGAACAGAAGCGGCGTCCGTGCAGAAGTAAAGGTGAGTGTAGACGCCGCTAATCTGTTGCTGTTGCTTCCCGCCACGTTATCTTTAAGGCTCTGTTAATTGTTTGTGCTCGGCAATCCAACTCGCTCGTTAATGTGTTCAGATGCAAGATTGTAATACGGTGCCGAGCGCTTGTCGGTACGTGCCTGCGAAAGCGCGGTTGAGACCGGCCGGTGCAAATTAAATTAGGGCCCTCGCGAAATTTCCGAGCGTGCTGATTGGCTGTGGCTTTTGTTGTGTTGCTTTTGTCTGACCTTGACCTAGTGAAGATTAATGTAACAAGACAGGGTGACGGTTATGGGGGCTTGTTCTCATGCGGCACACAGACTGTGTACACACAGCGAATCAGTGTGTAATGGACGAGGCAGAGGCGTCATAGCCGTGGAAAAGCAGCGTTGGGGGGCGCATGTGGGGTTTATGGGCCCTGAAGGCATCGTTTCTGGCCACTGAATCTTGTAAAAGGCTAGTGGACTATAACATATACAGCAGCACATTAAAGCTTTGTTGATTTTGGCCATATGCTTTTACATTGAAACGATGTACTGTAGGTGTGTGGGTGAATCTCAGAAAAATATAAATGGAATGGTCTTAATGGTCCTTAAAATGTAATTAGATATGACCTGGTCATGTTTTGATGTGTTTTGTGACATTTCGGTGTTTTTAATGCCGCTAATTAAAGGCCTGGTTTCACAGACGGGGCTTAGATTAATCATTAAGCCAGGATTAGGTCTTTAAGTAGCTTTCGCAAAAATGCCTTTGAAGCAAACATTACGGATGCGCATCTGGAGATATAAAACAATGGCACTGTCTTATTTTAAGATATATCAGTACAGCTCAAACTATATCTAGGATCTGTTACCTATATTTTAATTGCCAATATGAAAGCTTTTTTTCTTATTAATCTTGTTTTAAGTGTTTGAATAGCAGTGTAGTATAGCTTGGTTGGCGTTGCCAGTCCCTCACATTTTTTTCCCCCATTGTCTCTATTTCAACCTCTCCTGAGTTACAATTACAGCATCTGCTCTAGTTCCAGTTTTGCCGGATGCTTCTCCCCAAACTTTGTGTGGATAAGGCTACGGTCATTTCCACTGGTTCCTGTAAGGGCCCTTCATAGCCCGACCCTTCCTTCAGCCCTCCTGTGACCCCATCAGCTCCTGCTTTGGCATGTTCCTGCTTCTAGACTCCGCCGCTTTGATTGACGTCTGAACAAGCCCAGATGGGTAGATAGATAGTTGCTTAGTTGGGAGAACTTGGAGGACTTTTGGACAGCTGTGGGCAAATGAAACAGATATTAAGTGGAGGTTTGAGTCCTGTGCAGTTTATTAAACTGTTGTTCGCCAAGCTAGTCGATGTTAGGGCAATCGCACATCACTTTACAATCAATCAATCATGTGATGTATTTCAAAGTAAAAAAAATGAATCAGTATCCATCATCCATCCATCATCCATCCATCCACCCCATCCTTCCGTCCGTCTGTCCGTCCATCCATCCGTCCATCCATCCATCCGTCCGTCCGTCCATCCATCCGTCCACCCCATCCGTCCGTCCATCCATCCATTCATCCGTCTACCCCATCCATCCATCCATCCATCCACCCATCCATCCGTCTACCCCATCCACCCGTCCACCCCATCCATCCGTGCATCCATCCGTCCATCCATCCATCCACCCCATCCGTCCACTCCGTCCGTCCATCCATCCATCCATCTGTCCATCCGTCCACCCCATCTGTCCGTCCATCCGTCCACCCCATCCGTCCATCCAACTGTCCATCCATCCACCCCATCCGTCCGTCCATCCATCCGTTCTCCCCATCCGTCCGTCCATCCATCCATTCTTCCGTCTACCCCATCCATCCATCCGTCCATTTGTCCATCCGTCCGTCCATCCGTCCGTCCATCCATCCATCCATCCGTCTACCCCATCCGTCCATCCATCCGTCTACCCCATCCGTCCGTCCATCCATCCGTCTACCCCATCCGTCCATCCATCCGTCTACCCCATCCGTCCGTCCATCCATCCGTTCTCCCCATCCGTCCGTCCATCCATCCATTCTTCCGTCTACCCCATCCATCCATCCGTCCATTTGTCCATCCGTCCGTCCATCCGTCCGTCCATCCATCCGTCTACCCCATCCGTCCATCCATCCGTCTACCCCATCCATCCGTGCATCCATCCATCCATCCATCTGTCCATCCGTCCACCCCATCCGTCCGTCCATCCATCCATCCATCCGTCCATCCATCCGTCCATCCATCCGTCCACCCCATCCATCTGTCCATCCATCCATCCATCCGTCCGTCCGTCCATCCATCCATCCATCCATCCATCCATCCATCCGTCCATCTGCCCATCCATCCGTCCGTCCGTCCGTCCGTCCGTCCATCCATCCGTCCATCCATCCATCCATCCATCCATCCATCCATCCATCCATCCATCCATCCATCCATCCATCCATCCATCCATCCATCCATCCGCCCTATCAGTCCATGAATTCCCTGTGAATAGAACCCATGATCTTGGATTGGTCAATGGCATGCTCTACTTTTAAAGCTATTGTCAATATCTTTCCCCTGGTCTCTAGATCACTGTAATGCCAATTGATTTTGCAGTAAAATCAGAGAATGAGATCAAATCACAAAGTTTTTTTCTCGTTGTTTGTAGAAATTTCCTCTCTCTGCATTCAATCTTCTGTCTCATTCTTGCTCTTTCCAGTCTCTCTGTATGTCTGCGATACACTGGAGATAATTTATGATATTTTCAAAGCCGCTCTATCCCTCCATCTTCTCCTTGACATCACTAACTACTCAAGAAAGGACCTAATGAAGCAGAGGAGAAGGAATGTTTGCCCGGTAATTAAGAAGAATGAATCGAGGTGACACGGAGGTTTTCACGTGCCCTGTAATTGTCCTTTACTCTCTGAGGTCCACTTTAAGATTCTTTTCTCCTTTTCACCCACTACTTAGCCCATTACTTCACGCATGTACTGTAATTAATGTGAGACGAGCGCCGCTGTGAATGTCAAGTTGGTGCTGTCACCACTCTTTTTGCTGTCATAGATGGCAGCGTTTGTTATCGCCTTTTGTAAAAACCTTTCCACGGGCTTTGCGGCAAACCACCATATCTGCCGTTTTGATGGAATTTGCATGCTTGTTTGTGTTGAGGGACAGATAAAAAGGTCCTACTGACAAAGGGACGAAATTAATTATTTTTGGAAGAGCCTATTCAGAGCAATTGCATCAGATAGCTGTTGATATGTTGAGGAATATCACTCTATTCAAGTGGTAACAAATTACTTTGTTTTGCACAACAATGCCCTGTTTTTCTTGAGGAGATTGCTTTCAGGAAGGTGCTTTTATTGGGTCCCAAAGGAAGGGAAACCTTTGTGAGCAATCTTTATTATTTGCGATTGAGCTCCAAAAACATTTTTTTCCCATGCTTTCAGTTTTTACATCCAAAAGTCAGCATGAAATTGACCCATCTAATGTTCTTTTTGGTGTGCATTATTCCAAAAACTGTGTTTTTCTTTTCAGATTATGTCACAAATCCCTGATTCTGGAATCTAAATCAATTCCTGATTGATAAAATCAAGCAATGCAAGCAATAAAAGTAATGTGCATATGTATTCCGAAACATGCATGCTTTACAGTGATGTGAATAAGTTTGGACACCCATGCTAAAGTTGCCTAAAAAGAGGAATAAAAAATCATCTTTTGGATATTGATCTTAATGCCTTAATTAGAAAAATGAGGAAAACTCCAACCTTTAAGCACACCAATTTTCTTTGTGAATGAATAATGTATCATAAATAAATAAATGTTTTTCCTTATAATACAGGGTGCATAAGTCAGGACACCCCTATGTTAAATTCCCATTGAGTCAGGCAGATTTTTATTTTTAAAAGCCAGTTATTTCATGGATCCTGGATAATATGCATCCTGATAAAGTTCCCTTGGCCTTTGGAATTAAAATATCCCCACATCATCACACACCTTCCACCACACCTAGAGATCGGCATGGTTTTACTTCAGTTAGCCTAATAGCTGGTTTGATTTGCATTGAAAGATGATCTTATGGAAAGTACCCCATGCCAATCTCAAGGTGTGGTGGAAGGTGTGTGATGATGTGGGTCTATTTTAATTCCAAAGGCCAAGGGAACTTTATCAGGATGCATATTATCCTGGATCCATGAAATAACTGGCTTTTAAAAATAAAAATCTGCCTGACTCTATGGGAATTTAACATAGGGGTGTCCTGACTTATGCACCCTGTATTTTAAGGAAAAACATTTATTTATTTATGATACATTATTCATTCACAAAGAAAATTGGTGTGCTTAAAGGTTGGAGTTTTCCTCATTTTTCTAATTAAGGCATTAAGATCAATATCCAAAAGATGATTTTTTATTCCTCTTTTTAGGCAACTTTAGCATGGGTGTCCAAACTTATTCACATCTACACACTTATTTATTCAAATAAGCACCCATATAAACCCATAATCCTACACAGAACAATAAATAAATAAATAAATAAAAAATCCAATTGAACAAACTACACTCTAAAAAATGCTGGGTTGTTTTAACCTAACGTTGGGTCAAATATGGACTAACCCAGCAGTTGGGTTAAATTTTTACATTACATTTTTAACCCAACATTTCGGGTTTGTCCATATTTGACCCAACGTTGGGTTAAAACAACCCAGCATTTTTTAGAGTGTAGCTTGCCTTCCTTTGAAACAAAGTTTGAAAACTTAAATGCATCATAGTTAAACAAGCATAATCATTTTTGGTCAAAATATTTCAGAAATTTGTAGTGTAACTTACAGAAACATGACATGTTCTTTAGATAATCTGATTGGCCAAATTACGAATAACTAAAAACTGTTTGTGAAATCATATAACGTGTCAGCAAAATCATCAAAGATATATTGTGAACATTGGATCTTCCTTTCCCCTTCACTCAAAGCAAGTCCCTGAAAGTGAACAGGATCCAAAGCTCTGCAGAATCACAAACACACACGAACGCATCCCATGATGCACCAGTCCGTCTCAGCATGAAGTTCACACACACAGGGACACACAAACCACGCCACACACTTCAGCTCTCCAAATCACAGTCCTGAACATTGAGAGCCACGCGACCTGCTGCTACAATGACAGAGTAATCTCCGCACAGAGTAGCTCCTCCGAGGCGAGTGCGCCGGGCTGCTATTACTTTGACCACTGTCATTAGATCCTGTACGGTACTATTATTACCTTCATAAACAGCATTAAAGCCACACAGGCATCATTAGGCCACCCTCTGTGCGCTCGAATGGCCCCTCCAGAGCAGCAGATTTGAATTCTGCCAGAGCCTGATATCGTGAGCGATGTGCTGTTAAGAAATCATGTTAGCGGCTTGCGCCGGGTCGCGTTGTGCTTTCATTTGCAAGAAATGAAAAGGGAATGAAATGCATGTTGCCTTACCTTGTGTTTGTGTCAGTCAATAATATCAATAATTCCAGTCTTACACTGCTTGAACGTACACAGTAAAAATAAATACCGTATTTTCCGCACTATAAGGCGCACTTAAAAGTCTTTAATTTTTTTTTTAAAACGACAGTGCGCCTTATAATCCTGTGTGTCTTATATATGGATCAAGTGGTTAATTGAATCACGCTTTTAGTCTTCCTATTTTCTTGCTAAAGAAAACACAGTTTTACTCAAATTCATCAAAATGGATTTATAGCGTTTTTGAACCAAACTCTTCATATGTAGCATAGGGTTCTTTACTCAACTCCAAAGGACATTTTATGCTAAAAAAGGTTCAGTAATGACAAGAAAGAACACTTTAGGTTCTTTAAAGGCTATTATTCATTCATATACTACCTTATTCTGCACCATTTTGTAGTTGTAATTAAATGATTGTTTATTAAACTGTTATAGTGACTTAATATCACATTTTAATCATGCTGATTTTTGAAGGATAAAAACTGAAATGGCACTCTTCGTGTGATATTGATTAATTACATATTTTAACCCCCATATCTTGAATTTTGTGATCATTCACACTCATTGCATTTTAGGGGTTCCAAATACGTAGCACTTTAGAACCTTTTAAGGTTCTATATAAAACCTTTTCTTCTAAGAGTGCAGTATCTTATGCGCCTTATAATCCGGTGCGCCCTATATATGAAAAATGTTATAAAATAGGTCATTCATTGAAGGTGCGCCTTATTATCCGGTGCGCCTTATAGTGCGGAAAATACGGTACACTTTATCAAATCAATAAAATTGTGGCAACAGATTACAAGCAGTATTATTAATTAAATTTAACAAATTAGAATTGAGTAATAGAAATCAAATTATTCTTTAAAAGTTAACCATTTAAAACAAGTATTTGTAGTAAGCATGTGTAAATCAGGGCACAGTTCAGACGGAATAAAAAGATAAGTTTTCTCTCGCCATTGACTACCACATGTTTTTCCGGAATGAGCCGGAAGCATAGGGGCAGGACTTAGGCTCTCTATACAAGATTATCCTGACAGAATATGCTAATTGAAGATAGTTAACTCCACATCAGAAACATAAATTCATCAACTAACCATTCAGAGATGTCCTGTTGCGTTCTACATGTTTCACTTCTTCTTAGTCTCACCATCTTTGTCTGACTCCGGTTTATACACAAAAGGCAGAACAGTTTCTGATAGTAGCATTTGTCTGCGTGAGGTAATCGGAGCTGCTAACACACGCTCTTGAAGCTCCGCCCACTGTGTCGAGAGCAGCAGCTCATTTGCATTTAAAGGGCCAGACACAAAACGATGCATTTTTGCTTAACCCTCAGAAAGTTACAACTTAAACATGCTATTAAAAAATATCTGTGGGGTATTTTGAGCTAAAACGTCACACTTCTTGTGAAAAGGGCATTATATCACTCCTTTAAGGTAAATACGTACACTCTAAAAAATGCTGGGTTGTTTTAACACAACACATATGGTCAAACCCAAACGTTGGGTTAAACATGTAAATTAAAAAAAATTAACCCAATGGCTGAGTTTGTCCATATTTGACCCAAAGTTGGGTTAAAACAATGGGTCTCATTCATGAAACATTCGTAAATATGAGAGTGATTTGCGCGTAAAGAGAACTTCCCGAAAACTCTTCTCCTGATTCACAAATACTTCGTAAATGTCAGATGTGATAGTAAAATGTGTGTACCCTATGTGCTAATGAATTCCAACCAATCGTAAATGGGATGCGCGTGCATGTTCATTCTCAATTATACCATTAATCAGGCCCATTATATCCGACTGACATCTATATGCATATAATAACATGAATGCGAATGAAAAAGAAAGATTTCTCGGATGCAGAAATTGAAGTTTTATTATCACAAGTTCATACAAAACGCCACATTTTATTTTCAAGCGTAGCCTACATAGTGGCGCACCAGGTCCTAAAAAAGGAAGCAATTGGCAGCCTATTACAGATGCAGTTAATGGAGTTTCATCTGTTAATCGGACAGTCCCAGAAGTGAGAAAAAAATGGTTTGACATTAAGCTTGACAGCAAAAAACGAATTAGTTGACTTCGGAAAAATCGTATTCAAACTGGAGAAGGACCGCCATCGATCACCAGATCTGCTATTACTGGCTCTCATAATAAAAGTAAAAAGAAAAAACGTATGTAATTACTATATAAAATATTTTTTTTTTCAAAATGCTGTTTAAATAAGTACCCGATAAGGTGAATTAAAATGCAGCCTTATTAATGAGCAAAACGTTCGGATGTGAGCTGGGAGCAGGTGTAGATTTCTTGCGTACCAACTAACATTTGGAAAATACGAACATTTTAATGAATCCGAAAATTTACTCCAGAACCATTTTACACACGATTTACACACAAATTCGTTCTGCTCGTGTTTCATGAATGAGACCCAATGAGTGTATGCAAAGGAATGACTTTAATTAAATCAGTTTTACATACATATTTAGTGCAAATGACTTTTTTATTTTATTATTCATCTTGCATTAATCTAACGATGTTGCTGTTGTCCCGACTCCCATATCCGTCCTCATGCGCCGAGATGAGCACAGGTGCAGATGCTCTGCTGTGACGGATCTGTGTGTGTGCTGCTTGTAAATGTATTGCCGGCCTGTCTTTATGTGTTTGGTGGGCACACGGGTCAATAAGACATCCAGTTTGTTCTTCTTCACTGGCGTTGCAGGTCAGGTGGGACGGCCTCCCGGTAATGCTAGATTTCTCCTCTCGCCATAATCTACACAGCAGGGACCATGTGTTTAACACTGTCTCACTCCCCCATCCTATATTTCAATTCAGCTGCCATATTTCACAGTTAGTCACAAATATGGCCAAGCGATGTCAAATAGGCCTCAAGACTGCAGGATCTGCACTATGAATGAATGCAAGTATATAATACCATAAATGAATATGCATTTGACAATAATTCAGTCATTCATCATGGTGCAATTGGATCTGATCCCTAAAGTTTACAAGCACAAATCTCCTAAAGCAACTGGATAGCGTGCCATTGTTATTCTGTGTGGACGAGGTTTTAGTTCTTCTGGGTAGAATAGAGAGAGGACTCATTGTGTATTCAGGACATAGCAGTGTAGAATATGCTGAAATTTGCCCCATATTTTCCGTTTGTTGGGGGTGTTTTTGAATGGGTGCTTTTGCTCATAAATTTGCTTTAAAGATATTTATCAGCTCCGCTTTAATTTATGGGATTGTTTGCGCAGTCATAGCCCGCTGAGAAAGTCAGCAAGGATAAAAAGGCGTCTGTGTGTGTTATTTAGACAGATAGATAGTGTGTGTATGTGGAGCAAGACACACATCGAAATCACATTCATTTGTATTCAAACGCCCCAGTCAAAACTGAAAAACGACCATCAATTATACGTTATGCATAATGTATCGAAGTGCACTTGTTTGTTGTCGACGGAAAGATGTGTTTTCTGTTTTATTTTATTATGCCCACCTTGCTTTTCTCCCTCGTCGTAATTTCTTTTTGCCTCGGCGCTGTTATTAAATAGTCGACGTCGCCATCCTGCTGTTTGACGTCTTTAAACAGCATTTTGCTAGCTCTTTTGTAATTATTATGCATGCGACTCATTTTACAGTAAATGAAAACCTGCATGGAATATTTCCAAAATTCATTTCTCACACCACAGGACCATTTAAAATGAGCGTGATGGAAAAAAGGTGATTAAAAAAATATGCTTTTATTCATGCATTGATGAAATAAAAGTCCACGAGTGCATTGTGCATCTAGTTGTAATGTGTTGTCAGAGCATTTGATTTGTATTTCAGTTAAGATGCACATGTTTACACAACTCATTCAGTTGCATCCACAACCCCATCACACAGGCTGTTTGCACTTTATGCATGAACAATTTGATGAAAACTAAATAAGTAAATGTTGCTTGTCTCTTGATGATGGGTCTTGCTCTTTCTGCACTTTCAATGAGCTCTCTAATACGTCACCAAAATGCCAATTTAGGTGACATATTTTGCGCCTGAGGCTAACGTCCGACTAGATTTCATTAGCCAATATTGTAATGGGCATGTCAGTCATCGGCGATGGCCTTCAATGAAGTGCTTTTCATTCTGACAAAATATCCAGGCTTCATGTGAGCGGATTTAGAGGTCAGTTAGTCGGTAGAGGATTACAAACAAAACCAAAAACTCACAAACATGTCTAGGTCACGTTTCACTTACAAACAGAACATGTGTATATCTGTTAACACACACTTTAATCATTGGGGATGGTCATTTTTTAATTTTTTAATTTTTTTATTTTTTTGAATATTGTGAATTTTTTTTGGTCAATGTGGATGTTAAAATTAGGGCTGTGCAAAGATTAATTCCGATTAATCGCATCCAAAATAAAAGTTTGTGTTTACATAATATATTTGTGTGTGCTGTGTATAATTATTTTGCATATGTAAAAACACACACGTGCATGTATATATTTAGGAAAATGTGTTGTTCATATGTCAAATATTTATATATAACATAGATTATGTATTTATTAGGGCTGTCAAAACGATTAATCGCGATTAATCGCATCCAAAATAAAAGTTTGTGTTCACATAATATATGTGGGGGCACTGTGTATAATTATTTTAGATATATAATAACACACACATTGTTGTATATTTTTAAGAAATATTTTCATGTATATTCTGTATATAGATTTATATATAATTTATATTATATATATAAATATAAATATTTTATATATATAAATAATATTTTTTTTTCTTAAATATACATGCATGTGTGTTTTTATATATACATACAAAATAATCATACACAGTGCACCGACATATATTATGTAAACACAAACTTTTATTTTGGATGCGATTAATCGCGATTAATCGTTTTGACAGGCCTAGTATTTATATATATTTTTTACTATATATACAGTATTTATATAGTATTTATATACAGTATTACCTGCAAATGATTCTTAAATCTATACATGCATGCATATATATTTATATATACAAAATAATTATACATAGCACACACGCATAACACAAACTTTTATTTTGGAAGCAATTAATCGCAATTAATCTTAACGTAGTCCTGTGATCAGAGCTGAATTTTCAGCATCATTACATCACTGATCTTTCAGAAATCACGCTGATTATTATTATTAATCGTGAAAACATTGGTATTTTTGTGGAAACCGTGATTGTTTATTTATTATTTGATCCTTTTAATGCATCCCGACTGAATAAACATTTGGATTTCTTAAAAAAAAAAAAAAAAAAAGAGAGATCTTATGACCGTAAACATATTGACTGCATTATGGTAATTGAATGCATTTTTTTAATCTATCATGCACTAAATGTCACAATGGCACAAATCTCCTTAATATGATCCTTAGGCTCTTTACTTTGCAGTGAAATATGAGCGGCATATTAGTGTTGGTGAGATTCACCCATGCACGCCACGGCCATGTTTTAGATTTGTCATCGCATGGAAAAGGTCATGAAAATGACAAATGCACAATTGTCCAGATGTTTGGGGTGCGCTCGTTTATAGTGCAGGAGATGTGTTGCTCTCCTGCCATCTGCACTGTTTTTTCCAATTTCAGCAAGCAGCCCTGGAGACGTGGAAGCTAAAGACTCCAATCTACATGATGTTTCCCATTACTCTGGTAGTCAGAGTAGGCTGACATTGTGCCCTGAGTGCTTGCTTGAGATGGAGGTGTGATAATGACTTCTCTGAGATTTTTGGACTTGTATAATATAATACCTGGACATTTTTGCTGCTCTCCCGTTCCTCCAGGGTTTGCCCGTTGGGTTTCAGAGGTTGCCGGTTTTCTCAGTGTATCCCCAGAAGTCTTGTGAGAGATGAGCCGGGCCTGTCAAAATACATGTTTGTGGTGTCGGATAGTGTTTGATGGGAAATAAATATCAACTAGGGACTCTTTAGGGCTCGCTTGCTGTTGATTTGTATAATGACAAGTGTGGCGAAGAGAGAGAAGTGCTTTGGAGAGGCTGTCAATCATGTGACTTCTTCAGGAGGGGAGTGGCTCAAAATAACTGCAACTTTGGATGTTGAAAGTGTACATAAAATGATATACTGTCGAAAAATAACTTTTTATTGCAATTAGTGAATTACACTTCCTGTTTAGTGAATTATGTCTAGATTCAGTTTATGTTTTAGTAATTTTGTTATGTGCTTTTTTTTATTTGTTTTTATCATTAATTTAAAAATGTTTCTATATTGCGTTAATTCAAGTTTGTTTCAGTGTTAGTTTTAGTAATTTTAATGATTCAATTTATTATGAATTGATAACATTTCCAAAGTGTTTTAAGTTTAGGTATGTATATATATATATATATATATATATATATATATATATATATATATATATATATATATATATATATATATATATATTCTTTTTAATCAATTACTGAAATCTGAAGCCTGTCAATACCAACCAGTCAATTAGATTTAAATAAAATTTCAGTTTCCTTTGTGCCGATATTTTTTACGTTATCAAACGTCACATTATGTGCAAGAAAATGCTTAATATCCAGTTTGGCAGAGTTTTGATGGCTTTCCACGGCGTATTTATGGTATTTATGGGAGTTGATGTACAGTAAATGACATTTTTTTTTGAAAACGATGTTGTGTGCACAATATTTGTTTCTTTAAACACCCGGCTATGTGTAAATGTGGCCTACGTTTAAATTTTACCATCTAGGCTATAAAAAATGATTGTGATTTAAACGGTAAAATGCTACTGTGAAAAACTTTTAATTGGTTAACAGAAAGTTTCCTTACTATATACGTTAAATAACTGTGATATATATATATATATATATATATATATAATCGTATATTTAATGTAATTTTACTGTAAAATACCCTTAAATTTACAGTTTTAGGAAGTGAAAAAGAAAGTCATTTTATAATTTACAGTGAAAAAAAATTATTTGAAATTCCCTCAATTCCCACAATTTTTTTAAATAACCATTTTTTCCTATTTTTTTTATCCAATCAGTTATGTACATTAGGTTTTTATGTTACATTTAATGTTGTTAAGTGAATGTTTATTGCGTTTTTTAAATTTCAGCATGTTACCATGATGATGGTATTTAATGTGTGTGTGAATGACGCATCAACTATCTTGTGGAAGAGCTTTGATTGATCACGTGACTCATCACTGCACTGTAAAAAAATATTGTTGGTTTAACTTAAAAAAGTAAGTAACCTGGTGGCCTTAAAATTTTAAGTTGATTGAACTGGAAAAAGTGAGTTAATACAATGAAGGAGATTAATTTAATAATCAGAAACTCAAAATAATATGTTATCTCAACTAAATAAATTAATTAAGTTGATTTGACAAAAGAAAAAATGTTGTGATAACAAATCTTGAAAATATTTTTCTTTACAGCGTAAATAGTTATATATAAAATATTTTCAAGATTTGTTATCACAACATTTTTTTCTTTTGTCAAATCAACTTAAATAATTTATTTAGTTAACTTATTATTTTGAGTTTCTGATGATTAAATTAATCTCCTTCATTGTATTAACTCACTTTTTCCATTTCAATCAACTTAAAATGTTAAGGCAACAAGGTTACTTAATTTTTTAAGTTAAACCAACAATATTTTTTTACAGTGTGCTGTGATTATTGGCGGTCGGCGTATTACAATGGAACAAAACGGATATTAATAACCCAAAAGGTCAATAAATTAACATTATATCAGATAATGACACGGTTTATTGCTAGAAAATTATACACAATGTAAAACCTCAAATGTTACCGTATTTTTAACGGGAAAATTGCCAATTTTTTCCCATAAATTTAACCGATTTTTTTATCACGGATGCACAACCCATGTTGATCCAATGCTTTTCATTCCATCAGCAATTTGTCTTTGTCCTGGCCTCATCTGTCATCACGCGTGCAGCTCTTGAGCTCACAGGAGAGTGGATTTCCACTGTTTGTCTGGGAATTTCTTTGCCTGTTTGGCTTATTTTCCCCAGTGTGTGGAAACAAGTCGACCCGCATCCCTGAGCTCCTCATTTAAGCTGCGTGCGCCGGTCTGGTCCGAGGCTATTTCCCCCTCCCTGCTCCAGATGCAGTCAGTTGATCAGCTAAAGGTGAGAGATCTCATGTCCCCGTGACCCAAACTCGGCCTAATGGGAATCTCACGGCTTGCCGCTCCTCTCGGCAGGGATCCACACGGATCCGCAGTGAGATGTTCCAGCTGTGCAGCTGACATGTGGAAAATGAACTGCATTGTGGACGAGATTGCATGGAGATTGATGATGAAGTGGTCAAATAAGGTGTCGCCTTCCCTCTCTCTCCTCTGTGTTGACAGTAGCTCCCGACTGGATTGTTTATGCACAATGCAGCCCGTGCATTTTGAATAGCTCAGATTTAGCCGCTGTAAAGGATCAACACAATAGGCTTATTTATTCCACCACAAAAGGTCCTGTTTCGCTGAATAAGTTCGTGCAGTTTTCATTTGGACGCTTTCGGGACGGCGTACAACGCGACGGAATCTCATTCAGCCCTGCAATTCGTCCCATTCTTTAGAATCAATACTCGAGACGCGCTGATTTGAGCGTTCAATTCTCTTTAGGCTTTGAGATTTTAATGCATTAACAAAGTCCTAAACTTTGTACTCCGTGGCGTTCGTGCTGATGCATCAACAGTGTCTTAACGATTCCCCAGCTTTGTGCTTGTCAATCTAAAATTTGCATTTTCGTTCAGTCAATATTCTAGTCAACCAGACACGCTTCACATTTGTTTTGAGTGTGTTGGGATTCAAACAGCTGGAGATTAGTGTGAAGTGGCTGAGTGTGTTTCAAAGCGAATTAAATTGCTTTCTTTTTCTGTGGGCCGTTATCAGGATTAGGGACACACGGGTGAATGTTTCAACGCAAGGTGACGGTAAAGTGCGCAGGGGATGTAAACACCCTGTCAAGGGCACGGTCAGAGCCTATAGTGCTAATAGTGATCTGTTGGTGGACGTCTCTTGTTCGTCTGATGTTCAATTAAACTCTGCATAGGAGATCGCTGCTGAGATAGCTGAGGTATGATCTTTTTTTGCATTTCAAATGTCATGTAAGTTTGTATTAAACGTAGTACAATATTTCATCATGTCGTATTCTTTCATTAGGGACCAAGCACTGTAGTTGTGTAAACATTAGTGTTCTTCTTCTCATCATTCTTCAATGAGTCTAAGGCAAAGAAAGTTATGAAATTTGGCACACATATATCGGACAGTCTGAACTGTCACCATAGTAAATGTGAACCTTTGTTGCGGTTGGTTTGATGCTCTCAGTCTTCGTGTCTTCTTTGTGAAATTTAAATGCTACTTTTTTTTGTTCACAAAAATAACATGTTAAAACATTCATGAAAATGTATTATTTTTGATTTATAACAAAAAAACAGGCTACTGCAAAAAGTTTTAATTGGTCCTTTTGCCTTGATTTCCTGGTAACATCTAAAAAAGATTATTATACGGTTATTTGAAAAGCAGCACTGCATATGATATTAGGACTGATTTGCATAGTTTTCTGTCTTTAATATGATTGCATTTTACTGGTAGATTTTTAAGGCAAGTTTAAGTTAAAAACAGTGAAGAAAACAACAACATGCTATTCCATTGAGATTAAATGCACTTATATGTATGATATAGTCTCTAAATGGCTTAATATCTTATGCATTGTTGCTTCTCAGCTCAAGTACTTTGATCTTGTTTTAAGGATTTTTTAAAAAAAATATTTTAACTGGAAAGCAAGGAAAAAATATGCATGAAGGATATGATTTTTTTTGTAGTGTGAACCAGAGCTCTTGAAATAATGACATGTAATGAGTGTAGACTTCTCTGCTGAAGGTGTTGGAATTATTCATGTTTTAGGGACAGTTTGTTGTTTCACAGAAGGATTATGATATTTCATTGTAGCTTACGTTCACTTATCTTGGTTGAAGTTTATCTGCTTGAATGTGCAAGTGTGCGTTTTAATATGTTGTGGATCTATTTAATTTCAATATATCAGCCTGCCTATTAGTTATCAAAAACAAAGAGGTTTAGTTTAGCTCTTTCAGCATGTTTGGATTATTTGCATAAACTAATTTTTCTACTTTTAAAACCGTTTCAGTGCACTGTTAATATCATGCACTATTACTTTTTTCTCATATTTTTGTTTTATTTCAGCTAAAATACTAACATTTTTATCACAATGCATCCATTTTTTTTAATCTTGTCTTTGTTGTCATTGAAAAAATGAAAAAACGTTTATTAAGTAAAATTTTTCCGTTATTTTGCTGACATTATTATCACCACGTGTGATTTCGGGTGCCACTGAGATAAATGTCAAGTCTGAGATAAATGTCAAGGGGTGGGGTTAGGGATCAGGGGGCGGACATGGGTAGGATTAGGGGTGGGGTTAGGGATCAGGGGGCGGAGATTGGTGGGATTAGGGGTGGGGTTAGTGATCAGGGGGTGGAGATGGGTAGGATTAGGGGTGGGGTTAGAGATCAGGAATGGAGATTGGTGGGATTAGGGGTGGGGTTAGTGATCAGGGGGCGGAGATGGGTAGGATTAGGGGTGGGGTTAGGGATCAGTGGGCGGAGATTGGTTGGATTAGGGGTGGGTTTAGGGATCAGGGGATGGAGATGGGTGGGATTAGGGGTGGGGTTAGGGATCAGTGGGTGGAGATGGATTAGAGATCAATGGGCAGAGATGGGTAGGATTAGGGGTGGGGTTAGGGATCAGGGGGCGGAGATTCGTAGGATTGGGGGGGTAGGGATCAGTGGGCGGAGATGGGTAGGATTAGGGGTGGGATCAGGGATCAGGTGGCGGAGATGGGTAGGATTAGGGGTGGGGTTAGGGATCAGGGGGTGGATATTGGTTGGATTAGGGGTGGGGTTAGGGATCAGGAGGCAGATATAGGTAGGTTTAGGTGTATGTAAAGTGGATCTGGATCCAACTCCTCCCCCTGGATATCATGTTCTGCAGCGAGGACCTTCTCGGATCAGCAGTAGGTCATTCGTACGAATTTATACGAATTGGGCAACTCGTAAAGTATGTGAAATTTATCAAAAAATGTCGGAATTTGTATGAATTAGCCACCTCGTATAATATGTACGATATTGCCGTGTGATTGGGTTGACATACTTATACATCCAACATTTAGACATTCTCTAGACCTCCTTCTTCTGAGCACCATGTGATCTGGTGTAGTTACGGCATGTGCCAGCATGAGTTAACTGATAAAGCCAAGCAAGCAGACTCTGACCCTTGCCTGGCACCAGTAAAGAAGAGGCCCCTGCCCCCGGCGAGGACCCCGAGGAGCTCACGGACAGCTGTCAGATGGCTGACCACCTCCTCATGCCTTTGCCATAGGCGTCCATCTCGTCCCCGCTCTGCCCACCCTCCACCGGTGATCATTGGCCAGCGTCAGGGCTTCCTCTCCTGCCACTCACCCGTGAGACGAGCGACTGGGTAATTGCGCAGCTGGCAGGGTGAAAAGAACGCAGAGAGACAGACAGATATGGAGAAAATAACAGAGTCAACGAGATGTGGACAGAATAGAAGAGGCTAAAGTGAGGAAGCTTTTAAAAATAATCGTTCCAAAAAAAAAAAAAAAAATCATATAAAGGACAGTAACTCTTTCACACCAAGGACGGTGACTATAACTAGTATTAATTCATTAATAAACCCTTTTTTATTGATAACTTTATTCTTCATTCTTGTACGACTTTAGAGAGCTTGAGCATTTGCGATGACAAAACTGCAATAACGTTATTGTGGACACTGATATGATTATTATTATAGTTGTTGTGCACATGTGAACAGGCCTTAAAGTGCCCCTGTGGTCAATAATTTTAGTAAAATAAAGTGTTACCCAAGTTTAAGTGTGTAAGCGGCCCCTAAGTTGATAACTAATGAGCTTTGTAATGCAAGTGAATAAATCAAAACTGTCTTTAGCTGGACAATAACTATTCTAGATCTGCTGTAAAGCCAAAACTATCTCTGTTACTTTTATTATTATCATTAAAGCTGCTTTGAAACAATCTATACTGTTAAAGCGCTGTATAAATGAAGGTGACTTGACTGAAAGTTCTTCATAAAACCATCAATGCCTTTAAAAACAGACGTAGAAGATGGGCTTGTGAAGAGGCTGGGGGAAGAGAAATAGAGAGGATGTGGGAGTAGGCAGCAAACTACAATTAATGTAATTAACCAATGCATGGCTTTTCTAAGGCTGTGACAATATATGTCTCCTCTCATTACTTCCTGTAAGCAAACACGGGGCTTAATGAGAGGCAGCATACGCTACGGCACCATTTACTCTTGATGCTCAATCCATTACGGCTGCCATAGTCTGCCAATCCAGTCCACTCTCACCCCCTCCGCTCCGGCCCTACAACACGCTCCGCGATACTTGCCAAGGAAACAGCGTGTCTTGGACAGGGGCTACTTCTAACCGGATCCCCATCCAGGGCATAATAGCTGGTCTCTAGAGCTCAGAGTCGCAGCCAAATGGAGGAGTGAAGCCACACTGGAGGTATTCAGGCTTGTCCAGGTGTTTGCGAGTGCCGCTATAATTGATGCCGCATTCCCAAATATTTGGATTTGTGTGCGTGGCATGATTAACTTCTATATGCGCCGCTAATACTGAGTGGATTTTGACGAGCAGCTGTATTTGAGAGAAAATATTGGGGGTTTATTTATACTAGTAGCACATAATCATCTACTCAATATAGCTGCAAGCTTTCGTGTTAGTTGCCATGTTTTTTTCCCCTTTAAAACAGGTAATTAAAACTAATGATGCCTAATTTGTGAACAAATACCCTGATGTGCCATATTTGATCATTATTTAAAATCTATTCAATTATTCATTTAAATTTATTACTGTCTTTATTATTAAAATGTAAAACTGTGGTGCAACTCTTTACACTCTAAAAAACGCTGGGTTGTTTTAACCCAATTTTGGGTAAAATATGGACAAACCCAGCCATTGGGTTTTTTATTGGGATTGGGTTTTTTTTTTAGATTTTTTTTATTGGGATTTTATTTTCATTTGGATTTTTAAATTACATTTTTTTTAACCCAAATGGTTGGGTTTTTCCATATTTTACCCAAAATTGGGTTAAAACAACCCAGCATTTATTAGAAAGTAGCATGTTAAATGATACACTCTAAAAATACTGGGTTGTTTTAACCCAATTTTGGGTCAAATATGGACAAACCCATCCATTGGGTTACATTTTTAGATTATATTTTTAACCCAATGGCTGGGTTTGTCCATATTTTACCCAAAATTGGGTTAAAACAACCCAGCATTTTTTTAGAGTGTATGGTAATAAGTGCAATACACATTTTTAATTAAATTGATAAACTTTAACTTTAATAAACTATGGTGCAAATATTAAGTTTACACCGAAATAGCATGTTCAATGAATGAATCTATTACAGACCATTCACTGTAAAACATGCTGGGTTGTTTTAACCCAACTTTGGGTCAAATATGGACAAACCCAGCCATTGGGTTTACATTTTTAACTAAACGTTGGGTTTGTCCATATTTGACCCAAAGTTGGGTTAAAACAACCCAGCATTTGTAGGGTGTACGAACAAACTATTTCCTTTTTTTTAATGACCTTTCCTTTTGGGCTTTTCTTTTTGCTAACTAGGCAATGCTAGTCATTGGTTAATGGTAACCAATAGTCAAATATCTATTTACTCATTATTGAAAGAAGTTGTGGATGGGGATTATTAAATCATGTCATCACTTAGCTCATTGGATGTTTAGTTTCACTCATGCTGGGTTGTTTTAACCCAATTTTGGGTAAAATATGGACCAACCCAGCCATTGGGCAACCCGATGGCTGAGTTTGTCCATATTTTACCAAAAATCTGAAAAATGCAACATATTACTGAAGTGAAATCTTGAATGAATTTGTTGTTGTTGACTTTTTTTCCACCCATTATTATAAGTCATATGTCCTTTCTACGTCATTTCTAAATGTCGGATTGTAATAGTCAAGGTGTGGGAATTTGACTCCAGCTGTGTTTTCATTTTAAATGACCACAGTCATTAGAAGTCCATGTGCTTTGGCTTTGATGAGAGCTTTCATGCACTGATACATGCTTGGGGGAGTGTTTGGCAAACGTATAATCGGATCACACATCAAAACATCGCACAGCCGAAGAAGAGGGCCAGCTCTGCTTATTAACCTCAGGCTATTAGTTTCCAAATACTGTTTTTCTTTTTAAAACCCTCCCAGATTTTAATCAGTCTGATCTTTGGGATCTTTCCTGACGGTTTTGACAAAGACGGTCCGGCTCTTGCAAAGTTGGAAGCAAAACATACTGTATACGAGAGTGCTTTTGCCTCGCAAGCGTTGTGGTTGTTTGTGCAGGAGCGGCTAAAAGGCGGTCGGTGATTCCCATTAAAGGGATGGATGTCGTGCAGGTGAAAAGGAGATTGTCGGAAGAGAGAGAGAGGTCTCTGGCCTGAAGCCCATCACTCGCCGGTGATCAGTCTCCTCTCTGGCTCCGCTTGCCGACTGTCACGGCCTCTGCTCTCTGGCTGGCGTCTGATGAAAAGTAGCAGCCATGTTTTATAATCAATCCACGACCTAATAGGTCACGAATGAGTGCGTTCGGCTTGCCAATAGCGTTTTGGGTGGTAGCGGAGGCATTACGACTGTATCACGCCGGCCTTTGTTGCTAGACTTTACGCGACCAGAAACTCACTAATTGACGTCGTTCTACTTAGCCAAGAGAATGGCCAACCCTGAAGAGCCAGACCCTTAAAGTCAATTAATTTACGCTCCATACCACATCTTAATAAGCGCCGAATTGTGTATACTCATCATGAAAACTTCAAGAGGCTTACTGGGATAGTTTGAGGGAAATTTTGTGCTATTTTTTTCCCCTGTTAATCGCCGAAGGGTTGAGAGTTTTGAGGAAAACCACATCAGAGGAGTGCATTCAACCAGAGAAAGTATTTGATACAAATAGTTTATTATTTATCATATTGGTCAGGCAAACTCTAGATTGTCAAAAAGGAACAAATCTGGACTTGCCCTAAATAGTTTTTCTTTGAGGCGATACGAAATAAACAGCTTTATTTTGAAGTTGCCTCTTAAGACAAGGACACTTCACACTAATTGGAAACATGAAAAATATTACGTTTGTTCAATCAAATGTAAGTGATTGACTGGCATTTTTGGGCTTGTGGGAGATTTTTTGGGGGGGTTTCTGTTTGTAATCAGCCATGCTCTAAACTGTGGACATATTTTAAGGATCAGTTGTTTGTACTGAACTTCATTTTTCTCCATCCTGAGCATTTAGATGCAAAGTGTGACCCGAATCACCGCTTGACCTGAGATGCTAGTTGAAGCGTAGCTAAATGTCACGCATGTCACAACCCCTTAGCATCAAAAAATAAAATATATAACGGTTAGTGCAGAAAACCCCTTCTAATATATCCCTTCTAAAATAGCTAGATTTAGGAAATGCACTTGGCATGATCAAAACAAAAGTCAGTGTTTCACTATTTACCATCTGCTAAAGTGCCAGTGTGGGTATTGTGCAATCAGATTGCAATAGTTTGAAACCTACTATGGTATTTTTAGCACGATAACGAAAGCATTTGACATTCGCGCTTAGCCTGTCTCTCTCGATACTCGCGGTTTGCGCTAAAAGAAGATCACCGGGCCTAACTGTCTTCCCAAAGGCTGCTAATGAGGTGATTTTAGCACTCATAAACATACACTATGTGCTAATTTTACCAAGACAGCTTCGTGTCGATGTCCTGTTTATGTTCACCGTGCAAATCTTTCCCTTTTCCTCAGTGCTAGTGTTTAATTTTTTGCCCTCTTTAGAAGGTCGTTTCTGTTTCAAGATGTTCCACGTCTTAGCCTTCGGTCTGCCAAAGGTTAAACAACCAATATCCTGAAGGGCCTTTCTTGGCCCACGCTCGTCCGCAGGAGCTGCAATCTTTTGGCCTCGAGGTTGTGACATTTCAGCGATGCTAAATGTTGTTGTTTTTCTCTTATTCTGAAAGCCTCAAAGACCATTAATCATTTCCCCTGCCCAATGGCGCTTTGGCTGATGCACAATAGGGCCATAGCTTATCTTCACCTTCCTGACCAGTGTTTGTTTTAAGCATTAGGGTTGCTGCTCTAATGGATTGAATTAATTGATTAATACTTTTATCCAATTAGTGTTCCCTCATGCAATTAATCAGACGGCCCCCAGTGGAAACCGCATGCCATGGGCAGACAGATGCTTTGGGCTCAAGTTCGTGATATATAAACCTCCCTTTTTTCCTTTTCCAACCACACCTGCCTCCCTGACACAGAAGACATTGCTCTTGGGCTTTACACATTATCCGGATTCTTGCTGACTACCAAGTTTCTGCCTTCGGAAATGCTTTTCAGGTAGATCGCCTAAATGAAGTCGTGTTTTCTTGCTGCATTTCTTTGAAATACGAGAGTTTAGATCTAGTTTATGTGTCGGAGAGGACTCCTAATTCACCGTGGCACTTATCGAATCATGCATTTGTTTAACGAGAATGAGAACGCCATCACAAGAAGCCAAGAATCAATGCAGTTTGTTTCACTATTGATTATCGCAAAGCTATTTAAAGATGCTCTCTTGCTCCTCTAATCAATAATCTTTGCTGTGTTACAGGTGATCTGGTGCTGAGGTCGACATCAACCCACCAATGTCAAACTCTCAAACCTGCAGGTCAAGTACCTTTTAAGCTCAAAGAGTCTGCGACGTCTAGACCGCGATGACTTTGAGTAACACCTTGTGCTATGAAATTTGAGGATTTCTTTTTTGGATGTGAAATGTACGTACATGGAAATGAAAAGGTGCAGAGGAAATTGGATTTTACCCTTTTTATTAATGCCACCATCGTGGAGTGTTAATTGATTTCCGGACTCGCGATGGAATTGGGCAGTAGCTCTTCAACTTAAAACTCGAACTGAAGGAGAAATAAGACTTCAATGGCTTTGTGATTGAAAAAAACCCAACACAGATGAGCTATAGCTGTGTATCACCGAGACTGCCTCGTCTTCTCGAGAAAGATTCCCCTTAAATGCCCTCTTGAGGACCCAGTGGCCTCTCCGATTGGAAAAAAGATGACCAAAAACCTATTGGATTTATAGTTTCATTGAGCGGCAGTGAACTCTCGTTTACCTTCCTCAACCTTTTCCCAAGCGATCAGGCAGTTCATCCTGAACGAGTTTGTAACTTCTGCCCCATGTAGAGACGAGAGCGTTTTCAAAGATGGCTCCCCACTGGAGAGGAGGAGCTCAGGTTTTGGCAGTGATTCTGGGAGTTTTGCAGTGCTGTGGATGGCTGTCCGGTCAGACCGTAAGGACTAGTGTTGGGACGACAGGAAGAGGTCCTGAGCAATGGGCGATGTCTCATGAAAGGGTGAAGAGGGGATGGGTTTGGAATCAGTTTTTCGTCGTGGAGGAATACACCGGGACGGAGCCACTTTACGTTGGAAAGGTAGGACTGCCGCATGTTTGTTTGCTGCTTATTTTTCTATGCGAGGGAAAATATATTGCAGCACAATGAAAGCCAAGAGAGATGCATGCGCTGTGCATTTAAATGAGGCAATTCTCAAATGCTTTAAGTGTGTGGATAGCATCAGGCTAGTTCAAGACTGATCAAGCACAAGTTTAGCTTTAAGGCTAGAATTTCGTCCATATGTATCAGGGCCAAACTAAAACAGGTTATCTTCAGATCTTGTTATCGCCTCGGTGGAATATGCCTGTGTTTTTTTGCTACAGAGGAAACTCAAAGTGATTTTGGGCGGTGCACGGCTGGGCAACATTATTCACAATATATTTGGGATGATAATTAATATTTATATTGAAATTGCAATACTTTTAAAGGTATTTTTAAATCTGTTTTATCTTGTGAGTGTCAAGATGCAAACTTTCAATAGTAAAAAATGCAGTAAAGTTCAAACTGTCATTTGCAATGAATCGATAACTTTGCAAATTCATCATTTGGAAATGGTGTAACTGGTATGAATTGGTAAATTGGATTGTTAAATATTGTTTTTATTTGATTATACCTCCATGCTTCTTAAGTGCAAAAACAGTGTGGAAAACCATCCCAAAACAATGGTAGTAATATATCTTTACTGTATATATATATATATATATATATATTAGGGCTGTCAAAACGATTAATCGCGATTAATCGCATCCAAAATAAAAGTTTGTGTCTACATAATATATGTGAGTGCACTGTGTATAATTATTATATATATATATATATATATATATATATATATATATATATATAAATACACACACATGCTTATATATATTTAAGAAATATTTTCATGTATATTCTGTATATAGATTTATATATAATTTATATTATATATAAATATAAATATTTTATATATAAATAATATTTTTTTCTTAAATATACATGCATGTGTGTTTTTTATATATAATTTATATATTAATTTTTATATATAATTAATATAATTTGATTTTAATTCAAAATAAATGATTTTAATCGCGATTAATTGTTTTGACAGCCCTAATATATATATATATATATATATATATATATATATATATATATATATATATATATAATGTACGTATATACATATGATATTTTCTTTTAGCTGTATTGCCCAGCCATATTGTGGTGTAGAGATATTGTGCAGCAGTAATTAAGAGATTCTGTGTGTGTGTGTGTGTGTGTGTGTGCCAGGAAAAGAGGAGCTGATGTCTAAATGGGAGCCATAAAGGATGATATGGGAAATGGAAGGGGTATTCTGGAGAGAGATGATTTTATTAATAAAATTACCCAGAGTTACGGCTCCCTCTGAAGTCATAAGCCGAGACTATTAATAGAGGCTGCTGGTGTTGTATGTCTATTGCTCACCGTTTCAAAGACTTTAATTAGGGTGATATAGAATTAAATATGACCAACATGCCTTTTATCAGCAACGGTCATTTAAAACAATCCCTTTCGCACCGTCTTCTGATTAATCTGCTAATGATATTTTTTTCTAAATGTTTCTCCCCGTCATTGGCAGCTCTCTTCAATACATTTGTAAAATTAATTTCACTTAGCTCTACGTTTTATGTCTGTATTACGTTGCCAAACTATAAATATCTGTATGCCACATAATGCGTGTTGCAGTTTAATAACATTTAAAGGAACTGAGAAATCAAAATATCCTTGATCTTTTGACATGTAAGAGGTTTTGTTAGTCCCAAAACAGCTTTTATTGAATTGAGTAGTTTGTGAATTTTGTCACGTTATGACGTACGATTGTGACGAAAGACAAAATCAATGTCTACTTCGACATCATTGCGTCTTTGGCCCTGCCCTTATGCTATCAAAGTGCTGTATTCATTATTTTTATAGTGCATTCAACTATGTGAATGTCTTTTATTTGTTTGTTCAGTACATTTCACTTTCAGTAAATCAGTCAAATTTTGGCGCAGGCTTTGAAAACAGTCTTTTATGGACCCAACAGTAATGCCACAGCACTACTAAGAAACCGTTAATTCTAATGCATAATCTGTGATCGGTTATTTCTGATATGATCCATGTACAGTCAGACATTCTAAAAATCGTATATTGCTGTTTATGCGTCAGGAAATCAAGCCATTGACTTGACAATCAACTTCACAATGTTTCTTTTTAGTACCTGAAAATAATATTTAAATTTTGATTAAATTATACAGGCTACAGAAAGCGATCAAAGAACACTCCCTTTATAATCGCTGGAGCTGTCAATCAAACTATCAGTGACCAAAACTTGCCAAAACTCCCTTTAAAATCAACGAATCTCTTATTTACAATGGGTCTCATTCATGAAACACGAGCAGAACGAATTTGTGTGTAAATCGTGTGTAAAATGGCTCTGGAGTAAATTTTCGGATTCATTAAAATGTTCGTATTTTCCAAATGTTAGTTGGTACGCAAGAAATCTACACCTGCTCCCAGCCACACGTAAATGGTGCGCTTAACATCCGAACGTTTTGCTCATTAATAAGGCTGCATTTTATCACCAATGGGTACATATTTAAACAGCATTTTGAAAAAAAAATATTTTATATAGTAATTACATACGTTTTTTTCTTTTTACTTTTATTATGAGAGCCAGTAATAGCAGAGCTGGTGATCGATGGCGGTCCTTCTCCAGTTTGAAGACGATTTTTCCGAAGTCAACTAATTCGTTTTTTGCTGTCAAGCTTAATGTCAAACCATGTTTCTCACTTCTGTTCGATTAACAGATGAAACTCCATTAACTGCATCTGTAATATGCTGCCAATTGCTTCCTTTGGACCTGATGCGCCACTATGTAGGCTACGCTTGAAAATAAAATGTGGCGTTTTGTATGAACTTGTGATAATAAAACTTCAATTTCTGCATCCGAGAAATCTTTCTTTTTCATTCGCATTCATGTTATTATATGCATATAGATGTCAGTCGGATATAATGGGCCTGATTAATGGTATAATTGAGAATGAACGTGCACGCGCATCCCATTTACGATTGGTTGGAATTCATTAGCACACACACACACATTTTACTATCACATCTGACATTTACGAAGTATTTGTGAATCAGGAGAAGAGTTTTCGGGAAGTTCTCTTTACGCGCAAATCACTCTCATATTTACTCGTATATTTTCGAATGTTTCATGAATGAGACCCATTGTGTTTGCACTGTTAGTTAGGATAAAAGCATTCGTGAGAGTGCAGAAACTGATGAGATCACTGCATTCATGCGCTGTCATCTGCAACCTTTCATGCCACAATCTAAATATAATGCTATAATCAACAGTTTTCATGGTTAATAGTTAATCTCGACAGCTGTAATAGTAAAAACGTAGTAAAACATTTAGAGAGAGTTCGACATAATACTTATTTCATATGCAAAATGTTCACAGCAGTGGTCGTCTCCATTGAAAGTCCCACAGCCGACACGTCCCTTCAAACAGAGTGCTAAAATCCGGGCGGAAAATGGCCTTTTATTTCTAAAATATTTCTAAATTGTAAAAATCATACTCGGGTAAAACCATCAACCTGCTCATATTTTTACCCCCATTGTGTAGTGTAATTCAAGCACAAAAACTCACCTGGGAATGTCACGTTATGGGTTCAGTTTCATGTCGAGTTTCGTCAAAAAGTTGGTGACTTTTGAAAGTGAGTTAGACATATAGAGACATTTTCCTTTTATTCTTTATCTTTTATCATGGATTCTGATGCTAAACCTTTATTCCTGCTAAAGTGGCTTTGGCATCTCGTTCATTCATTTAATCGAATAGCTTTAATTGCAGCCATTAACTCTAAGCCCAATAATGCGTCATTATGACACCAGTCTTTTCTTCGGCAGATATCTTGTGTTTTTTGTGTAAGAATGTCTTCAGAAATGTTCCAGGAACACTGCACTCGAATTCACAGAAGCCTCTGGTGACCTTATGCTATTTACATTAGACTTTCAAACCTCAAAAGGCTTGTCGGAGAAACACGAACGTTGTGAAGGTTAATTCTACGCATCAGTCCCTCTTCTGCAGAGAGCTCTAGTGAAAGTTGCAATATTTCCTGTCGAAAAGGCCACTGCACCATTTCCCCCCGTCAGTGTTAAGTCCAGACATATGTAAACCTCGAGTCGATAAATATGAGAAGTCTCTTTGCAGGGAAAGGAAAGGCAGCAGGGCAGAAAAAATGAACAGTGGAAAGAGAGTTTTTACATGGCGAACGCCGACAAGAACATCTCGCCATATGGGCAGCGCAGCAAAGTGGAAAGATTTCCACAGCGCTTTGAAAGGCTGCCAGCCTCTTCCTTCAGACAAGCCGCGAACATTGATTGATAGGATTTGAACGTGTAGAGCTGAGACGCTGAACAGACGGCGGCATTCGTAACGTGCATGCCAAGGATGTCTCAACGTGTTCAAATAATTTCCTGCTGGCTTGGGCGAAACGTTCATGCAGGAACATTCACTTTCTGTCTTTTGTGCTTGAAAGGAAGGTGAAACGTATTTATTTAAAGCCAGCATAGGATAAACAATTATTTATTCAACATTTAGGGTTGGGAATCCAGAACTGGCATCCTCCCCTTTTTAAAGTACACTATCGGTCCATGCAATTCTCATTGGTTAAAGTCAGACCACAACACTTATCAGACCCATTTTGGTAACACTTTACAATAAGGTTCATTAGTTAACATTAGTAAATGCATTAACTAACATGAACTAACGATGAGCAATGCATTAGTTACAGTGTTTATTAATCTTTGTTAATGTTAGTTAATACAAATACAGCTGTTCATTGTGCGTTCATGTTAGTTCACAGTCCATTAACTAATGTTAACTAATACAACCTTTGAATTTAATAACGTATTAGTAAATGTTGGAATTAATATTAACTAAGATTAATAAATGCTGAAGAAGTATTGTTCACATATTGTACATGTTAACTAATGTAGTTAACTAATGTTAACTAATGAACCTTATTGTAAAGTGTTACCCCCATTTTGAATTCTGCACAGTTACTCTAAAAAAGTAATTAATTACTAGTTACTAATTACCTCTTCAACAGTGTAATTAGATTACTGTACTAATTTTTCTCTCTAAAAAGTATTTAATTACTTTTAATTACTAATTACTTTCAAAATCCCATATCAATCTCAACCAGCTGAATAATAGAAGGATAGACATGAATCTGTTTTAATTCTTTCAAACAAATACTATAAAATTCCATGAATTATCCTTAAACTGACCAAGGTACTGTAAAAAAAATATTGTTGGTTTAACTTAAAAAAGTAAGCAACCTGGTTGCCTTAAAATTTTAAGTTGATTGAACTGGAAAAAGTGAGTTAATACAATGAAGGAGATTGATTTAATCATCAGAAACTCAAAATAATAAGTTGTCTCAACTAAATAAATTATTTAAGTTGATTTGACAAAAGAAAAAATGTTGTGATAACAAATCTTGAAAAAAATTTTTACAGTGATTTTGATGTTAAACCCACTATTGTTTTATGTCTGATCTCATGTTATTTCACACTTTTTTCATACATATTTTACAATAATTCGTACAAATTTGTACGAGTGCTGTCGTAATATTTAGACACCTTCTAAAATGCATACGAATCGCTGTGAGATCGGATTGATCTATACACAGTATTTACCTCAATTACATTAGAAGTAACTGTAATTAAATTACAGATAAATGAAGAGTAAGTCCCTTACTTTACATTTTCAAGGGAAAAGTAATTAAATTACAGTAACTAATTACTTACACTGTAAAAAATATTTTCAAGATTTGTTATCACAACATATTTTCTTTTGTCAAATCCATTTTTATAATAATTTATTTAGTTGAGATAACATATTATTTTGAGTTCCTGATGATTAAATTAATCTCCTTTATTGTATTAACTCACTTTTTCCAGTTCAATCAACTTAAAATTTTAAGGCAACCCAGGTTACTTTTTTTTTTTAAGTTAAACCAACAATATTTTTTTACCGTGTAGTAATCACAACATTTTTTCTTTTGTCGAATCAACTTAAATAATTTATTTAGTTCAGATAACATATAATTTTGAGTTTCTGATGATTAAGTCATTCTCCTTCGTTGTATTAACTCACTTTTTCCAATTCAATGAACTTAAAATTTTAAGGCAACCAAGTTACTTACTTTTTAAGTTAAACCATCAATATTTTTTACAGAGGAGAAACGTTTAAGGATGGCAGGAAACTGCGACGTTACGGCTCTACCGTTGATATATAAACAAAACGCTATTGGCTATTTAAACAAGGGGAGGAGCTGTTAGATATGCCCCGCCCTGTCTTCCTGTTTTATTGTCAATTACATCAACACATTGAATAATGCAGCAAGTGTCAAGGCACTTCAGAGGGACTTTAAAGTTGAATGTTTCCTCTTTGTAGTCTCCATTTCATTTCCTTTCTTCCTCTTAAACATCTCCGTCTGACGGGCCAAGACTCCTCGTTGAAAATGTATCACGCAAAATCTCTTTATCCGCGAATCGTAATAGTTTAAATGTCAGGGGTGTTTGCAGGATGTGCATGTTGATTGCAGGCTGAAGCTTTATGAATCCATTATTAATGTTTTGATCTTTCGCTTGAGAAAGAGTGTTGTGTAGCTAATGAATTTCAACTAAACAAAGGGCCTGTGTTTGCTGATGAGGTTTGCGCTGTCATGACCCGGCGTGCAGATGTCTAGGTTGAAGACTCCGTTGAGAATGTCAAACGTTTTTGTTTTGCGGTTCGAGCTGAATTGAAAATGGTCTAATTATCCGGCCCTTTTAAAGGGATACTCCACTTTTTTTTGGAAATAGGCTCATTTTACCACTCCCCCTGAGTTAAACAGTTGGGTTTTACCGTTTTCGAATGTATTCAGCCGATTTTTTGATATTTAGAAGAATATTAGTAACCAGACAGTTTTTGGTCTCATTGACTTTCATAGTACATTTTTTCCTACTATTGTAGTCAATGAGACCAGAAAATCTCTGGTTACTGACATTCTTCTAAATATCAGAAAATCGGCTGAATGGATTTGAAAACGGTAAAACCCTACTGTTTAACTCAGGGGGAGTGGTAAAATGAGCCTAATCCAAAAAAAAGTGGAGTATCCCTTTAACATTGATGATGTTAATCAGAAATGTTTCTTGAGCAGCAAATATTGCAATGATTTCTGAAGGATCATGTGAGGAAATTCAGCTTTACAATACAGGAATACAAACACTTATTTTAAATTGTAATAATATTGCAGTATTTTTATCAAATAAATTAGCATAAGAGACTTATTTTTACATAAAACATAAAAACATTACATTTTATTTTAAGGTGTCAATGTCAATGTAATAATAACTAACAACATGTACCTACTCTAGGGTTAGGGTAGGATTAGGATTTGATTGAGGGTTAGTTTCATGTAATTATGAACACTTTACTGTTATGGTAAGTACATGTAAAGACACTGTTAAATAAAGTGTTACAAAAAACCCCACACTTTTTAACGGTAGAGTGCTTGTGAAATATTCATGCTAAACACAATATTTGCACCCATTGCAGAGCTCAGTGCAACCCAAGATGCATTCGAATGCTTCAAATCATATTTCAGCGCAACAGTAGTCCTATAGTTTGACTTTTTGACCTGCACGTCTCATTTATTCACATTTGGTGTCGTGTCGCTGGTGTCGCGATCCGTGTGCACTGCAGGATCTCCTCTTGCCTCGGCGCTCATCAGAGGTGAGATATCTGGAGTGTGGGCTCGCCTGCTTCACTGCGACTGCCAGCTAACAGGTTAGCTTTGTTAGTGTTCTGACCCGAGAGGTGGCAGGTCACACAGCCTGGAGCTCCTCTGCTCCGTCAGCCACTTCATGGTAGCAACACCACTAAAATACCAATCCAGCCTCTAACTGTTTGTCCATGGTCGTCTTTTCCTGCACTCTAAAGAATGCTGGGTTGTTTTAACCCAATTTTGGGTCAAATATGGACAAACCCAGCCATTGGGTTAGATTTTTAAATTGCATTTTTAACCCCATGTTTGAGTTTGTCCATATTTGACCCAGAATTGGGTTAAAACAACCCAGCATTTTTTAGAGTGTGGTCTAAATGTTTTACCCAGTTTAAATCAGCAGTGTCTTACTGGTGCCTGCTGCAAAGTGAGATTTGACTTGATCATATTTAATATACAAATATCTAAGGCCTCTAAATGATCAACATGATGAAAACTGTTGATAAACCTGTTGCACACTGGCAAGCAGGGCGAGGCCGAGAGCCGCGAGAGAACAACACGAGGCCGGTGGCGATTGGTAATAAAAAAAAAACGTTTGATCTGAAATCTTTCTGATTTTAATAACGTAAACGTAATTATATTGTTAGTAATATTTCAAGATGAACACTTACCGGACTGAAGCAACTTAGCTTTAAAGTGTACCTATTATGGCATTTAAAATGTTCCTAATATTGTTCTGGGAGTCCCCAACAACAATTTTACAAGCATGCAATGACAAAAAACACTTTTGTTGTCTTATAATATGCATTTATTTTTACCTGAATTACCCACCGACTCCCATATGAATCGTTTTAGCGAGTCCTTTGTCTAAAACCCGCCTTTGCGTGACGCTAATCTGTGGTGATTGGTCAGATGACCTAGTGAGTTGTGATTGGTATTCTCTGTGCAGAAAAACGGAACGCTTATCACCTTAAATGGGTTCTCAACTCCGGTCCTCGAGACCCACTGCTCTGCATATTGATCCTCAGCTCGTTAGGATAGAGCCGGCTCGCGAATCCATACTTTATAGCGTTTAGGTTTGTGAAGCAATCATCTTCAAAATGACGCGAACACAGAACAAGGTTTGGGCTATACTTGTGTGGTATAGCAGTACTTGTATATATGAACTGCAGCCTCTTAGTCTTCAAATACTCCTCACTTGGCAGGTTAAAAAAGTTCGCTTTTGCGTCGCACTTCAAAACACAGCGTCTCGTCGACATGATTGTTTTCCGAAGCCCAGATCTCGAAAAACGACAGAGTCCAAAAAGGTGCGGTGGGTCCAAACCTCCATGCTCTCAGACCTCCCTGGCCAGCCCTGGCAGGGTGGCCCGTCCTGGGCCAGTTTCAGATTTGCCCGCCACCCCTGGAGCTCCGGTTTTCCCTAGCGTCTCCGAGCGCAATAAGTGGGCGTTTCTTATTCAAATAACTTGTCAAGTTGACGTCAACCAGACAAAGGAAAAGCATCGTTCTTCCAACGATTCATATCAGCGACTCAGAGTCGACTCTTGTTTTTGAGAGACAATAACTTTGTATACGATGAACTTTCATGTTTAAAACTTTGCAGGATGTTTTCGTTCACTTAGATCTATGTTAAACACTACATGAAGGGCAATTTTCAAAAACCCAAAATAGGTACCCTTTAATTAATATATACAAACATACATATTTTTTGTTGTTGAAAAATCATGTTTAAATGTGATTGTCAAATATGAGGAGAAGTTTTATCTCTCAATCATCATTGACTACATTTTCAAGCTGTCAATATTCGGGTTATGGTCGGGTTAAGGTCACTATTCGGGTTTCTAAAATCCATGAGCAGAGGGAGTTACACCTGTATACATGGAATTTGTAATCAATTGGCAATATCGGTTAGCGTCTGGCGTACGGACAATCTTAAGACGCATTATAAAATGGTTAGTTCGAATCCTTGATTCTGATTGGTCAAGAGCTGTGCTTTATTCACAATAAAACACGGCTATGACCGCTTCACCCAACGGTTCTATTGGTCGCTGCGTGACACTGCGGTTCTATGTTGTTTTTATTTGAGCTTTCATGCATATTACACATTGGAACGTTGTGGCTGGTTACGCTCAGGGACTATTTTTTTCTAGCGAAAGGAAGGATTTTAGTGATTTTCCTTCAAGTAAGTTGCACTAATACATTGTTTTTTACTTTAATATTGTGTGGCAACAGTTTTATAAAAGCAATAACGTACTCGAGGCAACTGCTGTATCGTGAATAAGTAACGGCTGAAGGGGTTGCAGGAACTTGTGCCTAACAACGCCCTTCAGCCGTTACTTATTCGCGTCTCACCATGTTTACCTCTACTTGTTTACTTCCGGTGTACTCCACACGGGTTTGGCCCGTACAAAAGTTCCGCTACTCAAAAGATCAAGATTCCTCGCGAATAGAACGCAGAACCTTTCCTTGTGAATGTGCAGAACACAAATCAACGCCTTTTGATGGGGATGTGCCGATACACGTTTACATGACCAAATACTCTTAAAAAAGGGGTAACCCAGGGATCATATTCGGGTTTACATGGCCGGGTTATTGCTAATATTCCGGTTATGAACGGGTTATTGGCTGCTTGTAAACATAGTCATTGTATTGCAAGGTATCTTATGAAAAGCTCTTTAGATTTTCATCCTACACTCTCAGATAAAAAGGTACAAAAGCTGTCACTGAGGCTGTACCTTTTCAAAAGATACACTTTTGTACCTAAAGGGTGCATATTACTGGTACATATTAGCACCTAAAATGGACAAAAGTTTACTTTTTGAAAAGGTACAGCCCCAGTGACAGCTTTTGTACCTTTTTTTGCAGTCTTCCTCACGCTCGAGGGCTGCAAAGTGCTGCTATTTAGTAATGAAGGCAGTATAATCAATATCGCGAATGGCCACCGATTAAAAGAGTTGATCAAAGACTAAATATTTTAGGCAGAAGGAGAGGATGAGACCTCCACATGACCTGTGGTTTGACTTGTCCTGCTCAGACGAGACCGTTTACCCCGGTGTGATGCGAGTGCGAGCAGACGGATGAAGAACCGCTTCACGTCTGCCATCCGCCAATACCGTCGTTTGTCAGGTAAAAGATGCATTCACCCCTGCGGTGGCATATTTACTGTGCTTTCTCATTTCATTAAGGAAAGCAGCAGAGTCAGAGGAAATCCAGGACACTCAGCAGTTCTGTCGTATTATTGTTACGCTCATAATTGGGGGAACAGATGCGATGTTGATCATTTGATCTCCATATGCGCTAATGCACACAAAAGACTCCAGGAGCACGCCGCGTTTCCGTTCTGTGAACAGACAGGGAGAAATATTTTTTATCCTCCAGCTCTTGAGATATTGCTCAGCTTTCTTTGTCTTCCTGTTAGAGAGGGTTTTTTTATTACTGCTGAAATATTGATACACCAAAAAGAGGATAGTTTCAAGTGCATGTTTTATTCGACCGAGGGAGGATTTGAAATGAGGAAAGAGGCGGAAAAGAATGCAATATTGTAGGCCGGCTTGCGTTATTCCCGTGTTTTACGACAAATACGTAATGAAAATCCCCACGGGGGTGATAGACGCTGCTATTTAATTAAGACTTTATAAAATATTTAACACGCGGATGATGGAGAGGGTGATTTCGCTGTGTCCACTGCTGTTTTGGAGAGTTTTCCACATTATAATGGGAAACAGAGACTGAGGCTGAAGAAAAGCCACAGTGATCCAGTCGACGGAGCATTACAACACTGCAGCAGTGCGGACACCCCTGCATCTCAATAGATCACTGCAAAACAACACCGCTTAATCTAAATGCCTTCTGTCATCTGAGGTATAGATTATGCTTTTAAAAAGCCTTTTAGTCAAAACGTCCACCTTCAGCTCGCGTGAAATCTTATAAAGTAAATGTGAGAATCATTTCCACATTGCTGGGATCACTTCGGTTCAGCTTGATTTTCCGTGCATCAGTTTTTCGAGTATCAAATATGATCATCATTTGAGGGAGGTTTATTTGATCATCTCTCAATCATGTTTTTAAAACTAAAGACCTTTGATCAGAAAACTAAGCATTTAGTTTTAAGACAAGTCTGGCAGATATAGAGTGACGACTGATATTAAGATGTATTTGGGTTACACTTTATTTGAAGGTGTCATTGCTACACTCTCAGAAAAAAGGGTACAAAAGCTGTCACTGGAGCTGTACCTTTTCAAAAGGTAAACTTTTGTCCATTTTAGGTGCTAATATGTACATTTCAGGTGCTAATATATACATTTTAGGTGGTAATATGTGCATTTTAGGTGTAAATATGTATATTTTATGTGCTAATGCACATTTCAGGCGCTAATATGTACATTGTAGGTGTTAATATGTACCACTAAGGTACTAATATGCGGCCTTTGGGTACAAAAGTGTACTTTTTGAAAAGGTACTGCCCCAGTGACAGCTTTTGTACCTTTTTTTCTGAGAGTGAGTGTAATTATATATTTAAGTACTGAGTAATATTAAGCAACTACATGTACTTTAGGGTTAGGATAGGATTAGGGTTTGGTTGGGCATGTAATTATGCATAATTTACTGTTATTAAGTACATGTGACATATGTAACAAGGACGCTGTAAAATAAAGTATTACCCTATACTGCTATTATTAGGACCTCATTGATCTTACTTTTTGGCTACATATATATATATATATATATATATATATATATATATATGAACTGTATCACATTGAACTGACTGCCATCTGATCTGTAGATGAATGAAAATGATTGCTATAGTCCAACAAAAAGTCAATATTTCTGTGAAATACACTTACACAAACTTAGATGGCATTAGACTGTAAACTGAACCACACAATTAGCCAGTTAAAGTGGTGTTCGCAACCCATTTCACTTCTGTAATGTGTGTGAAATAGGGAATAAATGCAGAGATGTACTGTGAAGCTGCTTTGATCCAATCTATATTGTGAAAAGCGCTATATAAATACACTTGACTTGAATTTATGAATCATGAGTTTGTCTGTTGTGTTGTCTTTCTCTCGCTCTCTCTCTTTTTATCTTGACAAACTTTGCATTTCTAGTTAAATAATAGAGTAGACATTGGATTAGAATTGAATGGTGTTCTCATCGGGTTCTGAGCAACCCTGATGTGATGAGTCACCAGGAACACACTGGAGGACATGCAGGAACAAGCATTGGGGAAGTAAATAAGGGTATTTGTTTTTTGACTTTTTAACATTTTTAGGACTGGCTCTTTCCAGATTATTTTGTAAATGATGAAATGCATTTGGTCAGACTTTGTAGTCAATATCCGGTCTGTCTTCCGTACATCTGTTGCCATAGTAATGACTCAGTGAGATGCCAAGAGGCTTCAGCTACAGCTAGGAGCCGTCAGTGTGGAAAGAAGGGATTGAAAACTGGGGATTTTGCCTTTCAACATGGCCACTCGCCATACAGATGAACTCAGACACCATTAGACAGATGAATCACTGTGCTTTACACTTGGAGATGATGTGTTCTCAGTCATTCACTCGTTCACTCAGAATTTTTTTTTTCCGAACAGGAAATGTGTTTGTAAATATGACATTTAATACAGTTTTACTGTTTGTCTTTCTGCACATGAGAATCTCAATCACACCTGAGGATGTTTAATAACATATTTTCTAAGGTACATTATTTCTAAAAACAAATGTTTTAAATTTACATTTTAATTTAATTGATGCATTAATTATTGCAAAATATTATTATGTTTTAATATACAGCACAATATTCATTCAGTTGAATACAAATAAATTATATAAAAAAGCAATAATTGCTTTTATTTAAAAAATGTCCTATAGTTTTATGGTGGAAGAGCACATTTTCTTATGCTCAATGTTTACATAATGTATTAAAAATAATATTTTTTATTGATTGCATTCATTATAATTAATATAATTAATATATTCCTTCCATACATCCATTCATCTCTCTAATATTACTCATCCATCCATCCATCTAATATCACCCATCCATCCATCCATCCATCCATCCATCCATCCATCCATCCATCCATCCATCCATCCATCCATCCATCCATCCATCCATCCATCCATCCATCCATCCATCTAATATTACCCATCTATCCGTCCATCCATCCATCCATCCATCCATCCATCCATCCATCCATCCATCCATCCATCCATCCATCCATCCATCCATCCATCCATCTAATATTACCCATCTATCCTTCTATCCATCCATCCGTCCGTCCGTCCATCCATCCATCCATCCATCCATCCATCCATCCATCCATCCATCCATCCATCCATCCATCCATCCATCTATCCATCTAATATTACCCATCCATCCATCCATCCATCCATCCATCCATCCATCCATCCATCCATCCATCCATCCATCTATCCATCTAATATTACCCATCCATCCTTCTATCCATCCATCCATCCATCCATCCATCCATCCATCCATCCATCCATCCATCCATCCATCCATCCATCCATCCATCCACTGGTAACATAAATACACACAATATGTTGGATAATACTTCTCTTTTTCCTTCATGTTTTGCATCTTGTGTTTGACTACTGAAATCCTCCCAAGTGTTTACTTTCTTTGCATTATAATTCAGTAAATGTCTTCCCTGGCCATTCCAATTCAAATGCGGGTTCAGTGTTTCAGATAGCTCCCTTAAACAACAGCAGCACTCCACCCACTTCACCCACACTCAGGATGTGTCCTCTGTGCTTTAATCGGCAGATCCATTCCGACTCGGATGAAGGGGACGGCTCTATTAAGTACACCATCTCTGGAGAGGGAGCGGGCACTATATTCATCATAGACGAGGTCACCGGTGACATCCACGCCACGGAGAGATTAGACCGTGAGGAGAAGACCTTCTACACCCTGCGAGCTCAAGCACGAGACCGTCTGACTGACGGGCCGCTTGAACCCGAGTCAGAGTTCGTCATCAAAGTCCAGGACATCAACGACAGCGAGCCCAAGTTCCTGGAGGGTCCCTACGTCGGAAGTGTGGCAGAACTCTCTCCTATTGGTAAGGAGCGCTTTACACTGGGTTTATATGTGGAACTGTTGCTTTTTAAGTACTGAAATTTGAGATCCCAGAAATCACTCTACTCTATGTTATTTACTGTAGTACTTCAGTAACTTCAACTATATGAAAATTATATATTTAATGTTTATTTTATTTCAAACAATGTCTTTTGATGGTTTCCATTAGAGCCAGACCGATATTATCGGCCGATATTAGGCATTTTCCAAACTATCGGTATCGGCAGTTATAATGGCCGATGAATCAATATTTCAAAAATAAAGTAAAAACTGACGAAACGCGCTTGATCCATGTCATGAGTGTTGTTTAGTTTGTCCACCAGAGGGCACTCTACACCGTCCCTGTCGGCAACACTCGTTGAGTTGCTCACGATACATACATTGCCTGAATAATAATTAAAAAAAACATCCCCATCAGTTCTCTTAACTCAAATAAGCATGACAAAATTTGTGGTCGGCGGAAGTTTCCTTGGCCAGTTATATTGAAAATGTATGTTTTACAATTTGCAGTATGACGTAATCCATTGCTAAATTATGGTTTGTCATAGACTAGCTAACCACAAAGCTAGCTAATGCCACTATCATCAATATAATCGTCTGTTCTGTTTTGACAATAAAAGAAACTTTTATAAAGTTTCTTTTTAAAATGCATTATCATATTATTATGGTTAAAACTCATAAATAACTACAAAGAACTAATGTTAGGGAAATCTGTTAATGTTTTGTTGCACCGTTGTGAAATAAAAAATTAAAAAAATATCGGCCGATATATCGGCATATCGGATTTTAAAACCAAAAAATATTTGTATCGGTATCAGCCTTTAAAATCCTTTATCGGTCAGTTTCCATTCATGATTCAGATCACAATTCATAATGCGGTTTGTGTGTTGTGTGTTGGATGCACGAGGCCCAATAAAGATGCGTTTTCTCTCTCAGCTCAATTACTGTCACAGCAGAGCAACACTTTCAACAGATTCTCACTGAGCATTTTAAAGTTGACATAGTGTGTCCAAAAAAAACATGGATTTTTTTTAAATACACTCTCAGATAAAAAGGTACAAAAGCTGTCACTGGGGTTGTACCTTTTCAAAAGGTAAACTTTTGTCCATTTTAGATGCTAATATGTACATTTTAGGTGCTAAAATGTACATTTTTAGGTGCTAATATGTACATTTTAGTTGTTAATATGTACATTTTAGTTGTTAATATGTACATTTTATGTCCTAATATGTACATTTCAGGTGCAAATATGTTCTATTAGGTCCTAATATGTACATTTTAAGTGTTAATATGTACATTTCAGGAGCTAAGTACATTTTAGGTGCTAATATGTACATTTTAGGTACTAATATGTTTATTTTAGGTGTTAATATATATGTTTTAGGTGCTTAAATGTACCACTAAGGTACCAATATGCAGCCTTTGGGTACAAAAGTGTACCTTTTGAAAAGGTACAGCCCCAGTGACAGCTTTTGTACCTTTTTTTCTGAGAGTGTAGTCAATTCTTGCTTTAGGAATGTGGGCATCAATCGCCTACTGTACCAGAAAGTACCATGGTAGAACCATAGTACTTTTGTAAGTATACAATGTACTTGCACATGTCAAAGTACCACAGTGTTGCAATCAGAAACTTACTGTGCATGAACTGGCGCTGTATTTTGCATTATTTGTTTTTTGTGTCAGCTGCGCCTCAAAGCTCTTGTGTGTGTGTGTGTGTTTGCGGATATAAAAGATTTTAAATGCAGGTTACAATAATGTAATCACTGCAGCGCTGCACGGCTGTGAACTTCCTGATTGAAATTAATTCCTGCTTCCTCAGCACATCGGTGGCAGAGAGAGAGAGAGAGAGAGAGAGAGAGATGAGAGAGAGACCTTCGTTCCCTGTGGGATTCTCCACCTTTCAGTCAAATTATACATTAAGGAAGTGTGGACTTCATGTTTTATACATTGAATAGCAGTCAGTGTAATGAAATAACGGCTCTGCTTAGTCAAGCGTTTCCTGTTAGTTTGTGTGTGTGGTCCTACAGAACTGCTCTAATGGGCTTATTGTTAGAGCCTCAGGAAGAAGGTCAATGTTACTCGGCCTGAAAAAGTCATTCATAATAAGTTACAAAGAGTTTATATAAATATTAATTTATTGCACACACAAATATGCTAATATATTTGAAAGTTGTGTTAAACAAATATAAAATAGATAATTATGGAGTTACCTTGGGTTGTTAGCAAAATAATGGTTATTTTATTATTTAAAAAAAAAATTGCTGATTTACTCACCCCCATGTCATCAAAGATATCCATGTCATTCTTTCTTCAGTCGAAAATAAATTAAGGTATTTGATAAACATTCCAGGATTTTTCTCCATATAATGGACTTCAATGGGGTCCAAACAGTTCAAGGTCCAAAAGACAGTTTCAGTGCAAACTGTTCAAAGGACTTTAAACGATTTTAGACGATGAATAAGGGTCTTATCAAGCGAAATGATCACTCATTTAAAAAAAAAAAATTTAAGTTTTATAAGCTCAAATGGTCGCCTTGCTCTGTTCTGTGATGCGCGTTCGTGACTCTCCTGTTGAACTCGTTTGTGAAAATGAACGAATCTTTTTTCATGTAATTTGGTTCAATAAAGGAATTTGGTTCATTTCATGAGTTGACTCTGGAAAAGATTCGTTCATTTTGATGTACTAGTTCGAATAGGAGAGACGCAAACGTGCATCACAGAACAGAACAAGCTTATAAAAACCATGAGCTTATAAAACTTAAACTTAGTTTTTTTTTTTTAATGAGCAATCATTTCGCTTGATAAGACTTTTATTCATCGTCTGGAATTGTTTAAACTTTTTGAACAGTTTGCAGTTTGCACTGAAACTCTCATTTGGACCTTGAACCGTTTGGACCCCATTGAAGTCCATTATATGGAGAAAAATCCTGGAATGTTTTCATCAAAAACCTTAATTTCTTTTCAACTGAAGAAAGAAAGACATGGACATCTTGGATGACATGGGGGTGAGTAAATTATCAGCAAAAGTTTTTTTTTAAAAGTGAAGTAACATAATTTAAATGTTATGAAATTAGTGTCTGATCAAATATCTGATCAAAAATACAGTGTAAAAATCCATGCAAATTTCTCATTTCAAACATTTAAGTGTGTGCAAACTTTTAATTGGTTGTGTGTGTGTGTGTGTGTTGATTAGCAGCACTGGGATCTTGAGTGTTGTATTGTGTGATTACGAAGCCTGGCTCATGGCTCGTATTAAACTCCACTGGTCCCCTTGATCTGTCACGAAGAGCTTCTGTAATGTTCCAGCCAGAAAGCTTTAAGCGCGCAGCTAACGTGTGGCTGAAGGTAATGGGGCTAATTGTCACGCAGCAGACAGAGATAATTTAACCACATGTAGTCGCTTTCCAGCAAACTCGCCCCGTAGATGTGTGAACAACTGATCTAATAAACTCCAGCGCCGTCTTACCACTCCGGCAAAGAGAATTCAGCAATAATCATAAAAAAAAGTAATCACGGACAAGCCCCGGGCATATTCATTTTCACTTACCGCCTTTGTCATTTTCCGCCTCTCTTTCTTCCTGTCTTTCTCTCTCCAGTGGCTCCGCTGATATGCATGGCCTTTAGCGTGCTGTTGAAGCCAAGTCGCATTTGTTTGCATATTATTCACACACTGTAGATGCTTCATGTTGGCTAACCCACTGATGAGCCGAAACACACACACATACACACGCACACTGCCTGCTAATCACATTAGTCTGGAATCACTATAGAGGATGTTGATCTTTTGTCTCTATTTGCATTTCTCCCCCCAAAAATAATGGTTTGTGAACTCTGCGTTCTGCTTATGTTTGCTTAAAGGATGCTTTGTCTGCTTATAAGGATCTTATTGCTTATATTTGGCTGTTTCTTGAGCCACAAATCATATTAGAGTGATTTCTGGAGGATCATGTGACACTGAAGACTGGGCTAATGATGCTGAAAATTCAGCTTTGATCACAGGAATATATTATATATTCACATAGAAAACACAAAACAGTTAAATTATACACTCTAAAAAATGCTGGTTTGTTTTAACCCAATTTTGGGGAGTTTTGGGTTTTTTAACCCCATTGGGTTAAAAAATGTAATTTAAAAATGTAAACCAATGGCTGGGTTTGTCCATATTTTACCCAAAATTGGGTTAAAACAACCCAACATTTTTCAGAGCGTACACTCAAAAAAATGCTGGGTTGTTTTAACCCAATTTTGGGGTCAAATATGGACAAACACCCAGCCATTGGTTTACATTTTTTAAAATAAAATTTGTAACCCAGTGTTTGAAATATTCGACCCAAAATTGGGTTAAAACAACCCAGCATTTTTTAGAGTGTAATAATATTTCACAATATTACTGTTTTCCAGTCCTTCCAGAAGTTTTTTGTGATTGTTGCGGGCAAAAATCCTCGATTACGCGGCCCGTTTTCTTTAAAAATGCGATGGAATATGCGGGATATTTATGCAATTTTATGCGATGAAATTGTGGGAACTTGCAAAAACTGTGGTTTGATGAAAAACAGAAAAAAGTGATTCCCCCAACACCCTATTCTCACTAGGCTAGTAAAGAGTCATTTCTTATTACTTCCTTTGATAAGCAAGCAAACTACATCATAGAAAGTGCTGGGAATATTTAATTTCTCATCTTGTTTTATTTCAGACTGTAACGAGTGTAAATAAGGCGTGGCCCCTTTAAGAGCTGCGCGCTCCCTGTTGAACTGTATGCGCTTCGAACGCCCCATGTGTGCGGATAATTTCTGTTTGATGCTTCTTATTTTATCTCATAGACATATACACTAGACGTCACCTTGGCTACGGCAGTTCATTGGAACGAATGCGTCAATAGAGCCGCCATCTTGAAACAGGGGAGCCCCTCCACTTTAATGCATCAGCGTCAATGTATTGTGGTAGACACGGGTCTAACGGAAATAAAATCACCATAAATCATCATGAATGTGATTTTTCTTGTTTTTTTGGTTTGTTCCAACGGGCAGACATGTATTTATCATTGATTCCAGAAAGATTTTTTATTTTTTTTTTATTTTTTTTAAAACATTCTTCCTAGTTCAGATTTCATCCGTGAACATCATACACTGCACAAAAGTCGTCACCATCAATGAATTCAAAGTAAAGGCAGAGATAGCAGTGTTACCTAGCTACTTCCTATGACAAGACCCCTGTTCCAAGATGGCGGCGGTTTTGACCCATGCTTAGAACCCCAAGGTGAGGTCTAGTGTATACTTCTATGATTTTATCTTATGTTGTTTATTTAGTAATGATGTGACGGTAGAACGTGTGACAGACAGTTATGCGAGTTCGATTTGTGAGATGTCAATCGCCTCCGTGAGTCTGTCAGGCCTATCCCGTCGCGAAATTTCGTCACTTCATAACGTTCCCATGGAAACAGGGGGAAATGGCTGCTCTTGTGTGAAGCAAACGCAACATTTTTCAACTTTCTGCTTAATATGAGTCCTTTTTGCAACGAAAACGCGAAGATTATGAAATCATGCAAACTCCGCATATTTTGCACGGAAATCGGCAATTTATGCGGCGAAAGTGCGGCATATTTGAAAAATGCGGACTTTGGCTGATTTTGCATTGAATTCAGCGATCGCATAATCGCGTTTTTCTGGACTATTTTAATGGAATAAATGCATCCGTGAACGGAAGATACTTAAAAAAAAAAACATTAAAATGATTCCATATTTGAATTTATTTTCCCTCAATATTTCATTTTTAAGAAGCTCAGGATGTCTGCCTTTAGAAAGATTCTGACTCTTGTTTGTTTTGAGTAAAGCTAACAGTGAATAATTAAACCAAATGCATCTCTTCCCTTTCTGGAGTTGTGAGAGCCAAAGTAACGCTTTAAATATTTAAGCTTTGCCCAGAGTTTCAAAAGTCCTTGCATGCATGCAAAAATAATATGATGCTTGTACGTGTTGCACAACAGATGTCTTACTATAGTTTTAGAGGGAATGTTTGAATGATTCACCAATATGGTTTCTGACAGTGTCGGATAATAGACACACAAAGCTGGCGGCGCAATCATATTCAGAAGAGATTTGCATTTCCAGAAGGAAATAATCGCACTCACAAAGGCAGCGGATGAACAGAGGCAAAGCTTTGGGTACCTTTAGTTCTGCATCGGTGCGGCTTTGTAATTATCCCGAACGACATGACTATCCTTACCTGTGATTGAAGGGACATGTGTGTGACATACGCTCTTATTGTACATTGACAGACCTCTGGATCTCTGGTTAAAATGCCTCCGTGTGACAGAAGTGCTGCGTGATGGATGCTTGTGCTGGAAAGATGTGATTGATGCGCTGGACCACTGATGGAAAGGTTATGTCAGTGGGTTTGAACTCCGGCATTTTGACGTCCGAGCTGATTTGATCTGCTTTGACTGACACTGCTCATCTTCTCGAGGAGTCACGCCATCTAATGCACAAAAACACATCTAAAGTGCATTAGGAAGGGGAAAGTTCAAGTCAATATGTTTACATTGCATGATGATTTTTGATCCGATTACATGATTTTGCCATGCATCGTGAGAGTATAGCTGATTTCAAAGTTTACAGAATGATACGTTCGGTTCAAATCAAAGCCTGGATTGTTTGGTTTAGAAATCTGTGGAGAAAATGAATGGAAAAACCAAAGCTGCATGGTGTAAATTTGGATGCTTCACTTTTTAATAAAGTACTAGAAAAGGCACAGCGTGTGTAAAGGATTCGCTAAAGAAGATATGCCTGATATTAGGTACTTCAGCTGCAAGCGCTTTATCGTCACGTTCTGAGAAGGGACGAGAGGAGAAATGGGCCGTTCTGGTCTATTTTAAACAGATTGACTTTAAATATTCAAAATGAAAATGAATCTGCTTTTACTCGGTGTTAAATTGAATAAAATTGGATTAATATCTAATCCCCCTCCGCACGTGTTTAGCGTGCTTAGATTTTGAGATTTGCTGCGGGTTCTGCGCTCAATCCATCGGCAATCTGGTGGCTTTTGATGCCATAAACTTTTTTAGTTGATCTCTGCTGAAAGGAAGAATTCATTTTAGCATAGTGGTTCTCGACGGGGGCGTTGGAAGCAAGATTTTTTGGCTTTCAGGTGTTAATTTGTAATAAAAATCCTATGAGAAACACTGCTATTGCCATGCCAATGCAGCTTATACCTTGTTTTTTGGATCAATCAATGTGGAGTCAGCCTGTTCTCACGGAAATGCGTCTCTATAGCACGCATTGTGTTTTATCGTGCAATTTATATGCGAAAATAAGTTTGGGCAATGATTAATCGCGATTAATCGTTAGCAAAATAAAAGTTTGGGTTTACATAATATATGTGTGTGTAGTGTGTATAATTAATTTGTATATATAAATACACACACATGCATGTATATATTTAAGAAATATTTGCATGTATATACTTATATATTTATATATAAATATAAAAATTTGACATATTAATAACACATTTTTCTTAAATATTTACATGCATGTGTGGGTATTTATATATACAAATTAATTATACACACTACACACACATATATTATGTAAACACAAACTTTTATTTTGCTAACGATTAATCGCGATTAATCGTTGCCCATATGATACGCACTTTTCGCGTGCAATTGATACCCGGTTCATTTGCGTGTAATACACACACACCCCACACCACTAATTCTACCCAAACGTATAATAAACACGCACCCCCAGCCCGGTCTCATCCCAAGGCGTCATATAGGTGACGCTTTTGAAATTGCGTCTACATCCGACGCACATGGCACCCTTTAGCGTCAATATGAAACGCAGATATATATGGGCCAGAAGGCGCCTCCTAGTGGTCTAACCCTAATGGTGCGTTCACACCGGACGCGAATAGCGCGTCAGGCGCGAATGATTTCAATGTTAAGTCAATGCAAAGACGCGTTACGCACGTAAAAATTCCTGCGGCGCCAATGAGGCATAGAGCGCGGCGCGGTAGACGCGAATACGCCTCATTCACTTGTCAAGTTCGCGCGAATTGAGGGTCTGGCGCGTTAAACGCGTTACGCACAAATTATTTAGTTAGTGCTATTTGTGCATTACACGCGTTTAACATGAATTGCTAGCAATGCTAGGAAATGGTTAAAAGTCGCCAAACAGTTCGCCTCTGAAAGTTCTGGTGGACACAGATACGGCGACGATGATCCCCACGCTGCTGTTCTAGCTAAATACTAGCTAGAGTAAATACAGAGCGGTGACTCTCTCGATGAATGCTCGCTCAACATAAAAAAAGATGGCCGCCAACGGATTACGATTCTGACGCGCGTAAATTTCGCTTAAATTTTTTGTTTTTACGTGCATCGGTTTTGCTCTTGACGCGCGAATTAACACAAAGTGGTCAAGCGTCAAACTAGACGCGAATTTGGCACGTTATTCACGTCCGGTGTGAACACACAGTAACACTACCCCAGATCAAAACCCACCCATAACCGAAGCATGTTATATTGACGCGAAAGGGCGCCATGTACGTCGGATTTAGACGCAATTTTAAAAGCGTCACCAATATGACGCCCTGGGATGAAAATGCGCTTGCACCTCACACCACTACTAGACCTAGCCTAACCAACCCATGTGTATCCTATGCACATAAAAAGTCATTTTCGCGTTTAAATTGCACGATAAACACACGTGCGTGCTATAGAGACACATTTAGTGCGATCATGTTGGAGTATAGTTCAATTGTATTAATAAATGACAATTTTGTTGACTCTCACTCGTTCTCACTCACTCATTACATGGCATTAGTGGGGGGTCCAACCCGATCTCACGGGAATTCGTACGAATTTTACGAGGTGGCTAATTCGTAACAATTCGTACGACCTCACTCGTACGAATTAGTACGATTTTGCTAAATCGTACATATTCTACGAATTAGCCAATTCGTATGAATTCGTACGAACGACCTACTCCTGACCCCGCCCCTAAACATAACCGTCATGTGGGTTTAGACAAATCGTATGAATTCATATGAGTGAGGTCGTATGAATTAGTACGAATTAGCCACTTTTGAATCACTCGTACGAATTTTTACAAATTGGTCGTTAGATAGCGTAGGGGGGTCAGGGACCAGGATATCGGATAGATAGGATAGAGGGTTAAGAACCAAAAAAGGTTAAGAACCACTGACATGGGTGAATACCTTAAAAATATTAAGTTAAATATTTTACGCTTTTTTGTAGTCTTTTTAAACAGTTGTACCATGCAGTCACGCTTACTGAGTAAAAGTCTGTAGCACAATAGCAATAGTGATGCATAGTTGTCCTATAAAACATCCTGGATAGGGACTTTTTGAGTACGACTTTGTCAAAGTGAATGAAATATATCCCATGTAAATCCTTGCGGGACTTCCTCGAGGATCACGGTTGCGGGCCATTGACTTTTACAACACCACATTACCCACCTCTTTCTATTTTCTCAGCCGTTAGTCAAATCTGCGCCCGTGTTCTTTATTTTTAGGTGGCTGAATGAAAAGTGAATCAAGTCTTGGGAGGAATAACTTTTCATGTGAAAACACTTTGGCTTTTATGGGAGCACTAAACGATTGATAATGCAGAGTGATTTGGGGGTGTTGTGTTGTGTGCGAAGGACTCTGACAGGGTTAAATAGAGGAGAAAGTGAGCGCGCCGGGCCGACTGCTTTAGCGCACTAGCACAAATCTCCTTTACGACTGCAGCTCTTAAATAGCTGTCAGTCTCTGGTCTTGCATGAGCTAACCTCTTCTGGCCATCTGCTCCGTCGTCTTCACCCTGGTGCGCGGCTGGCAGACTCAAACACACTTCCTTGACACCATTAAGTGGGTCATTGGCGTTATGCAGTGCCTCTTGAACTCTTTAGCTTTTATGAATATGCGTGTGTGTGTTCATTTAAGGAAGTTTTACTAGAAAAACGCTCCGGTCATGCTCGGAAACTTCCACTTTACTAATGATGACTTTACTAATTATTCGCACGATGGCAAGAGCTTAAGGTTGTCATTGCTCAGTGAGGGATTGACTGTTAGATTAAAGACGTCAAATTAACTTTCGTATTTTATTAATGAAGTATTGTACCGATTTCTGTTATTTTATCTAACAGGATGAGAGATACAAACCAACCAATCCATCAAATCCATTGATGCGTACTGATGTTTGTGCAGATATTGTCACTTCTTGGGGGATGATGTTAGCAATAAACTGGGATTTTACTAAACATTTTGATAAAAGACTGAAAAAAATATTAATGTGAAGTCACTGTAATGCACAGCCTCTTATGAGCCTGCTTAGTTCCTTTATTGAAATACAGTCATTGAAAAAGACATTTTCGTTTATTTTTTTGAATTTTTATTAAAACCAACAAACTACAATAATGCATAATAATTGCTATTGCCGATTGGGTGATTAATGTGCTTGACTGAAAATGCACTGTTACAAAGAAAGTTAAGTCTATTTTAAGACCATTATGTTTTTTTTTGTTTTTGTTTTCTGTCATTTGAATTTTGGAATACAATATTACCCTGATTTTACTGAAAAAAAATATGTGTCAGGTTTTCAATAAAAGTTGATGACTAAATTACATTATATATATATATATATATACACTCTAAAAATGCTGGGTTGCTTTAACCCAACTTTGGGTCAAATATGGACAAACCCAAACGTTGGGTTAAAAATATAATAATAACAATTTAACCCAATGGCTAGGTTAGTCCATATTCGACCCAAAGTTGGTTTAAAACAACCCAGCAATTTTTAGAGTGTGTGTGTATATATATATATATATATATATATATATATATATACACTAAAAAATTCTGGGTTGTTTTAACCCAATTTTTGGGTCAAATACGGACCAATCCAAATGTTGGGTTAAAATGTCATTTAAAAATTAAATTTAACATCTAAGTTTGTCCATATTTGCCCCAAAGTTGGGTTGAACCAACCCAGAGTGTGTCAATGTGTGTGTGAATGTCATTTATAGCCGTACTGAATGTGACAATGTATTCACCTCAGATCTTAAAAAAAAAAATACTGTCAACTTATTGTCTAAAAATGCTGGGTTGTTTTAACCCAATTTTGGGCTAAATACGGACCAACCCAAATGTTGGGTTAAGATTTTCATTTAAAAATGAAATTTAACGGCTGATTTTGTCCATATTTGCCCCAAAGTTGGGTTGAACCAACCCAGAGTGTGTCAATGTGTGTGTGAATATCATTTATAGCCGTACTGAATGTGACAATGTATTCACCTCAGATTTAAAAAAAAAAACAAGATCTCAACTTATTGTCTAAAAATGCTGGGTTGTTTTAACCCAACTTTGGGTCAAATATAATAACAGTATAACTCAATCCAACTTTGGGTCAAATATGGACAAACCCAGCCATTGGGTTACATTTTTTTAATTACATTTAATTAATTACAAGTTGGGTTAAAACAACCCAGCATTTTTTATAGTGTATATATATATATATATATATATATATGCAATATGACTAAATTACATGATATATTTATGAATACATGTAAACGCATTCCATAGCAGGGATGACTCAAGTACATCTTACTGTCAGCGAGAGATGAGGAGGCAGTGGCTTCCCACACAGTCTTCCATAAGGCCGAGCACATTCAATTTAATTTGACTTTAGAGGTTCACGTCCTCTCATATCTTTGTGAATGCATTTTTCATTGGCTATTTACTCTGCTCTTGGTACGGCAGAGCGCTCACGCTTCCTTTAGCTCTTCTATGAGCAGCTCTTCACCTCAAACCTTCTGCATTGTAGACATTCAGTCAGAAGACACCCGATCAAAGATCACCCATTGGGTTAATCTCTCTCCCGCCCTTAGACGAGTGTCTTGACCAGAGGTGTCCACTGTGAGAATCTTCCACATCAGCTTATTGTTTGTTCTATATTTTATGATTGTGCCAATCTTGGCTTGTATGTGTGGAGACGATACCTGAGGAAAACAATCCGGTCCGGCCTGCCCTACACAAGCCCTGTTTAATCCACACACACACACCTCGTGTCGCTCTGCAAATATGAGCAAGAGGTGGAGGATGCTGTGGGTGAAGGGCACTTCTAGAGCTGAACTCTAGAGCTGAACGTGTGATTACGTCCTAGGGCTGAGCGCTTTTCTTCTCACAGAAACACTCGCTGGTCAAGGAGTGAGTCACGCTGGGTCAGATTTCACGTAAAGTCACCGCAATGCACGGATTCTCACGGCTTATTACTTTTTTAGGATTAGGGTTACTGTAATGTCACAAAAAACCATCCTGCGAAGACTTTTTTTAATTAAAACCAGCATAATAATTGAATCAGCTACAGACAATTGACTTATTAATGTGCTAAATTGTCATGAAAAAATGTCACAAAACCAAATAAGCTTGTTTTTAATACCAATGCGCGTATGTTCTGCCTTTAGCAAAATATAGTTTTACATTTGTATTTATGTTTTGAGGCAAGATAAGACCCTAACTATTCTCTCAACACCCTTTTACTCAATGTTTCATATTTCATTTTACGGTTAAAGGGGTAATTAAAAACATTTTTTTTTGCAGTTGAGAGCTGTAAATATTCATGACTGTGTAACTGTTTAAGTTTAGCATAAATAGTTGGCATAATAAAGACTTTATTTTAGAGACATGCATATCACAGTAATTTGTTCATCACTAATTGCATAACATCATAGCATTTCTTTATGAATACAGCTGTATTTCAGATATAGATGCATTAATAAAGACATTCTAAATTATATATATATATATATATATATATATATATATATATATATATATTAGGGCTGTCAAAACGATTAATCGCGATTAATCGCATCCAAAATAAAAGTTTGTGTTTACATAATATATGTGGGGGCACTGTGTATAATTATTTTAGATATATAAATACACACACATGCTTATATTTAAGAAATATTTTCATGTATATTCTGTATATGGATTTATACATAATTTATATTATATATAAATATTTTATATATAAATAATATTTTTTTTTCTTAAATATACATGCATGTGTGTTTATATATATATATATATATATATATATATATATATATATATATATATATATATATATACAAAATAAGTGCACCCACATATATTATGTAAACACAAACTTTTATTTTGGATGCGATTAATCGCGATTAATCGTTTTGACAGCCCTAATATATATATATATATATGGTATATTCTCCTGAGAAAAAGACTACTTTAGAGATTCAGAAGAGATCGCAACAATTTTTTCAAATGCTGCTCATTTTTACCAAGATACCAAAGTCTGAACATGAACTCAAATATTTCTCATCACGTGTATTAGAGGCCGAATGATCTCTTGTCCAGTTATGTTTCTTCTGAGTAAAGAAAAAGCAACCGTTGAGCAAAATAATCTTTCCTCTTGCTACTGCATCTGTAACCGATAGCGAAGAATAATCTGTTGCTAACACTCTGCATGTATTTTTAGCTTTTTTTCCTCACATATTACATTGACATAACTATTTTAGAATAGTTTTATTAGTGTTTGCTTTGCTGTCATTTTGAAGCTATTTTAGAAGAACAGTAAAATAAATAAATAAATGAATAAGTAAATAATAAATAAAGGTTGCACATATTGAATTCCCAGTCCACTTTTGCAGGATGCTATATATATATAGTGTGTGTGTGTGTCCACAAAGATGGCAATATCCAAAATCCTGAAATGTTTTGATCCTCATGAGGAAAACAGCTTATTAATCATACGTGATGATGTATTTGAGAATGTAAACATGCTGAAGTTTATGATGGGTAGGAGAATATACAGTTTGTACAGTATAAAAACTATTATGTACGGCAAGCCGTTCAGGACATAATTCATGTGTGTTGTGTGAATATGGAGTGGTCTAGTGGTTGAATCTATGGTTTAATGACAAATGCATTGGTTTAGAATATATTGGTTTCCTCAACTATACATTGGTTTTCTCAATTATGCATTGGTTTACTCAATTATACATTGGTTTTCTTAATTATACATTGGTTTACTCAGCTATATATTGGTTTTCTCAACTATATATTGGTTTTCTCAACTATATATTGGTTTCCTCAATTATATATTGGTTTAGATACATTGGTTTTCTCAACTATACATTGGTTTTCTCAATTATACATTGGTTTTCTCAATTATACATTGGTTTTATTAATTATACATTGGTTTTCTCAACTATACATTGGTTTTCTCAACTATACATTGGTTTTCTCAATTATACATTGGTTTTCTCAATTATACATTGGTTTTATTAATTATACATTGGTTTACTCAGCTATATATTGGTTTACTCAATTATATATTGGTTTTCTCAACTATATATTGGTTTGAATACATTAAAGTTTGTCATTTTATACATTGGTTTGTCAAAATACATGTTGTTGGCCAATGAAAACTGAAATTGAAAATCAATGTATCTAAACCTAATCTAAACCTAATGTATCTAATATATAGTTGAGTAAACCAATGTATAGTTGAGTAAACCAATATATAGTTGAGAAAACCAATGTATAGTTGAGTAAACCAATATATAGTTGAGAAAACCAATGTATGAGAAAACCAATGTACCTAAACCAATATATAGTTGAGGAAACCAATGTACCTAAACCAATATATACAGTAGTTGAGAAAACCAATGTACCTAAACCAATATATAGTTGAGGAAACCAATATATTCTAAACCAATGCATTTGTCATTAAACCATAGATTCAACCACTAGACCACTACATATTCACACAACACATGAATTATTTCCTGAACGGCTTGCCATAATTATGTCTTAAAGTCCCCATAAAACATGAAAACTATTTTAAAGATCTGAAACTCAAACGCAAAGCGCAAGTAACTTTGTGGGCGGGTCTTGGGCACTGTTGCTATTTTACAAAATAGGAATGATACGTGCGGTGCATTAGTGTACAAAGTCATTTGCGCCGGGTGCAAGATAGGGCCCAACATGTATGTGTGTATGTGTGTGCAACCCATGTGTGTTTTATAACTGTGAAGAGCTGGATCAAGGGCTGCAAACATGCACTTTTTCCTTCTTCTGGAGCAATATTTGCACTTGTTAGAACACACAGAGAGCACACTACTATTACACTCCAGAGCAGCGTTTCCTTACAGTATCTCAGGCTTGAAACCTTTAATCATTTGGAAATTAAGCAGACCACACTTACAAAAAAGTGCAGTACTATGGTATTGGATGGTAATGTTATACTTTATACGATACCATAGAATAACTGTTGGCTCAAACCTTTCAGAACAGTTAAAGAAAATCCACTATAAAAACCTTTTATGCATTGAAAAGTTGATGTTAAACACCCCCTGTGGTGAAAATTGTGGGTTTTTTTCTTTTCAAAATGCGTGTTTATATGTCTATGTGGTGTTTTGAATATGCCATGTACAGACTCATAAGTCAACACCATTGCTGAGTATTTTCTCCTTAAAACTGCAGTCAAAAACAGGCTTTGAAACCTCCCCTGTTCCCTTCCGTCATAAATACGTAACCAATCCGGTTTGCACGTGAGGCGGGGCTTTTGCTGTCATTATTTCTAAGGATGCTGATTTTCAGAAGGCAGCTGTTTGACTCTGGCGAACGGAAATGTGGTTTATCTAACATTAGCAACACATTATTTGATATAGTCAAGCCAAAGTGTCGACTTTTATTCACATATTGAATGGATCACTGCTATTAGAATCACTGCAAGTTCTCACAAAGTTATTATAATCAATAATCTACACTGCACAAAGAATCTCTTATTTAGATCATGCCTACAATTTGTTAATGAGCGGATTCGCGACTAAATTAAACACGTCTGATTGGTCACTGGCTTCAAGAGATCAACTGTGATTGGCTACATCGCTCACCGCTGCAAAAACTTGTGGTAAAATAGAAACATTGATGTTCTCCCGAGCGCAAACACAAATATGCACCATTTCGTCAATATTATATTATTACAGTATCAACTTTGCTGCCTGTATAATTCGCTCTTTCTCTCTGAATCTTCTTCTGAATCAGTTTCTGGTTCAAACATGTACTGTATGTCTGTATAAAACCGTAAATGCTAGCTGTGATAATATCGATTAGTTAATCATGCCAAAAACATTATAAAAACTCTATGGTAACCATATGTGAATACTACCAACCACCTAGTAACACCAAAGCAACCACCCAGAATGCCATAGCAACCACCTAAAACACCCTAGCAACCACCCAGAATACCCTAGCAACATCCCAGCAGCCACCAAGCAACCACCCAGAACACCTTAGCAACCACCCAGCATACCCCAGCAACTGCCTAGCAACATCCTAGCAACCACCCAGAACACCTTAGCAACAGCCTAGTAAGTCCATAGCAACCACCCAGAACACCCAACCACCTAGCAACACTATGTAAAGCCCTGAGTGCCGAGAAAAGCGCTATATAAATGTAATGAATTATTATTATTATTATTACCATAGCAACCACCCATAGTACCCTAGCAACCACCCAGAACACCTTAGCAACCACCTAGCAACACCATAGCAACCACCCAGAACACCTTAGCAACAGCCTAGTAAGTCCATAGCAACCACCCAGAACACCCAACCACCTAGCAACACTATGTAAAGCCCTTTGAGTGCCGAGAAAAGCGCTATATAAATGTAATGAATTATTATTATTATTATTACCATAGCAACCACCCATAGTACCCTAGCAACCACCCAGAACACCTTAGCAACCACCCAGATCACCCTAGCAACCACCTAGAAACACCATAGCAACCACCCAGAATACCCCAGCAACCACCTAGCAACGATCCAGAACACCTTAGCAATCGCCTAGCAACACCCCTTCACATTTTCTTCTGGAAATGATCATTCCGAGCTTCCGTGAGTGATTGGAGGTGGAGACTAATTTGCATATTCATACAGTATATCCAAATATTTTAAATGAACCAAGGGTGCAGTAGAGTTACATTCAAGCCATTTTAAGGAATGAAGAAATTCTTTTCACAGAAAAAAAAATCAATTTCACTGTACTGCAGAGGGACTTACTAAAGGTAAAGAGCCTTTTTTAGAGTTCATGTTAAAATCTAATCATGCACACTTGTTAATGCATCAAGGTTGACTGCTTTTTTTTCCTCGGCTGATGGCGGTAAATAGTTTCCAGTAATATAATTGTGTATGTTTGAAACTTCTCAAGTGTGTTTTCCTTTTATGCGTTCCCAGGAGCCACCGCAGGACGCATAAACCAAGATCTAATGACCTCTTAGTGAATCCGAGGCTGTGCATTAATAAGAGACGTCGCTAGAGCTCGCTCATCCTGTTTGAGTGTAAACACAATAAAATAGCATTTGCATTTATATAGTTTTTCACTAGTGGCATTACTAGGCTCAGCGATGGCCGTCGGACGGCTTCATGCTGATTATTACCTGTGGAAAATTAAGATAAGTAAGTAATCCCATGAAAGGAAATGGCTTCTGCATCTCAACTGCCAGTTAACAAGAGAAATGCTATCTTACAGTCAGGTTTTTAATGCAATGCAAACACTTTTCAAAGTTATCCTAGCAGCGTATATACCAGCAAATCTTCCTCCGCAGCCCCATTAGGCAAAATATAGAAGTGATATAAACAAAACTCAACTTGAAAGAGTGGCCGTGCGCAGAATATGGCGATGTACGAGAATGCCCCGCGAGTTTTATCCGAGCGTTTGATGTCTGCTTCTGTTCACGCCACTCAGGCCACGAAACGGATAAGTTAGAGAAAGCGAGAAGCTATCAGGCTGATACCGATCGGGGTGTTTGGCTTCGGTGAAAGTGATAAAACATTGTCCTTTTCTGTAAGCCCTCATGGGAGGCGGCTTTTGTGACTGAAGACAAACAAGGTTTTGACAATTCCTGTTAATTAACCTAATTAGCATAGGCCTATTATGTGCCCGGACAGTATCGTGACAGGCCTCCGTGAGAGACTGCGGCAATGACCTTTAGTGGACACCTCCAGCTGTCACCAATTACCTGCAGACCGATCGGCCTGGATAAAAGCACTTGTTCTTGAGCACCGTCTCCTCGCTACACCCAGCTTCTCTTAAAGGGATAATTAGAATAAAAACATATATTCTGACATCATTTACTCACCTTGATGTTTCAGACCTGTGTGCTGAAAATAATGTTAAGGTATATAAAAGTGTGATCTTTTGACTCATAAGAGGTCCAGTAAAACATCCTGCAAGTTTCAGAGCTTAAAACGTCCTCCTCATTAGAAACAAAGCATTTATTTAACGGAGTGTCTATTTATACTAACTCCGCCCACTGACACCTGGTTGGGCCAGACAAAATTGCGTAAGACGCTAGAGTAGCAATACTAAAGCGTCTGACAGAAAGTTTTGACCCGAGTTCGAATCCGCCTTTTGCCGAACTCACTCTAGTCACTTTTCCCATCACAAATCGGATCAGAAAGGCGTTTATTTTCATTAAAAATTTTCAAAAAGTGGAAAAAAAAGTGTCTGTAGCCCTCAATCGGGTCATGGGGTATATACGACCCCAATTGAATTTTACTTAATAAAAAAAAAGGTTCCCTTCATCTCAGTGGAATAAGATTTTTTTGACTTTTCATACATTTTCTATCTATACACACACAAACAACTGGGCTTGATTTGGTTGTTCTAAAGGTATGTAAAAAAAAAAATGTTACACTTCTGGTCTTCGGGGTCAATATGACCCCACTTTGAAATGAATGGGAAATGTGAAAAAATATATTAATATTTATATATTTATATATATATATATATATTAGGGCTGTCAAAACGATTAATCGCGATTAATCGCATACAAAATAAAAGTTTGTGTTTACATAATATATGTGGGGGCACTGTGTATAATTATTTTAGATATATAAATACACACACATGCTTGTATATATTTAAGAAATATTTGTATGTATATGCTGTATATAGATTTATATGTAATTTATAAAATATATAAATACAAATATTTTATAAATAAATAATATTTTTTTCTTAAATATACATGCATGTGTGTTTTTTTATATATATACAAAATAATTATACACAGTGCACCCACAAATATTATGTAAACACAAACTTTTATTTTGGATGCGATTAATTGTGATTAATCGCTTTGACAGCCCTAATATATATATATATATATATATATATATATATATATATATATATATATATATATATTAATACATTAATAAATATATTAATAATAATATACATGAGGAAAATAATATATTTTCTTCACGTGTCAAAAAAATCGGCATAAATCTGAAAATTTTTACACAGAAATGAAGGCCTATTACTAGAGCATAAATGCAATGTATCATAAAAAAAAATATATTTCAAATGCAAGCTAATGGTGTAGTTGAGGATTTGTGTGGTATATGGATACAGAAGTACTTTATATCTCCAAAAACACAGCATTAATGAATAGATGAGAAGTAAACAAAAAAAATTATATATTATTTGTATGATTAAAAATGTATATTTTTTGTACAATTACTCAATCGATTGTTGGGGTCACATAGACCCCGAAGTCCAGAAGTGTAAACAGGAAACGAAGACCATTTGAAGGTAACAATAAAAAAGTGTTTATCGGTTATGGGTTAGTGTAGGGAAGGCGTTATTGTCCCAATAAGGCGGCATCCATTTAATAATTTTTAATAAATATAATCATTTACGCTCTGTTATTATTGCATACCGTTTATTGTACAACAACATTGAGGTGCTGTATAAGTATAAATTGCTTCTAACTACTATTTACACTTATTGCAAATAAAATACTGCTATTTGTACAAAGTGTGGATATAATCTACCGCTATGTTCACCTAGTGTAAATAGCAGATATCGCTAAGAAAATATGCTATTTTCACTTAGTGTAAATAGCCATTGCCTTTATTTAATCAAGCTCCAAAAACTGCTTGTTTGGATATTGCGTGATCTACGAAATCACATAAGCAAAATACATTTGCATATGCCCTCCTTCAAAACGAGACCTCAATGAATAGGTGTACATCATCGCACCACTGGCGTTCAGTCTCTTAACCGTTTGCATACACCAGATGTGTGTCGCATCAAAAGCCATTATAATGACTGACGCTGTCTACACTGGATGAGCGTTCAGTTTCTGACGTACTGGAGTCCCGGAGACATCTTATTTCCGTCCACATTCAGATTTTTTCAGGTATCGCATCCCTTCAGAAGACTTTTCTGTCCTTTTTGTAGCCCGACAGACATGGCCACTATAAGCTATTGTTGTATATAAAAGAGCTTTGTAGAGATTCCTGCAAAAAATCTCCTTTTGTGTTCCACCGAAAAGAAAGCATCGTACAGGTTTGCAATGACATGAGGCTGAACACTCCTCCTTTAAACTCTGCGTGCCTTATCTTCTTCCCGTCTTCGTTTTCCAGGCGTTTCGTGCGAGAAGATTGCATTTCCCCCTCAGGAATAAGGTCCATTAAGCTTTATAGGCTGCAGGCTTTGCTTTAGTTAAAACGTGTGACTAAATGTAAATATGTGCTTTGTATCAGGAGCCAGGAGGCTGTTGAGATGCACACAATTGGCTCAGAAAATGCATTGAATAAATTTACTTAAAGAACAGCTAAATGCTCTGGAAACGCTTACAACTTGATGGAAATGATGTCTTTGATGAAACAACAATGTAACGTAAAACAATTGATGTGTTGAATACAGGGACGTCAGTGATGAAGGTTATGGCCTCGGACGCTGATGACCCGACCTATGGAAGCAGCGCTCGGATAGTTTACAGCGTCCTGGACGGAGAGAGATTCTTTACTGTTGACCGACAAACCGGTAAGCACACCGATTTGGTCTCTACATAATCATTTCTTATGAATAGGAGCATATGTAATCATGTCTTTTGCATGTTATCCACACATTGGATACTACTTTTAATTGGCACATTTGAAAGCAAATAGTATGTGTGAATTTTTCTCACTTTCAGAAACTTAAAAAAAAACTTTTCAGTTGTTGACTATTAGGTTTTTTTGTCATTATCGTGAATTGGCCATTGATTGTAAGGCTGACTCCAGTCATTCTAGAGATAGTTTTCTGGTGCTTGTTTCTTTTTTATAGACTGCACTATAATTTAGTGTTGGTTATTTTCCAAGATGTTTGTAAATGCACAAGCACTTAGCACTGAGGTTTACCAAAAATAGTTTGTTTTTTTTTACAATATATTTATTAATTTTCCAGTTTACAAATCACATAAAATTACATACTGAATAACAATCATGTAAAACAGTAAACCTTTTTCACCCTGTTCTCCCTCCCATCACCCCTCCCCAAAAGAAGAAAAAAATAAAAAAATAAAAATTATAATAAATAAATAAATAAATAAAATAATAATAATAACATAAAAAATTAAAAGACACCTAAATCAGGTAGGGAGTGTTTCTTATGTCTATGTAGGATAATAGCAAAATACCAAAAATTACCAAAATTAGTTACTAGAAATGTAGGAAATTTTATTTTTGAGTGAAATTGTGTTTTTAGTAGAAATATATAGAGTAGAACAGGGTTCAGGAAGAAGAAAAATGCATGGAGAATTAGATTTTTTTGCATTTATGTATTAAATGAGTGATTAAATCAAATAATAAATTGATTTCTTATTTATTTATTTATTTTAAAAAAATGAAGCTAGATTCTCATTGAAGAAAGATCTAACTCTTTACTGATTTTTTTTTATTCCCTATGGAGAAAGTAAAGAGAAAAATATATCATATACTACTGTTCAAAAGTTTGGGTTCTCTTATGTTTACAAAGGCACCAAAATAAAATTATTAATATTTTATTATTGTAAAAATGCAATTTTTTACTGCGACCAAAGCTGAATTTTCAGCATCGTTACTCCAGTCTTCAGTGTCACATGATCCTTCAGAAATCACTCTAATATGCAGATTTAATGCTAAAAAAAATTGTGATTATTATTAATGTTGAAAATGATTATTTTATATTTGCAATATAAATCTTCCTTCTTTTTTGCATTATAAACATCTAACACATCCTTTCTGGGTGACCTGAAGCTTTTGATAAGCCCGATAAAGTTAGTTATAATATTAACAGTAATATCGTGAACTGAAGTATTTTTTACAATTTGAAAAAAACGGTTTTCTATTTTAAAATATTTTAATTTATTTTTATCTTTACTGCCCTTTGGGTCCGTTTAAAGGATCCTTGCTGAATATTTAATAATTATAAATAACTTTTAAAATAATCATATTGACCCCCCCCCCCCCCCCCCAATCCTTTGAACGGTATCGTGTTTTACACTTTTTCATTTATTATAAATGAGTGTGTTTTGAATGCTGTGAAAAATATTTTCATTTTCCATGCATGAAATCATTTTTAAAGAGCATCGCATCAGAATGCGTTTCTGCTGGCGTGAGGTTTAGTTGAGATACGCAGCGGTGTAAGCAAACATGAACTGGCCGTCATCACTGGATTCTCCCGGGAATATCTCAGCGTTTGTTGCGTGCGTTCATCCCCGGGGAACTAGCACTAAACTTTTAATGATTTCTTTTTCGGGCTGGCGGGCACGAGACCTTAGAGCACCGGATGATAAATGGCTTCGCTTGTGCAACGTTAACCGCTGGACTTTTTGCACGCTCCTTCCTTTTGATCCGAGGACAGTTCGATGAGCTGGAAGAAGTTCTTGACCTCGTTTTTTTTCTCTGAACCTTCAGAAAAACAGCGTTAATCCCTGGACGGGACTTTTAGTCTTTGACACGGGATATATAAAAAGGCTAGTCGAAGAGTTTGATATTAATATCAGTTTATTAAATCCGGTGTTTTTGAACTACCGGGTTCTCATCTCATGTTCTCCAAATGTTCAAGCCGTTTGATGATATTCTCATTTGCTTCTGCAATTTTCTCAAATGAGAGGAGCTTTTCAACCTTTTGCTTCCCTGAAATTGCCAGAATATGGAAAAGATCCCTACGCTAAGGATTTACTTTGAGCAATTTTCTTTTAGAAATTGCTAGTAAATTGCACAAATCATTACAAAGCAATGGAAAGTCACGCATTTAATAAATGTGAAATTTTGAAAGACTGACATTTCTTGTAAAACTGATTTCGATAATCTTTGCTTCATTTTACAAGTTTGAAACTCCAGAATATTTTATTGCTCTTTCATTGCTCATTGAGACTCCAGTAATATTTTTTACATGTCTTTTAAAAATATACATGATTGAGACCATCGTTGAAAGAAACTAGGAATCACCTAAAGGATTATTAGGAATACCAGTTCAATTTCTCATTAATGCAATTATCTAATGTATGTGTATATATTGTATGCAAAAATATTTTCATGATTTGTAATCACATTTTTTTTCTTTTGTCAAATCAACTTAGATAATTGATGTAGTTCAGATTACATAATATTTTGAGTTTCTGATGATTAAATTAATCTCCTTCATTCTTTTAACTCAATTTTTCCATTTCAATGAACTTCAAATTTTAAGGCAACCAGTTTACTTATTCTTTTAAGTTAAACCAACAATATTTTTATAGTGTTTTTAGGACCACTTTCTCAAAAGCTTTTTTAACGTTTTTTAACATTTGAGATATTTGTCCTATTTTATTTATTGCATTGTTTTTAATGCAAATTATATAATAATATAATATGATTTGATATTATATTTTATTAAATTATACTATACGTATATTTATTATATTATATTATATTTAAAATAATATATTTTATATTATATTTATATTTAAAATAAACTGTAAAAAATAAACTATAATAAACTATAATATAAAAATAGATTATATTAAAATGTTAGTTTATGTTTTAATATTTTTGGTATGCACATTTGTATATATGCATTTTTTTAACATTTGAGATATTGGTCCTATTTTATTTATTTATTTTTTTTGCATTGATTTTAATGCATAGTATATAATAATATAATATGAAAACAAGTTTTACAATTTGAAACTCCAGAAGAAGATTTTATTGCTCTTTCATTGCTCATTGAGACTCCAGAACTATTTTTACATGTCTTTCCAGAAAAATATACATGATTGAGACCATCGTTGAAAGAAACTAGGAATCACCTAAAGGATTATTAGGAATACCAGTTCAATTTCTCATTAATGCAATTATCTAATGTATGTGTATATATTGTAATGTATACATCACTGTAAAAAAATATTTTCATGATTTGTAATCACATTTTTTTTCTTTTGTCAAATCAACTTAGATAATTGATGTAGTTCAGATAACATAATATTTTGAGTTTCTGATGATTAAATGAATCTCCTTTATTCTTTTAACTCAATTTTTCCATTTCAATGAACTTAAAATTTTAAGGCAACCAGTTTACTTATTCTTTTAAGTTAAACCAACAATGTTTTTATAGTGTTTTTAGGACCACTTTCTCAAAAGCTTTTTTAACGTTTTTTAACATTTGAGATATTGGTCCTATTTTATTTATTATAATATATAATAATATAATATGAAAAAAATTGATATTATATTTTATTATATTATACTATACATATATTTATTATATTATATTTAAAATAATATATAATTTTTTATTATATTTATATTTAAAATAAACTGTAAAAAATAAACTATAATAAACTATAATATAAAAATAGATTATATTAAAATGTTAGTTTATGTTTTAATATTTTTGGTATGCACATTTGTATATATGCATTTTTTTAACATTTGAGATATTGGTCCTATTTTATTTATTTATTTTTTTGCATTGATTTTAATGCATAATATATAATAATATAATATGAAAACAAGTTTCACAAGTTTGAAACTCCAGAAGAAGATTTTATTGCTCTTTCATAGCTCATTGAGACTCCAGAACTATTTTTACATGTCTTTCCAGAAAAATATACATGATTGAGACCATCGTTGAAAGAAACTAAGAATCACCTAAAGGATTATTAGGAATACCAGTTCAATTTCTCATTAATGCAATTAAATCCATCTAATCAACCAATCACATGGCAGTTGCTTCAATGCATTTAGGGCTGTGGTCCTTGTCAAGACAATCTCCTGAACTCCAAACTGAATGTCAGAATGGGAAAGAAAGGGGATTCAATTTGATCATGGAAGAATTTGATGAGAAATGTGCCAGATCTCTGACTTCGATTGCAGACTTCATTCTGAGCGTTTTTGGCATTTAGTGGCGAAACAAGTGAGAGAGAGAGGACTGTGGTCTTTTTTTACCAGGAAAAAAACATCAGTAGACTTCAGCAAAATACTCCATTTGCTTTCATTGAAACAGTTGAGATATTAAGGTGATCTCATTTGAGTTCATCCTGCTCGATGCATGACCCTAATCTAGCCAAGAACGCCATGTTTCCTTCAAAAGTCTTTCAGGTGGAGTGCTTTGCATTGGCACAACTTCAGACTGTACTTGTAATGGATCTGACCTCAGGTCAGCAGCTTTATGTGGTTGAAGAGAGAGAGAGAGAAAGAGAGAGGTTTGTGCTGTGGACTCTTAAAAGCAGCACACGTATCTTTAGCAGTGAGCTCTTTGCACAGATGCACTCTTCCACACAAACATTGCCGATGGCTAGCGGTTCCTCACTGGGAATGCGCAGATCCTCAGCAGTGTGACGAGAGAGAGCAGAAGAAATGCAGATATAGAAACAAAGCACACAAAGAAAACGACATCGACAGCCAGACGAGCGTTTGTTTGCTGCACAAACCCAGAAGGAATGCCATGGTTTATGTTTTTGTTTTTTCCGCCCAAGTAGGTTTTTGACTACTGAAACAGCACCTTTGTATTATCTTCTGTTGCTGTTTGGAGCATGAAAACATGTCTGGCTCATTTTTCACCCCACAGTATTTTTTAGCCATTTTTCCCCATTGTGACATATTCTAGAGAATTCAAGCA